>VDFB02049217.1:8368944-9026881 GCA_007258455.2 Sequoia sempervirens | reverse complement strand
TTTTCCCACAAGGCGGGCCCTCTAAGATAAACAAAAGTGAATGAAGAACAATATTCGTAACTCGATCAATCCTTGTAGGTAACAAGGAGAGAGAATGTACGCAACAAAGTCCCCACTCACACTCGCACAATAGTTTGTTCAATTTTAAGCCCAAATCAAAGTGTGGAGGTGATTGCTTTATCTCAACCCAAAGTCATGGAAAAGACCTTTTGATTCTCAAGATCGCTATAAAGCGCGAGAGAAGCGCATACGTCCTTTTCCAATGGCTTTAGTCTAAGTAAGCCCTCACAAACAAAAAAAACTACACTTGTTCTTTTTAAACCCTCAAAGCAATGATGATTTTGTTTTAAAGCACCAAATGAAGTGTGAGAAATTGCCTTGTTCAATTGTTAATCCAATAAACCAAATCTAGTAAGTTGTGATCCTAAAGTTCATTTTAGTCTTTGCAAGAAATGAAAAAGGTTCTTTTTAAGCCCAATTGAAAACTAGTGTCCTAAGAAGGAGAAGGATGACAAATTCTTTGAAGAAGTGTTAAACAAACACTTAAGTGTTAAAAAACACTTTGATTAGATAAAATATCATCTTCATGCTCCTCTTTCTTTCGATTTCAATTTCCAACCTACAAAAGTGATCAAAATGTTAGATGAGATCAAAAGAAACAAAAAGATATAGGAGTTAGATAAACCATTTACCAAAACACCCTAAAATTTAGTCAAGTTATCATGTGTTTACTTTAAATGTAAATTTGAAAATTTTAACTAATTTAAAGTTAAAAAACACCTACACCATTGGATAGCTTGTGAAATTCTACCCTATTTTAAAAAAAAAAGCATCAAAAAAGACCTACGTATGACCAAGATATGGTCATTTTAAAATTGACTCTAAAAACACTAAAATAGTGATCATATGCGGGTTAATGAATAGTGCTGTCAAAAAACAGCGAAATTTTATAAAAAAACGTGTTGGATTTGAGGTGTATGCCCTCCTTCTAGCGCCAATATGTGAACCATTTGAATCTATACCTTGCACAAACACAATAAACATGCAAACAATTAGATCAAACACAAGATTAGAAACCAATGATTCCTCAAGAAATCTATTTGAAATTTGCAAAAGATGAGAAATGAAAATGAATAACACAAATGAAACAATTAAATCCTATCTAATGCAAGCAAACTCTTGATCTCTTGAGGGAGTTGGTGCAAATAGGTGTGTGGAGATTTGCCCTTTCCCAACTCCTTGAATGCAAATGTTGATTGAAGATGATTGATCCACTTGATGAAGACTTTGAATGTATGCTCCAAGCTAAAATCTGCAAAAAACCTAGCTATGATTCAATGAGATGGATGAGAATTGCTAAGTATTTTAGCATAGTAACTTTGCTTGAAATGTGGATGATCAAATGCATGGTGAAGCATTCTATTTATAGAATGTTGAAATGGAAACAAAGCCAAAATGGAGCAATGTGGGACAAAGATTCAACCAATGATATAATGCCACTTGTCAACATGTGATTGGGTGAGGAATGAGCAAGTTTTGACAAATGTGCCAATAAATGCATTTTTGAATTTGAATTTTTGAGAAAAGACATGTAAGAGGGGGAAAGAAAATTGCATTAAATGCCACTTGGCTCAAGGCAAAGGACATGTAAGAGATCTTAAATGCCTTGTTGGAAGGACTTATTCCCTCTTGGATTTTGAATTCAAATTAGGGAATATTCCTTAAAAGATGCCTTGTTGAAGGAAAATAGAAATTTAATAAATCAAATAAGTCTATTTTTATGTGCAAGTTGCAAAATCTAGAGGATTTGATGGATTAAGATTAAATTAATTAGGATTTGATTAATTTAAGGGGATATTCAGCTGATTTGACAATTTGATTTAGATTTGTGGATTAATTTAAATCAAAAAGAGAGGAATATGATAAGAGGCTAATTAAATAAAGATTTTGATTTATTTAATTAAAAGGGATGGTGAATTAAATCAAATAAAGTTTTAATTTATTTAATTTAGAGATAGACTTTAGAGATTTAATCAAATAAATTGATTATTTAATTAAATAGGGATAATTAAGATCAAATGAATTGATTTAATTAACAAGGGAAAGATGATTTAATTAGAAAAAATATTTATTTAATTAAAGAGCGAATATTGATGAATTTAATCAAATAGGGAATTTGATTAAGCGGTTAGGCAGAGGATGATTTAGGAAGAAAGCGATGTTAGTAGGTCAGAGTTAGATCTTTGCCAATGTCAACTTGTACATTTTAGCGTGTCTACACAACCATCAATTTTGAATTGAGAAAATAACATATGATAATGCTTGATTACAATTTTGGTTAAGCGTAGAACCTTTTCCTCTTCTTCACTCTTCTTCACACTTTTCTCTACCTTCAAATGATTTGGACATTATTTGTACATCTCATACACAAAAACTTCTTCTAGCACACATCAATTCGAATAAAAAATTTCTCTTATATATCCGCAACATGAAATTACATCACTACAAGTCGGCCACAAAAGAAATAATAAAATGAATACAAGCTATCAGCCCAAAACAATAGATAATTTTTCAATCACCCGAGATCAACCAAAGATTAGGCCACAACATATGGTGAAGACCCAAATGAACAGCCTCTAATGCAAAAAATCAATTAGACTCTCGAAGATCCACAACGTAGCTGGCACCTTGTTAGCCAAGAACATGAAAAGTATGAGCACTTCGAGAAAATCTTGGATCGAGCACAGCGATCAATGTGGATGTCAACATAGATGGGGCGGCACAATCTAGAAACATCAAAGAAGTATCATGAATCACCAAAGAAGCATCCACAACAAGCCGAACTAGCAGATCACGTATTCATTCCAGGAACACAAGCCCGAGTAAAACTGTCAAAATACAAATCTTCATAACTTCGATTGAAATCTTCACATGGATCTCACGAAACTCAAAAGCATTGGATAAACTAGATATGCTCAACAATAAACCCTTTATTACACAGTAACCTCTTATCAACAGTAATGCGAAATTCACCAACCGGACAAAACATCACTTCACCACTCACAACCTACAACTCATTTCCATTTACAATTTTCTCAATATCCTCGACATATACAGCTTCAAATGCACTAATGCTAATAGTGTTGACATCAATGACAACCACATATCAACAACACAACCACAACAACCAAAATTTTGTTAGAGTAATAAGTTATTCCACTTAATTAATTAAGTCACTTATCACTTTAGTTGCTTAAGCTAAACTTAGGCACATTAATAATTATTTATTAATTATTAAGTGTGCACACTAGGATTTTTCCTTTAGGGTTATGCATACTTTTCTTTTATAAAGCAAATCATCTCATGTAATTATGAATTCCTAAATAATTATATTTTGCACATCTTCTTGCAATAGCATTTCTTTTTCTGATTTTCTCTTCTATGGAAGGTTTTTTGGTTTGCATGTCTAATCTTGGTTTCTAACATGGTATAAGAGCCTTGATATGTAGCCCCTTCTTAGAGTTTTGGAGAGATTCAATGTAGAGTAGCTCGGGGTCCCTTAAGGGTTTCATGCCTTGAGCCTATTTCTAGCTATGGCTGCAAGATCTTCTGGAGTTTTTGTCTCTATTGGGTTCTCTTACATGGTCACTTTTGGTGCATGTTGGAGAAATTTGAGTTCATTTTCAAGTCCACGGCTGTCAAAAAAGTTAGGATCAGCTTTTTTTTTCTAAATCTAACATTTTATGCCAAAGTTATGAGGGTTTGAATATTTTCTAGATCTAGGAGTTACGAAGCTTCTGGTGCATTTTCAGGCAGAATGGACCTTGCCATCAGATCTAGAGCATCTGAGAGACGAAAACTAACACAACACGCTCTATTTCAGCATCGGGAGCTTTTGAGGAATTTTTTTTTATTTCAAAATTCGTATAGTTTGTGTACAGCCCCTGTGCACACAATCCAAAAATATATATATCAGGTTTTCTTTCCTCCAAGCAAAAGTTTTATTGTTTTTTTGAAAAATCAAATTCAAAAAAAAAATAAGGCATGTTTTTTTTAAAAAGGGGCATAGTTTTGATTATGGGGAGAGGGTACCGTAGGTACCTACCATGGAAGGCCTATGGGCCCCACCCATCCTCCACTGATGGCTACTTTTCCCCCACCAATCGGCTTCTTCTAAGCGCCAATGAACGTTTGGCTGACGATCATCCATTTCCTAGCCGACTTCCTACCTATTAGCGACGCTCCAAATCCTGGCGGCATCCTCCTCTTGATGGACACCCATCACCATCAACGGCCACACAAACTGGTGTCCAACATAGAGCCAAGGAATATTCCCTAATAGATTTCGGCCAGAGGTCACTAGGTATATTCCGACAGTTTTTTTGCAGCTCCGACGGCCATCATTTTTTTTGCAGGGGGCGATTTTTTCTAGTGATGGCCAGATGGCCATCAATTTTAAGTTCAAATTTTTCTGACATCAGCATGACATCATGATGATGTCATCGTATGGCTGACCCTCTTTGCCCCCTCCTAACCCTAGTTTTCCTTTAAGAAGCAATTTTTTTTCATTTTGGCATAACTTGGGTATACGGTATCAAAATCGGGAAAACGAGATATCGTCGGAAAGTTAGTTTTGAGCACTATCTTGTGGTGTAGTTTATTTTTCATTTTTTTTTATTTTTAGATGCATTTATTTCTGTTTGAATTCAGATGTTCATTTATGGCTTCCAAGCTCATAAATTTTTGGCATGATCTTTGTTTTTCGCCATCTTTGTGGCGTTGGAAAGGTATTGAGGAGATCTATGTTGTTGTCCATGTAATTTTTTCTATATGTATCCCAGGTTTATTATTCTAGATTTTTCCCAATAGGTGTTTTGGAGATTACTTGGATGTTTTGACAGTTGGAAGGGTGAAACTTGAATATTTGCACTTCATTTCAGTATCACATTATTTTATTTACTGTTTATGCATGTTTGTATTCTCTCCTTTTACAATCATTGTTTATTGTAATAAATGAACTAATATAAAGTTCCATTAGGGGGGTTTCTTGCATAATAATCTGATTAGAGTGTGCATACACTTTGATCTTCATCTTGTTTTTTGATGACAACTCGCATGGGTTGTATCTGGTTTCTTAGTTTCTTTTGGCCACATCTTGCTTTTGCTTGACACAAATTAGATTCACATCGGTCCACACTTCATATTGGGAGTTTATGGTTATTGATCCACATTGGTTTAGATCCATCTCAGTTTGAGGGCCATGTTTTTATGGTTAATGTTCCAGAGTCTCTATGGTACTTGTTCCTATGGAAGAGTTTTAGTCCTAGTTTGGCATCAGCATCGAGATACACAATTTCCAGATTCTTTCATGATATCATCTATTGTTGCTTCATATATTCTAGGGTTGTTCCAGTTTGTGAGTTTTCCAGTCTTCTGTGGCATCGGGTTTGCTATTGCATTATTATGATTTTGCTTTGGTTTCTTTTAGACAAAAGTATCTTTCCTTGCTTTTTAGATTACGGTTCCAGTGTTACTCCATAGTGTTCTTCCAATGCTTCTTTGTAGTAGTCATCTCATTGTAGGGGGGGTTTTGTACCACTCGGTTTTCCTTCTCTACCTCATTATTGAATTTCTACATGGTTACCCTATCTAGCCTTGTTTTTGGGACCCATTCATGCTTTCATTCATCTTTACTTAGTGTTTTAGCTACTTCCTAAGTTCATCTTAAGGGGGGGTGTTAGAGTAACAAGTTATTCAACTTAATTAATTACATCATATTGATTAATTAATTAAGTCACTTATCACTTTAGTTGTGTAAGCTAAACTTAGGCACATTAATAATTATTTATTAATTATTAAGTGTGCACACTATGGTTTTGCCTTTTAGGGTTTCCTTTAGGGTTATGCATACTTTTCTTTTATAAAGAAAATCATCTCATGTAATTATGAATTCCTAAATAATAATATTTTGGACATCTTCTTGGAATAGCATTGCTTTTTCTGATTTTCTCTTCTGTGGAAGGTTTTTTGGTTTCTTTTGGCCACATCTTGCTCTTGCTTGACACATATCAGTTTCACATCAGTTCACACTTCAAATTGGGAGTTTATGGTTAAACACATTTTAGTTATTAGATAAAATGAACATGCTATGTAAGTTGAAAAATGCATTATATGGACTTAAGTAGGCTCCCAGAGCATGGTATGCAAGATTGGACAAGTATCTATCACAACAAAGGTTTAGCAAGGGCTCCGCAGATAGTAATATCTATTTCAAGGTGGAAGGAAACAAATTTTTGATAGTATTTGTGTATATTGATGATATCATTTTTGAGGAAATGAAGGTACGTGCAAAAGATTTATAGAGGAGATGCAAAAAGAGTTTGAAATGTCTATGATTGGTGAGTTGAATTTATTCCTTGGACTTCAAGTGAATCAAACTAATAAGGGGATATTCATTTCACAATAAAAGTATGTCAAAGAGTTGTTGAAGAAGTTTGGGATGGATGAATCCAAACCATTATGTACCCCATGGTGACTGAATGCAAACTGAGCAAAGATGATGATTCTCCTAAAGTTGGTCAGAGCATGTACAAATCTATGATTGGTAGACTATTGTATCTTACTACTAGTAAACCAGATATTATGCATGTAGTATGTTTGGTTTCTAGATTTCAAGCATAAGCAAAAGAAGCACATGTTACAACTATCAAGAGGATATTCAGATATCTTAAAGGCACTCTGGATTTTTTCTTGTGGTATCCTAAGGATGTTGATTTCACTTTGAGTGCTTACACTAATGTAGATTGGGTTGGTTGTGTAGATGACCAGAAGAGTACAAGTGGTGGTGCATTCTTTCTTGGAGGAAGATTGGTTTCATGGCTAAGCAAGAAACAAGATTTAGTGTCTTTATCCACTACATAAGCTAAGTACATTGTTGTAGCATCTTATTGCACACAGGTATTATGGATGAAGTAAACATTGAAGGATATAAGAGTGATAAGTGATGAGCCTATCCCTATATTTTGTAATAATACAAGTTCTATAAATATTTCAAAGAATCTAGTAATGCATTTAAGGAAAAATCAGATATCTGTTAGATATCATTTCTTGAGAGAGAAGGTATTGGAGAATGAAGTTATATTGGAGTATGGTCCTACAAAGAATCATATTTCAGACATATTTACTAAGGCTCTTTTGAAGGATACTTTTGAGTATCTCAGGGAGAAGTTGGGGGTCATTAGCCCTCCTTCTTTGAACTAGATGCACATGGAAGTGCATCAGTCTAGTGGATCTACAAATTCTTCATTTATTTGGACTGATGATTGGGTCAACTCTGCAGGAGGAGTCATAAGTTTCTGGTGCAGGAGCACCTACACCTCATCCTCCAATTGTGTTCATTTGATGGTAAATGGTGGTTAGTAGGTTAGAATGAGTCTTTTGAGTATTTTCATCTTGAATAAGGTCTAACAAGACCATTAAGTATGTTTTAGGTTGATTTTTTAAGTTTTGGAGTCAAAAGGTATAAATATTGCAATGTATGGAAGTATGGTTAACAAACATGTAAAGGTTGTGTTTATGACCTCCAACGGTCATTAAGGATTTAAAAATTAGTTGAGAAGTTGGTTGGTCATTGGTTGATCTTGAGGAAGCCTTTAATTGGCTTGGAGTCATCGATTGTAAGGTTGGATGTTGAAGGAGAGGACTGGCAATAAAGAAACTCTATTTTTTCCATATATTTTATGTGTTTCCTCACATTGTTCAAATCTGTACGAGCATGTACAGTCATTTTATGATGTAAAATCCATTCCAAGATTTGAATATTTGTGTTAGCATTTCTTTTTATCTTTTTTTAAGGCATTTGGTGGTGATTTGTGTTAGAAAACTCCATTTCTTTGTGATCAGCTCAGAAACCCTTGCTTGAGGGTTTTATGATCTAAATATGATGTAAAGGGCCCTTACACTTTCAGTGGTCATTTTAACTCATGTAAGGGGCCCTATGGAGTCTTCTTTACATACAGGATGCATGTGTAGAGCATAGGGAGATAAATAAGGGAGATAAACTTGTTGTTCCTGAGTGTTCTATGAAGGGAAATGCATGTAAAAGAGGAGTTTAAGCCTGGAGGTTGATAAAATATATGTTGGAGGTCATATATCATGAACTTTTTAGCATGTGTAGGGATATTGGGTTGTGTTAAAGGTGGTTTTAGGGTCTGGGAGGTTGTGGAAGTGCCATATACAATAAACCCTCATGATTTATGCCTAAAATAAGGGTTTTCAAGTTTTTCCTGAGTTTTTCCATACTAGAGGAATCTAATGGTGGATTTGGAGGTTTTTGAGTATTCTAACTATTGACCCAAGGTTTCAGAGGGCTTGGAGAAGTTTGAAGGGTACTCTTTTTGAAAAATAGGCCTATTTCACTAGGTTTTTCCTTGGTAAGGGTGTTGGATCTCCATGTTGGTCCAAAGGAGTTGATGTTGGGGATTACATATGTTTTATAGCCTTGAAATGGGTATCTAAATCCATCATTTTTTTCCAAGTGTTTTGGAGGATATTGGAGTTAGAAATCAGAAACTAGGTTTGCATTACTACAAGGATTGAAGGGGTGAAAGTGGGAAATATAATTCTACTATTTTTCAGACTTTGAAAGTGATTTAGGTTGTTCAAATAGGTCATCTTAATCTTGTTATATGCCTCTTAAAGGTAGGTTGTCAGATTGTTTGAGTTAAGCCTCCTAGGTCTGCATCAAATTGGTATTAGAGCCTGAAGATGCTCTGGGAAAGTTGATTGTGGCTATGTTGTTGCTAGTAGTAGGATGAGATTGTTGGTTGGTTGGAGGTGCTTATCCATCTAAGATACATTCAAAAAGTACAAGAGACTAGGGAGAGTAAGCGGAGACACCTAGGTGAGGTAAAGAAGATTGTTGAGTTGTGTTATAGTTAGAACCTGATGGATTCTTGTTTGAAGAAGCACTGGAAGAGTTTTAGCCATGTTGAAGGATACTCCACTGATGGGAGTAGATGAGAAGATGAAAAGAAGGAGAGAAGATTGGTTAAGAGAAGGTCAAGAAAAGTGTGCAAGGGCAGTCATGTGTCCTTGGTTGAGGAAATATTATGAGGAAAGATGAGATTGGTGAAAGGATAGTTTTGTGTCCTTTTCAATAGTGAGTGTGAACCTGATGATAAAGAATGAGAAAGGAAAGTGAAGAAAGAGATGAAAAGAGATGAAAAGAGACAAGTGAAGGCAGTATTGAAGACAAAGGAAAGAAAAATGGAACCAAGACAAAGACAAGTGTAGATGTGAATTTGTTTTGCAAGTATAGGTGAAGATGATACAATATGTTTCCAAGGGACTTGGAAACTTTTGTTGGTTGGTTGTATGGTGCAGGAGCACCTTGATCATGAAATACCTTCAAAAGGCTAATTTGTCAAATTTGTGTGTCCAAACCTAAAATGATGTGTCAAGGCTATGTAAAGACTAATTTGAATATATTAAAGCCATGTAATAAGTCTAAGGTGGTCAAAGATATAAAAAAAAAAACCAAATACAAACTTGTAATATTGTCCAATATGTAAAAAGAGCAAGAAAGTCAAGAAAATAAAGGAAGATGAAGGAAAAATTTGATGGAAAGGGTAGTTACATAGTTATGATTTGAAAATTAAGTTGCGTTACTAGTTGCAAAAGCTATATAAATCCTTGAAAAGGCCGAGTGAAAGAGAGACTTTGTATTCTTGGGAAAATAATTAATAAAGTTACCCTGTTTCAATTTTAGTAACTTTCCCTTCCTTGTTTTAGTTTTGTATAAGCAGTAAAAGAAATTTAGAGGCTTGGTTTCCTTGTTTTTTTTATCATGAAAAGGTGCTAACTTTCATTTGGAAGAGTGAGTGATTGTTCTTTTCAAGAATAAAGAACGAGAGGCTAATTGTTTGTGCCTCAGACTGTGTTCTTTAATCAGCAGTTTTGAGAGTCCTTTAAGAATATAATGGCCATTCCACCAATGTAGGGTTAGAAGGTTAGTGGAATGGATTGTTTTTTATTCCTTTTTAGTTTTGTGGAGTGTGTGATTACAGGGGTAACAAGAATATAGGGTCATGTTGCTATGACAAAGTAAATTTTTTGAGTTTCCTTTCAAAATTGAAGCCTACAAGTTGTGAATGAATGAAGTAACATTGGGAAAGGATTGAGGGGGGTTTATTTCATGTGTGTAGACTTATTTCTATGTGTTTTTAATAGTGGAAAATCATGTAGAGAGTTGGAGTATGTTTTTCTTATAAACCTTCACTTGTGAAACTTGTTTGTGCACAAATTAAGGGTTTGAGTATTTGGTGTTCTTTTGGGCCTCTTGGATCTTAAAAGTTAGTGAATCTCATGTTTTGAGACAAGAATAAAGACTATTTTTGGTTATTGGTGGAAGAGGAGCTGATTTGTTGGTAGTTACTTTGGAAAACTAGCCTAATTAGGGCTGGTAGCAGTAGTTCATTTGTTGTTTCATTCACTTTTCCATTAACAAGTATATTTTATCTTTGGGTGTGTTAAAGAACTCCAAAATGGGTTCCTAAATCTGTAAAGAGTTTGTGTTGTGGCAAAAGGAATAGAACTATGTCACCCGATTTAGGGCCTTGATTACCTACAAGGAAATGGATGGAATAAGTGTTAAAACAAAGAATCTGATTAAACGGTAGATAGAATATTAGAGTTTGATATATTTTTTTCTTAATGATGTCGTGAAAGGTTTCAAATGATTGGAAGAAGCTTTTGAAGATTAGTTCATTGTTTTGTTAATTTTTGTGCAAAGTTAGCCTAAGACTAAAATATGGCTTGGCCGCTATACTGTAAAAACAAAGGTATAGGACTGCAAAAGTTGAAGAATTTGATAATATAGTTTCTTGCGAACATGTTCCTAATTTTCTTTGATGAGGTCTATAGTGATGTAAAGGACTGAAGCTAGTTTGTGAGAGAAAGTATGTGTATTTGATACTTTTCCTTGAGAATCAAGTTGATGAGATGGGTAATTAGATGAATAGTGAAAAGTTCAATAAGGTTTTTGTTTTTGTTCCTATTCAAATGATGATGGTTATGATGTTCTAGAGACTAATAAATATCTGTCTTGATGATTTGTGACTTGTGAGTTGAAGAATCAAGTAAATTTGTAGAGATTTTGAAGAAATGAAGAAATTTTGGTTGCTTGGTCAATTTGATCTTCTCTTGATTTTGTTTGGGACTGAAGTTCCTTGATGATTGAGTGTTTGGATATGATATTATGCATTAGTTTCATTGTTACAGTATGAGATGTGTGGGTGTACTCCTAAGGGGGAGTGATAAGAGATTTTTTTCTTTTCCATTGATGTCAAAGGGGGAGAGTGATTCATGTGAATAGTGAAAGAAAAAGGGAGAGTATTGAGAGTGTAGGAATGGAATTGATGTTGTCTTTGATCATTTTTCACATCATGTGTTGCCATCAATGAAAAAGGGAGAGATTGTTGCAAGTATGAGTGAGCATGGTAGTGTTGTCACTAATTTTGTCATTGATGTCAACACAATACAAGAGTTGTAGAGAAAGGAATCATGTGATTGTAGGTTGTGCATGTATAGTTGAGATATTGTTGATATGTTGTGATTATATGATCTATCTCTATGGTGTTGTAGGTGTGCTGATATGATGAGTTTCCAAGTGCTTTTGAGAAATAGTTAAGACAAAATTGTTTGTATGTTCAAAATGTGCTCTGGTTTGTGCTCCACATTTCTTCTATGTTGATCCTATGCTTGTGTGAATCTGAAGTGTTGTGTTGTGTAGTTTTTGCACACACGCCCCACTGGAAGAAGGGACCCTCTTTTGCTTTCATTTTTGGTGTTTTTCCCCTTTGGTTTTGAGGATTTACTTACTTTGGCACATTCCTAATTGATTATCTTCTTCGTGCAAATTCCCACCTTCTAGGAAACACTTTGAAAATTCTATGTTTTTGGACATTTTTTAGGTTTTTCTCTGTTTTCGGGAAAATTCCCTCTGGGAAAAATTCCTAAAATGCCTTGAAAACCAAGTGGAGGATGCTTTACACTATTTTTAGAAATTTTGGGCCCCCGTAGAATTCCACATGGACCAGATTTCTCTGAAATTCTGTCACTTTCTCGAATTCCAGGATTGTGTTTTGACTTCTCTTGTTGACTACATTAATGCTCAATGGTATGATTCCTCCAACAAGTATTTATTTGGATTTTGATGAATTCCTTTTGTCATTTTCCTTGTGTTTCCATAAGGATTTTGATTTTGAGTGTTTAAGTGATTTGGTGGCTTGAGTGGTTGATTATGGGATTTCGTGGCATATTTCTTGCATTTTTGTTACAGTTGCTTGGTAGGGCATTGAAGTTTGTTACTAGCCATTGTTGCAACTAAATTCACTTCATCCATGGTATGTAGCTATTGCCTTGCTTTTGAATGATACATGTAAATGATGCTTTGGCATTTTGAATGTTCTTAGAGCTTGGATTTCACATATTTGGTGTCAAGTGTTTAAATTGGGGTTGGGGTTTTTCATTTTTACGAATTCTGAGAGCCCACTTAGTATATTCCCTTATTAATTGGTGAGTTTAGTGGCACCTAGCATTCTGATGTTGCATTTTCAAACTTGACCCTGTGTGTATGGTTGCTTCAGCTTGGTTCGATTTAGGGTTTATGAGTTTGTTTGGCTATTGGCCCTGAGTGAGTTTGTGAGCATTTTTTTAGTTTCATCTAGGAAAAGCTCACTTGTGAATATTTTAAACAATCCATTTTTGGGTCTAATAAAATAGGAAATCTAAATCTAAACTAATCCCCTGCATTAATGGTAAAATTTTAGGGTTTCAGGCTTAGGGAATCGATGATCAAGCTTAGGGCATTGCTAATCCTCACCAATTTTCCCCTGAGAGAATTGAGAACTTAAGGACAATTAATAAGAGACTAAAAAAAAATTAGATTTGGACCTGAGGATCCCAAATTTATGATCGTTTGATTATCCTGGGCAAGATCGTGAGAAATAACAGTTTTCGGGATTTCGAGGTCTTCACAGAATTCCCGCACCTTTGGAATTTCTTGATTTTCCTTTGCCTTCTTGTTTTCCCAAATGTGTGCAAAAGCTCAAAGTTACACATACCTCGCAAATTTCCCTCCCTAACATATTTTCCCAAAAAGGTCTCACAATATGGAGGATTTGAAGGATAAGTGAATTTAATGTTATGTGTTTAGCATCTCATGCTTGATATGGGAAATTTAAAAGATGTTGCATGCTTTTCTTTCATATTGTGATGATTGATTTTTGATATTCATGCTTAATCATTAAAATCTTCCTGTCATGGAATTTCCCAGAATTCTTTTCTGGCCTGATTTCCTCAAATGGCTCAAAATCCTAGATTTCTTAGTGATTGTGCTCTATGTTAATTTAATGGATTGTAATCAAGGACTTGGGTTGATTTATTGATAAATATGTTGTTTATGGTTGGCTAACCTTGATGTTGACATTATAAAGGGAGTTTATTGTGGTCTCTTGTTGCATGTAGGATGAATCAAGTAAAGTGGTGTCCAAGAAGACAATGGGCAAGTAGATAGATCTAAGTGTTGAGGGATCTTCTATCTCTAAAGCAAAGAGAATCAAGATGGACATAAAGAGAAAGGTTCCTAAGTCCAAGATGTCCTCCATTTTGTCTAAGGTTGGTGATAACAATGTAGGAAAGTGTGAGTATGAAGAATTCAAGGCTAGAATGGCACAAAAGGACCCCCCATTGTTGGCTCAAAGGTTAGTGGAATCAGGGTTAACTCATGTGGTTGGTTTTCCTCCTACAGTTCAATGCTATGAGCTAGTGCTATAATGTGCCAAACACCATGACAGGGGCACACAGAGGGTGATTGGTCCCCAAGGTAGAATCATGGCTAATTTCTCTCTGCCTTTGGTGGCACAAACATTTTGACATGGCCATGAGGTGTTATGAGGATGATACAAACAAGGCTCTATAGGTGATCAATTCTTGGTTGGAAAAACCTAAGCCCCACATCTCAAAACTGTCAAAACAGTTGTTCAAGGAAAAATTCAAGCCAGTATATTATGATGCAATTACACTCCTCAGTAGAGTAATGGGCTTGAAAAGTGCAAGGGTCTTTCAGAGTTATATGTTCTTCATTATAGTGAGGATGGAGGAGAATACTAATTATCACTGGGTAAGAATCATAAGTACCATAATACATGATCAACTATGCAATGTGTTTCAGACAAAGAGCTTTACTATGACTTCCTACTTAGTTTTTGCACTTGCAAGGTTCCACCCATACAAAGGACTGAATACGAGAGGTGTCTTTGGGAGGGAAGTGATCTATGAGGTGTACCCACAGTTGCATTTGGGTAGTTCAAGTTATAGGAGGGTGAATGATGCATTTACCATGTACATCACTAGGTTGCTTCAAGGTGTAGAACATGTTCAGATTTCATACCAGGCCAAGGAATTGATTAAGAAGTTTGGAGCTTGGTTCATACAATTCCCTACTTTCTTGTACATCAAGATAGATGGCTTCCAAAGAGCTACATACAGGCTTCCTAGGTACCCCACGAACCACATCATACTCCTGGAAGTCACAATGCAGATATGTGACTTTGATGCCATAGTCAAGAAGGATAAGCACAAAACAAGGTTTGGCAATGACTTTCCCCTCAGGATAGGTGGTGATGAATATTTCCCCTCCATAAATACAACACATTTTTTTGAGGAGGAGATGAGCACTCTCGGCCTATCTTTCCACTCCAAAAGTCCCAGGTTTGATAGAACTGGTGAAGCCCAAAAGAGAGCCAGTAGGGAATATAGCCACAAGGATGACATAGAGAACTATTGGACCAACTGTAAAGATGAGTTTGAGATTAGAAAGAAGAAATTCTCTAGGCTACTAGTCAATTTGGTTAGATTGTACAGTGTCAAAGTCATCCCAAACTAGATAGATGATGATGGAGATGTGATTCAGCGCCATGATTATGAAACTATAAAGGATAAATCAATTGGTGAGATAGACTGGCTATAGGAAGAAAAGATAGAACTGGAACAAGTCATGACTCCAGTGATTAAATACACCAAGTTATTGCTTAAGCACAAGATATGGGAGCTAGAGAGTGGAGGTGTGCAATGCACCTATGACTTAATGGGAGACTTAGAATCCCATTCCACCTCTAAAGATTCAGTTGAACAGGACCCTAAGCGTAAAGCTAAGGTGAAATCTCCTTTTAAGACAAAGATTAAGGATGCTCAAGCAGAGGAAGGAGAGAAGCAAAGGAGACCCATTTCCAAGAAAAGGAGGCATACTTCAAAGGAAAATAAATTATTAGAGGAGGAACCTGATGAAGAGGGAGAGAAGGATAGTGCTTCGGTGCTCAAGAGAAGAAAAGTAACCAGGACTTCAAAGAAGAAAGATGGGTCTTCTAAGGAGAAAGGGGAAACTAGCCCATCGGTGGTGAATGTGGAGAGTTCAAGAGAGAAAACATAGGTATATCCAAGAAGATCAAGAACTCCTTCTCCTAAGGGTAATGTGTCAAAAGAGGATGTTCCTTTAGCTGCCCCTACCACAGACCAACATAATGGTGCCTTTCCTTCTCATAAATCACATGATGTACCTAGTGAATCTAAGGATGCAAAGGCTCACCAACATCAAGGAGAGGAAGGATTCTAGGAAGGTGAACTCTATAGTGTAGAAGCAAAGACAAAAAATATATTGTAGTCCCCTTTGGTGACTTATGAGGATTCACCTACCGGAAATGAGGAAGATAGATCTCTAGAAAGGGATGAAGTTCCCACAAAAAATCCTTCACTAGTACATGTAGAAGAAGAGCATGATGGAGAAAAGGGTACAAATCCAAAGGGGGATAGGGAAGATAAAACTGAAGAGGCTCCTAATAAGTAGAATCTAAATGAGGATTCCTCTAGGGGCCAATAAGATGAGGTTGAACAAGGAAATTCGTAGACCGATTCCACTGTTCCTACTTGGTTGGACAAAGAATTGAAAAGTAAACAAATTGTAGTGGATGTTACTCTTCCAAATTGGGATGACTTGTTGGCCAAAATTGGGCAGGGTAAAACAAAGAAGAAGGCCAGGGTTATTTCAAATATTGAGAGAGATGAAGAAAATAATAGAGTGATTCACATTGTTGTTCCTTCCCCTGATAAGAATAAGGATGAGGTGACTGGTAGTGATTACAGTTTGTAGACAATCAACTTAGGGCCTACCTCCATGATACAAGAGATTGAAGAATATGAGGGCTCTAGTGCTGCAATCTTGAGCAAATTGAGGAAAGCGGTGCAAACAAAACAAGAGTTAAAGAAGGAGAATGAGGAATTGAAGAAGTATCTACAGGGTTTAATGAAGCCCTTGTGATCTATCAGCCAAATCAGTTCTTCATCATCTACAACAAGTATCCTACCAAAGGAAACTATAATTGAGTTCGAAAAGATGAAAACCACTACGCATGCCACATTGAACTGGTTGCAAGGGGTAGGAGCCAAATGAGATGATGCAATCAAGGATATTCTGTCAACCGGTGGAAATTCCCTTAGATCTATGGAGTGGTTAAAGAGCGTACAAGCTCAGGATAAAGAAGATGTTGACCTCCTACTATAGAAATCCAGGACCATCATGAAATATATTGAAGAAAAGCTAGTTATTGATGGAATCATTCCTTCTTTGAAAGTTGCAAATCCCTGGGAATGGTATGAAACTCTAAAAATCACGTAGAAGGTGTTGAAGAAGGTGCATAAGCAAGGAAAGCAAATAAAGGGCACCTTGATAGATATTTGCAATAAGTGTATTTCTTTCTTTTAGGTCATGACAGGAAGAAAAAGGTTTGCACCTAAAAATTTGAGCTTGGAGCAACTAAGAAAATGGTGGCGTGACGTATATGCTCTAGTTGATGAAAGCCCAGTTACCGAGCACCAACTGGATGATGCAACCACTTACATTGCAGTCATGGATAAATATCAAGCCCTAAGGGTGGATTGGGATAAAACTATTAAGCAATTAAGGGATGATATTAAATCCATTGAGAGGAGAATTAAAGTGTTGGTTATTCCACCTTTGGCCAACTTGGAGAAGGTGTTTTTGATAATACAAGATAAAATGGGAAGAGATAAGGACAAGGGAGAAGGAATTTAATGCAATATCACATCAAAATTTGTGCTTCCCCATTATTTCCTCTTCATCTTTCACATGCATTGGACTGAACCACATTGGAGAACCCAGGATGACTTAGATAAGTCCAAGGCATTTAATGCTTTTATCTTTGTTCTAGAAATTCTTGATCCGAGTTGTTTTGTGGTCATTTTCTTATTGTAACCCTAATTGGGCCGACATATCTTTGGATTTCTATAAGTATGGAATTTTTCCTCATTTGTAAGGGCTAGATAGTTAATACATTGGAGTGAATTGAGCATTAGAGCAAGAATTAGAGCTAGGAGTTAGTTTTATTTTGAAGCAAGTGTTGTGACATAGAACATTGGAATTGTTGCTACTTTGGATGATTCAATACAAGCAAATACATTGTTCCTTGGTGAATTTTCTTATGTTGGTTATCTTGCATGGTTCTTATTGTTCCATCTTATGAAATTTCTCAAGTTTATTTGATATATATTAGATTTAAGGTTAGATGATTCAATTGTTTTTGTGGTTTAATGCTTGAAGTGTTTGTAGCAATCCCTAGTCCATACTCTTTGCAGCTGGCTGATTGTGAGTTGATTTGCAAAGTTATCCTAGACTTTAATATGCATTGTGCTTAGTTCAATTGTGAATGTTTGTTCATTTCAATTGCAATAGGGTTGTCTTGGATGAATGTTCATGATCTGAAAATCTTTAATGCCTCAGAAGATTGCACTATTTATGTAAGATTGCAGTTTCATCTGGGTTAAGTAGGAATTAGTTTCTAAGGGATTGGTCCATTTTAAGTGTTTCATCCTTTGCATTGTTGGTCTTAGAAGTTTTAATTTAGAAATATATTTGAAACCCTTTATCTTTTGTTATTTCTTTATCATTTGGGTTAGATTTAGGATTTGAAGTATCACCATATTGCTAGATCTAATAAGATTGAAGTTCCAGTATTTTCTTGTAGTAAGGTCCCTTTGTGATTAGTAGCATTTTCACATATTATCTAAGTTGTTTATGCATTTTCAAGACCTAACATTAGAGACCTTGGGGTTATCTCTTGAGGCTTGTTGATAGAGATTTACCTTTCAAGAGAGATAGGATATTATATTATGTCTGAGTTGTTGTTGTGCAGAAAACACCATCAACATGTTGGTTATGGACATCCTTCGGTGATTTATCCTGGATTAGAGCTTATGGTTTGATAGAGAGTGAAAGTTGTGTTCACTGGTGTGTGTGAATTGGTTTGGAAAAGTTGTTTGTCTGTGGATTAGGAGAAATGTTTCTACTCTGTAGTCCTTCACTAGTTTTTTTTAGGTCTTGTAGATCTGGAAGATTTCTTGTAATGGTTTTTTCTATTCTCTATCAAAGGAAATCGTGGTTTGGTGCTTTGAAAGACAAGTTTTAGAGTTGTGTGTGTCTGTACAGTCTAGATGGATTGGTGGAAAGTGTTTTGTGTATGAAGGTTGTTACATTTGCTATAGATGAGTCTGAAGGCATCTGAGATTTGTTCTAGTATATGGTGAAGCATGTTATGTGGTTTGCATGTTATCTTCTTGTTGCGGAAGCATGTACTTAAAAGTTCATTTGTGTTTTCATTAGGTTTGGCTGACCTAGTTTCTACACATCATACGAAGGATAAGTATCAATTAAGGAAGCGTGTGATTGATCTGAGACATTTTTTGGGGTCTTGGTTAAGTGCTGGTTTGATCCACTCTTATTGTCTTCCACCATGGAAATGTTGAGTTGTCAACCTATTTTTAATTTGTAAAATAAAGCATGTGTAGTTGACCTTGGAGAAATTTTCTATGGTTGAAGATGGTATAAATACAAGTTGAGATGTTATGGATTGATGTATCAATAATGCCACAAGTTTAAGAAGAAAGAGTGTGTGAAAGTGAATTGAGGCAGCAATATTTTAATGTTTTAGACTCCTAAAAGCAGTGAGCTAATGGTGTCTACAATCTTCTGATCAAGACTACGGATGTGTGTAACTTGTTGTGGTAGATTTTTTTGTTATCTTTTGTATCTATAGGGAGTGAGCCTCCCTTCTAGATAGTGAGTTCTATATGTAGGCAGTGAGCCTTGTATCTGGATAGTGAGTCCTTTCTAGGTAGTGAGCCCTCTGGCAGTGAGCCTCTTTGTAATTAGTTTTGGAATTACTTTATATTGTGAGTTAATCCTCACTGTGGTTTTGATGCAGGAGCATCCAGTTGTGTAGGGAATTCTTGCATCACCCAAAAAAAAAAACCTTTATTTTATTTAGTGTTTTGAATCCCATGATAGAACTTAAGGGGTATAAGACTGTTAGGCATCAAAAATAGCAAAAAATAGGCACTTATTATTTTTAGTAATTCAACCTAAATAGGCTCGTATGGATGTGAAAATTTACCCCAAGAAGCAAAGTTGAAAAAATTTTCGGTCACAAAAGAATCACCTCAATACCCTATATGGTTTGGGAGATATTAAAATTTACATGCCAAGAAATTTCTCCAATGTAGCTTCAAATTTTGACATACAACTTTAGAGTCCCCAAAATAGCTCAAAAAGTGGCCGAACTAACCTACGGTGCAATCATGTGGTGTAGAACTCATCGAGAGATTTCCAATGATATGCAATAATAGAAAATTGGACGCCTGGATCAAAAGTTATGACCCTACGAAGTTGGTCCTCTAAAAAGTGAATTTCATAAAAAAAATTCTTCCTAGGCCAAAAATCAAATGGCGAGACTTTTGGGGCCAAAACAAAAAGGGTAAATTTGAACTTTTTAGAACATTCTAGGGTGGTTATTGGGTAAAATAAAAATGTTTAAGCGGGGATTGTAGAAGGTGGCACTGATAGTGCAGATTGTCGCTCTCAATAGTAGATTTTATTTTTTAGAGTTGATTTTGTTGTAATGAATCAAGCCCACGAGGCTGTAACATGTAATATTTGAATCTACAATTTCATTTTCTAAAAATAATTGAAAGTGAGTCATTTTTCTATCTTGCATCTTTTGTGTTGGTATTTGTTGTTGTGATTTATGTGGGTTTTGGGCAGTGTGACTCTCATCAACTGGTATCAGAGCAAGAGTTCCTGAGCCTGTAATAGAGTGTCAAACATGAGGTAGTTGCAGTAGGACCTATGAGTGTGGGTTGAGTTCAAGATGCCTCCAAGTCTTATCCAATATGGTAGAGGTAGAGGCCGAGGTGGTGGAGGAAGAGATTCACCTAGAGATGAATTTAGAGCCCTTAGAAGGAAATTAGAAAGCTTGCAAAAAGAGGTTCAAAGACGAGATGTGCAACGAGATAGAGATGACAGTGAAGATGAAATGGAAGAGGAAGAGCAAGGTCCAATGGATCCTAGAGAATGAAGATTTTTGCGAGCGATCTCAAGCATTAGGAAGAGACCTAAAATGGAGGTTTCAACTTTTAGTGCAAATTTCAATCCTAAAGAATTGATTGATTGGATCAATGACATGGAGGAATTTTTCAAGTTTGAGGAGATTGAATATCCTCATAGAGTGAGTTTTGAAAAGACAAAATGTAAAGTTCACGCCAGTATATGGTGGAAAGAGGCCCAGTTAGAAAGAGGAAGACAAGGGAAAGATAAAATTTCCAAATGGGACAAAACGGTGTCAAAATCAAAGAAACAATTTATTCTAGTCGATTACAAATAAGAGCTACTCAAGAATATGTAGAGCTTGAACCAAGGGACAAGGATGGTGAAAGAATGCACAGAGGAATTTCACAAGGTCATGAATTGAATAGGACATTCTGAGGTGAATAAAGAGAAATTAGCTTGTTCTATTAATGAGTTGAAGCCAAACATACAGGAAGAATTGGAACTATTAAGAATGACCACCATTGAGGATGCTTATGAGTTTTCTCTAAAGGTTGAAGAAAAACTGAACAAGAGGTTTGAGAACAAAAATTGAGGTGGAGGCCATGGAAGAAAGACTGGTGGATGGTCATATGGAGGTCAAAATGAAGATCAAAAGACGAGTGAAGGCTCCAGTAGCAGCTAGAACTAGAAGGGAGATAACACCTACCGTCCTCATGATCAGAATAATGGAGACCAAAGAGGAAGGGGAAGATCTTGATGAGGACCAAGAAGAGGAGGCTTTTGTGGAACTTGTTTCCATTGTGGAGAAGGACATAGGGCCTATGAATGTCCTCAACATCAAGGAAGTACAAATAGAAGACTTGAGGGTAATGCACGAGTTACACATGTTGATGAAGATGTCAAGTCTTCACATTCTGAGGATGCAGAAAGAGGAGAGGTTCTTGTTACCAGAAGAGCCTTCCTAAATGAGGAGAAGGAACCAACTCAAAGGAATAATTTTTTTTGCACCAGATGTAAGTGTGAAGGTAAAGTTTTCAATGTTATTATTGATGGTGGTAGTACTGATAACCTTGTTTCAGAAGAAATGGTTAGTAAGTTGTGGTTGGAGAGAAGAAGGAATCTAAACCCATACCAAATTGCTTGGTTGTAGAAGGGTCATAAAGCCTTGATAAATGAATTTTTTTTGGTAAATTTTAATATTGTAAATTACCATGATGAGGTATTGTGTGATATTATGCCTATGGATATTTGTCATATTATGCAGCTTATGAATGAGGTATTAAAAAAAAAATAGGAAAATTTATTATTGTTTATTTGGATAATATTTGGATTTTCAGTAGGACATTGGAGGAGTACCTAATGCATATCTAGAATTTTTTTGAGAAGCTAAGGGAGGAGAAGTTGTTGATTAATTTGAAGAAATGTAGTTTTGTGAAAAGGGAGTTGGTGTATCTGGGATTTTTTGTCTCAGTATAGGGTCTTAAAATGGACCCAAAGAAGGTGAGAGCTATCATTGAATGGCCTACCCCAAGGAATGTTACAAATGTAAGATCATTTCATGCTCTAACAATTTTTTATAGAAAATTTATTAAGAATTTAAGTAGTATTTGTGCACCTCTAACTGAAGCAATGAGAGGGGATAGAAAAGAGTTTAAGTGGACCATAGGAGCAGCAAAAAATTTTGATATGTTGAACAAGAAAGTTATAGAGAAACCTATTTTGGCACTTCTAGATTTTGATGCTAGTGGCACTGCTATAGGAGTTGTTTTCAGTCAAGAAGGTAAGCCTATTGCCTATTTTAGCGAGAATTTGAATGATTCCAAGAAGAAAATTATGTCTATGATCAAGAGTTTTATGCTATAGTTTAGGCTTTGAAGAAATGGAGACACTATTTTTTTCCAAAATAATTTGTTTTATATACTGATCACTAGGCTTTACATTATCTCAATAGTCAAGGAAAGTTAAATCAAAGGCACTTAAAGTGGGTTGAGTTTTTTCATATTTATACCTTTGTTTTCAAGCACAAGAGTGGAAGGTCAAATAGAGTTGAAGATGCCTTGAGTAGAAGGAAAAATTTGTTGATAGAAATGAATATAGAGGTTGTTGAGTTCAATGAACTCAAGAGTTTGTATCCTGAAGATCTAGACTTTGCAAAATCTTGGAAAGCTTGTTTGGAACCTATTACATTGGATAGGATGAGATGGTTGGATTTCTTAATCCAAGATGGGATTTTGTTTATAGGAATCCAATTGTGCATTCCAAGGAGTTCTAAGAGAGAATCTAATCAAGGAGAAGCATAGTGGAGGATTGGCTTCAAATTTTGTTGAGATAAGACCATTGCTCTTGTTAGTGAGAATTATTATTGGCCACAGTTACAACAAGATGTGAAGAATTTTGTACAAAGTTGTA
Source organism: Sequoia sempervirens (assembly GCA_007258455.2). Classification (NCBI taxonomy): domain Eukaryota; kingdom Viridiplantae; phylum Streptophyta; class Pinopsida; order Cupressales; family Cupressaceae; genus Sequoia; species Sequoia sempervirens. The sequence goes on along the minus strand of VDFB02049217.1, from coordinate 9,004,017 downwards.
GAGTATGTCAGATGGAAAAAGGAACAGGACTGAATACTAGATTGTATCAGCCATTACCTGTACCTGAGAGGCCATTAGAGGATATTAGCATGGATTTTCTTCTTGGCTTGCCAAGGACATAGAGATGACATGATTCCATTTTTGTGGTGGTGGATAGATTTTCAAAGATGGAACGTTTCTTTTCATGTCATAAGACCAATGATGTTGTTCATGTTGTAGAGTTATTTTTCAGAGAGGTGGTGAGACTACATGATCTACTGAAGAGTATAGTTTCAAACAAAGATACCAAATTTGTTGGTTATTTCTAGAGGAAATTATGGAAGAAGTTGAAGAAAAATTTGAAGTTCAGTTCTGCACACCATCTGTAGATTGATGGACAAATAGTGGTAGTGAATAGGAGTTTGGGTAACCTACTAAGTGCTTAGTAGGATATAATCCTAAGGGATAGGATTTGATTATACCATAGGAAGAATTTTCTTATAATAATTCCTTCAATAGGAGCACTGGCACATCACCATTCTAGATTATGTATGGGAGTAGTCCAAGAATTTCTTCTGAACTAAGAAAGATGGATAAGGGGGAGAAGAGTAGTGTTGAGGCTGAAGATTTTGCTGAGCACCTGAAGAATTTGCACAAAGAGGTGAAGAAACATATCAATAAGATGAGCTCACAATATAAGGCTCGGGCAGATCAGAAAAGGAGGTATAAGGAGTTCTAGGTAGGAGATGAAGTCATGGTTCATTTTCAAAAGGAAAGGTTTCCAGTTGGTACATAAAAAATGTTAAAGATGAAGTTTGGACCATGCAAGATCTTGAAGAAGCATGATTTATGAAATGCTTATGAGGTAGAGTTTCCTAATGGAATAAACATTTCTCATGTGTTCAAAATTTCTGATTTGATAGAGTATCAGGAAGGTGATATAGAGGAGGGGTCGATAAAAGAAAAATGGAAAATTCCAGCACCTACTTTAGAGAAGGAAGAGATAGAAGAAATCTTGGATAGGCGTGTGGGTAGAAGCACAAGAAACAAGAAATATGTAGAGTACTTGGTGAAATGGAGAGGAAGGCCTACTGAAGATTCATCATGGTTATCTGAGGTTGAGGTTAACTGTCTTGGTTTCCCTCTAACTCCTAAGAAGTGACAGGGTCCTTTTTCAAATTACCCTAGGTGTTTGATGCAAGAGCATCCAACGGTATAGGGAAATCTTGCATCACCCCAAAAAAAATAAAAATCTTTATTTTCTTTAGTGTTTTGAGTCCCATGATGGAACTTAAGGGGTATAAGACTGTCATGTGTCAAAAATAGCAAAAAATGGGAACTTACTATTTTTAGTAAGTCAGCCTAAATGGGCTCATATGCATGTGAAAAGTTACCCCAAGGAGCAAATCTGAAAAATATTTCCGTTTGCAAAAGAATCACCTCAATACCTTGCATGGTTTGGGAGATATTAAAGTTTCCATTCCGAGAATTTTCTCCAATGCAGCTTCAAATTTAAATATAAAACTTTAGAGGCCCTAAATCAACTCAAAAAGTGGTTGAACTGTCTTATGGTGGGTTTACATAGTGTAGAGCCCATCGAAAGATTTCCAATGATATGCAATAATACTAAATCAGACAACCAAATTAAAAGTTATGGCCCCACGAATTGGGTCCTCTAAAAAGTGAATTTCATAAACAAATTTCTTCCTAGGCCAGAAATCAAATGGTAGGACTTTTGGTGCCAAAACAAAAAGGGTAAATTTGAACTTTCTAGAACATTATAGGGCGGTTATTGGGTAAAATAAATAGGATTAAGTGGAGGTTGTAGAAGGTGGCCTTGATAGTGGAGATTGTGACTCCAAATAGTATTTTTTTTTGTAATGAATCAAGCCCATGAGGTTGTAGCATGTAAGCTTTGAATCTATAATTTTATTTTCTAATTTTTTTTTGAAAGTGAGTCATTTTTCTGTCTCGCATCTTCTATGTTGATATCTGTTGTTGTGATTTTTGCATGGGTTTTGGGCAGTATGGCCCTCATCAGTCAAAGTGGATGAAGAATCACAAAAAAGCTGAGTGCTGATAGAAGAATATTAATCAGATTAACCCCTTTGCAGAGAAGAAAAAGAATAAGAGAAAGAAGAAAATTAGATGCTAATTGAAGAGAAAGAAGCTCCAAAAAAGAAACCTAAGAATCCTAAGTATGTGTAGAGGAATCATTCTTAATATCAAATAATTGAAGATAAGAGCAAAGGTGTACTAACATGAAGAAGGGTTGTTATGGTAGAAGAACATGCAAAATTTTGTCTACTTTTTGAGGTAGAACCTAAAATAGTAATTGAAGCATGCAAGGATGAGAATTGTATCAAATATATGGAAGAATAGTTAGTGAAGATTGAGAAGAAATGGACAGGGGAATTGGTCCTATGACAAACAAAAAAAAGTGATTGGAACTAAATGAGTTTTCAAGAATAATTTGAATGAGAATGGAGAAGTTATTAGAAACAAGGCTACACTTCTGTGTAAGGTCTACTCACAAGTGGAAGGGATATATTTTGAAGAGAATTTTTCTCTAGTAGCAAGAATGGAATCCATTAGGATGTTTTGGGATTTTGGAGCTCATAAGGACTTCAAGGTGTATCAAATGGATGTCAAGTCTATATTTTTCAATGGTGAGTTAGAAGAAGAGGTGTACATTGAAATACCAGAAGGGTTTCAGTTATCAAAAGATTTTGACATGGTCTACAGGCTAAAGAAATATTTATATGGACTCAAACATGCTCCTAGAGCTTGGTATGCAAGATTGGATAAGTACTTATTGCAGCAAGGATTCAAAAACAATATTGCAAACAAAAACCTTTACTTCAAGGTTGAGATAGATCAAATCCTAATTATGGTTTTGTATGTTGATGACATAGTATTTGTAGGAAATGAGGAAATGTGTAAAAGGTTTGCAAAGGAGATGAAAAATGAGTTTTAAATGTCAATGATTGGGAAGATGAATTTCTTCATTGGGTTACAAATTAGTCAATTTGATAAAGGTATATTCATCTCACAATCAAAGTATGTCAAGGAAATATTAAATAATTTTGAAATGGAGGACTCTCAACTAGTTTGTACTCCCATGGTTACTAGTTGTAAGTTAAGAAAAAATGATGAATATCCTAAGACATATCAAATTAAGTACAAATCTATGATTGGTGGATTTCTATATCTAACTGCTACTAGATTGGATATCATGTATGCAGTATTGTTGAATGCACAAGACAATTGAGAGGGGGGTGAATCAGTTGTACCTTAAACTTCAAAACCCTCATTAAAATTTAGATCCACATTCATTCATTAAACCCTTAAATCTGTTATGATGAATTAGAATGAAAAGAAAATAACAAAACCTAAAACAACTTAACACCATACTATAAGAGAGGGGGGCCAACCACGTCAATGCCCCAGGTCATGGAGAGATGAGAGAGGAAGGATTCCATAGCTTACCTCACTCTAAAAGGGTGTTTGATGTGAAGGATGAGAATGATGAGGACTATAAAGTTCTTCAATCACTCTACAAACCCGAACTATAGTTTGGGCTAGGCGAGCTGGATTTTTGGAGTTGATTCTATGCCTTAGATAACTCTTTATCTGAGGATGGCAGCATAGTTTTGAGATTTCAGCATGGAACACTAGAATCTCTTGGGAGCGCTCACGTCTGTACAGCCAAAAAATAATGAACACAAAGAAACTACCAAAAAGACCTATTAACAACCTAGTTGGTTCAATCTAGATGGTAAAAACATAATGAGAAAGTATACAAAGTAAATAATAAAATGATAAAGTAAATAAACTAGAACTAAGGTGATAAATAAAATCTCACAAAAGTGCCTGCTCGCTAGCTAGCTCCAAATGCACGTACACCTACACAAAAGAAAGAGGGGAAATTTGTTGGGGCTGTATAGGGTCTTGCCTCGGTTAGACCCCCATTTTTGTGTTTCCACCTCCATGGATAGCCAAATAGAAATAATAAAGAAATGTATGATAAAGAAGTAAAGAAAGAAAGCACATCAATAACACCACAAAACATTATATAGCTACTCAACCAAATCATAAAGGAGAGGAGTGAAAACATTACCACCTCCACCAAGAGCTCACTAGCCAATGATCGAGAAAGAGAGCTTAAACAATCACCACAACCTCAACTACAATGAAGGGAGGTGTTGTAAAACCTCAAGCCTCTACTACAATGGCTTGCTTCACACTTGCTTGATAGAGTTGATAGTGTGTTGTTGCTGCAATGGAGTGTTTAGAATGCTAGAAATGCTAAGAAGCTATGGAGGATGAAGTGAATGCTTGGATATTGCAAAGAGAGATGGATTGAATGAAGAATGGAAGAATTTGAAGGAGAAGAGAGAGAATCTGTTATTTTCAGGGTTGATTGGTCGAAGAGGGACATTACAAGCTATTCCCAATGGGAAGTGTAATGCCTCTACTAGCTTCAAATGTAGGAATTTGTCATAGATGTAACCATGCTGCGTAGATGTATACACATCATGCGGGTGTTCCCAACAAATATTATTCTACCGACACAATAGACAAATGCCAAGCATAAGGAAATTAACCTTCTGATGTGGAATTTCACCTTCATATTTGGTTTTGTAAGGTGAGGATGTGTCAAAGGGGAATTTTAAAAAGGGGTGGAAATTCTCTCTTATACATTTTTCCCCCACTTTAGCGAGCATGAATTATGATGAGTTCTTTAGTAAAGTAGATCGAAGAGTGAATAGGGTTAGAAACTTATACCTAAACCATCAAGGAAGTAGACCGCAATCTGATGAGCTCAAAAGTGCAAGGTAGGAAAAGGACTCCATAGACCTATAGAACTATGAAGTTGTAGAATGAAAGCATCTTATAGGCCTACAAACTTGCAAGGAGGTGAATCCCAAGATCTCTCACATGAAGGAAGCCCCGAGAGGTAAGCACCTCACAGGCCTGCAAACCTACAAGGAAGGTGTCCTCCAAGATCTCTCACATGAAGGAAACCCAGAAAAAGCACCTTATAGGTCCATAGACCTGCAAGGAAGGCATCCTCCAAGATCTCTCACATGAAGGAAACCCAAAGAAAGCACCCTACAGACTCACAAACCTACAAGGGAGCGAGACCCAAGATCTCTTACATGGAGGAATCTCAAAAGAAGCACCCTACAAGCCTACAAACCTACAAGGAGGTATCCTCCAAGATATCTCACATGAAGGAAACCCAAAGAAAGCACCCTACAAACCCATAGACCTACAAGGGAGTGACCCCCAAGATCTCTCGCATGGAGGAGGCTTAGAAGAAGTGTCATATAGGCCTGCAGACTTGTAGGGAGGTATCCCCCAAGATCTCTCACATGAAGGAAACCTCAGAAAAAGAACCTTACAGACCCGTAGACCTCCAAGGAAGGTGTCCTCCAGGATCTCACATGGAGAAAACCCAAGGAAGGGGACTCCACAAAGTTAGAAAGCAGCTTCAAAGGTACTGCTTCAAAGCGACATGTTTACCCATAGAGAGAACATGTCTGAAAGTGGCCACAAAGACCTCTAATGCCTCAGTAGTAGGCCTCTTCCTATTTACTACCTTGGGAGTAGAGATGATAGGAGGCCATGGAGGCTGAGACAAGAAGATTCCCCATGGGAAGCTTTCTTCCTGCTATACAGAATGAGCCTAGGCTCCATGGGTAGAATAGGAAGCTCAAACGTGGGACACTTGGACTTTCGCCAAGCGAGCACCACAAAATCTGATCTCAGGACCACTTCTCTTCTTCCTTTCTGTGTGCCTTGGAGGCATCACTATCAACCTTTAATCAAGCCCTATGTGAAATAACATAAGGTGATGGAGGGTATCTCACTCTCTATGTTAAGTGCCCTCTCCTATAATTCTGATATGTCTAATACAAGAGGTCCTTCCTAGGCAGAAGAGGACCAACGGGCACAAACCAAAAGTAATCCTAGGAGTAACTACCACAGGTGACTGGCAGTTTATAATTGACGTCATGAATTACATGCATGGAACCCTTGTGGATAAATTTTAAAAATTTATGCACAACCAAGGGCACGCCATTCATAGCTACTAACCAAGGGATACTCAGTTTCACTCTAAAGATCCAGGGATTATGTCAAACATAAGCTTCACAAATTTTGGTCCAACCAAAATTGACAAAACAATACTACCTAAAGGAGGTACAGAAAGTTTGTCATGCATACGGATGGTGCTCATAGGTGCATCATTCTAATCTTTATGTAAAAAATTTATTAGCATGATCTCCTCTGTCATGATGTTTACTTGAGACGTCAGATCAATGAGAACACCTGCTACGATGTTTCCATTGATTTGCACAAGGATGTAGAGAGGAGATGGTTCCCTGTTAAAACCCATTGGTAGATCATGTCAGGTGAAGGTTATGCGAGTACCACTCCTCACAGGCTACACAAAGGGGATAGGTTGATGCAGGAAAGAGGCCATCACATGCAATAGAAAACACTCTTATAGGACTCCCCAAAGGTTGCAAGATAGGATAGTGACCCAATTAAGGTTTGATTTTGCAACACTTTCATAACCTTCCAAATACATCTACTAGGGGTCGTAAGTTGGGTTGTAAGGTGAAGGAATTACAACACTCACACCTACAACACTCCTAGAATACAAGGAAAGGAACTTTAAGTATTTCCAAATGGAACCAAAATGGTTCATGCCAGGTTCGCCAAAAAATGTAAGAGAGGGGGACCAACCATGTCAAGGTCCTAGGTCACAGAGAGAAAATATCAAAATGCTGCCCTAACTTAACTCACTCTAAAAGGGTGTTTGATGTGAAGGATGAGAATGATGAACACTATAAAGTCCTTCAATCAATCTGTAGACCCAAACTATAGTTTGGGCTAGGTGAGTTGGCTTTTTGGAGTTAGTTATGTGCCTTAGAAATATTTCTCACTGAGGATGGAAGCGCAGTTCTGGTACGTCAGCACAACACGTTGGCATCTCTTGGGCATGTTGGCATTTGTATGACCAAAAAATAATGAACATAAAGAAAATTACAAAAACACCTAATAACAACCTAGCTAGTTCAATCTAGATGGTAAGAATAGAAGGAGAAAGTATGCAAAGTAAATACTAAAATGATAAAGTAAATAAACTAGGAGTAGTGTGATGAAGACAATCTCACAAAAGTGCTTGTTCGCCAGCTAGCTCTAAATGAACGTCCACTTACACAGAAGAAAGAGGGGAAATTTCTTAGTGCTATATAGGGGCCTACCTCAGTCAGACCCCCATTTTGGTGTTTCCACCTCCACGAACAACCAAATAGGAATGATAGAGAAGTGTATGATAAAGAAGTAAAGAAATAAATCACATGAATAACACTACAAAATAGTATATAGCTACTCAAAAAATCGTAAAGGAGAGGAGCAAAAAAATTATGACCTCCACCAAGAGCTCACTAGCCAATGATGGAGAAAGAGAGCTTGAACAATCACCACAACCTCAACTACAATGAAGGGAGGTGTTACAAAACCTTAAGCCCCTATTTTAATGGTTTGCTTCACACTTGCTTGATGGAGTTGATAGAGTGTTGTTGCTACAATGGAGTGTTTAGAATGTTGGAAATGCTGAGAAGTTATGAAGGAGGATGAAGTGAATGCTTGAAGATTGCAAAGAGAGATGAGTTGAATGAAGAATAGAAGAATTTGAAGGAGAAGAGAGAGAATCTACTATTTTTTGGGTCGATTGGTTGAAGAGGGACATTACAAACTGTACCCAATGGGAAGTGTAATGGCTCTACTAGCTTCAGAAGCAAGGAATCTATCAAGGACGTAAGCATGCTACACAAACATCTATGCACCACACATGCATCCTTGAAAAATATTCTTCTACTGACACAATAGATAGATGCCAAGTGGAAGGAAACTAGCTAGCTGATGTGGAATTTCACCTTCAGATTTGGTTTTCTAAGGTGAGGATGTGTAAAAGGGGAATTTGCATAAGGGGTGCAAATTCACTCCTTGACATATACATAAGAGAAAACCATATTTACGTGGAAACCCCAAGAATTGAAAAACCACATTGAGGATTAGCTAACAATATAAGTAATATTAACACCAAATACAAAAGGGTTCACTGTTAGAGGGCTCATTGCCCAAAGAAGAAAGGCTCAATCCTAGAATAGAAAAGAAGATAGAGAAGGAATATTACACAGAGAAAAGAATCTAAATGCAATAGGGAATCCACCACAATCAATTCAACACCTTTGCAATCTGATTGAAGAATTGTAGCAACCTTCTCACTACATCCAGTAAACTAACATATGAAAGCTTGCACTATATTACTCAATTTCACACTCTACAACTCTACACTTCACATTATTCACATATTACACATCTATCTTCACATCCTTCAACAACTTAGCTCATACTTATACCATCTTCAACCTTGAAACCCTCTCCAAGGTTTTTTATGTATGCAAAACACGTAAATTCAAATTAGGTCAACACACAAAAACTTCCATGGTAGATAGAAGTGAATGAAGATCACATCAAACCTTAACTAGAACCCAAATCAACATCACTAAACTACATGCTTCCTTAAAAAATACTTATCCATCGCATGTAGTGTAAACACCAAGTTAGTCATTATTTCTGTAAACACCATTAAAATTTTAAGTACACACTTCCTCAAACCAAAGGATTAATTGTGAACCAAACACCACGCTCAAGCATGATCTATAATATTTCATGAACACCCTGAAATCCAAAAAACTCCTTCACAACAATTTCCACTTGGAGAATGTACACATCCAGTACACTTAGACAACTTTTCCATACACTATTACTTAAAAAACATATTTTGAAGCACCAAACCTAAAAAACTCTTCATTGAGGTATACTACTAATACCATCAACACACCTTCATAATTGCAAGACCTAAAACACAACTATAGAGAAACACAAAGAAGAAACATTTCTCCCAGACATCTCCACAACGCATAGTCACACACTGGTGAACATAAATTCTTTTGTACAATGATCCAACACACCAACTCTTGAATATAATACCTCTGAATACCTCTTACCAACATATCTAAATCACATAGGTAGATCTTCAACCTAGAAGAAATGTGAAGCAAAACCAAAACACAACTCTATAACCTAGAACACCTCTACAACACATTGTTTCCTCTTTTTATCAAAATTTATGAAAAGAACTTGGAAATCAAGAACTAGATACACATCCTCATCATCTTTAGCACTTACATAACCATAGAAAAAATATTATCAAAGAAAAACTAGAGGTTGAGACCAATAGCTTTACTAATGACAATATAATGCAGCTAATCGAAGCATCAACTGCTCACACTCTTGTAGCTATCTCACTCTACTAAAAACATCAATGACATCATAATATTTTTTGACATCAATGATAACACCAATGTCTCATACTTGCAAAAATCTCCCCCTCTATCATTGATGGAAACACATGATGTGAAAAACCATCAAAGACACAATAGATCTATACCATACCAATTTCCTTTTCTCTTTCCCCCCTTTGTAGCTTGCCTTCTTTGCTTGTTTCTCTCTCCCTAAATATCTTATGAATTTCTCTCCCCCTTGTTACTTATTATTTTTCACATGTTTCTCTCCCCCTCCTTTAGCATCAATGGAAAAGGACTACAATTCTTGCATTTATTCTCTTCCTTTGACATTAAACAACCTACTTGTTATTTCTCTGCAATACCTTTCCTTTACTTCTCTGAATAATCCCCTTAGGAGCACACACCAACCTGCACCATATAAGTAACCATTGTACAATGACAACACACACTCTTTTAACGACAACAATCAGAAATGCCACTACCTAATCCCCCTGAGAGGTAGCCACAAACATCAATCTAGGACAAAAAAAAATGAATATTGAGATCCACTGGACTAATGCCTCTCCTTATGCATTTAGTTCAAAGGAGGAGAAATAACCCCCAACTTCTCCTGAAGATACTCAACAATATCCTTAGGAAGAGCCTTAGTGAATATATCAACAATATAATCATTTGTAGGAACATATTCAAGCTTCACTTCATTCTCCACAACCTTCTCTATCAAAAAGTGATATCTGATTGAAATGTATTTTTTTCTTGAATGCATCACTGGATTCTTTGAAATATTGATTTTACTTGTATTATCATAGAAGATAGAAATTGGTTCATCATACACTACTCTGATATCCTTCAATGTTTTCGTCATCTACAATAGTTTTGTGCAGCAAGATGCTTCTATAATGTACTCAACCTCTGTAGTAGACAAAGATATTGAATCTTATTTCTTACTTAGGCATGATACCAATCTACATCCAAGAAAGAATGCACCACCACTTGTACTTTTCCTATCATCAACACAACCACCCCAATGTGCATCTATGTAAGCACTCAAAGTGAAATTAGTACCCTTTGGATACCACAAGCTATGATCTGAAGTGTCCTTTAAGTACCTGAACATCCTCTTCACTGTTGCAACATGTGACTCTCTAGGATCTTCTTGAAATCTAGCCACAAGAAAAACTACATGCATGATATCCAGTCTACTAGCAATTAGATATAATAGTTGACCAATCATTAATTTTTACTTTCTTTGATTAGCCTTAGGGGATTCATCATACTTGCTTAGTTTACAACCAATAACCATAGGAGTACATACCAGTTTAGAGTCTTCCATTCCAAACTTCTTAAACATTTCTTTGACATATTTTTATTTTGAAATGAATATACCTTTGTTTGTTTGATTGATTTGTATCACAAGGAATAAATTAATCTCCCCAAACATAGACATATCAAACTCTTTTTCATATCTTTTGTAACCTTCTTACACATAGCTTCATTGTCTCAAATTATGTCATCAACATACACAACCACAATCAAGATTTGATCTTTTTAAACTTAAAGTAAATATTTCTATCTTGGGTACCTTTATTGAATCCTTACTATATCAAATACTTATCCAAACTTGCATACCAAGCTCTAGGAGCTTGCTTCAATCCATATAATTCCTTTTTTAGTTTGTAGACCATATTAGTTTTTTTTATAACTAAAATCCTTTCAGTTGTTCTATGTATACTTTCAGTAGGTTAGCTACTTTCATCATAGGTCTTATAACTTCCTAAATAGTCATGTTTTTCCTTTCAACCACTCCATTTTTTTGAGGATTCCTAAGGGTAGACAAGTGCCTCTTTATGCCATGATTCTCACAAAACATGTTAAATTCATTGGAGGTAAATTATCTACCTTTTTTAGACCTCAAACACTTGATCTTCATATCCATTCCATTCTCAACCATAACTTTAAATGCTTTGAATCTATTTATGGATTCAAATTTTTCTTTAAGAAAAGTAACCCATGTCATTCTTGAATAATCATCAACAAAAAGCATGAAATATCCATCACCTTGAAAACTTCTTGTTCTTGTAGGACCACAAAGGTATGTATTCACCAAATCCAATAATCTAGTAGAAGATTATTCTTTTCCTTTGAAACTTCTTCTTGTTTGTTTTCCAATTTGACAATCCTTTCAAACAACATTAATAGGCTTTGTAATCTTTGGTAGATCTCTCACTGCTTAAACTGGATTGATTCTTACCAAATTATCAAAATTAATGTGACACATCCTCCTATTCCATAACCAACTTTCATTTATTTGATTCATAAAAAAATGACCATCAACACCCTTAAGTTGATAAAAATTTCCATTTGTCCTTCTTCCAATAGAAATCATAGTTTCAAAAAAATTTATGATCTCACATCCATCATCGTGAAACATAAGATTGTATCCTTTGCTACACATTTTTCCAACACTCAAAAGGCTATTCCTTAAGCCCTTAGCATAGTAAAAATATTTAGTATTATTCTTTCCATGAATTTTTTTTGAACATATTCCACATATCTTAGCACCTAAATCATCACCAAATCTAACAAGTCCTCTATCATACTTTTCAAGTTTAATAAAATTAGTCTTATCTCTTATCATATTATTAGAGAAACCACTATCAATGATCCAATAGTTCTTATCCTATCTAGCATGAAAATTAGGTACCAAATCACCTTCATTCTTATACTTTCTCTTCGTAGGGAATTCCTTCACACATATTTCAGAGTTAGTAGAAATAGATTCATCTTTTAAAACCATGAACAAGTATTCATCATCATCATCTCCATAATCAGATTCATCATCATAAATACTTGCATCTTCTCTAACATAATATCTTTTCTTAATCATCTTACCTTTGTTCTCCTTGTTTTTTTCATTCACAACTCTGTTTAGACATCTTGAAGCATAATGACCTATCTTTCCATAACTAAAACATTTGAAAGATACCTTACCTCTGTACTTACTAGTACCCATTCTCATTCTTCTCACAAAGTTATCTTCCACAACATCAATAACTTCTTGATCTGGATCTTCAATCTTCTCTATTTTTTTAGCCTTAAAAGAAGTCTTAACTTTTGCACCATTATTTGGACCAAATTCTCTCATTTAAAATGTAGTTAAAGAACCATACAATTGATCTCTAGAATACTCATCTAGATTTTAAAACTCCTCAATATTAAAACATTTGTGATTGTAAGCATTAGGTAGGTTTCTAAGAATCTTCTTTTCCACTTTTGATTCCTTGAATTTACCTCCAAGAGCTCTGATAGAGCTAACCACTTCATCTACCCTCTACATGTAGCTTGTAATGTTTCAATCTTTAGACATACAAAGTTTCTCGAATGTGGTGTTTAAATTATGCATCTTAGCTTGTTTGATCATATCATCTCCTTCATAAATACTTTCCAACTTATCCCAAATTTCTTTACCAATTTTTAGATTCATAACTTTCACCAATTTAGAATTTGTAAGACTACTTTAGAGGGCATACCTTGATTTACTATTGGTTTCATAGGATTTGAGTTCATTTTCAATGCTCGGACCATTTTTTAGGCATAGTGTATCCATCCTTAATTGATTTCTAGATATCATATTCTAGAAAGCCTTCCATCCTTGCCTTCTAGAATGCATAGTTTGTTCCATCAAACATAGGGATCTCCTTATTATGTTCCATCCCAGATCTACCTTAAGTGGTTAAGCTTTTTTCTAAGGAACATTTCTCTAATACCAATTGTTGAATGCACAAGACAATTGAGAGGGGTGAATTAGTTGTACCTTAAAACTTCAAAACCCTCATTAACATTTAGATCCACATTATTCAAACCTTAAATCTATTATGATGAATAAGCATGAAAATAAACTAACAAAAACTCAAACAACTTAACACCATACACAAGAGAACACTAAATTTATGTGGAAACCCCAAGGGAAAAACCACGGGGAGGATTAGCTCACAATATAAGTAAAATAAACACCAAATATAAAAGGGATCACTATCAAAGGGCTCACTGCCCAAAGAAGAAAGGATCACTACAAAAAGGCTCAATACCAAAATAGAAAAGAAGATAGAGAAGGAATGTTACACAGATAAAAGCATCTCAATGCAACAAGGAATTCACCACAATGACTTCAACACCCCTATAGTCTTATTGAAGAACTATAGCCACCTTCTGCTCACTACATCCAATAAACTAACACATGAAAGCTTGCATTGCATTACTCATTTTAACTCTCTACAAGTCTACACTTCACATTATTCACATCTTACACATCTATCTTTGCATCCTTCAACAACTCAACTCATACTTATACCATCTTCAACCTTGAAACCCTCTTCAAGGTTGGTTATGCGTCTCAAATATGCAAAGTTAAATTAGGTCGGTGCCAAAACACTTTCATGGTGGATAGAAGTGAACGCATACCACATAAAACCTTAAATGGGGCCCAAATCACTAACATCGCTAAACTATATGCTTCCTTAAACAATATTTATCCATCGCATGTACTGTAAACACCAGGTCTATCGTTACCCATGTAAAAACCATTAAACTTGTAAGTACACTCTTCCTCAAACCCAAGGATGACTTGCGAGCCACACACCACACTCAAAAATATTCTAGAATATTTCATGAACACCCTGAAATCCAACAAACTCCTTCATAACAACTCCCACTTGAAGAATTCACACATCTAGTACACTCAAACAACTCTTTCATACATTATTACTTAAAGAAATATTTTGAAGCACCAAACTATTGTGCCTATAGCACACACGCACCATTCAGAACGGGGACCCTCTCTTTTTCTTTGCCGCATCGCTTTTGCCTTCACCCCATTTTTTGTGCCCCATTTTTTGAGTCCTAAATGGTCAAGGAGTCTGAGAGCTATCATATTGAGTTGAACATGTTTCACCACCTTTGAAACTTTCAAGCCCTTGGCCTTCAAAGAGTTCCTTTGGCAGTTTTCCTTGGATCTTTAAAATTGTCGTCCTTTTCCCTTTGCGGGTCCACACTTGCAGGTTGCCCTTTGTAGAATTTTGTATGTTCATCGTCGTCCCTGTGGTAGCTGAGCTGGCACATCATCCTGCATTGTGAGATCCATGACCTCCATCACTATCTTCTTTGCCGGCCAATCCAATGGCTAACACATGAGTACTATCTACCTTGTGGACCCTGCCGCTCCCACCTCTGGCTCTTTTGAACTGTGTGCCCATGAACTCCACCTACGTTCGTACCAAAATTTATTGTAGAAATTTAATGCTTGAAAGTCTATAAATAGGTGCTCCTAATGGGTCATTTTCACTAACATTCCTTTTGAAAACCTGTCAGAGCCCTCTAGCTTACACCGCCTCTACGCCCTCGAGACCCTGTTGTCATTCAAGTGTTGCTGCCTTCAATCTCTTCAAAAGTTCTTGTAGGTCTAGAAGATGAGTCTTCGTCCTCCACCCATTTTATGGTTTTTCTTTGAAATTTGCAAAGTTATCCAAATTATTAAACTGAAGAACCTTCAAACTAGTTAGACAACCTCACGATGCACAAAACCCATAAGTTAGAATTTGAAAATTCCTCAAAAATCTGCCTTTGAGGTCCATGAAAAAATCACCCTTCTGGTCATCATTCTTGAACTAGGTCCATCGATCCCTTGTGGCCCGCAATATGTTCACCATTGTTTCCTTATCCCTCCAATCATAAACCTTAAACAATAGCCATTAGCTCTCTTAACTCTCTGTTATTGTACATCGGGTTATGAATAGTCGGCTTGTGGCTATCTTAACTCTCTATTAAGTCATATTATCATTATTATATTGTTATTTAGTTTTTTAGGTTGGCCTAAGTCTTATATAGGTGTGTCTAAGTCGGCCTAGGTGATATCCTTGGCATAAATAGGTATATATAGGAGGTTGTGAGTCTTATTTCATCATCAAGTGTGAAGTGTGTTCACATTAGAGATATTTGGAGGTTTACCCCCTTGAAGTGGCTTGTTATTCTCAGTTATTATCGATTAATTGCAGCATATTTCATATCATATTCTTCTATTGTGCAAGTTATTTCATAACAAGTGGTATCAGAGCATGATCTTGGCACCATAGAGGCAAGGTTTTTCTCAATTTTAGAGGCGATTTTGGGAAGAGTATATCTTTCAGATTTTGGAGAATTTTTTTCTAATTTTTAAAGGGATTTTGAAGAAAATATTGAAGAAGCTACAGTCCAGATTTCAGAAGAATTGGAGCAGAATTAAGTTAATTATTGCAGAATTAGGGTTTCTACAATATGTTTTTAGAATCTACATATCTCGCACATCTTGTTGAATTGGAGTCTAATTTTTATTGGGTTTTTGAAGACATAATAAAGGAGATTACAGTAAAAATTTGAGATAATTTAAGTTTCATTTGTGTGGTTTATTTCAACATTAGTGGTTTCCATCATGCCGGGGCCTGGAACAAGGGGTAAAAAGAATGTCACTCTGGGGAAGACTCCTGATAAGGATGGTGAAACAATTGAGGATATTACTCATAATGAGGAAATAAATAAGGTCAAGGAAGAAATTTCCTCAATTAAGATGGATATGTGTGACCTAAGAGGAGATATATCAGACATACGAAACATGTTAAGCACTTACATGGCTAAATCAAGAAAGGAGTTCTCAAGTGGCCAAGGTGAAAATTCTAGGTCAACTACTATTGACACAAGATTTAGTACTCCTATGGGATCTAGGAATTTATTTCAAAAGGTGGATATGCGCAAGTTCGATGGTAAGGATCCTCTAACATGGATAAACCAAATGGAGATTTTTTTTGAAGTACACCAAATCCCAAATGGACAAAAGGTCACGATGGCTTCCTTATATCTAGAACCAGATCAATTCATTTGGTATTGTTGGATTTGCACTCATCAAAGTAAAAAGGGGCTCACCGTCTCATGTTCAATTTTTATAGGGGAACTCCAAGCACAATATAGCAATAGCGTCATAGACAACTTCTTCAGCCAGCTAGCTAAACTTCAACAAACAGGATCAGTTAAGGATTATATTCTGCAATTCCAAAATCTATCCTTACAGGTGGATACAATTACAGGGGAAAACTTGAATGAATTATTCTTGGGTGGTCTCAAGGATCACATTCAACATGAGGTATGCATGTTTAGCCCTAGTTCCATAAATGAGTCTTTTGTCTTAGCACGCAGGGTAGAGGAGAAGTATTTGATTCCTAAGAAGCAAGGGGATAATGTGACAAGAGAGAAAGGATATTCAACACAACCTACTAAGTTGACTCCACAACAAATTGAGGAGAAAATAGAAAAAGGCTTGTGTTTCAATTGTGATAGCAAATACAACTAAGGACATACATGTAGTGAAAAGAAATTGTTTTATATTGAAGGTCCCAATGAGGAAGAAGAGGAGGAACCCATACTAGAAGTTGAAAGGGAGTCAAATGAGGAATCACATGATTCTCAACCAATCATTTCTTTTCATGCACTCTCAGGTTTCAGCGCTCCACAAACTCTCAAGGTGGTGGGGTTCCTAAACAAGCAAAAGGTAACAGTGTTGATCGACTCAGGTAGTACTCATAATTTCATCAACAAAAAGTTAGCTACTCATCTAAATTATTTCATACATCCAGCTCCAGAGTTTCAAGTTTTGATTGTAGATGGTGGTACAATTAGTTGTTCAGGGAAGTGTCATAGCATTAAATTATCTATGGGAGATTATCAACTTGATACCCCAATGTATGCGATAACCATGGGTGCAGCAGATATTGTTTTGGGAGTACAATGGCTTACTACATTAGGAACAATTGAGATGAACTTCCAAGAACTATTCATGAGATTTCAATTGAAAGGAAGGCTAGTAGAGCTAAGGGGATTGAAGGAAAAATATCCACAAATGGTAAGCTCTCATCAAATGCAAAAGTTGCTTAAGAAAGGAGTGGATGGATTTGTGGCCCAACTATGTTCATTAGAAGTCTCTCAATCTAATACTCCTACTCATCCATTTTTGCAAGCTATAATTGATCGTCACTCAGTTGTTCTTGGAGATATGCCTAAAGGAATTCCTCCTAAGAGGGATCATGATCATGCCATACAGTTAGTCCCAGGGAGCCAACCACCGAACATTAGGCCTTACAGGTATCCACACATACAAAAGAGTGAGATAGAAAAATTGTTGAAGAGATGCTAGAGGCAGAAATCATTAGGCATAGCCAAAGTGCTTACTCCTCACCTATGGTGATGGTACGTAAGAAGGATGATACTTGGCACATGTGTCTAGATTATAGAGTGCTCAACATGTACACCATTAAAGATAAGTTTCCAATTCCAGTCATTGATGATTTGCTAGATGAATTAAATGGAGCTATGTTTTTTACCAAGTTAGATCTTAGATTTGGTTATCACCAAATTCGGATTAAGGAGGAAGATATTTGTAAGACAGCATTTCGGACTCATGAGGGTCATTATGAATTTTTGGTGATGCCATTTGGTCTTACTGCACCATCTACATTCCAAAGTTTGATGAATTCCATTTTTAAGTTCTTGAGAAAGTTTGTGTTAGTATTCTTTGATGATATATTAATTTATAGCAAGACTTGGGAAGAACATTTGCAACATGTGGACCAAGCATTACAAATACTTGAAGATCATAAACTCTATGCTAAGCCATCCAAGTGTGCTTTTGGTCTTACAGAGGTGGAGTATTTGGGACACATAGTTTCACATGAAGGAGTAAAGGTGGACCCTAACAAAATTAAGGCTATCATGGAATGGCCTATTCCAAAAACCATTAAGAAACTGAGAGGATTCTTGGGATTGACAAGGTACTATAGAAGATTTGTGAAGAATTATGGTAGTATAGTAGCACCTCTCACCACTCTATTGAAGAAGGATTCTTTTCATTGGAACGAGTCTGCCAATACAACATTTGAGAGATTGAAGGAGGCTATGTGTACAACTCTAGTACTTGCCACTCCTAACTTCACCAAGGAATTCATTGTGGAATGTGATGCTTCTGGAAATGGGATAGGAGCAGTGCTCATGCAAGAAGGTCAACCAATTGCTTTTGAGAGTCGTCAATTAAAAGGTAAGAATCAACTAAAACCTATTTATGAGAAGGAAATGCTAGCAATACTCCATGCAGTGAAACAATGGCAGCCTTATCTATTGGGTAGACATTTCAAGGTTAAGACAGATCATGATAGCCTAAAATATTTTTTGGAACAACGACTATCTTCTGAAGAGCAACAAAAATGGGTCACTAAGATGTTAGGATATGACTTTGAGATTGTATATAAGAAAGGGAAAGAAAATATTGTCGCAGATGCACTATCAAGGAAGGATGAGAAAGATGAAGCCTTATTGTGTGCCCTTTCAATATTACAAGCAAATTGGGTGGAGGAAGCCAAAGCAGAGTGGCAAAATGATGTTGCGACAAGTAATCTAATCGAGCAATTAAAAAGTGATCCTAGTAGTTCAGATAAGTTTTGTTGGAAGGGAGATACTCTTTGGTATAGAGAGTGTTTGTATCTCTGCAAGAATTCCAACCTTAAAATCAAGATTCTCACAGAGTTGCATGAGTCTCTAGTGGGTGGTCATTCAGGATTTTTGAAGACATATCATCGAGTCAAGTAGGATTTCTTTTGGAGGGGCTAAAGGGTGATGTTCAAAAATTTATGGCTGAATGTTTGGTGTGTCAAAGGCATAAAGGGGAGACAATTAAGACACCAGGTCTCTTGCAACCCTTATCTATTCCTAGCCAGCATTGGGAAGAGGTATCCATGGATTTCATCACAGGGCTTCCCAAATATAAAGGTCATAATGTCATCATGGTGGTAGTTGATCAGCTCACTAAATATGCACATTTCATTGCATTAGCACATCCTTTTACAGCAAGTGCAGTGGCTAAAGCTTTTTTGGAGAATATCCAAAAGCTACATGGTACACCTAAAGTTATTGTTAGTGATCGTGATCCTATCTTCACTAGTCACTTTCGGAAAGATTTATTCTCATGTTTGGGTACTCAATTGGCTCTTAGCTCTTCATACCACCCTCAATCAGATGGGAAAAAGGGGTTGTTAATAAGTGTTTGGAAGGATATCTACATTGTTTCACTTTAGAGAAACAGTCTTAGTGGGTAGATTGGCTACCACTTGCGGAATGGTGGTATAACACTTCTTTTCATAGCTCATCAAAAATGTCTCCATTTTTGGCACTTTATGGATATCATCCTCCTTCCATCACATCATCAATTAAGGTGTCCCCAAGAGTTCAGGCAGTAGAAGACCACTTGCTTCATCAACAAAAAGTACTTTCAAGACTCAAGGAGAATTTAGCCATGGCACAAAATCAAATGAAACAACAGGCAGACCAACATCGTAGTGAAAGAAGTTTTGAAGTTGGGGATTGGGTCTTCTTGTGATTGCAGCCCTATAAGCAAATCTCACTAAAGCAGCAAAGAAATAATAATAAGTTGTCTCCAAAGTATTATGGTCCATACCAAATTATGCAGAAGATTGGTAGTGTTGCCTACAAGCTTGAGTTTCCACCAACAACAAAGATACATCCAGTTTTTCATGTTTCCTGTTTGAAGAAGGTAATTGGGCATAATATTCCCACTCAAACAACACTTCCTGAGTTGGATGAAGAAGGAAGAATCATTTTGGAACCAAAGTGCATTCATCAAACACGCACAAAGAAGCTGAGGAATAGAACTATCACTGAGTATCTCATCCAATGGAAGAAGTTACTAGTTGAAGATGCCACATGGGAAGATGAGGAGTTCATTCAAAAGTTTCCAAACTTGATTAGCATTGAGGACAATGCTTCTTTGAAGAAGGGGGGCATGCTACACCCTTAATATTATTGTACATCGGGTTATGAATAGTCGGCTTGTGGCTATCATAACTCTCTATTAAGTCATATTATCATTAGTATATTGTTATTTAGTTGTTTAGGTCAGCCTAAGTCTTATATAGGTGTGTCTAAGTCGGCCTAGGTGATATCCTTGGCTTAAATAGGTATATATAGGAGGTTGTGAGTCTTATTTCATCATCAAGTGTGAAGTGTGTTCTCATTAGAGATATTTGGAGGTTTTCCCCCTCGAAGTGGCTTGTTATTCTTAGTTATTATCGAGTAATTGCAGCATATTTCATATCATATTCTTCTATTATGCAAGTTATTTCATAACACACCCATTTTATGGTTTTTCTTTGAAATTTGCAAAGTTATCCAAATTATTAAACTGAAAAACCTTCAAACTAGTTAGAAAACCTCACGATGCACAAAACCCATAAGTTAGAATTTGAAAATTCCTCAAAAAGCTGCCTTTGAGGTCCATGCAAAAATCACCCTTGTAGTCGTCATTCTTGAACTAGGGCCATCGAGCCCTTGTGGCCTGCAAGATGTTCACCATTGTTTCCTTATCCCTCCAATCATAAACCTTAAACAATAGCCATTAGCTCTAGCAGGCCTTCTATTGATGCCCCCACTTTGTTGTCATTTTTTATAATTAAATGAAAATGACAAGTTAAATGGGACCCTTTCCACCCCGTAGGTCCATAAGTGCGGGCTTTTGCTCGTGAATTTCCCCCTTTGTTTTGCATTCCCAAATGATTGACTAACCCCGACCTCCCACCTTGTAGGTCCTGTGAAATCTTTTTCTACTAGCTAAGCTCATCGCCAAACTCCTCCCGTGGACTGTTGGATGAGGGCTTCCATCATCATTTTTTTGCCGTTCAATGGTCATTCCCAAAAAAAAAAATTCCTAGGTTCCTCCCACTAGGCAGACCCCACACTGCCTATTTCGATCTGACCCTTTCAACAAAATGACTAAGTGAAAGCCCTTTGTGGATCTCCATCTGGAGATCGCTGCCATGTGTTCACCGCTTTCAAACTGCCAAACCAAGCCTGCCACCCACTATGTGGGACCCGATATTCCTACCGTTGACCAACCAAAATTGAACAAGTAACCTATTTTGAGGACCCTTGCATGCTCAATGGTACAGACCGTCTCTTGCAAGTCACCATCCCATATTTTCCATTTTAAACAGTCGTCATCCAACATCCTTGTATGGCTCCTTGGCTATATCTAGATAAACAGATTGAACTTCAAAGATGAATTGACTTCACCCTCCTTGGCTTCATACTCCACATTGTGGGACACTACCTACAGGATTTTTCCTTGTCAGCACCGTTTCAAATGACAGAGTCCCTAATGGCCTAGACACCTCCTACACGCACAATCCTTAGACTCACATGCCTAAATGCTTGAGTTGTCACTTTGCGACCTCATAAACGATCCCACCCACATGTTCAAGTGACTTGATGCCTTAGTGGGTGCCATCTTAACACATAAATATTAATGTAGGTCCTCGCATGTGGGTCATTGTTCCCTCTTTTCCATCTTTTTGCAGCTTCCTTCAAAATAGCTGCCAGCCTAGGGAAACCGTCACCCCTGGGCTCACAAATGGAATATCTTCCACAAATGAGAGGAAAATGATGATTTGAAAGCAATGCTATGATATTTGAATGATAAATACTCAATCTAACATTGATTTTGTAGGATTTTGTTGATGCTCCCCTTATTTGCACATGAATATGCTTATTGCCCCTTTTCTTATAGTATTTATGGAATCAGTTGCAAGACCTTTGGGTGTGTCCGTAGAGAAAGAAAAGGGGAAGAAGTCTACCAAAGGACCCAGAGGGAAAGAGGAAAAATATCAAATGAAATAAAAATTCTAGGGAGTGGAGGTCACCTCCAAGGTTACTATAGAATGGGATACAGTAACATATACCAACTTTGGGTAAGTTGATTTAGATGAATTCTGACATAAAGTCATTGCCAATCCCATTACAAAGAATGCAAAGAAAATTAGGAAAAGTGGGTTAGCTAAGGTAGTTGGTTTCCCACTTTCCCTTGTGGCTCTTGAGCTGGTGATGGCTTGCAGGGAGGCATATCAAGAAAGAACCAAAAGAATTGTTGATCGTGATGGTAGAGTGTTGGTCGACCTATCCTCCAAATCCATAGGGAAAACTTTCCACATCCCCACCTTTGATCCAATGGATGAGGCAACCAAGGAATATGCTAAGATCACATGGAAGGCTGACCCTCTTAAATGTAAGAAGCTAATTAATCAATACTGGCTAAAAGAGAAGAGGGATAATGTAAACGAGGTGCCTCAAGAACTATTCAGGAGTGATTTCCATGAGGACTACCATGATTTGGTAACCTTGTAGAGTAGGGTTATGGGCACCCCGACTGCGGCATACTTCCAGGAAGGGATGTTTTATTTTATAGAATATATTATCAAGGGGAAGAGCAAGTTCAACTGGGTAAGAATGATCAACAACTGCTTGAATGAATAGTTTGTAGTAGTGAAGAAGACTTCTCAATTCTGCATGACCTCTTACATGGTCTATTTGTTGGCTAACCCCATTCCATATAGAGGTATATTTGTGACACATAGACCAACTTCAGGGAGAGACCTAAAGGTCTATGATAGACACCCACAACTTCAATACCAAAATTTCATGAAAGATTACTGTAGGGTAAACGATGCCTTCATTGGGCACATTATCAGACTTGTCGGAGGAGACTTCGAAAGGAGGGTCACACAAAGTTCCCATGCATTCACCTACCGGTTTAGATTCTTATTCATCCAATTTCCTAAATTCACCTACATTAGAACCATGGGCTTCTTTGAGAGGCCATATAAGTTGCTCCAGTATCCAAATGACTGGTTGACACTACTAGAAGTTTGTAGGTAGGTACAACATGTGCATACTCTTTTGAGTGACAAGCATAGGCCTGACATTCCTTATCCTCTCACATTTGGTCAGGGTATGTACACTCTTCCCGCATCCCAATGTGTAGAGTTTTATGAGAAAGAGATCCTTGAATATAATTTGGAGCATTACACTACCTAGCCTAGAATGGATCTGTATGGAAAACTAAAGAAGATGGTCGAGAAAGAATATGCCCACTTACATAGTATTGAAGACTTCTGGGAAAACTACAAAGATGACAAAGAGGTGCACATGAGGCACTACATGCGTATGACAACATACTTTGTTAAGATAGTCAAGTTGTTCCTAGTGTTAGATCAAATTGTGGAGGATGAAAATATCATAATAGATCCAAGATTTTGTCATTGCTAATCTGTTGTTGCCCATAATTAACTGGGATGAGGAAGAGGTCAATTACCTCAATATTTTAACAAATCCAATAGATTCCAGAACAAAGTAGTGGATTGATGGTAAAATTGCTCAGCTTAATCTCCAAGGAGCAACTCTCACCTATGGTGAGCTTGAAGATGAGCTCGAAAGTGAAATCGATAGTAGTACCACTACTACCCCATCTAGAGAAACTTCAAAATCCCCTCCCACCACTAGGTCGAAGAAGAGGAAAGAAGTAGTAGAATACCAGCCTCAACATAAAGTATATTCAAGAAAGGCGTTAAAAGGTGAGCCTTCAAAGAAGGAAAAAAATTAGGCAAATTCACTGAGATTCCCACAATTCAAGAGGATCTACTCCATGAAGGAGAGGAACAAGAGGTTGTGCAACCAAAGATTCCACTCATCACCTCTACTCTTGTTTCCACCACTACTGCTACTCTCATCACTCCTTCGCCAACATCTCAAGCTCTACTCGCCTCCTCTCTGCCTATAGTGGACATTTCAGTTCACCTTTCCTCCACCTCACCTACCACACCCATTATGGTGAAGGATTATTCCTCTGCAACCACTTCTCCACTTTCTTCTTCCTCCATGTCTCCATCAACAACTATCTCCTTAGCTTTCACAACAACAATTCCTACCCTTACGCTCCTAGAATATTTTTCTAGGCACATGCAAAACATACCAATGGAGCTCTCTGGAGTGCTAATAAATCTTGCATTACAAGCTACCCTAGCCCAAGCTATTGTTGGTCTCCCTATCCCACCTTAGATAGAACTACCCAAGATGGAGGCAACAATGTAGATTTCTAAGGAGCTAGAAAGACAAGAAAGGGAGGCATCCAAAGCAACAGATGAGGAACCTGATGAATACCATGAGCATCCAGAGCATCAACACTTAGTTATTGATGAGGTAGTGCATGAAGAAGAGGAAACACAATCCTCTGAAGAAGATATTGAAGACCCTAGAGAAAAATACATAGTGGAAACCTCCGACCAAGAACTTGAGGAAGAGTTGGCCAAGCAACTCAAGGATGTTGGAGAGGAGGTTGAAAGACAGTCCTCCAAGGAAAAGAAAGAGACAGATGAAGAAATGGATGTAACTATAGAACCTCCAACCATGGAACAAGATAAGAGCCCCAATCTTGATAAGGAGATTCCTCTTACAAGAGAATAAGACAAGCCTGAAGAAGAGGTTGAAACAAAGAAAAGCCTAGAAGCGGAACACTACACAGAGCTTGGGAAAGAAGAAGAATAAAAGAAATCTAAAGGGGAAGATAGCCCCAAGGAAAATGTAGCCACCATTAAGTCCCAGGAAGAAAAGGCTATATTTATTTGAAACTCAGATGAAGAAAAGGAAGAGAAAGTAGAACAAGAGGTCTCGGGTGATGGAGAAAGAGATATCCAATATACCCAAAGAGAGGAAGGTGATCATGAATCACCGAAAGAAGGATCTCAAATGCTTGAATGGCTTGAGAAGAAATTGCAGAAGAAGGCCCTATCCTCATGGATCCCAAGGAGAGGCTAGAAGCCATCTTGGCCTAATCTTAGATAGGGACAAAGAAGGAGAACAAACCAAGGGTCAGATCCCATATTACGATGGATGCATCAGGATCGAGGACAATACAAATACTTACTCTTGTGATGGATAAAGGAGAAGGAGTTAGCTACAATATCTCTACCATTGACCTGGGGACAGCCACTGATCATCTCCATGGACTCATTGCCACTATTGTGCATCAGATGAATAAGGACCAATCCTCTAAGGAGGAGTTAAAGGCACAGGTGGTAGAACTTACAACCTATATACAACAATGGTCTTCCATTGAGGAATTTCCCACAACATCATCAACAACTCCTCTATTGCTCTCTAAGGATCACTTAAGCAAGATTGAAAGGAGGAAGAAATGGAGTAAGTCCACTGAAGACTAGTTCTGATGGGTAGTGTAAAATGGAGATATGGGTAATGGTCACACTGTCCGGACATCAAATAAGTTTTCAGAGGTGGAAAATTAGCTTGAAGGCATGAGGAAATTATGTACTAACTTCTTGACACTATATAGAATGATGTACCCTAAACTCGAGTCTATCCTCAAGATGCTTGAAAGAACCTAGGAAAATGAACTAGCACTGGTGAAGGATGACCATTGGCTTGTTGAAAGATGGAAATTGGGCCTTGATCACAGGAGAGAAATTTTGGAATGGGTGCTCCATGAAGTGGAGCTCAACATAGATTGGGACAAAGAACACCGGGTGGCCTATGAAGAGTATTTGAAGCTTATGACGAATGACGACATGCCTGCCGTCAAGCTAGATGCTTAGAAAATTAGGCCATATTTCCATAATAAGATGGAAAATGGGTCCACCGATACACTTGTGCCAAATTTTATGGATTTTGCTACTCGGTCCTTCACTTAATTGGAGCAGGTAATCAAGAGTATGCCAAAGTGCAACAAGGATTGGGACTTGATTACCAACATATCCAAAAAATTGAACTTCCAGGTGCTCCAATCTAACATAATGGAATGGAGTAGACTTCAGGCATTGATCAGCAAGTTCATGGGATATGCCACAGTGAAGAAAAATGAAGGAAATTCAATCATAAATGATGAATTCCTCACTATGTAGCTACAACAAAGGAAATCAATTAGAGGAAAAAAGTGCTACAGTACTAAGCACTAAAGGACAAAATAGGCTAAAGGGCAAGAATGTAATTTTAGATTGTAAAATATTAAGGGGTAGGTGAAACCCTAATTTGTAGTGAATCTTGGCCACACAATGAGATTAAATCTTGGCTATTCATTATACTTTTTGAAAACTATAAATAGGGGGTCTACTCTTCTTTTCAAGAGAGAGTTGAGTTGTAAAGACATGCTGCTGAAATTCTAATAGAAATTCATTGCTTTTGGGTGGATTCTTGAGTTTCAATTCGTGTTTTGTGATTCTTCTCCTCATAGTTAATAGATTTGAGTAGATTTACTTTGTTGTTCTATGTGTTTAGCATGCTTTTGTAGATTAGTGAATGTTGTTCAGTGATGCTAGAAAATTATGTTGTGTTGATGCCCTTCCTTGTTCATTTTTGTTGTTGTTTATTGATGGTAAATAATAGTGTAAATCTAGTCTAAACATGAATTGAATGCTGCACTTAAATTCTATCTTCTATTCATGCTTTTATGTTGAATGAATGGTTGAAAATCTGAAGACCCTAGAAGATTGCACTAGTTTCATGAGACTATGAGTTGATTTGGTTAAGTTGAACTTAGTTTTAGGAAGTTTTTCCACTATAGCGTCCTCCATTATCACTGTTCATTGGTAGTTTTAGGTCTAGGAACTTTCTCCTTTCCCCACCCTTTTGAATTTTCTTTTAAATAGTAATTTAGGCAAAGTTCAAGCATCATTATAAAGCCAAATCTGATGATAAGGTGGAGTTCTTGACTGTTGTTTTGAACTTGTAGAAATTGCATATAAAATCCAATACCTTAAGAAATCCATTCAAACAACCAATTCCCCTCCAACTTATGTAAGGCTTCCCTCTGATTACTAGAAAAATCACATCAACCAACTGAGACATTCCAAGTAAGTCATGACCTGACACCCGAGAGACCTTGGGGTAATTTTCTTCAACTAGTTTGTGGAAGGTTTCCTTTCAAGAGAGGTGATGCACTTATGCATTATGTGTGTTGAGAAATGAAAAATCACCCATCAACACAAACCTCAAACCCTCTTGATTGATGTAAACTATCAATACCATCAACACACCTTCAGAATTGTAAGACCTGAAACACAACTACAGAGAAACACGAAGTAGAAACATTCATCCTAGACACCTTTGCAATGCACAATCACACACTAGTGAACACAACTTATTATGTGCAATGATCCAACTCACCAACTATTGAATATAACACCTATGAATACCTCTTACCAACATATCCAAATTGCACGGGTAGATCTTCAATCTAGAAGAAATGTGGAGCAAAATAGAACATGCAACTCTATAATCCAGAGCACCTTTGCAACACATTGTTTCCTCTTTTTATTAAATTTTCTCAAAACTATAGACACTTAAAAATGACCTAGGCCTGCAAGGTCTATTTTTTACCACTTTCGTCCTAGCTTAATTATGACATTTAATTATGTCCTTGGTCCACATTCGACTATTAATTAAATAATTTATAATTGTTTAATTAATTCATGTCTATTGTATTCTTCATGATTATTAAATAAATAAATTTTATTTATTTATTAAATACATCATTAATTGTCTAAGTCTTCCCCTAATTAAATAAATTTCTTAATTTATTTAATTACGTTTCTTCATTTATTTATTCCTGATTATTAAATAAATAAATTTTATTTATTTAATATGTCACTAATTCTCATGATTAAATGAGTTTATCAATTTATTTAATCATTAATCATATCTTCTAAATTAAATAATTATCTTTAATTATTTAATTGTCAAAAATAACATTTCCCTCATTTTAAATAAATGAAATTATTTAAAATGATCTTACATTCCTGACTGTCAGTTCATTTTAGCAAATAATCTAAAAATCAATTATTTATTATCACATAAAATCCATATTTTGGATTAATTTAATTCAAAATGGTAACTTTCTTCCAAAAATCAAGCAATCGAGCAAATTCTTGATTCTCCAAATCCGATCTTCAGTTCAACTCTTATCTTCTTGATTTTTTGAATCTCACAAATTAGGCAGTCTTTATCTTCTTGATTTTCAAAAATATTTATTTGTCTAATTAATTATCTCATCTATTCTCCACCACCAATTTGATTTTCTCAGATGACATCTCAACCACTCATTTAATGATTTTTCCCTAACCCTGATTAGGGATTATCAATTAAATCTTGTCGTCTGATCTTAGGTTTCTGTCAAAAGTTGATCTCGTCTATCCATCCAAAATTGCATTTTCTATAAAATGCCAATTTTGCTCACATTTTCGACTAGTCAAACTTATGCTCATTCTCAGATATTGCAGCATTTTATTTTCGTATTATGATTTCATCAAGTTTTAGAAATTTCTTGGCAGAGGCATTTTAGTCATTTTCTCATAGGCATAGACATGTTTAAAATCCTTCAAAGCTTGTTTAAGACTATGTCATAGTCATTGCTCGTACATTTGATCTGAGGGCAACACAACAATCAACAAGTTAGAAAGTGCTATGAAGGTAAATCAAGGAAGCTTCAATGATAGGTATAATCATTTTATTTAGTTTCCATTGTGCTTGATAGTTTTCTTTGGGTTTATATGCTTTATTGATTTGATAAATCTAACTTGAAATTTACCCTTAGATACATTGGTGAACCCGACACATTCAATCTTTTTTTTTGTAGTTTCTGTATGGTTTTCAGTTTTCTATTTTTTTCACAGGTACAGGTATGGAACACCACATTCATCTTTTATCACGCCACATCTGATGCGTCGCAATGCATTCAAGGACTTAAACAATGCAAATGCTCTGCTAAGCTACATACAAAATCTGAAAAGCCACATTTGACAGATAGAGCGGCATCTGACTCTTCAAACAACGCATTTGATATCTGAAACGTATCTTCCTGTCAGACCAGAATGTAGGACCGAGCCGCATTTACAACATAGAGTGACACATTCACTCTGTTGTGATGCATTTTCCTGGTAATATTTCTTTTTATTTTTGCATTCAGGTTTTCCAAATTTCTTTTGTGCATTCTAGTTTTCTTATCCACATTCTTCCTAGCATAGGTTTTTGTGCTTCTAATCTTCATTTGCAGCATATGGTGGTTACATTTCATGGGTCCAAGACTGGTGGATAAAACTCCTAACTTGTGGTTTTGCAGGTTCGAGTGTCGAAGACTCAATACTAAACATTGTGCTTGTCTTTTTTAGATTAGAACACATTTCTTTTTAGTGCACTTAAAACAAACATGTCTTTCATTTTTTATTGTGTTTGCAAATGGTAGGTGATTATGCTCTCACCTTGTCAAAACTTGGTGATAAGAAAACTAGACCCATTTTATCTGTTATACACCCTTAAGACTTAGTAATCGAAGTATCATCTCCCCTTGCGCTTTCAAGAGTTCTTGGGTGTAAGAGAAACGATTACTAACTCTAGAACTTGGGCCTATTCTGGTGGGAAAAAGTACTCACCCCAAGACAACTCAAATCGGTAACACCCTGAACCCGAGGGACTTCTAGCCGGTATATAAAAGTGGATTCTTGGGGAAAGCCCAAGAATCACGCGTATGGCTCTAATGAGATGGATCCTAAAGGGGACTCTCACCGCATGGATCATGCCCTACGAATGGAATTCCCTTACTAAACACCTATTGTTTTAGAGGCCAACCATTTTTCAGCCATTGCTTGATATAGTGCAGGGTACAGTATCATGCCCGAAGACACTCACTATTGATCCCCTTGAGTAGAGATAGCAATTCTTGGGAAGTGATGAACCAAGAATATGAATTTGGTGTGCCCATATAATTATGTGCAAAGAAGGGATCCTATGCCACCAAACTTCTAAGCTATCCACTCTCAAAAAGGAAAGGTTTTTAGCACCAATCTGGGGTATATCGGTGGGCTATAGTAAGTATACAAACCCTTGGTCTATTGGCCTATTAGGATCGTACTTGTCTCATGTGGGTTTGCATACACCAAAACATCGTGCTTTCCAAGTGTTTGCTGGTTACTTAAACAAAACAAACAACACCCAAACATCAGGAAACAAGTCATCAACATTTCAACAATTTGGGTTTTCAACCACAAACATAAAAAATTTGACCTTTTAATATTCTGCATTACATTTGACAAAACACAATCACTCTATTGTAATGCATTTTCCAAATTTTACAATGCATTTGATCTGTTAAACCACATTTGATCTCAAAAACACCGCAATTGCTTGCATCGTGATGCATCTAAATCTCACAAAACCGCATTTGTCAAACCCTATCACATTCATTAGTTCTAGAGCCGCATTCACTTAAACTGTAATGCATTTAAAATACTGTGATGCATCTAACGTCTCAAATGACGCATTTTCCTGATAGAAATAAAATCTTCATACCAAGTCCAAACTGAGTCTAAACTCTGTCAATCTCTTGTCAGACACTGTTTCCAAGAGGATTCCATCACAAACCAATCTTGAAATTGCTCAAATTTATTTTTATCATTTGACCATTAGTTCATATTCTTGACCATAGGCTTAATCTTTCAAATGTCAGTTGCATACATTAGGCATTAGCTTGACCCTAGGTTTTCATCCTTGCATACTTTGGATTAGGTTAATCTCAGCACAACTTGCAACATCATTGTTTTCAAAACTAGGTTATCTTGGACTTAATCATCCTCTCTTTTTATCAGCCATTTCCCCTTTTGTGAGAGTTTCCAACTCAATAGTCTAGTTAGGAAAACTCACTAGTCATATTGACCTCGTCATTTTGTCATTTTCAACAAGTCCTTTAGTAACCAAAATCAAAAACAAAGATTGAGCTTAGAAGTGTTTAGCTATCCTTTTCTCCAAATTGCATTCTAGTTTATACCTTGCATACTTTATTCCCAAAAATACTTAAATATTATTCATCCTAGTCGTCATTTTGAACCTAGACCTTGCATTTATCATATTAAGTCCTTAGTCAACATTATCATCTCAGTCCTCATATGACATTTTGGCTTTGAAAACCTCTTCATCTTACATCAATCATTTCCTTAGACAAACATCATCATCACCTAGTCATCCTAGTTGGAATTTTATTTAGAAAACATAGTCTTGCATTGTCATCCTTTATTGAAAATTCAAAAAAAAAAACATAGGCTAGCATCATGCTCGCATTTAGTTGTCATTCTCATCATTTTCATTTGAGAAATCTCATTTTATGGTGGAAACTAGACTCCAAAGACAGAAATGACAAATGGAAAATTTTGGACAAAACTCCACTTCCAATGTTAACAATCACACGTATGACCCAAATTGGACATTTGACAACCCATTTGGAAACACGAATAATCAACCTCTCACAACCATACTATCCTCATCAAATAGTCCCTTTGAACCATTTTTACATAAGGATGAATATAGACAAGTACTTGAGGAAAATCTAGAGGTAGCAACACAATATCCAGAGGCATCCCAATTCATGGAACAAATGGTCCTATATGACAAAGATAGATATTTGTCCATACTCTTAAGTCAAGGAGCTAAGGTACCCCATGGATTCGACATTAACACATTAAGATCAACACCTCCTGACCCTAATGTCAACAATGCACATAACATGCCAAATAGTGGTCAACCTCCAAACACTACAACCATGAGTGTTACCTCCAACATTCCAAACAACTCCAATTCAATAAACACTACATCCATTGGAGGATCACAATCCGTCATAGTGCCCACAATTTCCACAACATCGTCACAATTGGCTGGAATCACCTTTGGCTCCTTGGTAGTATGGGTAAGTTATTCCAATCCTCTCTTTACCACTACGGTAAATGCCATAGGGGCATCATCAAGCCATACAAATCCTCCATTGACAACTACATCTAGTACCATGGGTACACCTTCGTCATATCCTCTCATTGGTATCTCACAAAATCCTTTAGGTGGAGGTAAATGATGTATCTTTATTCAAGGACAACAAAAAAATGTTTACACATCAACAAAGTCCAATATCATCAAATCCCAAGGAAAAAATACGATCATTCCCCTTGTCCAAACCCAACACTTTGGACAAGGCAGTCAACACACGCAACCTATGGCATCATTCACACATCAAAATGTTCATGGTCACCATATTCCCCAAATATCGACTGAAATGGCTGGGGGACACATCCCAACATACTCATCCCATATTCATACTCACCAACATAACCCCAATCCAAACTTTCAATACCAACAACATGAAAATATAAACACATCATACATGCCACAACAACATATACCTCAAAAACATGCCAACATCCACTCACAACAAATGGGGACCTATAGTGTACCAATCAATCCAATGTATGGGACCACAAATAACCCTGTAATAGATTCCTTACAAGCAAAAATGATGGGTCTAGAGAAGACCATAGAAAACATACAAATATCTGGCAAGAAATTAGAAGTGTCATATGATCTATCTATATATCCCTTCGACATGAACTTATACATGCCACCATTTCCTCTGGGATATGTCTCACCTAATTTTACCAAGTACAAAGGAAAGACAAACCCCATCAAACATTTCCATGAATTTTCAACCAACTATATGGACGTCGCCTATGAACAAACGTACTTGATGAGACTTTTTTCTAAAATTCTTGTAGGTCCTACCCTTGAATGGTTCTCCACTCAAAAGGATACCCAAACATGGGATGAGATTAAACACAAA
This sequence comes from Sequoia sempervirens, assembly GCA_007258455.2. Lineage (NCBI taxonomy): Eukaryota > Viridiplantae > Streptophyta > Pinopsida > Cupressales > Cupressaceae > Sequoia > Sequoia sempervirens. The sequence continues at coordinate 8,971,074 of VDFB02049217.1, read as the reverse complement.
TTCATAAAAAATTACGCGTACAATATTGACATGGACACCTCTATTACTAGCTTATGCAATTGTTATCACCTGAAGTTGCACCCTTGTTGAACCTGATGTTCAACACCTCAGTGTAACATGGGAAGACCTCTAAAGATGTGGGTTTCTTGTGAATAGAGGTCAACCTCCAGAGAAGGCCGGCTTCCTATGGTGTCACCTAACTATTGATTTTGTAAAGGGAAAGGGTAGAAGGAGGATAACAATAAAACTAATAAAAACACTATCTTTATGGTGATGCACCGAATTTACTAAGAAGACACATAACACAGTTTACACACACAATTTCAGTAAATGACAGAAGCTTAGTTGTACCCAAATCAATCGCATATGTTTTCTTCCTAAACATTTCATGAAATGGTTCATATGGCTACACTCCTAGAAGGAAGGAATAACTTCACAACTAGAGAATACTACTTTTTGAACACATCTCACAACCTGCAAAAATATATATTGTTGTACAGAAAGGTGCTAAGATAAGACATAACCACAAGGAATCATACAGTTTCTCAAGTAGTTTCATCAATTATATGAATGCACACAATTTTAATAGAGAGATTGAAAAGGTAAAGTGCTTATACTCATTGATTTCAATGGTGAATACTAGTATACATGCCTGTCATGAGTTACAAAACATAATCTCTCTTCCGCAAAGAAATCCACAAGTTACAAACGCAGAAAAGCACTAGGTAAGAACTACTTTACAAAGAGGAAAAAATGCCTTATATACAAAAAGATGTCAGCCCCTGCCCCAGGGTTTTCAAAAATTGAGTTGGTTCCTAAACACGTCGGCCCTAGAAGCGCTTGGAATAAACTAAATGAGGCATTAAATGTGCATCCCCCCTCCATGTCGGTGAGAGATCACTCTAGGGATGTCTTTTAGATCTTTTATAGCACCCACATTAACTTCTGGTCTTGTGTCTATCTTCTAACCTCCCTATCGAGCTGCTTTGAATGCTCTTGACCTAAGAACAGATCCATGTCACTCATTTTGTTGATCCTCCTCTCATCGGTCAAACTGCCATAGCTCTTCATGTAGCTCGCTCTGATTGGTTGAACAGATGCTTTATGGGGGCGCCAAATGGTCAAAGTTCATTCAGATTGAATCGCATCTCGGTGAGACACTGACTGTGTCTCCCCGATGCGATCATGCCCTTTAGTGATTATTGGCATAGATCACTACCGTCAATAAAAGTTCATAGCGAGCCAAAAAGTCATATCGACATTCATAGTGGCGGTCACCCAGACCATCAACAAGACCTTTTGCATTTGGCACGACCTCACGGCAAGCCCTCATCATTATACCACTATACTCCTCCATTGGAAAGACACCCATGTGTCAGTGAGACCCTTTGCCAAAGGAAAACACTATATCGAGACCCTTCATTGGTCGGCAGGATCTCATACCTTCGCTGAGACATCATGGTGACACTACTTTCCTTTGCCCCGAGCTCACATCCTTTCATTTCGGCAAGACTCCCATGCAGTCGGGAAGACCTCATGGTGAACAAAAAATTCATACCGATAGCCACAGTGGTCACTGAGATAATCGCTATTGGGAAGACCTTTTTCCAAAGGCAATATCCTTCGGCGAACTCATCTCATTGTTGGGGAGACTTTTACAAGTCGAGGAGACATCATAGTGACGACACAACTTTCATCGAGACCTCTGTTAGTCACCCAGACACCATCGGGTCGGGGAGACTTCATAGCGACCCCTTCAATGTTTCTCAAGCTTGGATCCTTTGGCGGAGTGGAAGTCGGGATGAGAATCAAAATGAGACTAGAGGCGGAACGGGGGGAAAACCAAACAGCTCGCAGAACCAAATCTGGACCTGAAACTTTCATCAAGTTTCAAATTCAGATTTCGTTCCGATCCCACCCCCAGCAACATACAAGGCACAAAGGAAGAAAGAAAACACAAGGAAGAACAAAGAGGAGGAGACATCCCTCGACCACCGATAGCGAAAAAATAAAGAAAAGAAGGGTGAAACCAAGATCAGAACCGGAACAGAGACTAAGGTCGGAACGGGAACGGAACCAAAAAAATAGACAAATCCTGGCAGAAATGAGATCGGGACCAAATCCGCCCCTGAAACTTTCATCAAGTTTCAGGTTATGATTCTGACCCGGTCCCGCCCTCGACAACATACAAAAGAAGAGGGAAAGCACAAAAAGGAAGAAAGATGAATGGGAGAAAGCACCTCCTGGACAAAATACAAGGATCAAAGGAAAAAAGAAAAAGACCTACAGAACTGGGACCGGGATGGAATAGGACCTGAAACTTTGAAAAAGTTTCAAATTTCAGTTCTAGTTCTAGTTTCGGGTCTACCGGAACAAAACCAAAGACGTGCAAGGAAAAAAAGAGAGGCAGAACCAGGACTGGGAGTGGAACGGAATACAAAACTTGGAAGGAATTTCAAGTTCAGAATTAGTCCCGATTCCAGGTCCACCAGAACAAAAAGAAAAAAACCCAAAAAAGGAAGCAAGGTGGGATCGAAATCAAAACCAATCCCAGGAAAAACACAGTGGGGGCGGGGGCAGAAACAAATCTGACACTGAAACTTTCATCAAGTTTCAAGTTCGGATTCCATCCCAAACTTGCCTCCGATAGAACAAAAACAAAAAAAAGGCCCAAGGAGAAGAAAATAGAAAGGGGGAAAGTAAGGAAAAAAAAAAGAAAAGGAGGACCCCCCAATAAAAATGACCATCTGCACGCTGGGCTCAACCCTTGTGGGAGCCACATTTAATCCACGTGCGGAATCAAAACAAAACTTTCCCCCGTAGCTGCACAAGAAGAAAACCAGTTAGAAAAAATGTAACCTTGATACAAATGTTCCTCCATTTGGTCTTCGAGAACACCTGAAAGCATGGGTTACCCTACCTGATTGAGCCTGTAGGTGAAAAATAGGTAACAACAATCTCACACAAGAGGATGTTGGTGAAACATTCATCCCATTCTTTCAAAAATGGAGAAGTCTAGCTAGTCGTTGCCACATCGACATACCTGAAAAGGAAAAAGTGGACATATTCGTTCAAACACTTCTAGGACCCTTAAAATATGCATTACAAGTTGATTGTTGCACAACCTTCATGGACCTAGTTGAAAAAGGTGTCCAAATTAAGAAAGACCTTATTGCAAAGGGAGAGCTAAGATATGGTCCTAAAAACACAAATGAAAATCCTCCCACTGATAAAAATAAGTACTGGGTCAAAAATAAACATGTTACCAATGATGGTGTTGTGGACGCCAAGGCTGCAAACACTATGGGTCTTGTACTAGCTCTAAAATTGGTTCAACCGCAAAAAAAAATTGACGATATCGACACCCCCTACCAATGTCCCCCCCAAACAACCAAAGTAGCCAAAATAATCAAGGACAATACCATCAGATGAGACAATTCCCCAGGGGTCGCACATACACTCCCTTGGGTGAGCCCATTGAGGAAGTCCTCAAGAAATGCCTTCATAATGGTGTCATCACACTTCAAGAACCAAAACCATATGATCCAGGACAATTCAAACTAGCATGGTGGGACAATAATGTATTTTGCGATTATCATCGGGGAAAAGGACATAAAACTTCTACCTGTCGATAACTGAAAAATATGGTACAAGACCTTATCGAGAATCATATCATTGAGGTAGGTGGACAACAATTTGCCTCTAATTCAGATCATCATACCATTCATAAGAACCCACTGCAAGACCATGGTTCTAATAATGCTTCCACATTAGGTCCAAAGATAAACAATAATCAAGCCAATTTCACCCACACCAAATATGACTATTTTGGTGGAACCACTATAAAAAATATTTGAATTGATAATGAATCTATCAATACCATCACAATTAAGAGAGCACCCCAATGAAATGCTACTACTCGAAGTGACAAGATCACCATAGCTGGCTCGCCTCCTACTAGGAAACCTAAAATCACCATACTTGGTCCATCTCCTAAGCAATCACAACCCACCTCGACCACAAAGCAATGGCAACCCAAGAGTCATTTTAACCTTATCGACCAACTTGGCAAAACTCCCACGCAAATTTTTATACTCGAGCTGCTTCTCATCTCTCCCACGTATAAGGCTATATTGGATAATACCCTGCAAGAGTCGTCAGTCCCTAAGGATATTGATGTCAACCAATTTGAGACCATGGTGGGATACCTCACTACACCTCACCATGTCACCTTTTTTGATCAAGACTACTCTTCACCCAAGACTAACCATACCGATGCATTACACATTGAGACTTTCGTCCATAAGCACAAGGTTAGAAGAGTTTTAGTAGATGGTGGAGCATGATTGAACATATGCTCCTTGAAACTAGTTAAGGCTCTAGGATTTTCTGATGCATGTGTGGGCCCTACAAAGAGTATAGTGATAAAAGCATATGATGATGAAGAACGCTCTTCACAAGGCGTTATTTCTCTTCCTATCAGAGTGGGACCAGTCATTATGGATACAACCTGCCAGGTCCTGCATCTATAATTACCTTACAACATCTTGCTCGACCGCCCATGGATTCATGCCTTAAAAGTCATTCCATCCACATATCATGAATGCTTAAAATTTCCATTTGATTGCACAAAAATCACTATATATGGCGACCCCAACCCCTTTCAATATTGTACCAACCTAAGGGGTATTTCTGCAAACTGAGTGCCCATCAACCGAGAAGCTCCTGGTTCCTCTTCTTCCAAATACATTGCTCCATCCACACTCGCATCATCTTCCACATCCACTCCATCCACGTCTTCTGCCACACCACCATCTTCCACAAACCATAAGGCTGAGACCACTGTCAAGATCCAGGACCTCAGCTGTGGAGAATTCAAACTACATACAACATATAGCATAACAACAATACCCAAGTGTCCGAAGGTCTATGGTCAACGATGTTTTAGAATGGAACCCAAAGAAATTTTCAAATTTCCACCAAAAACAATTTTCATCAAATGGAGAGACATGAGCAACGAGGACCTTTTCGATATTACAAGATGGCTCTAAGGCAATGGCAGACCTACCCCCATTACCAGTTAAGAAATATAGCAAGGGATATGACATAATGAAGGCTAAGGGCTACAATGGCACTAGTGGCCTAGGCAGAAATAAGACTGGATGAAGAGAGCCCATAGAACCTATCAAAATACCAAAGTATCTTGGATTAGGGTTTGGATTGCCTGAAAATGATGATGGACATACCAATGGACTTTTGAGTGAGCGAGTGCATGCTTCAGAAAGTGTAGAGACCGCTAAGGAAACCTTCACCGAAACTGACTCCCAAGAGTGGGAATTTGGCTCCGAACGATCCTTAAGTGATTGTTGCCTCAATGATTTGTTCCTTGAAGATGGGGAACTAACCTCTGAACAAATATTTTGGCAAACATTTAAAATCGATCAGGCACCGAATAGTCACAGTCCCATTACCATTCCCCATGACATACAAAACCCACCATCTGAATCCCATCAGTCCAACCCATCTGAATTACCAAATGACACTAACAATCATGACTCTGAGTCAGGACTTCACCCCTTATTTGGATAATGAATATGAGACAAGTGAAGGGGAATATTGGATAGAGTCTGATGTGGAATTGGATGATGATAATTTCATCTACAATATCACTGAATCCGTCTGCATGCTTTCTGCATCCTCCCCTCAATTCGACAACATTGACGATGGAACTTCCCTAGCTTATCCTCAACTAATCAATTGGGACCAACAAGGCCCGCCATTCTTGGACACCTTTCAGAATGATGAGGCCATTGTAGAATTTATGGGATTACATGAGGGCATACCCAGTGGTGATCACAAGGTAGGATTCGCCATTGACCTAGATATTACAGCCTACTTTGGTGAGACTGCTCCGTCGTCCAGTGGCAAAACTAAATATAAAAATAAAATAAAAAATGAAATGTCTTTAGGTGAAAACTGAAAGGAACCTTCTGAAAATAAAAAAGTAAAAAAAAAGGACGTATATATGGGTGAAAACCTCTCCAAGGCACCCAAAGATGGAGGACTGGGCTTTCTTCCCGTAACTCAAGAGAAATTAGCTATGTTTATAGAAGACACCATAGAAGACAACATATCAACTGTAGAAGATCCCAAAATGGTCCTCTTCATTGCATCATTGAATGAAGAAGAGACCAAAATTTCAAAAATTCTTTGTAGAACATAAAGTCAACCTCACATGGTCCTATGCTGACATGCCAGGATTAGACCCAAAACTGGTTTTGCACCATCTACCACTATTGCCTAATGCCAAACCAGTTAAACAGAAGCTACGCAAAATGCATCCTTAGGTTGCTCTATTGGTCAAGGATGAGTTGAAGAAACTTCTAGACATTGGGTTCATACGATCTATTGATTATGTTGAATGGATATCTAACCTAGTGCCAGTAACAAAGCCAAATGGGATGATCCGCATCTGCACAGATTTTAGAGACCTAAATAAGGCATTCCAAAAAGATGACTTTCCTTTACCAAATATTGATATCATAGTTGATCTCACAATAGGATATGAGATGATGTCCCTCATGGATGGTTTCTCTGGCTATAATCAGATTCGTATTGCCCTTGAAGACCAGGATAAAACAACATTCACTTGCCCTTGGGGTACATACTATTGGAATGTCATGCCATTTCGTCTTAAAAATGTAGGTGCCACATATCAGAGGGCTATGTCCACAATCTTTCATGACATGATGTATAAAATAATGGAAGATTATGTAGACGACCTTTTGGCTAAATCAGTAACAAGAAAGGATCATCTAAAGGTGTTAGAAACAATTTTCAAGAGACTAGAAGAATACAAAGTCCAACTGAACCCTAAGAAATGTGTCTTCGGTGTAACATCAGGTAAACTCTTGGGATACATGGTTTCTCGAAGAGGCATTGAGGTCGATCTAGCAAAAGTAAAAGCCATCATATTCATGCCTCCACCTAGAGGAATCAATGAACTCAGAACCCTACAAGGTAGGTTGTAGTCTATTCGGTGCTTCATAGCCCAATTGGCCGATAAATTCCAACCATTTCAATATCTTTTGCGCAAAGGTATCCCCTTTATCTGGATAGATAAATGCCAAAAATCCTTTCAGAAAATAAAATATTACCTATTGTTATTGCCAGTCCTTATGCCTCCCATTCAAGGAAAGCCTTTGAGATTATACATCTCTACCACTATTTCAACACTGGGGGCATTACTGGCGCAGAATGACCAAGAAGAAAAGAAAGAGCTATATATTACATCAGTCAGACATTGGTTGGGTATGAATTGAACTACACATCAATTGAACAAGCTTGTCTAGTCGTGGTCTTTGCAGCACATAAGCTAAGACATTATATGTTAAGCCATTAGACACAACTAGTTGCAAAGATCGACCCCCTCAAATATTTGTTAAGTCGGTCAACATTAACAAGACATCCAGAAAAATGGGTCATGATTCTAAGGGAATATGATATTCAATATGTAGAAAGGAAGGCAATAAAAGGACAAGTCATAGCAGACTAGCTTGTAGATGCACCTTTACAAAGTGATCACCCGTTAGTGGTAGATTTTCCAAATGAGTGGATATTCCATACGGAACCTAAGTCACCTTGGAGACTCTACTTTGACGGATCACACAAAAATCATGGCTTGGGGGCATGAATCATGTTCATCACCCCTCAAGGAGACTCCATTCCTAAGTCTTTCTGCATAGCTTTCCCATGCAAAAATAATGTGGTGGAATATGAGGCACTAGTTACATGACTTAGAATGGAAATCCAATGGAAAATCAGAACACATGTCTATGGGGATTGTCAGTTGGTCATCAACCAGCTTAATAATGACTATGAGACAAAAGATGAGAAACTGATGCCCTACAAGCGAATGGTTACCAGTTTTCAAATGCACTTTCATATGGTGACTTTTGAACATGTTCTGAGAGCATAGAACAAAGCGGTAGATGCCATGGCTACAATAGGCTCTCTCCTCGACATTCCCAACAATATGCCTCAGCTGAAATTCCTAATAGAACAATTGTTGGTTCCTGCCTATGACATTCTAGAGTCAGAGATGGTCTACGAACTTGTTGGTCCTGATTCTCCCTGGTACCAAGACATCCATGACTGCCTTAAGTCTCAAACCCTCCCTCCTAATCTTTCCAATAACCAAAGGAAGTCTTTTATCCAAAAAGTCGCAAGATATGCCATTGTTAGTGACAACCTTTACTGTTGTAGCTTTGACAACACCCTCCTTAGATGTCTCGACACCAACGAAGCACATACAACATTAAGTGAAGTACATGAGGGTATATTCGAGTCTCATTCGAGTGGTCCTACTCTAGCCAAGAAGATAATGAGACTTGGGTACTATTGGCCAACCATTGAAAAAGATGCACTAGAATATGTCAGTACTTGTCGCCAATGCCAGATTCACAGTGATTTGATCCACGCTCCAACACAAGAACTTCGGCCGATCACCTCTCCTTAGCCCTTCACTCAATGGGGACTTGACCTCATGGGTAAGATCCATCCTACCCCATCCAATGGCCACAAATTCATCATCACCGCCATGGAGTATTTTACAAAGTGAATCGAAGCCATCCCTCTAACATACATAACCGGCAAACAAATATCCAAATTCATTCTTAACTACATCATTTTCCGGTATAGCCTTCCACAATCCATCATCACTAACAACGAATGTCCATTTAGAAACCAGGACGTTTGTGAGTTATGTGAGCGATTTCACATCCAACACCATTTTTCATCTTTGTATTACCCACAAGGAAATGGTCAAGCTGATATGTCAAATAAAACCATTGTTAAAATCCTCAAAAAGACTGCCAATGGTGCTAGCTATAACTGGCATATACAACTCAACCCTGATCTGTGGGCTTACCACACTAGCATTCATACACCTACAGGAGCCACTCCTTTCGCCCTGGTCTTTGGAGTTGAGGCCATCTTTCCCATTAAGGTTGAAATTCCTTCTTTACGAGTCTCCCTAAAGGGTCTGACTAATGATGAGGAGTATAGACAGTCACGCCTACACGAGCTGGAGATGTTAGAGGAAAGAAGGAAAAATTCCCTGAACCATCTTCAAGTGTATCAGAACCATCTTTGTCATAGTTACAACAAGAAGGTTATGGTCAGGAAATTTGACATTGGCTACTTAATCCTCATGCAGAACCCTAAGAACTAGGCTGATAGAGAAAAGTCGGGCAAGTTTGAACCAAACTGGTTGGGTCCTTACATCATCGTATCTTCTTTTGGTTATGGAGCTTATCAACTGGCGGCCCCAAATGGAGAACAACTGACAAAGCCTATCAATAGTCTACATCTCCAAAATTTCTATGCATAGCATCAAAAGGTCAAGCTAAAAACCTTTAAAAAAACAAAAAAATTGAAAAATGGTAAAATATTGTTGCCTTGATAAAAACTGGGCAAATAGGTGTCTTGGCGGCACCAAAAAAATAAGAAAAATGACAAAAATAGTAAAGAGAAATAATTCGTCCAATAGTAAAAACCTCGAAAATAGGCACTTTGGATAAGTACCATGGTGAAAACTTGGCAAACAAGCACCATGCGTAGTCAATCCTTGCTCGGCCATCTACTATTACTTTATCTGCCTAGGCCTAGGATGGAACACATTTCCCGTCTCTATCACAACAATTTCCATGACATCATACCCTTCCTCTCATGGTTGATAAATGGTTGATGTCAAGTCCTCTATATCATCAATTTGGTACCGCAGGAACATCCCTTTCACGTCCTTTAAAAGTGGCTAAGTCTTGGACCTAACTAGGGGAAAATTTTGATCATGTGATGGAAGTGGATATCGTACATAGCATGGAAATTGTATAAAATCCTGAAAAAAGACAAAAACATTAGAAAATGTCCTTAAAAAAAAAAGAGAAAAAATTTGCAAAAATTCCTAAAAAAAGAAGAAGACAAAAACATTGCAAAATGTCCTAAAAAAAGACCAAAAACATCGCAAAACGTCCTGAAGAAAGACCTAAAAACTAAAAAATTCCCTTAAAAAAACCACAACAAACGTCAAACTGCTCGAACAACCCAAAACAAAGTCACATTTCCTTATGTCCATCATTTTAGTCAAGTCTTTGTCATTCGTCTAAACTATGTTGTCTCTGCACATTTGCTACGTAGGAAAGACTCATATTTGAGTCCCTGAGACATTAGGTCACTCCTTTTAGGTTTTTCAAAATAAAATCATGGTGCACTCTTTGGTCATCAAGACAAAGTCATTGGTCATGTCAAACTACAAGGTCTCTGAGTGTATGACGTGGGCAAGGCCATCTGTCGATGAGCCCCCGAGGCCGCACTAGGTCAGTCCATTAGGGTTCATGGCATTACATTGGCACACACATCAAAAGTCTTCAAGCCAAGACAAATCACTTTTCTAGATGGGAAAACTCCTAAAACAAAGTATGGCAATCATTTATTCAAACATGACAATCACACAAGCATGTCAATATTGGTATTTGGTCAACACAAGTTAGACTCAGCCAAACTTTGGTCAAACTCAACCAAACTTCGATCAAATTTGGTCAAAACAAGTTACATTATCATAACTAGTCAAACTGTCAACTCTTTGTTATCTTTCAAATGTGTCCTTATGAAGAATAGCCTCTATCATTCATGCCTTAGGATGTGTCCTTCCTAGGCATCATCACTGTCATTCGATATTTTGAGGGATCCTCTTAACATCTAATGGGCACTCCTCTTGACATGGGTATTCTTCAGATGTGTCCTTCTAAAGAACAAACTCTGTCATTTATGCCTTATGATGTGTCCTTCCTAGGCATCATCATTGTCACTATCACCTAGCATTTCAAGGGATCCCTTAGACATTTAGGGATCAATCCTCTTGACATCAAAATTATTCAGGATGTGTCCTTCCTGAATTTGGCAATATTTGACATTCATCATCTTGGCATCATCAAAACCTTGACACCCTGGCATCTTAATATCATCAAACTTGACATCTTGACATTAGAACAATGGATGTCTAGACACACTTGGAAAACACTTGGCACTTTTCTTTTGGATTTTTTTCATGTTACTAGTTTTTCAGTGAGATCCCAACAACAGGGTTTAGAGAAGTAGCATTGTATCATGACATTTGTCTTGACTTTTGACACGCATGATTACTAGTTTCTCAGCGAGGTCCTAATTTTGGGATTTAGAAAAAAAATGACGTATCATGATAATGGCTCTATTTTGTATTTTGGAAATCATGCTGCTAGTTTCTCAAGGATGTCCTGGAAACAGGGTTTAGAGAAGCAACAACATTTCATGAATTGTCCTTATCTTTTCTGCTTGTGGTTGGTTATGAAAAAAAGACTAGGGCCATCACGCTCTTAGTATGATTTGTGATCATCCTTGTTTATGACTGCTTGTCTTATGTGATGGTATGACCTTGTACACCTTGATCTATGTCATATCATGGTGTTTGTTGGCCATTACAATAGTCTACCCAATGATGATTAAGAGCAATAAATATTAAAGTCCTATGGTAAAGTTTTGAAGAATTTGGTCTAGGAAATAACATGCATCTCCTTCAGTCTGGTCATCTTCTCTCATCCATCTCATGATGATATCCTATGACATACAAAAACATAAGTGCATACATGATCATATAAACATTTCATTAGATCCATACATGCATCATCCATAACATTACATCATATACATTTCATTGCATATTGCATTAACATAATCATAAACATGGCATTCGTTCAAATAAATACATTATGCATATCATTATCATCATCATCACAAAATTGACATAACATATAAATAAGCATTGCATCATCATGGCATCATATCATAAGTAAGCATCACAATACATACATGATAAGACATATAAATAGTACCATCATACATTGCAAATCAACATCATACATAAAGCATCACATCACATATATCATAATGCATAAATCAAATAGCATCGCATAACACACATGTGGCCCACATCAAAACTACATCATCATATAGCATCATCTCAAAAATATACAATGTCACAGGATAGAGTCAATAAATATCCCAAAAATGGAGCTCATTGGCTCAGTGATCTATACATAATATGTCATAACATAGAATCAAATGTATCAAACATGCCCCTAGGAAAGGCTCTCATCATCCCCTCGTGGCGAAGAGTGTAGCAGCTGAGGATCTGTGACTGACACTGAGATCACAGGTGGAACAGTAACGACCTCTATCTATGAACCTGATGGAACTGACACTGACGACATCATCTCCATGGTAATAGGCACCTATGATGACACTACGGCCTGACTCTGTGACGCTAACAGATCTATCACTAGTGGATGCCTCTGTGCTAAGCTATGCTCTGAACCAGTAGACCCATGACTACGGCTCAAATGATGACTCCTGCTGATGGATCACTACCTGATCCCACTCTACTCGAGCCACCTCTAGCTCTATCTGTAGTGCCCTGACCTATGCCACACTCTCATCTAGCCTCCTCTGTAGATTGGCCAACCTCTGGTCTGCCGTGGCATCTTGGGGCAATTTTGAGGAAGACGGTATCTCCTCCTCTCCCTCAACCATCCTCCATCTCAGGAGTCTCTCGACCTCATCCATGGCATCATCATCATCATCATCATCATCATCATCTACAGCATCCTCTCCACCAATTCCCTCATCCCATGAAACATCTACGTCCACATCCACATCCTCCTCCTATCTGGCCTCCTCCTCAGCCACAAGCTCCTCATCTCTCTCCTCCTCCTGTATCTCCTCCTCCTACTCCTGCCTCAGCTACTCCTCCACACCCATCTTGAGCTCCTACTCCTGCCTCAGCTCCTCCTCCTCCTCTCTCTCCCCCTCCTCAGCCACCTTAGGAATAACATCTAATGCAGCTTTGGACACACGCGGTCGCACCCTCCTGCCCTATCCCTGGCCATCCCTCCTCCATCTCCGGTCGTCTCCTCCATCATCCCCATCATCTCCATCATCTCCACCCCAACCTCCATCCCTGACCCCATCTCGCCCTCCACCCAGGCCTCCATCCCTCCCCCTGCCTCCATCCCTACCTCCATCCCTCCCCCGGCCTCTACCTCTATCACCGTCTCTTCCCCCTCGCTTGAATCTCAATACACGTGGTATAATAGACCTCCTGTCCACAAGTGCTGCCCCATCTGGATCTATCAGTGGCACAGGTCAATGTGCCTACCACCATAAGTCATAATCGATTATAGTCCTTGGATCTGCCACCCCACCTCTCCATCCCCACTACTAGGCTACTAGCCCATCAATCTATTGCTCGGTAAAGGCTACAAGAATCGTTGGCCCCCAAGCTGACTCTTTGGAAGACCGAGCATACTCAGCTGTGCCTACAGATACACCTTGCTACTCTACAAACTGTTGGAGGACATGCTATGGTAGATACATCTCTATAATCAACTGGCTCTGCACTGTTCTCCCAATTAGGTAGCAATATTGTCTGCAAAGGTTGAGATGATCGACCTCATCATCCAACTACTGGCAATCTCTATATGGTCTCCAAATGAATGACACCATGGTATCAATCTGATGGTGCCACCAACCTATCTCTCCCATCTGTGTTTGTTGTAGAGCACCAACATAGTAATAGGCATAGGGCATCCCCTCAGCTAACTATGGTCTCTGAATGGGAGGTCATAATATTGCTATATGCTCCCAAGCCCAGATCATCAAAAGTGTGGTGCCACACGAAATTCTCTTTGTCCTCCTGTACACCACCTCATGAAGCTGATGGTAGAGTGTGCCTAAAAAACAGGGCCCCCAAGCATATACTATCATGTCTTGCCTCATCCCCACTATCATGTCTCCCCAACCAATGGGAAACCCATGTCCGCAATAGTCGAGAATCAGTATCCCACCAATCAATGTCACCAAGAATGCATCGAACCGAGCATAATGCTCCGCCATAAACTCCCATCGCATCTCAAAGCCCTAGATACCAAGTCCTACTCCCTCATCCTGATAGTACACCATGAAATTCTGATGGTAATGCGAGGGTCATAAATGATCCGCTCTCCTTGGATCGGTAGGCGTAGAATATGGTAAACATCCTCAAGTGTAACTATCACCTCTCTCATCGGCAGGTGGAAGGAGCATGTCTTTGAATGCCATCACTCACATAACACAGTCAATAGTCCCCTATTTTCCCAAATAGCAGACATATAGGCAACATAAAATAGACCTAGCTGCATCAACCATCGTCGCTCTCACAGAGTCAGCTGATCACCAAACCAGAAAGTCGACAGTCTACTCTCTCACGTATATATGGGGGCTATATGTATCTGCACAAAGACAAACAATGTGTCAGTACCTTCTAGGTACTTGTCAAATTATCATCAAAAATAATTTCAAATTTGAAAAGCATCAAAATCAGCCCTAGTGAAAGTCAAAGTCAAATGCGTCGCGCTGACTGCACTTGTGTCGTAAAACAACAGTTGCATCATTCCGTACCTCAAATGCATCGCGACATATCAATTGCATCATTTTGTCACTCAATTGTGTCACATCAGAGCACTTGCGTCATGATATATGACACATGCATCACTTCATTTGAATGCATCACTCAAATAGGCGAATGCGTCGCAAAATGACACATGCAGCATTCTAACTATCGATTACAACCCGATATGACAAATGCGTCGCAATTTTTGCAAAATGTGTTACAATCCTCAGCCTCCCCTAAAATATCCTTACACTTGCATCGTGACACATCAAATGTGTCGAATGTGAAGTCAAATGTGGCTTATGCGCAGGCATATGCATTGCAACACATTAGTTGTTTGCCCTAAAACCCTAATTTTGACACGCAAAACAAAAAAATGACAAAGTGGGTTAGGGGTACATACCGCTAGCTCAAGCCCTCTGGCTATCTGTAGGTCCACACGATCTCATCGCGATGCTCAGTCACTAGAATCACCATCCTCGCAGAAGTCCTCTTCACTTTGAGCTCTCGAATTTTCCAAATTAAATAGTGAAAATAAATTAACTTTTACCCCTTTGTCAACCTATTTATAAAGTCAAAATGGCATTTGTCAACTAGGTTATTACTAGAGGCTCCTTTGACCAACTTTGACCACCCCATTGGCTGCCTTAAATGTGTCAGAATGCGAAACCGTTTGCACCACTGTCTTTCTGCTCATCAAATTGACTTATCGGGACCCTTTCCAAATTTTTCTGCCACTGGCCCAAAATTTGAAAATTTTCCCGGGGGCATTGATACTCTGTAGCTTCACTCGGGCATGGCTTTGAATTATCTTCTTTGTCACAACACGACATGCTACATCATGACAAAGAGGGGCAAAATGTAGACACTTAAGAATGACCTAGGCCTGCAAGCTCTATTTTTACCACTTTCGTCCTAGCATAATTATGACATTTAATTATGTCCTTGGTCCACATTCGACTATTAATTAAATAATTTATAATTGTTTAATTAATTCATGTCTATTGTATTCTTCATGATTATTAAATAAATAAATTTTATTTATTTATTAAATACGTCATTAATTGTCTAAGTCTTCCCCTAATTAAATAAATTTCTTAATTTATTTAATTTCCTTTCTTCAATTATTTCTTCCTGATTATTAAATAAATAAATTTTATTTATTTATTTAATATGTCACTAATTCTCATGATTAAATGAGTTTATTAATTTATTTAATCATTAATCATATCTTCTAAATTAAATAATTATCTTTAATTATTTAATTGTCAAAAATAACATTTCCCTCATTTTAAAATCTTACATTCTTGACTGTCAGTTCATTTTAGTAAATAATCTGAAAATCAATTATTTATTATCAAATAAAATTCATATTTTTAATTAATTTAATTCAAAATGGTAACTTTCTTCCAAAAATCAAGCAATCAAGCAGATTCTTGATTTTCCAAATCTGATCTTCAGTTCAACTCTTATCTTCTTGATTTTTTGAATCTCACAAATCAGGCAATCTTTATCTTCTTGATTTTTGAAAATCTTTATTTTTCTAATTAATTATCTCATCTATTCTCCACCGCCGATTTGATTTTCTCAAATGACATCTCGACCACTCATTTAATGATTTTTCCCTAACCCTGATTAGGGATTATCACATTAAATCTTGTCCTCTGATTTTAGGTTTATGTCAAAAGTTGATCTCGTTCGTTCGTCCAAAATTGCATTTTCTATAAAATGCCATTTTTGCTCACATTTTTTACTAGTCATACTTACACTCATTCTCAGATATTGCAACATTTTATTTTCGTATTATGATTTCATCAAGTTTTAGACATTTCTTGGCATAGGAATTTTAGTCATTTTCTCATAAGCATAGACATATGTTTAAAATCATTCAAAACTTGTTTAGGATTGTGTCATAGTCATTACTCGTACATTCGATTTGAGGGAAACACAACAATCAACAAGTTAGAAGGTGTTATGAAGTTAAATCAAGGAAGCTTCGATGACAGGTATAATCATTTTATTTAGTTTCCATTG
This sequence comes from Sequoia sempervirens, assembly GCA_007258455.2. NCBI lineage: Eukaryota > Viridiplantae > Streptophyta > Pinopsida > Cupressales > Cupressaceae > Sequoia > Sequoia sempervirens. The sequence goes on along the minus strand of VDFB02049217.1, from coordinate 8,954,519 downwards.
TGCTTGATAGTTTTCTTTGCTTTATATGCTTTATTGATTTGATAAATCTAACCTAAAATTTACCCTTAGATACAAAAAGCACTTGGAAACCAAGAACTAGAGACACATCCTCATCATCTTCAACACTTCCATAACCTCAGACAAAATCTTATCAAAGCAACACTAGGGGTTGACACCAGTAGCTTTACTAATGCCAACATAATGCAACTAATCAAAGCATCAACTGCTCACACTCTTGCAACTATCTCACTCAACTATAGACATGAATGACAAAAGAGGCTTGTTGACATCAATTAAAACACCAAATTCTCATACTTGCAACAAGTATGTCTTGTGGCAATATTTCAAGAAGATTCTAGAGAATCACATGTGGTAGTAGTAAAACGGATATATAGATATTTGAAATGCACTTCATACTTTGGTCTATAGTATCCTATGGATATTTATTTCTCTTTGACTGCTTATACAAATCTAGATTGGGAAAGTTGTACAAATGATAAAAGAAGTACAAGTAGAGGTGATTTATTTCTTGGAAGCAAATTAGTTTCTTGGTTGAGTAAGAAGCATGATTCAATGTCACTATCTACTACAGAGGTAGAATATATAGCAACATCATCTTGTTGCGCACAGGTGTTGTGGATGAAGTAGATGTTGAAGGATATCAGAGTATCATATGATGAACCTATTCTTGTCTTGTGTGATAATAAAAGTGCTATCAAAATTTCAAAATTTTTGGTAATGCATTCAAGGACAAAGCACATCTCTATCCGGTATCACTTTCTAAGAGAAAAAGTTGCAAAGAATGAAGTGAAGTTGGAGTATGGGCCTATAAAGGATCAAATAGTAGACATTTTCACAAAGGCTCTTCTAAAAGATACATTTGAGTATCTAAGGAAGAATCTATGGGTTATTTCCCCTCGATGGGTGCAAAAAGATGGGGGGACAAATTGTGGCCAAAATTTTAAAAAAACTTTTGATAGGCTATAACACGATTGTGTTATGATGTGCTTGTGGTATGGCTTGGTGTGACCGAGCCTAAGGCTTAGCCACACCAAGCCTATTTTGAACTCATGTTTTAATGTGAACGCATTATAACACACATGCAGTATAACGCGAGTGTGTTATAAGTTATTAAAACCCTAAAAAATCAAATCAAATTCATTTTTATATTGACTTTTTTTTGCTACCCACAGACAAAAACCCTTCCTTGCGTACTCATATTTTGGGAGGAGATAACATTGCTTTTTTTTCAATTTGTTTCTATTTTTTCGCCAAGATTCTTCCATGTCAACGAGGAGGTCGAATAAGTAAGGATTGTTTATTTTTTGTTGTGAATTTTTTAGTTTTAGGTTGTTTTTTATATTCATTTGTTGAATTTGTAGGAAATGCTAATGATCTTGAAAATCCTCAACAACCAGAGCAACAAGACAATGAACAAAATCCTCAACTTCAACAACCACAACAAAAATATCCTCCACCAATCCCTCAACATCCTCTTAGCACTCAACAAAATTTAATGGGGGTAATTGAAAACAATAAAAAACAAATTGAGAAGTTAATCACGAGGTTGAATGATCTAGTAGGTTCAACCATGGAAAGAAGAACAATTGAAAACTCATTTAAAGAAATGTTTATACATGTAGATGCAATAAAAAAACAATTGTGGTTGGAAAGATATGAGGCAAGCGGTAAGGATTTTTACAGAGATAAATTATCATATAAAGATGTAAAAGATGAAAAAATTACAAAATTACATTTGTGCCCATTATTCATCAATCCACGCACAAATCAAAATCTTGACCTCAATGCAAAGAGGTTTCCTATCCATTGGTGCGACCACCAAAGGATTAGGAATAATTTTTGGGATAGGCGGTACATGGTTTTTGATTACCCACCATGCAACAATTGTGAAGTGTCGTAATATTTCCTAAGGAAACTATACTGTGAGTTCATCTAGAAAAAAATCCCAAATTATTTTGATATGAGGGAATTCCAAGGGAGAGGTGGGGGATCAGATCAAGATAGAACCAATGGACAATAGGATCCTAGGTAGCAAGCAAGATGAGCTCTCACTATGCTGGATCATGAGCACATCATTATCCCTTCCATCGCAAAGGAGAGTGCCAAGGTAGACACTTTGCAAGCTATCAACTCTTTAACCTAGAGTGTCATCCAGCATGCCAATCCTATACTACAACACCATCCAAGGGATTCTTCGAGTGTTTAGCTTGCAGAGCAACTTGTTCATATGACCCCACTGACACTCAGGAGGCTGCTATGTAGGATATGTCTGTAGCTATGGAGATGGTGAGGGTAGTTGACATTTTGAATGAGGCTTATGGCATCGATACTCAGGTAAATGTTAGCATGCTCATTGAATTTAATTTATTAAATTTTAATTTTGAAATGCAAGATTAACTAATCTAGTTTTATGATTTTAATAAAAATTTAGGGTCATAGTGTTGATACTAGATACACTGGCCCTACACCTACTTATTACTCCACTACATCTACCATTGAGGTATGTAACTAGTAAACAATTATAAATTTATTACATGTTAATAGCATTTTTATATGAATGGTATTATAATATCTGATTTAAGATGTTGAATAAGATAATATTAGAGGTTTCATGGGAACACCTTGCAGTGCCAATGGAGTTTGAAAAATGTACGCAGGTAATAGAATAAAGAGTTTAACTAATGAATTGTACTTAATACATTTGTGTAGTTTATATTCATATTGTTGATTACATTGAATTTCACATCTTTCAAACTCAAAGCATTACTTCTTGTAGACACTTAAAAATAACCTAGGCCTGCAAGCTTCATTTTTTACCACTTTCGCCCTAGCATAATTATGACATTTAATTATGTCTTTGGTCCACATTCGACTATTAATTAAATAATTTATAATTGTTTAATTAATTCATGTCTTTGTATTCTTCATGGTTATTAAATAAATAAATTTTATTTATTTATTAAATACGTCATTAATTGTCTAAGTCTTCCCTTAATTAAATAAATTTCTTAATTTATTTAATTCCCCTTTGTAATATATTTCTTCCTGATTATTAAATAAATAAGTTTTATTTATTTATTTAATATGTCACTAACTGTCATAATTAAATGAATTGATTAATTTATTTATTTAATTAATCTTATCTTCTAAATTAAATAATTATATTTAATTATTTAATTGCCAAAATTAATATTCCTGTTATTTTAAATAAATGAAATTATTTAAAATGTCATCACTTTCTTAACTGATAGTCCATTTTGGTAAATAATCAGAAAAAGATTATTTATTATCTCACAATATCATTATTTTGAATTAATTTAATTCAAAATAGTATCTAATCTTCCAAAAATCAAGTAATCGAGTAGATTCTTGATTTTCCAAATCTATCTTCATTTCAAATCTTATCTTCTTGATTTTTCGAATCTCGCAAATCAGACAATCTTTATCTTCTTGATTTTCAAAAATCTTTATTTTCTAATTAATTTGTCTCATTTATTCTCCACCATTGACCGATTATCTGAGGTTTTATCTTGACCATTTGATTAATGAATTTTCCCTAACCCTAATTAGGGATTCTCAGGTTTAATTTGGACCTCTCATTCTAGGTCTTTCTTAGAATTTAATCTCATCCGTCCACTCAAAATTGTGTTTTCTATAAAAGACAATTTTGCTCATAATTTCGGGATCTGACAACTTCATTTTTGAATTTAGGCATTATAGTCATTTTAGCATTGGTAATTATTATTTCATTTAGCATATTGTCATAGAAATAGGCATTATTCTATCAAATCCTTCAACATTTGCATAGGGCTTAGACATTACTTTAGGTTGCTCATTTGAAATCTGAGGGCCTCATCCGATTTGCTGCAAACTAGAAGGTGTAACAAAGGTGAACCATGGAAGATGAAGATTTCTGGTAACATTGTTCTTTTTATTTTCATGTTTATTTCCTTTGTGCTTTGTTACTTCACGGGATTTTGATGTTTATTATTTGATAAGCTAACCATCTAAATTTCCATAGATACATTTGGTGAACCCGACGTGAACACGACTCTGTTATTTACTTTTATTTTTGTACGGTTTTGTGTTTTCTACTATTTTTGAAGGTACAAGTACAAAGCGACGCAACCATTTTTTTAAAATCATGATGCATTTGATGCATCACGACACATTCGCCAACACAAAAGCCGCAATCGCTCTGATAAGCCGCAATCGATATCTTGAACAATGCATTTGCTCTGTCGTGCCACATTTGAAGTCCTGAATAACGCATCTGCTCTGTCGTGCCACATTTGACTGGTAAAGATTTTCTTTTATTTTTGGCATTCTAATTTTTGGATTTTAGGGTTTTCTGGTTGCTGGTTTCTTTCTGGTTTTTCTGGTCCTCTAATTTCCTGGTTTTTCATTTCTACATGTTAGCTAGCTTAGGGTTTTGTGTTACTAATCTTCGTTTGCAGCGTGTGGTGGTTACTATTTGTGTGTCGAAGATCATTTAATAAAGAAACTACTAATCTTTTATCTACAGATTTGAATGTCGAAGACGGAATAAAGCAAACATTGTCCTTGTTTTTCATAGATTAGCAAACATTTAACTTTGGTGCACATAAAAAGAACATTCATGTCTTCTTTGCTTGATTGTGTTTGCAAGATGGTAGGTGAGTATGCTCTCACTTGGTGAAAACCTCGTGATCAGAAAACCAGACCCATTTTTATTTGTTATTACCCTAACTTGGTATATCGGAGTATCCTCTCCCCTCGTGCTTTCGGGCGATCTTGGGTGTAAGAGAAACAGTTACCAACTCTAGAAATTGGGCCTGCCTGGGGATTTCATCACCCCAATGCGACTCAAACTGGAAACGGAGCTAAAGCCAAGCTACCCCTGACCGGTATATAAATGTAAACCTTAAGGGAAAACCTAAGGTTGCTTGTGCGAATGTGTCATACGGACGGAGTTGTACTCCCTTAAACCCTGTTGAGCTTAACCTCTTTAGGCTGGAGTGCCACCTTAATGGTGATTAATCTCTTGCCCCATGTATGACCACTTGAACGGGGGTTCCTAACTAAAAACTCTTGTATAGAAAGCCAAAATCCTTCTATTTTCTAGCGCAGCACCGGTCAGTGTGAAGGCATCCACACTTTCACAGTTTGTAGTAGATGTGATCAGCTTGCCATGGGATTTTCATGGGGGTTGGAAGCTTGGTTGGATTGAGAAGAGAGTGCACTGTAAGGGGGAGCCCGTGTAGCCAAGCTTCTAAATTCACACGCTACAGATATGCGGTTGGGGAAACCCGCATGGAATCTAGCGAATACTGTCATGGCCTAACCTAAGATTGTGCTTATCTGATGTGTGTTTGGTTACTTTTCAAAACACTGTGTTTGTCAAGTGCTTTTTGTCTTTATCACAGCTCCAAACAAAACATTCAACACCAAACATATCAAACTTGCAAATCAAAACGACGAGAAAATCAATTTGAAACAAAACTGTGTCACATCTGTTGAGCCGCAATTGATTTTATGCACCGCAATTGCTCTGTTAAACCGCAGTTGACATTTAAAACATTGCATATGTATGCATCATGATGCATCTGAACACTTTCGAGTCACATATGCAAAATTGTGATGCAACTAACTTTTATTGAGTCGCATCTGATAAACTAAGTCGCATTTGTCTGTTTCTGAATCGCATTTGCTGAACTTGAGCCGCATTCACAAAATTCTGACGCAACTGACACCTCAAACGATGCATTTTCCTACCACTATTTTAAACTTCATACAAATTCAAATCTAAAGTCTTAATCTTCTCAGTCATTTTCCAAACACTATTTCCAAGAAAATTTTGTTAGAAACCCAACTTGAAATTGCTCAAAGTCTTGCCCACTAGTTTGCATTCATTACCATAGGTTGCATCCTTTATTATTTTAGTTGCATACATTCGACATTAGGTTGTCTCTAGGTTCACATTTTTGCGTCTTTAGGATTAGGTAAATCTCAGCACAATTCGCAACATCATTGTTTTCGAAACTAGGCTCTTTTGGACTAAGTTATCAACCTCTTTTCAGTCATTGTCCTCTTTTGTGAAATTTTCCAACTCAAAAGTCTAGTTAGGAAAATTCACTAGTCATTTTGACCTTGTCACCTTGTCATTTTCAACAAAATTCCTCTAGTAACCAAAATCGAAAACAAAGTTGTGCTTAGAAGTGCTTACGTACCCTTATCTTAAATTGCATTTTAAATCTTCACATTGCATATCCTATTCACAAAAATCCAAAACATTAGTCATCCTAGTCATCATTTTGAACTTAGATCTTGCATAATATCATCATTTTTAGTTTTCATTCCCATTGGAGTAATCTCATTTATGGTGGAAACTAGACTTCAAAAACAACAACGACAAATGGCAAACTCTCGGCAAGACCCCATGTCTACTGTCGATAATCCAAATTGGACCTTTTACAATCCATTTTCCAATTCAAATGATCCACCTCCAGTGACAACGCAATCCTCATCAAATGGTACATTTGAAATTTTCTTGCAAAGAGATAAATATGGTCAAATACTTGAGGAAAACATAGAGGCAATAGCACAAAACCCAGAGGCCTCTCGCTTCATTGAAACAATGGTCCATCACGACAAAGATAGATTCTTGGCTATACTCTTGAGTGAAGGAGCCAAATTACCTCAAGGATTTGACATTAACACGATAAATGTGACACCTCCTAACCCTAATAACAACAACGCACATAACATGTCACATAGTGGTCAACCTCCAAACACTACGAGCAATACTTCCTTTAACACCACAACGACAGTGCATGCTACACCCAACAACCCAAACACCCCCAACACCATAAATACCATGACATAAAATTCCATGATAGTAAATGCCATGGGGGCATCATCAAGTCACAACAATCCCCCCATTGATAGCTCCATCTACTACCATGAGTACACCTTTGACATATCCGCTCGGTGGTATTTCACAAAATCCTTTGGGAGGGGGCAAGGGACGCATTTTTATCCAAGGACAACAACCAAATGTTAACATGACAACACAGTCACATGTCATTGCCTCCCAAGGTACAAATACAAACATTCCCCTTGTGCAAAACCAACAATTCACACAAGGTGGCCAAATAACACAACCCATGGCACCATTAATGCATCATAACATCCATGGTCATCACATCCCCCAAATAACAACACACATGGCTGGGGGACACATCCCAACCTACTCATCTAACGTTCATACTCACCAACATGCACCCAATCATAACATTCAATATCAACAACACGTAAATCCACACATGTCCTACATATCACAACAATCCACACTGCCACAATACACCAATGTTCACGCACAACAAATAGGGACTTATGGTGTACCAGGCAATCCAACGTACGGAAACATAAATGACCCTGTTGTGGACGCCCTCCAAACAAGAATGATGGGTTTAGAAAAATCTATTCAAAACCTTTACATTTTAGGCCAGACATCAAAAATATCATATGACCTAAATGTATACCCATTCGACATGAGCATATACATGCCTCCATTTCCTCTAGGATATGTGTCACCAAATTTCATAAAATATAGAGGCAAGACAAACCCCATTGAACACGTTCACGAATTTGCAACCAATTGTATGGATATCGCCTATGAACAAACATATTTGATGAGAATTTTTTCTAAAAGTCTGGCGGGTCAAGCCCTTGAATGGTTTTCCACACAAAAGGATATCCAGACATGGGACGAGCTTAAATGAAAATTCATCAAGAACTACGCATACAACATTGACATGGACACCTCCATCACTAGCTTGTGCAATCTCACGCAAGAAGATGCTGGAGAGACATTTATCCCAATTTTTCAAAAATGGAGAAGCCTTGCTAGTCGATGCCATATTGATATACTCGAATGAGAAAAGGTCGACATGTTTTTCCAAACACTTCTAGGGCCCCTAAAATATGCATTGCAAATATAGTGTTGCACAAACTTCACAGATTTAGTCCAAAAAGGGGTCCAGATTGAGAAAGCCCTTATCGCAAAGGGAGAATTACAATATGGTTCCAAAAACACAAATGTCAATCCAACCACCGACAAGAATAAATACTGGATAAAAAATAAACACATCACAAATGATGGTGTTGTTGACGCCAAGACTACAAACGTTGTGGGTCCTGTACTGGCCCTAAAAGGGGTTCAACAACAACACCAACCAACAACAACATCGACACCCCCTCCTAATGTCCCTTTCAACAATTAGAATAGTCAAAATAACCAGGGACAATACCGTCAAATGAGACAATCTCCCAAAGGTCACACATACACTGCTTTGGGTGAACCCATTAAAGAATTCCTTAAGAAATGTATCCAGAATGGGGTCATTATACTCTAAGAACCAAAACCGTATGACCCAGGACAATTCAAACCAGCATGGTGGAATGACAATGCATTTTGTGAATATCATCAAGGAAAAGGACATACAACTTCCAACTGTCGACAATTGAAATACCTAATACAAGATCTTATAGAAAGTCACATCATTGAAGTCGGTGGATCTCAATTTTCCTCCAATTCAAATCATACTATCCATAAGAATCCACTGTAAAACCATGGTTCTTATAAGGCTTCCACGTCAGGTCCATAGATGCACAATAATCAAGCCAACTTTACTCGAGTCAAATACGACTATTCTAGTGGACCTACTATAAACAATGTCTGAACTGACAATGAATACATCAATACCATTATGGTTAGGAGAGCACCCCAATGTAACGCCACTACTCGCAGTGGCAAGGTCACTATAGTTGGTCCACCTCCCACTAGACAAGCCAAAATCACAATACCGGGCCCATCTGCTAAACAGTCACAACCTGTCCCACCTGCTAAACAGTCACAACCTGTCCTGACCATAAAGTAGTGGAAACCCAAATGTTAGTTCAACCTCATTGACCAGCTAGGAAAGACTCCCACACAAATCTCTATACTTGAGTTGCTTCGCATATCCCCCACACACAAAGAAATCCTGGATAAAACCTTGCTTGAGTCGTCGGTCCCGAAGGACATCGATGTCAATCAATTTGAAACCATGGTGGGATATCTCACTACGGCTCACCACATCACCTTCTCAGATCAAGATTACTCATCACTTGAAATCAACCACAATGATGCACTGCACATAGAAACTTTTGTCCACAAGCACAAAGTTAGACAAGTTTTAGTAGATGGTGGAGCAGGATTGAATATATGCTCCCTCAAACTGGTTAAGACTCTAGGGTTCTCTGATGCGTGCGTAGACCCAATGAAGAGTATAGTGATCAAACCATACGATGACAAGGAACGCTCTTCATGGGGCATTATCTCTCTCCCAATCAGAGTGGGACCGATCATTGTGGACACAACCTGCCAGGTCCTGGATTTGGAACTACCATATAACATCTTACTAGGCCGTCCATGGATTCATGCCTTAAAAGCCGTTTTGTCCACATATCACCAATGTCTGAAGTTTCCATTTGACGGCACAGAAATAACCATATATGGAGACCCCGACCCCTTCCAATATTGTACAAACTTAAGGGGTATCTCTGAGAACCAAGTACCTATTAACCAAGAAGCACCTGGCTCCTCGTCATCCAAATATATCAACCCATCCACACTCATGCCATCTTCCACATCTGCTCCATCCATGTCTTCTGCCATAACACCACCTTCCACTAACCCTAAGACTGAATCCACTGTCAAAATCTAGGACCTTGGCTATGGAGAATTCAAACTACACACAGCATATAGCATAACAACAATGCCCAGGTCTCCAAAGGACTATGGTCGGCCATGTTTCAGAATGGAACCTCAAGAGACTTCCAAAGTTCCACCGAAAATAGTTTTTATCAAGTGGGGAGACATGAGGAAGGAAGACCTTACTGACATTACAAGATGGATCTATAAGGATACCGTCATACTACCCCCATTACTAGTTCAAAAGTATGGCAAGGGTTTTGACATCATGAAGGCTAAAGGATGTGATGGTACTAGTGGCCTAGGAAGAAATAAAACTAGCCGAAGGGAACCCATAAAAACTTTTCAAATTCTGAAATATCTTGGATTAGGGTTTGGATCACCCGACAATGATGATCGACGTACCTCTAGACTTTCGAATGAGTGAGTACATGCTTCGGATAGTGTTGAGACTACTAGGGAAACCCTCACCGAAACTGACTCCCAAGAGTGGGAATTTGGCTCAAAATGATCCCTAAGTGACTGTTGTCTTGATGATTTGTTTGTCGAACCAGGGGAACTGACCTCCTAACAACAATTTTGGCAAACATTCAAAATTGAATAGGCACCAAATAGTCAACACCCCATTATCATTTCCCATGATGTCCAACATCCATCATCTGAACCCCCTCAGTCCAATCCATCTGAAGTATCAAACGACATTGACAATTAGGGCTCTAAAACCTTCACCCCTTATTTTGACAACGAATATGACAGTAGTGAAGGAGAATATTGGATAGAGTCTGATGCCGAGTTGGATGATGATAATCTCATCTACAACATCACTAAACACGTCTGCATGCTATTTGCATCCTCACCCCAATTCACCAATAGTGATGATGGCATTTCCTTAGTTTATCCTGAGCTAGTCGATTGGGACCAACAAGGACCGTCGTTCCTGGACACATTCCAGAATGATGAGGTAATTGTTGAATTTATGGGATTATGAGAAGGCATACCCAGTGGGGACCACAAATCAGGATTTTCCATTGATTTAGACTACATGGCATACTTCGGCAAGACTGTTCAGTCCTCTAGTCGTAAAAGTAAAAGTAAGAGTAAAACAAACAGTAAAACGTCTCTAGGTGAAAACCAAAAGGCACCTCTTGACGACAAAATAGTAAAAATAAAGGATGTATCTGCGGGTGAAAACCTCTCTGAGGCACCCAAAGATGGAGGACTGGACTTTCTCCCTGTACAACAGGAGAAGTCGGCTATGCTTATTGAAGACACAATAGAGGATAACATATCAACTACAGAAGATCCCAAGGTGGTCCTTTTTGCTGCATCATTAACTGAAGACGAGAGACCAGAATTTCATAAATTCTTTGCAGAATGAAAAATCAACTTCGCATGGTCCTATGTTAACATGCCAGGATTGGACCCAGAACTAGTTCTGCACCATCTCCCGCTATTACCTAATGCTAAACCGGTCAAGCAGAAGTTGTGAAAAATGCACCCTCAAGTTGCTCTATTGGTCAAGGACGAGTTAAAGAAATTACTAGATGCTGGATTCATACGGTCTATAGATTACGCTGAATGGATTTCCAACCTAGTGCTGGTGACAAAGCCAAATGGGTTGATCCACGTATGTACAGACTTTCGAGACCTAAATAAAGCATGCCTGAAGGATGATTTTCCTTTGCCAAACATTGACATCATAGTTGACCTCACCACAGGATATGAGATGCTATCCCTTATGGATGTTTTCTCTGGCTATAATCAGATTTGCATTACTCTTGAGGGCCAACACAAAACAACATTTACTTGCCCATGGGGTACATATTGTTGGAATGTCATGTCATTCGGTCTCAAAAATGCAGATGCCACATACCAAAGGGCTATGACCACAATCTTCCATGACATGATGCACAAAATAATGGAAGACTATGTAGATGACCTATTGGCCAAGTCAGAAACTAGGAAAGATCATCTAAAGGTACTCGACACAATTTTCAAGAGGCTTGAAGAGTACAAAGTTTGGCTAAATCCTAAGAAGTGTGTTTTTGGGGTCGCATCAAGAAAACTCCTGGGATACATAGTTTCCCGAAGAGGTATAGAGGTTGATACAGCAAAGGTCAAAGCAATTATAGACATGCCTCCACCCAAAGGAATCAGTGAACTAAGAACTTTACAAGGTAGAGTACAATCTATTCGACATTTTATAGCCCAATTGGCAGATAAGTGTCACCCATTCTAGTATTTGTTGCGCAAGGGTATCCCCTTTGTATGGACAGATAAATGTCAAGAAGACTTTTAGCAAATCAAAGATTACCTACTGTCAACACCAGTCCTCATGCCTCCAATTCATGGCAAGCCATTGATACTCTACATCTCAACTACTAGTTCAGCACTGGGGGCATTACTGGCACAAAATGATCATGAAGGAAAAGAACGAGCCATCTATTACATCAACTGCACACTAATAGGGTATGAGTTGAACTATACACGCATTGAACGTGCATGCCTTGTTGTTGTCTTTGCATCCCATAAATTAAGACACTATATCCTCAGTCACCAAACACAGCTGGTTGCCAAGATTGATCCATTGAAATACCTCTTAATCAGGCGCCATTAACAGGCCAGTTGGAAAAATGGGTTATGATACTAAGTGAGTATGACATACAATATGTCGAGCGTAAGGCAATAAAAGGAAAGGTAATAGTAGATCAACTGGCAGAGGTGCCGATTCAAGTCACTCATCCACTAGTAGCTGATTTTCCCGATGAGTCCATTTTTCATGCGAAACTGGCAGTACCATGGAAGTTATACTTTGATGGGTCTCATACTGGTCATGGCTCAGGCACTAGAATCTTGTTTATCACACCATAAGGGGGATTCAATTCCTAAGGCATTTTGGATCGTTTTCCCTTGTACAAATAACATTTTCGAATACGAAGCACTAGTCACAGGTCTCAAAATAGCAATTAATGGAAAATCCAAACATTGCTTGTATTCGGGGATTCCCAGCTTGTTATCAACCAAATGAATGATGACTATGAAACAAAGGATGAGAAGTTGCTTCCCTACAAGAGGATGGTGGATAGGTTCTTGATATGCTTCAAATTGATTGCTTTTGAACAAATCCCCAGGACACAGAATAAGGCAGCTGATGCAATGGCTACTATTGGTTCTCTCTTGGACATCCCTCAAAATGTGTCACAATTTGAGTTCTTAGTAGAACAACTTTAAATCCCAGCATATGATATCCCTGAATCAGAAATGGTTTGTGAACTTGTTGGTCCCAACTCTCCCTGGTATCAGGATATTTACGAATACCTAAAATCTCAAACCCTCCCACTGAACCTGTCCAATAACCAAAGGAAGTCCATCTGAAAATCTATCAAGTATGCTATTGTCAGTGACACCCTATACTACCATAGTTTTGACGACACCCTCCTTAGATGTCTCGACACCGACGAAGCACGTATGACCTTAAGCGAAGTGCACGATGGTATATGCGGATCTCATTCGAGTGGTCCTACTCTAGCTAAGAAAGTAACAAGACTTGGGTATTATTGGCCAACAATTAAAAAGGATGCAATTGAATATGTGAGGACTAGTCGCAAATGTCAGATTCACAGTGATCTGATCCATGCTCCAACACAGGAACTTCAACCAATCACTTCTCCTTGGCCCTTCGCTCAATGGGGACTTGACCTTGTGGGTAAAATCCATCCAACCTCCTCCAACGGCCATAAATTCATTATCACCACCATTGAGTATTTCACGAAGTGGATTGAAGCCATCCCATTGACATATATTACCGGCAAACAAATATCGAAGTTCATCCTTAACTACATCATATACCGGTATGGCCTTCCGCAATCCATCATCACTGACAACTGACGTCTGTTTAAAAACTAAGACATTCGGGAGTTATGTGATTGATTTCACATTCAACACCATTTTTCATCTCCATACTACCCACAAGGAAACAGCCAAGCTGAGGCATCCAATAAAACTATTGTCAAAATTCTCAAAAAGACTGTCAATGACACTAGCCGTGATTGGCACATACAACTCAACCCTGCTATGTGGGCTTACCGAACTAGCATTCGTACGCCTACAGGAACCACTCCATTTTTCCTAGTCTTTGGCACTGAGGCCATCTTTCCCATTGAGGTCGAAATTCCTTCATTATGAGTCTCCCTGAAAGGTCTAACTAATGAAGAGGAGTATCGACAATCACGCTTGCATGAGCTAGAAATGCTGGAAGAAAGAAGGAAAAACTCACTAAACCATCTCCAAGCATATCAGAACCGTATTTGTCATAGCTACAATAAAAAGGTTATGGTCAAAAATTTTGACACTGGCGACCTAGTTCTCATGCAGAATCCCAAGAATCAAGCCGACAGAGAAAAGCCAAAAAAAAATAAACCAAACTGGTTGGGTCCCTACATTATCACGTCTTCTTTTGGTTCTGGAGCTTATTGGCTGGCTACACCAGATGGAGAACAACTGACAGAGCCCATTAACAGTTTACATCTCCGAAGGTTCTACGCATAGCATCAGAGGATTCGGTTGAAAACCGCAAAAAAAAAGTTTAAAAAAAGTCAAGAAAATAGTAAAGAAAAAAATGATTCGTTCAATAGTGAAAACTTGGTAAACAGGCGCTTTGAACAAGTACCATGGTGAAAACCTGGAAAACAGGCGCCATGTGTAGTCAATCATTGCTCCACCATCTACTGTCACTTTGTCTGCCTTGGCTTAGGATGAAAGGTATTATCGCCATTCTTACACAAATCGCCACCACATTCTACCCTACCTGTCATAGTGGATAAACAATTGACATCATGTCCTGACGACTGTCCATCTTGTAAATCAGCAACATCTCGTCCATGTTCCTTAAAAATGGCTAAGTCTTGGATCTGATTGGGGGCAAAAAAATTTCATGAAACTGCAGTGGATGTCACACATGATCTGGGCAATTGGCAAAAATTCCTAAAAAAAGACCAAAAAATCATAAAAAGTCCTTAAAAAAGACCAAAAACATCATAAAAAGTCCTAAAAAAAGACCAAAAACATCGCAAAAAGTCCTAAAAAAGACCAAAAACATCATAAAATGTCAAAAAAAAAAGACCTAAAAATCATAAAATGTCCTGAGGAAAACCACAAACAAAAACATCAGACTACTCGAAGAGCACGAACACATGGTTGTCCCTTGTCAAAGTCAGTCATATCAATTAGTCTTTGTCATTTTTCCAAACTACGTTGTCTCTGCGCATTTACTACGTAGGCAAGACTCATATTTGAGTCCCCAAGACATTAGGTCAGTCCATTTAGGTTTGTCGGAATAAAATCATGATTCAAACTTCTATTCTTTGGACAAAGTCATTGGTTGTGTCGAACTACGAGGTCTCTGAGTGTATGATGTAGGCAAGGCCATCTGTCGATGAGCCCCCCAGGCCGCACTAGGTCAGTCCATTAGGGTTCATGACACTACACGAACACACATGTCAGGATATCTTCAAGACAAAGCAAATCATTCCCAAATGGGAAAACTCCTAAAACAAAGTAAAACAATCATTTCTTCAGCATGACAATCTCATCAACAGGTCAATCATATCATCATGACAAAATTGACATATAGTCAAACACAAGTCAAACTCAGTCAAAGTAGGTCAAATCATCATAACCTGTCAAACTGTCAACTTTAGGTTAACCTTCAGATGTGTCCTTCTGAAAGATAACCTCTATCATTCATGCCTTAGGATGTGTCCTTCGTAGGCATTGTCACTATCATTCAGCATTACGAGGGATCCTCTTGGCATCTAAGGATCACTTCTCTTGACATCAGCATTTTTCTTCAGATATGTCTTTCTGAATAACCAAATTTGTCATCTATGCCTCCGGATGTGTCCTTCCTAGGCATCGTCATCATTACCGTCATATGACATTTGGAGATAAATTCTCTTGGCATTAATTTTATTCAGGATGTGTCCTTCCTAAATTTGGAAAATTTGAACATTTGTCGTTTGACCAGCATCAAAGCTTTAATACTCTGACATCTCATCATCATTAAACTTGACATCTTGACATCAGAATAATGGATATCCAGACACACTTGGAAAATACTTGACAATTGTCTTTTAGTTTTTATCATGATATTAGTTTTTCAGCGAGATCCCACTAAGCAGGATTCAGAGAAGCAACAATGTATCATGACGATTGACACGCATGACTACTAGTTTCTTAGCGAGGTCTTGACTTTGGGATTTAGAAAAACAATGACATATCATAGTAAGGGCTCTATTTTTGTAGTTTGACAATCATGCTGCTAGTTTCTCAAGGATGTCCTGGAAACAGGATTTAGAGAAGCAATGACGTTTCATGATTTGTCCTTGTCTTTTTCTGTATGCGACTTCTTGTCTTACATGATGGTACGACCTTGCACACCTTGATCTATGTCATATCATGGTGTTTCTTGGCCATTACAATAGTTTTCCCAATGATGATTAAGAGCAATAATTACTAATGTCCTATGGTAAAGTTTTGAAGGATTTGGTATAGGAATTAACATGCATTTTTCATCAGTCTGGTCATCTTCTCTCATCAGTCTTGTCGTCTTCTCTCGTCCATCTCACGATGATATCCTATGGCATCCAAAAACATAAGATTATACATGATCATATAAACATTGCATTAAGGCCATACATACAACATCCATAGCATCAAATCATATACATAATCACAAACATTGCATTAAAATAATCATCAACATTGCATCTTTTACTAAAGTACATTATGCACATCATTATCATTATCATCTCAAATAGGTAAGCATTGCATCATCATGGCATCGACATCACAAATAAGCATCATAGGACATACATGGCATCATAAATCAACATCATAAATCATACATATCATAGTACAGTAAATCAGAGAACATCACATAACACATGTAGGCCGCATCAAAACTGCATCATCATATAATATCATCTCAAAAATGTACAATGTCACAGGATAAAGTCATGGGATATCCCAAAAATGGAGTTCGCAGGCTCAAATATATAGATAATGTGTCACAATAACAAAATGCCCCTAGGGTCGACTCTCATCGTCCCCTCGTGGTGAAGAATGTGGTGGCTGAACCTCTATCACTGGGACTGAAAAAGATAGGTGGACCTATAGTGGCCTCTATCTGTGATACCGAGGGAACTGCGAAAGACAGTGTCATCTCAATGGTAACAAACATCTGTGATGTCACTGCAGTTAAACTCTGAGAAGAAGAGGGATCAACCACTGGCGGTTGTACTTGTACCAACCTCTGCACTGAACCAGTCGACCCATGACTATGACCCGAATGGTGACTCAGGGTGTGCCTGCGTGAATGATGTGACCTATGCCCTAAAGTGTGCCCTGTCAAGGTAGACCCTTTGACACTGGTATGACTCCTACTGCCATTGGCATTGCCTGATCTATGGCCACTACCTGTCCTCAACTGTGACCAAGACAAAGTAGGATCCCATCGCTCCGGTAGCACTGCCTGCTCATACAAAGTCCTGTACTGCCCCAGTCTCGTGCTCACCCTGGCCAGCTCGCGAGCCATGTCTCCCATAGGCCCTATGCATAATGCTACAAAATCTGTGCACCACTAAGCTGCATCCTGCTGGCGGATCACTGCCTAATCCCGCTCCACCTGGGCTACCTCAAGCATTGACTGTAATGACCTAACCTGCGCCATGTTGTCATCCAATCTCTGTTGTAGATCGGCCACCCTCTAATCTATCATGGCATCCTGGGGCAATCCTAAACTAGAGGGTATCTCCTCCTCTCCCTCTACCATGAGCCATCTGAGGAGTCTCTCAGCCTCATCCATGGTGTCATCCTCGTTGTCATCATCCTCTGCCACCTCCTCCTCCTACCCCCCACCTCCTCCTCTTTCCCTCCCAACTCCACCCCCTCCTCCTCTCCTCCCACCTCCACCTCCTCCTCCTCTCCTCCCACCTCCAGCTCCTCCTCATGCCTCTCCTCCTTGTGCCTCTCCACCTCCACCTCCCCCTCATGCCTCTCCTCCGCCTCCTCCTCATGCATCTCCTCCTCCTGTCTCTCCTCACCCTCTCCCTCCTATCTAGGCTACTCCCCCTCCTCACCAACCTCAGGGATAGCATCTAATGCTACCCTTGCTACACCTTGTCACACCCTCCAGCCCTGTCTCTGACCATCTCGCCTCCGCCTCCAGCCGTCTCCACCATCATCCCCCTGCCTCTGTCCCTGCCTCTGTCTCCACCCCTGCCTCTATCTCTACCTCTGCCTCTCCCCCTACCTCCATCTCTACCCCTGCCACCTCACCTAGCTTGTGGAACGTGAGGAATCACTGACCGCCTATCCACAAGTGTTGGCCTGTCAGGATCTGTCAATGGCACTAGTCTGTGTGCCTGCCACCATAAATCATAGTCCGCTGTGGTCCCGGGATCAGCTGCTCCGCCCCTCCATCCCCATGCTTGGGCTACTAGCCTATCAATCTACTGCTTTGTGAAGGCCACTAGAATGGTTGGCCCCCATGCATACTCTCAGGATGATCTAGCATACTTGATTGTCCCCGCAGGTACACCCTGCTGCTCTCTGAACTACCTAAAAACACGTTGCGGTAAATACATCTCGATGATTAGCGATGTCTGCACTGTCCTGCCAATCAGATACCTGTACTATCTGTAGAAGCTAAGGTGCTCGTCCTCATCATCCCATGGCTCATAGTCTCTGTACGGCCTCCAGATAAATGTCACCATGGTGTCAATCTTGTGCCACCACCAACCTGTGTCACCCATATGAGTCTGTTGTAATGCACCGGCATAGTAATAGGTATAAGGCATACCATCGGCCAACTGTGGTCTATCAATGGGAGGTTAGAATATGGATATGTGCTCCTAGGCCCATATCATCATCACCGTGGTACCACACAAGATGCTCTCTCCTCTCCTATAAGCAACATTGTGCAACTGGTGGTAGAGTGTCCCAAGTAAGCAGGGACCCCAGGCATACACTGTCCTATCATGCCTCATACCAACCAGGAAATCCCCCAACCAATAGGAAATCCATGTCCCTAGTGGTCAGGAACCAAGATCCCCCGAATCAGAGTCACAAGGAATGCATCAAAGCAACCATAATGCTCTTCCAGGAACTCCCACCTGATCTCATAACCCTGGATGCCCAGTCCAACACCCTGATCTCGATAGTAGGCACGGAAGGTCTACTCACCATGTCGAGGGTCATAGACGATCTGCTCCTCTTGGATCGACACCCAAAGAATCTGGTAGACATCCTCCAAGGTAATCGTAGCCTCACCTGTCGGTAGGTGGAACAAACAAGTCTCTAAATGCCACCGCTCACATAGCGCCATCAGTAGTCCCCTATTCACCCAAATGGCGGGCATGAAAGCAACATAGAATAATCATAATCTCATCAATCGTCGCCGCTCTTGCAGGCTCAACTGGTCAGCAAACCAAAATGTTGTCGGTCTACTCTTGCAGGTATAAATCGGGGCAAGCTGCCTCTACAAAACATTAAGCAAGTCATCATAACACTTTGAGAAAATTGGTTAATAGTATCAAAAGGCATCTAAGGTTACGAAAACATCAAAACAAACTCTAGAGAAGTGAAAGGAAAATGCGTCGCAGTAAAGCAATTGCGTCTCAAAATTTCAATTGCATCGTTCTGTACATCAAATGTGGTCCAAGATCACAAATGTGTCACTTTTTAACACTTGCATCATGAATTTTAACACTTGCGTTGCATATATGCAAGTGCGTCTCGTGATCACAATTGCCTTGAAACAATAGGAGAATGTGTTGCAATTGCACGATTGCGGCATTCAAATATTCAAATGCGACTCAAAATATCGAATGCGTCGCAGGGATCAATAAATGCAACGCGAACCACCGTTTTAGCTAAAATCCCTTTCACATTTGCATCGCGATGCATCAAATGCATCGAACGCAAAGGCGACTGCGTCGAACGCGAATGCAGTTGCGTCGCAATGCAGATGTTATTGGCCCTAGAAACTAAAATTTGACACACAAAACTAAAAAATTACAAAGCAAGGCAAGGGTACTTACCGCTGGCTCTGAGCCCTCTAGTCGTCTGAAGGTCCACACGATCTCCCCGCGATGCTCTGACACTGGAATCACCATCGTCGCTGCTGTGCTTTTTTCGCTCTGAGCTCTCGAATTTGCAAGGTAAATAGTAGAAATGAATTGACTTTTACCCCTTTGTCAACTTATTTATAAGGTCAAAATGACATTTTTCTTAGGTGAGTTACTACTGGAGGCTCATTTGACCACCTTTGACTTCCCTGTTGACTATCTTAAACATGTCTGAATCTGAAACCGATTGCGCCATTATTTTTCTGGTCATCAGATTGATTTATCGGGACCCTTTACAAATTTTTCTGTCACTGACCCAAAATTTGAAAAATTTCCCGAGGGGGCAATGATACTCCGTACCTTCACTGGGGCATATTCTCGACTTATTTTCTTTGTCACAATGCGGCATGCTACATTATGACAAACAGGGGCAAAATGTAGATACTTAAAAATAACCTAGGCCTGCAAGCTTCATTTTTTACCACTTTCGCCCTAGCATAATTATGACATTTAATTATGTCCTTGGTCCACATTCGACTATTAATTAAATAATTTATAATTGTTTAATTAATTCATGTCTTTGTATTCTTCATGGTTATTAAATAAATAAATTTTATTTATTTATTAAATACGTCGTTAATTGTCTAAGTCTTCCCTTAATTAAATAAATTTATTAATTTATTTAATTCCCCTTTGTAATATATTTCTTCCTGATTATTAAATAAATAAGTTTTATTTATTTATTTAATATGTCACTAACTGTCATAATTGAATGAATTGATTAATTTATTTAATTAATTAATCTTATCTTCTAAATTAAATAATTATATTTAATTATTTAATTGTCAAAATTAATATTCCTCTCATTTTAAATAAATGAAATTATTTAAAATGTCATCACTTTCTTAACTGACAGTCCATTTTGGTAAATAATCGGAAAAAGATTATTTATTATCTCACAATATCATTATTTTGAATTAATTTAATTCAAAATAGTATCTAATCTTCCAAAAATTAAGTAATCAGGCAAATTCTTGATTTTCCAAATCTGATCTTAAGTTCAAATCTTATCTTCTTGATTTTTTGAATCTCGCAAATCAGACAATCTTTATCTTCTTGATTTTCGAAAATCTTTATTTTATAATTAATTTGTCTCATTTATTCTCCACCATTGATTCGATTATCTGATGTTTTATCTTGACCGTTTGATTAATGAATTTTCCCTAACCCTAATTAGGGATTCTCAGGTTTAATCTGGACCTCTCATTCTAGGTCTTTCTTAGAATTTAATCTCATCCTTCCACTCAATATTGTGTTTTCTATAAAAGATAATTTTGCTCATAATTTCAGGATCTGACAACTTCATTTTCGAATTTAGGCATTATAGTCATTTTAGCATTGGTAATTATTATTTCATTTAGCATATTGTCATAGACATATGCATTATTCTATCAAATCCTTCAACATTTGCATAGGGCTTAGACATTACTTTAGTTTGCTCATTTGAAATCTGAGGGCCTCATCCAATTTGCTGCAAACTAGGTGGTGTAACAAAGGTGAACCATGGAAGATGAAGATTTCTGGTAACATTGTTCCTTTTATTTTCATGTTTATTTCCTTTGTGCTTTGTTACTTCATGGGATTTTGATGTTTATTATTTGATAAGCTAACCATCTAAATTTCCATAGATACACTTCTAATTCCATAACTAATAACTAGATGTTGATAGATGAAAAAAATTCAACTACAGTATAGTTGTTTAGAAAGTCAGCATAAGCAGTGATGCAATTACTTCACATAGCATAAGTAATAACTATGAGCAGCTGCCAATTGCATTTGTCTGTCATGGCATTCCATGAGACCTCTTTTTACTGAGGAATCTTTTCAAACAGTTCACTGCCTTGTCCATGCTATGCATGCTTGGAAGAAATATATGAAAGAATAATTGTAAGCAATAGCATAGACAAGGAAATGAGTTGTTTGAAAAAATTCCTCAAAGAAATGTGGTCTCATGGCAATGTCCATCACCATGAGACCCAATTTCTTTGAGGCATTTTTTTCATATAGCTCACCACCTTTTCTATGCTACCACATTTTCCATACATGTCTACCAAAGAATTTTATCAAACAATCCACTTCCTTAATGCTATGGCTAAAAGCCTAAAAGAATGTGCTTTGCAACATACTATGGATTCTTGGAAAAAAATATATCAAAGAATAATAGTAATCATAGACAAGGCAATGAGTAGTTTGAAAAAATGCCTCAAAGAAATGTGGTCTCATGGTGATGGAATTCAAAAATATATCAAAGAATAATAGTAATCATAGACAAGGCAATGAGTAGTTTGAAAAAATGCCTCAAAGAAATGTGGTCTCATGGTGATGGAATTCCATTTCATCACCTTGAGACCACATTTCTTAGAGGCATTTTTTCAAAAAACTCACTACTTTTTCTATGCTACCACATTTTCCATACATGTCTACCAAAGAATTTTATCAAACAGTTCATTTCCTTGCTGCTATGGATTAAATCCTAAAAAAGGTGCTTTCCACCAAACTATGGATGCTTGGAAAAAATCTACCAAAGCATAATAGAAAGCAATAGCATAGACAAGGTAGTGAGTAGTTTGAAAAAATACCTTGAAGAAATGTGGTCTCATGGTGATGGAATGCCATTCCATCACCATGAGACCACATTTCCTTGAGGCATTTTTTCAAACAACTTGTCATCTTTTCTATGCTACCACATTTTACATACATGTCTACTAAAGAATTTAATCAATCTACTCACTTCCTTTTTGTTATGGCTAAAAGCCTAAATTAGGTTCTTTCCAACAAACTATGGATGCTTGGAAAAAATCTATCAAAGCATAATAGTAAGCAATAACATAGACAAGGAAGTGAGTAGTTTGAAATTTTTCCTCAAAGAAATGTGGTCTCATGGTGATGGAATGGAATTCCATCACCATGAGACCACATTTCTTTGAGGTATTTTTTCAAACAACTCACCACCTTTTCTATGCTGCCACATTTTCCATACATGTCTACCAAATATTTTTATCAAACAATTAATTTCCTTGCTACTATGGCTAAAAGCCTAAAAAAGGTACTTTCCAACAAACTATGGATGCTTGGAAAAAATCTATCAAAGCATAATAGTAAGTAATAGCATAGACAAGGTAGTGAGTAGTTTGAAAAAATGCCTCAAAGAAATGTGGTCTCATGGTGATGGAATGACATTCCATCACCATGAGACCACATTTCTTTGAGGAATTTTTTCAAAAAACGCGCCTTTTCTATGCTACCACATTTTAGATACTTTTCTACCAAATAATTTTATCAAATTACTCACTTCCTTGCTTCCATGGATAAAAGCCTAAAATAGGTGCATCCCAACAAAATATGGATGCTTGGAAAAAATCTATGAAAGAATAATAGTAAGCAATATCATAGTCAAGGCAGTCATTAGTTTGAAAAAATTCCTTGAAGAAATGTGGTCTCATGGTGATGGAATGACATTCCATCAGCATGAGACCATGTTTCTTTGAGGCATTTTTTCAAATAGCTCATTGTCTAAAGAACAGAAACCAACCCTTTAGCCAAAATTCCCCTCCAAATTATTTTCAAGGTCCTCATTCTCATCCTTAATTTATAAATCCATGGAACCTTCCACCTTTTATTCCACTTGTTCATGGCCACACCCCACCCTCTTAATGTCATTATTTCCCTCCATCTCATAACCAAAAGCATACTATACCATCCACCCCATCCCAACATAATACCATAGAGAAGGCAATGAACTATTTGAAAAAATTCCTCAAAGAAATGTGGTCTCATTGTGATGGAATTCCATGACACATTTCTTTGATGCATTTTTTCAAATATTTCACTACCTCTTTATGCTACCACAATTATCATACATTTCTACCAAAGCATTTTATCAAACAGTTCACCACCTTGCTACTATGGGTAAAAGCCTAAAAATAGGCACTTTCAAACAAGCTATTGATAGGAAAAATAGTCAACATGATAGTAAAAAATATATAGTTTAGTAAGTACTCAAAATTTTGTTCATTATCTCATACATTATAAGCCATTATGTGTATTGCCATTGTAGATTTCATGATTGAATAATTGTTGTTTTATTTTCAGATGTTGGAAGTAGATACACCTCCAAATGTTCATAGGGCAATGGATCTTGGTGTTTCATCTTCTATAGACTCCTCGATGCCTCTCATAGAGGTATGAGGAAGATTACTAAATTTCAATTTACATTTGTTGTTATAACTATTAGTTAGTGAAAAATTAAACCATTATTGATCCATAGTCTAATTTTTCTTTGGATGGTTTCTATAGGGCTTCAACACACCTCAACATGGACATGCAAATATTTACCTCAAGGAGAGTGATCATCTAGTGGTGGTAAGTGATTATTTTGTTAAATATATCATTTTTTATAATGTAATTTATATATATTAATGTCTTTACTTATTATTGTAACACATATAGCTTGACCAACAACTAAACCCTAGGAGGAGCACCAAGAGCACTCCTTGACCTCAAAATAAATGAATGACAAACTTATCGCCATTGGGCCAACAAGAAAAGGGCAAGAATTTTTTTGGAGAGCACTCAAAGTAATGACTTCTGATTCCAAATCCCTTTGTTGTATGCCTATATGACATTTTTGCACATATTTTGTATTGGATATATTTCACATTGTATTCCTATATGGCTATTTTGTATATATTTTATACTTATATCGACATATATTGATGTATGCCTACATGGCTATTTGGATAATACAATTTTTTTTATTGATGGTGACCATATTTATATTATAAATCCACAGTTCAATAGATATGAGTTACGTGTATTCAAGTGTATACTTTGTGACCTACATGTATTCCAATGTATACTTTGCGACTTACATTTTTTCATGTGTATACATTGTATTCATGTATATAATTTGTATTAATTTATGTATATTATGTATTTGTGTGTATACTTCAAGGCTTACATGTATTTGAGTACTTGTGCTTCCCTTATTCACATGTATGCTTGACTTATTCATGTGTATACTTATTAATTGGTTAGCCCTAGCATTGATAGTGTATGTCCTTAATGGTTTGTCTTGAATATTTATTGATTGATGCTAAACAACTTTATTATTTGATGCTAAACAACTTCAATATTTCTAGGAATACTAGTAGAGTTACAAATTATAAAATTGTCAGAATTGAAAAGAAAAGATTAAATATAAATAAATGCACTGATTATTAACCTGATAATTGATTAAGAATGAGTATAATATATATCAAGAGATAAGCCTTCTATAATGGCAACTTCCAACTAGAAAATAGGAAAAGAATTCTCAATACTTTGAAAGAAATAATCCACCCAAAATTGCAATGGGAGATAAAGTGAATGAACCCACACAGGAATAACTGAATAAAGAATAGTTCACCCTTCACAGCTTGGTGAAACCAATTCCAAACTTAGAATATCTTAAAGATAAAGAAGAATTATGATCTATATAATATAGAATTAGTACTCACTTTTATGACTACAAAATTTGTAACCATGGGCTTATCATGCTTTTTCAAATTTGGTAAGAAGGCTTATTTAAGATCCTTGAGCAATGTATTTCATAATTCTCCCTTGTTCTTACATATATCAATTCAGTTTAATTCAAAGAGTTCCATCAAATGCTTTATCTTAAAGCAAAAAAAATGTTTTTAATTGGTATTTCATGAGTTGTTTCATAAAAAGATTCTAGTATATTTAATCTTTTTATTGGAACAACTCAATTAAGCAAAGGACACATAATATTCAAAACACTTGCAAAACATAATATTCATAGTAGATTATGAGTAGTTAATTTCTTGGCACATTATCATACAAACATTTATCTTGAATAGTCTTTAAACATTTTCACAACATAATCCTCATAGTACAGAATGAATTGTTGTGTTCTTGATCCATCACCATATAAACATGTCAAAAGATGTATATATCAAATTTTTGCAATAATATTTCCTATAACGGAAATGGAATTGGGTGAAAATTTTATTTATCACACCAAATAATAAATGTAAGTGAGAGCATCACTTATTTCTCTTAGACTCTAATTTTCAAGTAGAGTAAATCATTTCAAATGGAAATGCTTCACAACTAAATTTTTTAATTGAGGAAAAATAAATGTTTCCAAGTTCCACCATTGTACGCATTTACAATTGGTTGTATATTGTTGTAAGGGCAAGGAGGATAATTAAAAAATGTATTGCACTTGTTGGACTTGAGGATGATCATATGCTTTTGGTGTGGAAAACTTAGACTTCTCAATTGTCATGTGAATGTTTATCTTTTCGATTGTTTTGCATGCCATCATAATAAATCAAGCTGGTTGAACATAGCTTAGAGTGATTAAGCGTGCTTGGGTGTGAAAGAGGACCATTCCTAGTGTAAATGTACTTATCGTGACGTGTTGGAATAGTTCATTTCATTACACGAGTTACATAATGAAAGTTGCACCACTTTGTAACTTTACACTGCTTTCATTTGACACATTTTCCATCAAGTGAAAACTGGACACCACTGGAAAATGAATCCAAGATAACAAAAAATGAGAGAGGTTATAGTAGAGGGGACCAATGCGATCCCGTAGGCTCAAACATAGAGTTTGTAAGTGTCATGGTTTTCGAGTAGGAGCCCATCAAAGATTACTGTCATTTTGCACTTTGGACCCTTAAGAGATCAAGTTGGTTAAACATAGCACAGAGTGATTCGGCATGTTTGTGTGCAAAATAGGACCATGAATAGCGTAAACATACACATCTAGATGTGTTGAAATAGTTTGTTTGGTCACACGAGTTGCAAAATGAAAGTTGCACCACTTTGTAACTTTACACTGCTTGCATTTGACACTTTTTCCATCAAGTGACAACTAGACACCATAGGAAAATAAATTCCAGATAACAAAAACTAAGAGAGGTTATAGTAGAGGGGCCCAACTTGATCCTATAGGTTTAGATGAAGAGTTTGTAAGTGTCATGGTTTCTGAGTAGTATCCTGTCAAATATTGTTTCCCTTTTGCACTTTGGACCCTTAAGGGATCAAACCAGTTGAAAATATTTCAAAGTGATTTGGTGTGTTTGGGTGTGAAAGAGGACCATGCACATAAACATGCCTATTTAGACATGTTGGAATAGTTTGTTTCATCACATGAGTTGCAGAACAAAAGTTGCAACTTTACACTGCTTGCATTTGACACTTTTTCCATCAAGTGAAAACTAGAAACCACAGGAAAATGACTTTGAGATAACAAAAATTGAGAGAGCTAATTGTAGAGGGGCCCAACACAATCTTGTAGGCTCAGACGAAGAGTTTGTAAGCATCATAGTTTCCAAGTAGTAGCCTATCAAAGATTGTTTCCCTTTTGCACTTTAGACCCTTAAGGGATCGAGTCGGTTGAATGTAGCTTGGAGTGATTCAACATGTTTGGGTGTGAAAGAGGACCATTCCTAGCATAAAAGTACCCATCCGGATGTGTTGGAACAATTTATTTGGTCACACAAGTTGTAGAACAAAAGTTACACCACTTTGCAACTTTACACTACTTGCAATTGACACTTTTTCCATCAAGTGAAAACTGAACACCATTGTAAAATGAATCCAAGATAACCAAAACTGAGAGATTTTATTGTAGAGGGGCCCAACAAAATCTTGTAGGCTTAGACAAAGAGTTCGTAAGTGTCATAGTTTCTAAGTAGTATCCCGTCAAAGATTGTTGCCCTTTTGCACTTTGGACCCTTAAGGGATCAATTCAATTGGACATAGCTAAGAGTGAGTCAACATGTTTGGGTGAAAAATAGGACCATTCCTAACATAAACATACCAATTTGAATTCATTGGAATAGTATGTTTGGTCACACGAGTTGCAGAACAAAAGTTGCACCAATTTGCAACTTTACACTGCTTGCATTTGTCACTTTTTCCATCAAGTTAAAATTGGACACCACGGGAAAATGACTCTGAGATAACAAAAATTGAGAAAGGTTATTGTAGAGGGTCCCAACATAATCTTGTAGGATCATATGAAGAGTTTGTAAGCATCATAGTTTCTAACTAGTATCCCGTCAAATATTGTTGCCCTTTTGCACTTTGGACCCTTAAGGGATGGAGCTGGTTGAATGTAGCTCAAAGTGATTCGCAATGTTTGAGTGCACAAGAGGACCATTCCTATTATAAACATACCCATCTAGATGTGTTGGAACAATCTATCTGGTCACATGAGTTGCAAAAAAAAAGTTGCACCACTTTGCAACTTTATAATGCTTGCATTTGACACTTTTTCCATCAAGTGAAAATTGGACACCACGAGAAAACGACTCTGAGATAACAAAAACTGAGAGAGGTTATTGTAGAGGGTCCCAACCCGATTCTATAGGATTGGAAAAATATTTCATAAGCATCATGGTTTCTGAGTAGTATTATTTCAAAGATTGTTTCCCTTTTGCACTTTGGACCCTTAAGGGATTGAGCCGATTGAGCGTAGATTGAAGTGATTTGGTGTATTTGGGTGAAAAAGAGGACCATTCCTAACGTAAAAATACCCATCTAGATGCGTTGGAACGGTCTTTTTGGTCACACGAGTTGCAGAACAAAAGTTGCACCACTTTGCAACTTTACACTACTTGCAATTGACACTTTTTTCATCAAGTCAAAATTGGACACCACGTAAAAATGACTCTGAGGTAACAAAAATTGAGATAGGTTATTGTAGAGGTTCCCTACATGACCCTGATTCCTCAGATGGAATTCCCATAACTGACATGGTCTTCGGGTAATACGCCATCAAAAATTGTTGCCCTTTTGCAATTTGAATTGTTAAGGGATTACATTGCATGAAATACAAATATTTCAAGGAAGCAATAAATTTTAAAATTTGAGTAAATATCATTACAAATGTTTATGTGAATAGATGGTATGCTATATTTATATTGATATATAATCATTAGGTTGATTTATTTTAATAAATGATTTTTTTATAATAAGTTAGTCAATTTGTACAAGTTATAATAGGGAGAGAATAAGAGAAGAAAAAGAATGATTGGTAACCATCAATGGTTATTACACTCACTATATTAATAATATGATGTTTACAATAAAATGATATTTATTTGGCAATCCTAATTCTTGTGTTTGTGCTACAATTGTCTAATATGCTTCATACACTATTCTAAAACCCAAGTGCTTGTACTTGTAGGCACAATGATTTTTCAAAACTATCAAGTGGTAATACATAATCATGAGAAAAAAATAAAACTATATGAATTCAAACACCCCACTTCAATCATTCAATGTGCCCCATTTTCATGCACACAAACTCAACTTATAATATTCTCTCATAATAACTTCAAATGAATAACTTGAAACTCCCTCGCTAAGCTACACATGCTCTTTTATAATAGCTTAAAATTAGAATTGAGATTTGTCAAGATCATCAAAATAATGATGTTGCATTGCTTCATTTTTTTAGATTCTCTTGGATGGCTCATAAATCAGAATTTTTGGCAAGGAGAGACCAATCAATTTTTAGTAATTTACTTAGAAATATGAAAAGTAAAAGAAGAAAAAGAAAGAGCATTCAAAATGGAAATAAAATGAAAATTGATGGAAGGCACTTACAAAAAATAAATCCACACCATTTGGTTCCAAGTTGGGAACAACAAGGCTTAAATTCTTAATGCTTCCATTAAGGATAGGCATCCCAGTCACTCAACTTAGTCGCTCCTAACCATACATCTTCTTTGGGAGTTCCAAGATACCTATTGCACATAATAGCCTCTCATGAATAGAATAACTTGAAATTCAATATACTCCTAAACCCTTAAACCCTCTACCCTCTATCTCCCTCCCTCTCTCTCTCTCTCACTCACTCACACCTTCTATCTTTATACCCTCTACCCTTAAGTCTCTCTCTCTCTCTCAATTCTCTCCCTCCTAACTCCTCTCCCTCTTTTAGGTCTCTCTCTCTCTCACTCACTCCCTCTATCTCTTCCCCTCTACCCTAAACACTAAACCCTTAAACCCTAAACTCCTAAACCCTCTACCATCTACTCTTGACCCTATACCCTCTATCTATATCCCTCTCTCTCTTTGTTGGAATGTGTTGAGATGATGTTGATTGCTTATTGTCATTAATGGTTGTCATTGATGTCAACATATCTTGGTTGTTTGACCAAAGTTATGTTTTGGTGCTTTGGTGATCCGAATTATCCTAGTTCTAGATGTCGTGTTGTAAAGGTCTATCTTGAGTTGTATATGTCCTAGTCCCATTCCTCTTGTAACATAATAAGATACATTATTTTGGGTCCAGACCGATCTAGCAGTTGGTTAACATGCTCAGGCACATGGTTTGCATTGTAATGTGTATATCTTATTCTAGATATCATGTAGCTTATTGATTTGAGTAAGGAGGATATGTTTTTGTCCATGGTTCATTCCTCTCCACCACAAGAATGGTTTTGTGGTGACCTCTTTCAAATTATGCTTGGATGACTTAGGAATTATGAAATTGTGTTTGGCTAACTTGAGAGATTATGAAGTCTTGGAATGGTATAAGTATAATATGCTTTTGTTCGATACAAGCAAGTGTGATGAATATGAATTTGAATATCCAGACATTGGGAAGTGTATGAAATTCTATGACCAGAGGAAATAGACAATGAGATTTTATCCAGTGTTGTTGGTGATAGTTCTTTCAGCGATGGATTCCTTTTCATCATTCTTCTGTTGGCAGTGAGCCATTTTTTGTAGGAAATGAGCCTTTCTCTTTTGGTAGTGAGTCTTTTTGTATCTTTGGCTATAATAGTCAGGAAGTGAGCCCAACCGACAATGAGCCACCCTATAGTGAGCAACTTGACAGTGATCCCTTTGAAAAAATAACCTTAACTGGTGACACATTAACCAGTGCTTTATAATTGACAATTATTATTCTCCATGGTTTTTCCCTTCTTGGGTTTCCACATAAATTTTGGTGTTCTTTGTGCATGGTGTTATTTTGTGCTTTCATGTTTATTAATATATGATTGATTTAAGTTTGATCTAGATTAATTAAAGTGAAGAAAAGTGTTTGAAGGTAACTGATTCACCCCCCCTCAATTATCAAG
The DNA here is from genome assembly GCA_007258455.2 of Sequoia sempervirens. Classification (NCBI taxonomy): domain Eukaryota; kingdom Viridiplantae; phylum Streptophyta; class Pinopsida; order Cupressales; family Cupressaceae; genus Sequoia; species Sequoia sempervirens. Next base: position 8,923,461 of record VDFB02049217.1, on the reverse strand, counting down.
ACTGTTTAACAATTGGTATCTGAGCTTTAGTTCCTCAAAGAAGAGCTTAACTGCTTGGGGTAGATCTGATGGTGCACAAATTGACAATTCTTGTATTTGATGTTGTGAACGGGTGAAAATGTATGTTAGAAAACAAGCAGCAAACAAAAGAGTGCAAGAAAACAATGATTAACACCCTACACCTCAAGATTGGTAAAATGACTAGCTTAACAAAACAAAATAGAATATTTCACCTTGTTGAGTTGTCTTTTGGTTGGCCCTTGATTGTTGATATGATATGTGCTCCTTTGATGACAAATAGATGAGGATGAAAGATGGTTAAAATTGTATGACAATGGATGCAAATGCTAAGTGTGGACTCAAATAACAAAATTGCAAGAGTTTGGCTATGGCATGCAAAAAATCCCTAAATGAGAGAAAAGAGGGGGTATTTATAGAGAATTTTGAATTCTTTAGAGAAATGGACAGTTGAAATTAAACCAACAAGACCAAAATGTAGGGCTATGGTAAATTGAGGAATCACAAGACCTCACATCTTGACATGTGGAGGATGAAGTGGCTTGAAGAAGAAGATGTGTAAATAAGGAGGAAAGAGGGTACATGAGGTGGAAGAAAGACAAGTACTTTGCAAGTACCTTGGGGGATGAGAAGATTTCCTCAAAAAGAAATTTCTTGTCCCCAAGTGGGAATGAAAGTGACTTTTGAAAAAAAATAGAATTCCTCCAAAATCCCCATGGGAAAAGGGAAAGTAGTTGGAGAAATAAACATGAATTAAAAATTCACATTCTTGCAAGAATCTCATGGACAAGACAAGGTTCCCAAAAAGAAAGCCTTTGTCCACATGTGACTTGGTGTGACAAGTCAAAATATTCTAGAAGATGCATGGGAAGAGGAGATTCTAGGAGGAATAAATGTGAATTTAAAATTCACATGGGAAGGAGAGTCAATGCCAAGAAAGGAAAATGAAAAGGTTGACCAAAAGAGCATGCTAAATATGGCTAATGACCTTGATTAAGATTGTGCAAACATATGGTTAGGATAATTAATAAAGGATTAGAGGCAAGTGGAAAATGTTAGAGGATGTGATATTAATCTTGATTAAGTGGTGCACATCTTTAATCATGGATAAATTAAATTAATCCAGATAAGGAGAGGGTTATGAAGGATATGACAAGGAGAGAGAAAGTGAGGAATTAAAAATTAATTTAAATTCCAAGAAGTCACATGACTAAATTAAATAAAGTGGTATATTTATTTAATTTAGAGAGGAAAGAAGGTAAAAGTATTTAATTATTAAATTAAATATGTTTACGAACCTTATGTAAGACATGAAATATTAATTAAATGAATGATTTAATTAATATCGGAAAAGAGGATGGAGTAGATGAGTAAAAGGATGAATAAGGAGATGACTTTGACCATATGAAAGTGGTCAAATTTGGATGCCTGCATTTTGCCCCTCTTCGAAACACTGTTAAGATAACAAGGTTTCAAAGAAAAGAAAAGAAAATGCAGATGACTCTATAGAGGAAGCAACCAGAAAAGAGATGCTCCAGCATGGGAGGGTTTGTGTGAACTGCCCAAATAGAGGGAAATTAAAGGGGATGCCCCACTCCCGCAAGAGAATGGTAGGGTATGCCCCCTCAAGAAGGTGGATGGGGAAGGAAAAGGGGTCCCAGAAAACTTCTCAAAAGTATGGAGTGGTATATGTCATTGGAAAGTGCGTAAAAAACTAGGAAGAGTTGTTTTTGAATAGAGTCAAATGGAGGTACAGTGCGTAAATGGTGGTCCTGAGAAGATAGAAGGTGAATGGATTAGTTGGGGGAAAATTTTGTTAAATAAAGGGAAAAATTTCCCTTCATTTAAAAAAGTGAAAATGGAGGGAAAAAAATTATAAAGGGTAATTCTAAGAATTACTCCTCCTCATTTGGACAACTGTCACTTGAGGAAGAGAAGGAGGAGAAGAGAAGAAGAGGGTCAAAGTGCATGATGTCAAACTATGATAGCGACATTATCCACTGGGGGATGAGAGATGATGGTTCTTCAACGAGTGTGTCATTCATGCCAGGTTAGCCCCAAACCTAACTTTGTGATTTTTATCATTTTGCTTAAGTTTTTAGAAAATTTGAAAATATGGGTTTTATTTGGGGGGAGGTAGAAAAATGGGTAGGAGGAAAATTGGAATTTTTGTGTTCTACTTGGGGAGTTAAAAAAAAAATAGAAAAGTGAGGTGGGTATGCCCCAAAAGACGACAAAAGCGGATTCAAGGCTAGGTCTCGCGGATGGGGAGAGTCCGCCTGTGCCTGAGGGCGGGTCCGTCCATGCCCGGGTGGGTCCGCCCATGGACAGGGGTGGGTCGGCCCATGGGTGGGGGTAGGTCCACCCGTGTCTGGGTGGGTCCACCCACATGGCCCGAGGGCTCATCCGGGAACCCAGGTAGAGTCGCCCGAGCTCAAGTGGGTTTGCCCGCAACTGGGTGGGTTTTCCCTGGGGTCTGGGTGAGTCTACCTTCGCTAGGGGGGACCGCCCGCAGGCCAAGGAAAGTCCACCTGGGCTAGGGCAGGTCTGCTCGCAAGTCTAGGCGGGTCAACCCGCACTGGGGGCAAGTTCGCCCGAGGGCACAAATAGAGTCATTCGCACTAGGGGGAAGGGTCCACTTGAGGTCCAGGGTGGGTCTGCCCGTGACTGGGGGTGGGTTCTCCTATAGCTAAGGCGGGTCCTCCCATAGATGGGGGGACCGACAAGGGGGAAGGAGGGAAAAGAGAGGCAAAAGAGAAGAAAAAGAAAGGAGAGACAAGGGGATCCCGGGACCGGAGAAAATGGAAGGAAAATGACAGAGAAAAAAGAGAGAAAAATTGACATAGTGGTCATGTCATGGATGTAGGATTTTGATAGTTTGTGGACACGTGAGGCGGTCTGAGGTATTGAGGAAATGTATTGCGGCCATCATAGGAGCAGATCATTAGGTGCTAGCAGATATAGGACTGTTGCACATGCTATCATATCTGACAATTAAGGCCCATAGGGCCATGTTGATAGCATTGATAGAGTGTTGGGACTCAACGACGTCGACATTTCATCTACCAACAGGGGAGATGACAGTGACTCTGGAGGATGTATGGAGGATTTTGAGGCTCCCCATAGCTAGGGTTCTGATTAGACAGTGTCAGGTAGAGGCGAGGCACCGGATGAGTCCGTGCAAGTTGTGTTTGGTGATGATGAGCTACTGATTTAGCGGCAGCAACTAGATGTGGACAAATGTTTGTCCTGCAGGGCTGATTAGCGGGATATTGTTGTCAGACTAGAGTGGTCAATTCTTGCACCTCAAGTTCATCGAAGTGATCTGTCACATCATCGAGGTTCAGTTTACATGGGGAACATGTATGTTTGTGCAGTTGTACAAGGATATGCATGTGGTATGTTATCGAGAGGTGTTGAGTGTGACACATGTCACACTATTACAAGTGTGGGCCTGGGAGCATATTAGGGTGAAAAGGTCAGTCATGTTGAGAGTAGGAGAGCAGGACAACAGAGCAACAATGGCTTGGAGATGGGGGATAGAGGAAAGAGCGATACTACAATATCAAGATGTCAGAGATGTGGATGTTTGGAGGAGATGATTTGATCATGTGCAGACTGGGATGATAGTATGGTGTCTGTATATGTTGCAAAAATTCAAGGATTGGAGGGATGATGAGGAGAGACATAGGGATTACTTCTTCACCTGATGTTATATCATTAGGAGAAGTCTATGCATAGTGGAGTTACAAAGGCCAAATCGGGTGATGAGGCAGTTTGGAGTGAGGTAAGATATTCCTGTGGGGCAAGTGTCATTCCGACGATTGACACAAGAGCAGCCATGGGGGGATCAGTTAGATATGGAAGTGGTGTGGAAGGAGTTGGAGACACTGCAGTTTGCGTCATACCTAGGTAGGAGGGAGGGGCAGAGAGATGTAGGGATGAAAGATCGATATGGTCAGTGGTTTCGACGACATCCTCCTCCATGGATTACACCAGTGGTTCTTATTGAGGGGGCACTAGGTTTTTGGTTAGATGATGAGAGACAACTAAGGGTGGAGGGAGAGAGACAAGGTCCACAAGGATAGTGGAGAGGAGACTAGGAGAAAGGAGGATGACAGAGAAGAGGATAGGAGGCGATCGGAGCATCCAAGGAGCTGGTGAGGGTAGGTAGGATGAGGAGATGACAATAGAGAGCGTGGGAGGAGATGGAGCAGAGGAGGGAGAGGAGGAGGCCAGGTCTGCAGCACAGTAGGATATGGGACAAGAGGCCCAGAGAGAGAGGAGATAGGAGGCTCATGCATCCTCAAGAGGTCGACAGCAAGAGAGACAACAGACATATGTGGCCACAGGAGGGCATCAGCAGCAGAGATAGGAGGAGGCTGAGGCTAGTGTAGAGCAGGAGAGGATGATATGGGGAGGACGAGGGGAGTCCTCATGGTGATTGATGTGGATGAGGTGGAGGTGTCAGCAGAGAGTGAAGGGTATGAGCCACAAGAGATGGAAATTGATACAAAGGTACATGACATCCCACCACTATCGATGGCACCACCTAGAGGAGAGGATCTAGAAGTGGTACTAAGAGGGACCTTGGAGAGACTGTGACTTTGTGAGCAGCGATTACGGTAGACAGAGGTAGAGAAAATCAGATTAGAGGTGGAGATGGGGGAGCTATAGACATGATTTGTTAGTAGTGAGAGAGATTGTTCAGAGCTAGCTACGATAGTGACAGCAATGGAGAGGAGTTTATAGAGAGAGAGGGATGAGGCACGGGATGAGGTGGTTGATCTATGAGTAGAGGTAGGTAGGCTATGGGCATAGGTAGTCAGGGAGCATGAGGAGGGGGTTGCAGTGAGATGGGAGAGAGACTATTTGGTAGCTAAGGAGGCAGTATGATAGGCTGTTGGAGCAGGGACAGGGCAGGGTCCAACAGAGATTGGAGTAGGGACCACAAGAGATACAGAGGATTTGCAGAGGAATTTAGAGCAGTTAGGGCTAGAGAGAGAAGAGTTGCGGCAGGAGCGAGATGGGCTCCAGGATAAAGTGGATTGTTTAGAGGAGACTGTTGGAGATATGGGGTTGATGCAAGCGAGAGAGGATAAGCTATGGGTGTAGATACATGTGCTGCAAAAAGAGAGAGACGTGGCACAGGCACAGGTATAGGCCATAGAGGCAGAGAGGGATGTGGCATAGGTACGTGTTCAGGTGTTAGAGTGATAGGCAGGTGGAAAAGGCATAGGTTTAGTCTCTTCAAAGAGAGATGGATGCATTGTTTTCACAGGTATTAGCTCTTCGAAGAGAGCGAGATGCTGCCGAATTGAGACTTCAATTACTACAGAGGGATAGGGATGCAGTGGTGGCTCGGGCATAGGCCACGCATAGGGAGAGGGATGTTGCAGAGATGTGGATGCAGATATTACAGAGTGAGTGAGACACAACATAAGCTCAGCTACAGGAAGCACAGGTTGAGAGGGGTGAGCCCAAGACAGAGGTACAGGAGGTTACAAGCATAGTTATAGGTTGTAGAGGCTGAGAGAGATAGGGCCACAAAGCAGGTACAATAGGTAATATTAACATAGGAGGTTTGGGGACAGGAGTGAAGAGCCATTAGTGTAGATCGAGACAGGTATAGGCATGAGCAGAATGCTGCTAGACATCATGCTGGGCAAAGAAATGATTACATGCAAGAGGCGAGTTACTGGAAGTGTGTGTATGAGCATGTTGTTCTAGATATGGCACAGCAGACAGTGTGTTACATCAGAGAGGTACCTTAGATGCCAGTATTGTCCTAGTCATTAGGACACATACCAAAAGATATAGCGACTACCAGCGGACTCCCTGTCCTTACGGTGGTTACCAGGGGACTCCCACCCATGAGTACCAGGGGACTCCCATGCACAGAGGGCCAGTTCCTGACTCTCATCAAAGATCTAACGTGGGCAGCTCATAGTAGAGCAGTCAGGGAGCAAATGATAGGATATTGATTTTTTGACAAGTGTAGATTGGAGGTTTTAGAACATATCAGCAGAGATCTACATCTCTAGATTTTATACCTTATTTGATGATATATGATGGATATGTAGTGGATTATTCTTATGATGAGATGTACATTGTATTATTTTATTATGATATGTGATAGCCCTTATTGACACTATGCGTTATGTTTTATGTGATGGATGATTTAGTTAATATATGCACATGTATGGGATAGTGGATGGATGATTTAGTCTATGTATGCACATGTATATGATATTTTATGTTTATGTGGATAGATGATTTGGTTTGTGTATGTAGAAGTATATGATATTTTATTTTTATGTGGATGGATGATTCGGTTTATGTATGCACATGTATATGATATTTTATGTTTATGTGGATGGGTGATTCGGTTTATGTATGCAAATGTATATGATATTTTATGTTTATGTGGATGGATGATTTGGTATATGTATGCACATGTATATGATATTTTATGTTTATGTGGATGGATGATTTGGTTTATGTATGCACATGTATATGATATTTGGTATAAAATGTCATTAGGATGGATCTAACAATATGGTAATGCATGTATCATGTAAATGTTAATATGGACATGTATGCGCTAAATGAAACTAAGATACTTAATCTAATTAGTCTATGAAAGATAAAAATATATTGTATCGACAATGTGACATGCAATGTGAATAAAACATGAATACATATAATGCAAACCTTCATTTCAATAAGGACTGTCATGGGAATGTGGGTAGATGATAGGTGTAACATGGATGTGATACTGTACCTGTCAATAACCATTAGTACCCTGAGAGGAAAACTAGAGGGAAAAGGAATCAAATTTTGCACAATCTAAATCATGAGTCAAACAAGGCTGAATGAAGGGTGCATGTAATAAAATTAAATGCAATTAGGAATGCAATTTTCCATCTTCAGAACATTGATTTTGTTGTAGCATAAGATATCGAATACCCTGATATATGAGACCAAGGCGAGTTGGCATCTAATGCATGAAACAAACACAACAAATAAGGTTATCCCAAAAATTAGGGGGACCTTGGTCGGGCCAAGTATTGGAATAACCACAAGCACAAAGTGATGTTCCCAACGTAACATAGGACCTCGGGGTCCTGGTGGGTACTATGTGAGAATGACCCAGCAGACAGCAACAAAAGAAATAATCGAGAGATGCCCCTGTGCCAACTCATCAAAACACACCATAATATGACAGATCATGGAAATTTTGATAAGTGAGGAGAGGGATCTCAAAAAAAAAACAAAAGCCAAAAGTATGAAAAGAAATCATAATCAAAGCCAAACATCCTTTGCCATAGGATCACAAAGATGGATGGGTTGATGTGGTCTGTTAGGAAGGATGCATTATGTTGAGACTGATGATGGATACTAAACTAAAATGACCCAGTTGACACAAGATATTTTTCATTAATTAGACTCTCTACTACTAAAGGATCTTGTTTGCGAAGAACCAGCTAGATAAGGGTACTCTTGACAACATGACGCGAGAGACCAATCAAAGGACCGACACACCCTATAGACCTAGGGGCTCAGAGGTTAATCAAAGATTAGCCTTGCCTACGTGAAAGAGCAGAGCCCTCGTCGTTCAAGAAAATACCATGGATAAAATGAAAAGAGGACTTATGGAGACCGATGGGGGATGATGAAACACAACTAGATAAAGCAAAAATAAAGCCATGGGGGTGGATCAAAAGATTGACCTTGCCTACATGGAAGCGTAGGGGAAACATAGTTTGGAAAAGACAAACGATGACCGACAATGGACAAGAGTGGAAAGGAGAGAATGAGGAAAGATGATGGGGGACCATCATAAGATGACCCGAATGCCCTGAGGGTAGATCAAATGATCTTCCTTGCCTACGTAACAACGTACGGGCAACGTAGTTCGACAAAGGATGAGAAAACCAATGTGACAAGATGAGATGTAGGTGTAGACCGACACGATGGATGATCCTATATGATGACACAAACCGACCAATGGTCAGATGAAGGACACAAGCTTAGAGTGGGATAACAAAAATCTCAGGATGAGGGATAGCCAATGTGGATTATCCAATGCTCAATCAAAATAAACCAAGCGACCAAGGATAGGATGGGAGGGGATGTTAGGATAGAATAGATGAAGTCATAAAGTAACTAGGACACAAAGTAGATAATGATTAAGCCCTCTATAGATGATGCCTATTACCAAGTTTTCACCACCCTTACTTATCCAAGGCACCACCAAAGGTGGTTTTCACCATAGGATGAATTTATTTCTCTTTACTATTTTTGGATTTTTTTTATGATTTTTATGATTTTTTTTGTAGTTTTATAGGAAGGGCTATCAAGCGGACTTAAGTGTAGAATCTCTTTAGGTGCATGATATTGATAGGCTCTTCGAGAGGCTCTTCTTCAAGGGTAGAAAGTCTGTATGCCCCAGACCCATACTTAGTGGTTATGATGTAAGGATCCAACCAGTTTGCTTTGAATTTTCCTTTCTTATCACGGTCCTACTGAGTATGTTGGTTCTCCTTAAGGACAAGATCACCAACCTGGAATTGTCGAGGAAAAACCTTCTTGTTGTAGTTACGCTTGAGGTGGTTTTGGTATGCTTGCAGATGATCATAGGCTTTGATTCATCTTTCATCAAGTAACTCCAGCTGTGCAAGCCGTGCAACACAAGCATCCTCCTCACTGATAAGGTTTTTCAGAGAAATACTTAATGATGGGAGCTCAACTTCGATTGGAAAAATGGCTTCGGCACCATACACTGAAGAATAGGGGGTGGCACCTATAGGACTATGGATGGAGGTGCGATACCCCCAAAGGGCGAGATAGATATGTAGGTGCCAATCTCAACCAATGTTAATGACAACCTCTTTGAGGATGTGAATAAGGGTCTTGTTGGTTGCTTCTTCCTAACCATTACCCTGGGGTAATAAGGTGTTGACCAATGATGTTGGATATGTGTTGGAAATATATGCCTCAATCTCACAGGCTGAAACCTCTGGAAGAGCAAAGTCGGTGTGACATTCATTTTGTCTAGCCGACTGGTAGTTTAGTAATCTTGTTGATTGTTCATGTCGCCGAGACATTGTTGTTGTCTTCCCGACTGGTGATGTCACTGTGACTTGTGGCATTCACTATAACCTTATACCGAGTGGAGATCTCTGGCCGACAGGCCACTCTTATCATATATCAGGGAGACTTTGGGTGACAAGCGGTATCGGGGAGACCCTTGGCCAAAAGGCTTATCTCGGTATGAAGTCTTATCGAGATTGTATGTCTCACCGATAGGGTGTTACACATGTGATCATCGGTATGAGGTCTTGGTGACAAAGCAAAGTCTTAGCGATAGCTTTCTGGACTCAGTGTAACCTCTTGCCAATAGTAAGGACTCTTAGCAATATCGAATGTTGGCTTTTTGGCATCAAGGAGACATGGTTAGTGTCTCACCCACATGCCAACATAGGTTGAATTCTTTGACCGAGTTGAGACTATCCTATGTGGCTTGTATTCGACCAATCAGAAAAGTTGAATGGGAACTGCTAGCAGTTGGACTGTTACAGTTGTTATTGAGGGGAAGTTTGACAGACAGGGGTGTCATGGATATACTCAGAGATTATAGAATTACTTTGGTTTGAAGGATTGGTTTGATGGTTGGGTGAATAGTTTGAAAGGTGATTAGTGTGAATTCTATTATGAGTATATTGTAACTGGAATCTTCTGTACAAGGTTGGTCATTGTGAAAGCTATTGTAATTTGACATTAGAAAGATAAGTCTGATCTCTGTATGTAATCTCAATTACTATAATACAAATGACTTCTCTTGGTGTGGTGGGTTTTTCTCCCGTAAGGGTTTTCCCACGTAAATCTGGTGTTCATATGTGTATGTCTAATTCTCTATTTCTGTTATTTCTTTCAAGTGCATCTTATTTGGGTTGTAATTGTAAAATTTAAAGGTATCTCTGTATTCTTCCCTAAGGTTTTGATGTTAGGAGAGTTGCTTCCGCACTAAGCTTTCCTTACAAGTGGTATCAGAGCCTGTCCAGTTATGTTATCCTTGTGGGTACATTGGGTTTTTTGAGTCAATTTATGTTCAATGGGAGTCTTATAGAAGATTGGTAATTCAAGTTATAGATTGAGATGGCTAGCACGTCAAGAAAGATTGAAATAGAGAAATTCAATGGTAGCAATTTTGAGTTGTGGAAACTCAAAATGGAAGATCTATTGGTTGATCATGATCTGTGGATTTTTGTGTCTTGAATGAAGCCTACAGGCATGAAGCAAGAAGATTGGGACCTTGCAGATAGAAAGTCAAAGGGGCTGATAAGGCTCTATTTGGCAGACTTTGTTCTTCTCAATGTGCATGAAGAGAAGACTGCATCTTCATTGTGGAAGAGACTAGCATCTATTTATCAGGGGAAGTCCTTGGTGAATAAATTATTCTTGAGGAAGAAGTTGTACACTTTGAGAATGCAGGAAGGAGGGTATGTAGCTGATCATTTGAACAAATTCAACATGTTGATTGCATAGTTAACATCTGTTGGTGTGAAAATTGATGAAGAGGATCATTGTATGCTTTTATTGTGTTCTTTGCCAGATTCATGGGATCACCTATTGATGGCTATTGGGAGTACAACATCTAGTTTCAAGATGGAAGATGTTGTTGCTTCTTTGTTATCAGAAGAGATGAGAAGGAAATCTTTTGAGATGGTGAAGGAGGCTCTTGTTGTTAGAGGCAGATCAAAAGATAAAGGCAAGAAGAAGGGCAAGAAGTCCAAATCAAAATCAGAGGGGAGATCAAAGTCTCCTAGAAAGAAGTCCAAGGTGAAGTGTTGGAATTGTGGGCAACCTAGTCATGTCCAAAAGAATTGTAAAGAGGAGAAAAAGAATAAGTATTCTTTCCATAATGATTCCTCTCATAGTGATGCAGACGCCTTCACTGTATCTTTGGCTATGCAGGCATTAGATGATGTATGGCTGATTGATTCTAGAGCATCTTTCCATATGACATCTCATAGAGACTGGTTCACAAAGTATGAAAAATACGATGGTGGAAAGGTGTATTTGGCAAGTGATTCATCATTGGAAATTGTTGGCCATGGAAGAGTCAGAATTCAATTCCCTGATGGAAGAGTGAAGGGAATTAATGATGTAATGCATATACCAGGTCTGGCTCAAAACTTACTTTCTATTAGTATTCTCAATGATATTGGAGTGCAAGTCATGTTCTCTGGAAATGGCTGGAAGATGACTAGAGGCTCTATGGTGCTAGCAAGAGGTGCTCGTGTTGGTACCTTGTATAAGCTTGATGCACATGTTGTGCAAAGCAATAGTGTCTCTGCAAAGTCACAAAAAACTACTCATGGAGGAAAAGAAGAAAACATTCCTGATTCTGTAAACTCTATGGAAGTTAAACTTCCAATAGAAAAGACTATGCTCTGGCATCATAGGCTAGGCCACAGTAGTGAGAAAGATTTAAAAACTTTGAATAATAAAAACCTGGTTGAGGGGCTTGAAGATTGTAACCTCGAATTTGAATTTTGTGAACATTGTATATATGGTAAACGGCATTGTGTTTCATTTTATTCCAGTCCTCATAAATCTTCTAGTTTGCTAGATTATATTCATTCTGATGTATTTGGTCCAGTGAATGTTCCTTCTTTGTCTAATTCAAGGTACTATGTATCATTCATTGATGATTATTTGAGAACATTTGTTTATTTTTTGAAAAGTAAATCAAAAGTGTTCAGTCGGTTTAAGGAATTTAAGAACCTTGTAGAAAATAAGACTAGAAGAAAAATAAAATGTTTGAGGACTGATAACGGCGGTGAATTTTTTTCTGATGATTTTGAAAGGTACTGTAAAGATCATGGAATTAAAAGACATAAAACTACACCTTATACTCTGCAGCAAAATGGAGTTGCAAAAAGGTTCAACAGGACAGTGATGGAGAGAGCACGAAGTATGCTGAGTAGTGTTGGCTTGGAGGAGAAGTTTTGGGCTGAGGCTGTTGCTACAACATGTTACTTGATAAACCGTTCTCTGAATTCCTCTCTTGTTGAGAAAACACCTTTGGAAGCATGGTCTGGAAGAAAGCCCTTTTTAAGACATATTCGTGTTTTTGGTTGTGAGGCATATGCACATGTGTTGTATGAGAAAAGATCTAAATTGGAGAACAAGGCTGTCAAATGTATTTTTATTGGCTATAGTGCTGGTATAAAAGGATACAAGCTTTGGAATCCTGATACGGAGAAGGTTCTATACAGCAGAAGTGTTATCTTTTGTGAGCTAAAGCCTTCTACCTTGGATCTACAGTTAGAGAAAAAGTCAGAAAACAATAAGGATGTAGTTGTAATTCCTCCAACACCAAAGAAAGAGGAATTCAAAATTCAAAATGTACCTAAAACTAAGGAGAGCTCAAGTAGTTCTGAGAGTTCTAAAGAAGAAGAAGAACCTCAGCCTCAACAAGTGAGGAGGTCAACTCATGCAAGAAAGCAACTTGATAGGTATGGGTTCTCTTTGATAGATTCTACTTGTTCCTATGCTTTAATTTCTAGCACTGATGAACCTAGGACTATGAAAGAGGCATTTAGAATGTCTGATTTAAACTCTTGGTTAGAAGCCATGAATGAAGAAATGGCATCATTAGAAAAGAATGATACTTGGAGTTTGGTGCCTTTGCTGAAGGTAGAAAAGCTATGGGCTGCAAATGGGTATTTAAAAAGAAAATAGGTCTAGGATGGTAGTATGGAAAAATACAAAAGCGAGGTTGGTTGCGAAGGTTATTCCCAAGTAGAGGGAATTGATTATGGGAAAAAAATTTCTCCTATAGCTAAGCTAACATCTATCATATTTCTTTTGTCACTTGCAGCAGTGTATGACTTAGAGGTCAAATAGATGGATGTGAAGACAACATTTCTTCATGGTGATCTTGAAGAAGAGATTTATATGTCCCAGCCTGAGCACTTTGTGGAGAAAGGTAAAGAGAAATTGGTTTGCAAGTTAAAAAAGTCTATGTATGGGTTAAAGCAGTCACCTAGAATGTGGTACCAGAAGTTTGATACTTTTGTATTGTCTTTGGGATTTGTAAGATCAAAATCTGATCATTTTGTGTATTATAAAGTTGAAAGTGATAGTGTGCTTATTATTGCTCTCTATATTGATGATATGTTGTTCATAGGAAATAATAAGTTAATGATTTCTGATCTTAAGTCTCAGTTGTCTGCTAAGTTCAAAATGAAAGATCTTGGTGCAGCAAGGTATATTCTGGGGATGGAGATAACTAGGGACAAGAATAGTAGAAAAATTTGGCTCTGTCAGAGTAAGTATATCAAGACTGTTCTAGAGAGATTTTGTATGTATGACTGCAAGCAGCTAATTGTTCCAATTTTACAAGGAACGAAGCTATCTATTGAAGACTGTCCAAAATCTCCCACTGAGATGGAGGACATGACCAGTGTACCATATGCTAGTGTGGTTGGCAGTCTTATTTATGCAATGGTCTGTACGAGGCCAGACATTGCCCAGGCAATGGGAATACTTATTCAGTTTATGGCTAATCCTAGAAGGACACATTGGGATGCAGTGAAAAGAGTATTCAAATATTTGAAGGGCACTTCAAAATATGCTTTGTGTTACCATGGGAACTTGGTTGAATCATAGAGGACTCTCAGCATTCGAGGCTACGTGGATTCTGATTGGGCAGGGGACCTTGACAGCAGAAGATCCACCAGTGGATATACTTTCATGTTGAATGGTGGTGCAGTGATTTGGATGAGTAAGCGGCAGGCTGTAGTCGCTTTGTCCACTACAGAGGCTAAATACATGGTAGCTACACATGCTTGTAAAGAAGCAGTTTGGTTAAAATGTTTGTGTTCTAAAATTGGTTTTAATGCAGGGCAAAGAACTAATTTCTGTGACAGTCAGAGTGTAATTTTTCTAGCAAAGAATCCTACTTTCCATGCCAGGATGAAACATATAGATGTACAGTATCACTTTGTACAAGACATGGTGGAGGATGGAAAGATTTTGTTAGAAAAAGTGGATACTCTAGAGAATGTTGCAGATGCATTTACGAAGCCAGTGAGCACAAAAAAGTTTAGGCGGTGTGCCAATTCAATGGGCCTCAGTGCCCATGAACATCAGTAGTTTTGTTGGGCTCTGGAGGTGCCTATGTGATCTTCGTCAAGTAGGAGATTGTTGGAAATATGTGCCTCAATCTCACAGGCTGAAACCTCTGGAAGAGACAAGTCAGTGTGAAATTCCTTTTGTCTGGCCGACTAGTAGGTTAGTAATCTTGTTGATTGTTCATGTCGCTGAGACATTGTTGTTGTCTTTCCAACTGGTGATGTCACTATGACTTGTGGCATTCACTGTAACCTTCTACCAAGCAGAGATCTCTGGCCAATAGGCCACTATTATCATATATCAGGGATACTCTGGGTGACAAGCAGTGTCAGGGAGACCCTTGGTAGAAAATATTATCTCGATATGAAGTCTTATCGAGATTGTATGTCTCACCAATATGGTGTTACACATGTGATCATTGGTATGAGGTCTTGGCGACAAGCTGAAGTCTTAGCGATAGCTTTCTGGACTCGGTGTAACCTCTTGCCAATAGTAACGACTCTTGGCGATATTGAATGCTAGCTTTGTGGCATCGGGGAGACACGGTTAGTGTCTCACCAACATGCCAACACAGGTTGAATGCTTTGACTGAGTGGAGACTATCTTATGTGGCTTGTATTACACCAATCAGAAAAGTTGAATGGGAACCACTAGTAGTTGGACTGTTGCGGCCGTTACTGAGAGGAAGTTCGACAGACAGGGGCGTCATGGATATACTCAAAGATTGCAGAAGTAGTATGGTTTGAAGAATTGGTTCGATGGTTGGGTGAATAGTTCGAAAGGTGATCAGTGTGAATTCTATTATGAGTATATTGTAAATGGAATCTTTTGTACAAGGTTGGTCATTGTGAAAGCTACTGTAATTTGACATCAAAAAGATAAGTCTGATCTTTGTATGTAATCTCCATTACTATAATACAAAGTGACTTCTCTTGGTGTGGTGGGTTTTTCTCCCATAAGGGTTTTCCCACATAAATCTGATGTTCATATGTGTATGTCTAATTCTCTGTTTCTGTTATCTCTTTCAAGTGCATCTTATTTGGACTGTAATTGTAAAATTTAAAGGTATCTCCGCATTCTTCCATGAGGTTTTGACGTTAGGAGACTGCTTCCGTACTTAGCTTTCCTTACAATATGAAAGGTGTCGCAGAGGTGTTTCATGGCTTGGTTTTTAAAAGGTTTTCCATTATCGGAGAGGATGGTGCATGTAATACCATATATACAAAGAATATGGTAAAGGATGAATTTTGAAATCTAAGTACCGGTGATTTGCGAGAGTGGCATTGCTTCCACCCATTTGATGAAGTATTTAGTGGCAATAATTATGAATGTATGGCCATCAGAGGATGGTGGGTAAATCTTTCCAATCAAGTTGAAACCCCATTGAGAGAAGGGCCACGGCACTAGGAGGGGCTGAAGGTCATGTGCAGGAGCATGAATCAAATCTGCATGTTGTTGGCAATGAAGACATTTCTTCACGAATTCATAAGCATCATGCTCTAATGTAGGCCAATAATATCTAGCTCAAAGAATTCTTTTCGCAAAATCCATACCATTTGAATGTGCCCCACAAACACCACTATGTACCTATATTAGTGTAGTATGGGCTTTGGTCTCATTCAGACATCTAAGGAGGGTTCCATCATACCCGGGATGATAAGGTGTTTCACCGATGATAACGTATCGGGAAGAACTTTGGACAAAGGATTTACATTGATTGTGTGTAAGATCTAAGGGTAGAATATTATCATGCAAGTAGGTCTATGTCTTGGTACCATGGGGAAGCGAGACCCACAATGTCGCACACCATGTCAGTCTCAGGAATATCATATGCTGGGATTAAAATTTGTTCCACAAGGAACTCGCATTCTATATGATCTTTAGACATGTCAATCAGGGAGCCAATAGTATCCATTGCATCAACTGCTTTGTTCTATACCCTAGGAATTTGGTCAAATTTTATGAAGGTGAAATATTTCTTGAAATCATCCACCATGCATTTATAGGGTAACAACTTATCATCTCTTCTTAGGAATTCATCATTAACTTGTTTAATGACCAACAATGAATCACCAAATACTCTCAAGTGAGTTATGTGCCACTGCTTTGCAATTCGAAGGCCTATGAGGAGGGCTTCATACTCTGCTATGTTGTTGGTACATAGGAATGATATCCTGAATGATTTTGGAATGTAGTCACCTTGAGGGGTAACCAACAAAATTCCTACGCCTGATCCATTATGAGTATATGAGCTATCAAAATACAATATCCAAGCAGGTGCTTCTATAATTGTGAAAACTTCTTCATCCGAAAATTTAGTGACTAGAGGGTAAGCATCCACTAGTGGTGCCTCAGCCAACTGATCAGCTATGACTTGTCCCTTTATGGTTTTGTGCTCCACGTACTCTCTGTCAAATTCAATTAGGAGCATGACCCACTTAGCCATGCGACTAGTTAAAGTGGTTTTGGATAATAAATACTTTAGTCGATCCATTTTTGCTATTAATTTGACTGAATGGCTGAGCATGTAATGTCAGAGTTTTTGTGTACTGAAGACCACTGCAAGACAGGCTTTCTCCATGGGTGAATAATTTAATTCATAGCCGACTAGTGTTCGAATGATGTAGTAGATTGCTCTTTCTTTTGATGATTCATCATGTTGTGCCAATAATGCCCCCAATGTGACTGAAGTGGCAGAGATGTAAAGTAGGAGAGGTTTCCCTGGAATTGGTGGCATTAAGATTGGTGGATGAACCAAGTATTCCTTGATCTTATCAAAACCTATATGACATTGTTGGTTCCATCTAAAGGTGGAGTATTTTTTCAGAAGATGGGAGAATGACTGACACTTATCTACAAGCTGGGCTATGAACCGACGGATGGATTGCAACTTTCCTTGGAGACTTCTTAATTGTTTTAGATTACGCAAGGGTGGCATATCTAGAATAGCTTTCACCTTGGTGGGATCTACCTCAATTCCCCTTCGAGAGACTATGAAACCCAATAATTTTCCTAATGTAACACTGAAGACACACTTTTTTGGATTTAGTCATAACTTGTAATGTTCTAACTGCTCAAAGATCTTTTTTAGGACAACAGGATGTTCTGCTCGGGTTCTAGATTTTCCTAACAAGTAATTGACATAATCCTCCATGATGATATGGATGAGGTCATGGAAGATGACAGTTATCTCCCTTTGATATGTTGCCCCTTCATTTTTTAGAACAAAGGGCATAACATTGTAACAAAAAGTACCCCAAGGTGTCGTAAAATCGATCTTGTGTTGGTCTTCAGGTGCAATTCAGATTTGATTATAACTAGAGAAACCATCCATAAGGGATAACATCTCATGTCCTATAGTAAGGTCGGCCAACATGTCAATATTGGGCAACAAGAAGTCATCTTTTGGACAGGCTTTGTTAAGATCTCAGAAGTCTGTGAAATTTGAATGTCTCCGTTTGGTTTGGAAGCAGGTACTATGTTGGAGATCCAATTAGAGTAGTCAATTAGTCTGATAAAACTGGTATCCAATAATTTCTCCAATTCCTTCTTAATTAATAATGCTACCTGTGGATGCATTTTTTGGAGCTTCTATTTGACAAGCTTGGCATCTGGACGAACATCCAGATGATGAACTATTAAATTAGGGTCTAAGCCTAGCATATTTGAGTATGACCAAGCAAATTTAATGATACCATCTTGGAGTAGTTGAACAATGACTGAATATTCTTTCTCTGATAGAGATTTGGCCACATAGGTGATCTTAGGGTTTTCTACAGTACCTAGATTAACTTCTTGAGTTTCTTCAATTAGGATGGGTGATTGTGTGGATAATTGAGTTCCCACAAGGCGAAGATGATCGTCTCCATCCTCTAGCACCTCTTCGAGGTTTTCACTATCATATGTGTCATTTATTTTTACTTTTTCTAGTTCAGGAAGTGCCTCGAGGAGGTTTTCACTAGATGACCGCTTTTTATTTTTCTTGTTTTTATTTTTGT
The DNA here is from genome assembly GCA_007258455.2 of Sequoia sempervirens. Taxonomy (NCBI): domain Eukaryota; kingdom Viridiplantae; phylum Streptophyta; class Pinopsida; order Cupressales; family Cupressaceae; genus Sequoia; species Sequoia sempervirens. Next base: position 8,905,297 of record VDFB02049217.1, on the reverse strand, counting down.
GACTGGAGTGTTCATCTTCCCCCAATCCCATAAAGTTGACATATGTATCCAGGGAGATATTGGCAGGTGTGCAATCACGTAGGTCCCAATCAATGAGTTCAGGATGGCAAAGGGATAGGCTAATGGTACAAACAGATAGGCAGTCAAACATGGATGATAGGTCTGTGTGATCCACATCATCATATGCACGTATGATGGATTCTTCCTCGGGTATGTCTTCCAATGGACCATTGTCCATAGTAACACTATTGGAGGTATTAGATGATGTTGCAGGGTCTTTTTTATTTCTATCGTATCTAAGGCTTATATTCCATGGTAGCTTTGATACATTAATAGGTTGCAACCGCCCTTGTTCTTCCTTACCTAGGCCCCCGCCTTAGTAGTTATGATTTTCTGCAAACTTAGCTGACCAAAGGTATACTTCCTAAAAGTATTCCTTTAGAGGAGGATCTAGTTGGGGTTCTTCATGGTATACCCACTGACTGATATCCTCTCTTGGTGCATCTATCTTTATACTAGGAGATAGGAAAGTAGTAGTGGGAATTTTTTTGGCACTGAAGGTGATAGTATTGTCTTCCTTTGGAGTATCCTATGAAGGTTGGCTGTATGCATGTGGTGATGGTGGCATGGTTGCCACATTTAGAGAAATATGCATTTCATATTCACCACACCCCTTGTCAATGATCTGGACTTTAGTGACTGTAGGATTGGTGGCGGAAGATGGAGTGGTTGTCGTGGTGGATGATGGATTGATAGATGATGACTGAGATGCCCCCATTTCGACCCTAGGACAATAATGTAAATGGAGAAATGATTATTCTAAAGCATGACAATATTCAAATGGTTGTGGGTCAGAATAAATGGTGATCTCTTGTCCATTAACCATGAACTTTAGGCATTGATGTTATGTGGAGGGGATGGCTTGCATAGCGTGGACCCATGGGCAGCCAAGGAGGAGATTTTATGGTAAGTCTAGATCAAGGACATGACAAGTAGTGTACTGAACTATAGGTCCAACCTGGATAGGAAGACTAATAATTCCTTCAAAATTTCTTTCTGCATTATCATAAGACTTGATCGTGATGATTTGATTACTTAAATCCACTTGATTATACCCCACCTGTTTTATGAATTTCAGAATGCATAGATTGAGGGCAGAGCCATTATCTACTAGGACCCTTTTTATTTTATGATGGGAAACCAATAATTTAATGTGCAAGGGATAGTTGTGATTGGCATCAATATTTGGCATGTCATTCTGGCTAAAGTGTAGCTGGTAAGATAAAGCTAGGTGTCCTACTAAAGCTTGGAACTGTGTGGGATCGATGTCATTAGGTACGTGAGTTTCTTGTAAATCTTTGTTGAGGATTTCTTGATGTACGAGAGAAGACTTAAGCATATCCAAGATTGAGATCTGAGTAGGGCTCTTTCCTAAGTGATCAAGAATGTTGTACTAAGAGCTTATAGGATTTGGCTGGGTGGATGTGGAGACTGCAGGGACAATAATGTGGGATCGTCGAGTAGCAATAGCACACTGGGGATCTTTAGCTTTAACATGTATCATAGACACACGAGGTTCTACTTGCTCAATGTAATGGACAATTCTATCATAATTGAGGGGTACATTCTTATAGCTTATGTTATTTGTGTTGTTGTCTTGGGGATTGTTGTTGGAGGTGCTTGAACCTTGATTATGATTGGGGAAGGAATTTTGATATATCTGCAATTAAGCATTGGATGATGATGCTTGACTAGTGTCGACTTTGATTTCTCCTCGATCGATAAGATCTTGGACATAGTTTTTGAGACCCTGACATTTATTCAGAGTGTGCCCTTTTATGGTATGGAATTCACAATATTCATTTTCCCTAAACTAGGCTAGTTTGGGTTTGGATTCATCAAGTGGTTTGGTGACAGGATATGTGATCGGATAGTTGACTTGTAACAACTTTTTCAATATGACACTCAAGGGTTCTCCTAATTGAGTATACTAACGTTTGTTATTCCCTTGACTATTTTGGTTTGACTATTGATGAGGACAAGATGCCCCCTGTGGCACGGATATGGCATTAGTTACCAATGGTTGTTGTCTCTGCGATGTATTGGCCACCTGAACATGTTTAGTGTCAGTGACACCATCATTCACTGTGTTTTTGTTCTTGTTCCAAAAACATGACATATCACCAAATGGCCTTTCTTTGTCATGGTTGTGTATCTTGATGTTCCCTTTGGCAATAAGGGTGTGTTCGAGGATGGGTCCCTTTTCCACTATTTCAGCGAAAGTGGTAACACAGTGCAACTTGAAATTATGAGCCATGCCGAGATGAGAGTTCTCCACAAAGAGGGTGACCATGTCTTTCTCTTTGAGAGGAGTTTTCATTTGGCTTGCTAGTGCACACCACCTTTGAAGGTAGCTAGAAAAGGTTTCCCCTTCACGTTGCTTCTCTTTGAGGAGATCCAAGGTATCAGTGTCTTTCTCCAAATTGAAAGAGAAGTAAGAAACAAATTTTTTTGAAAGATCTGCAAAATATTTTATGGACCCCTGTTCTAGACTCATGAACCATTCTAGGGCATTTCTTGTCAGGATTTGTGGAAACAAGCATAAGAGATAGTTGTCGTTATGCATAAATTTCTAACATTAGGAGTAAAACTCTTGCAAGTAGGCCTTTAGATCTTTGTTTCCCTTCTATTTGTTGAATTTTGGTATTTTGAAGTGTTTAGGGAAGGGGATAAATGAGATAGAGGGATCGAATGGATAGGGACAGATGTCTTCAAATTTGAAAGATTGTTTACCAGTCCCGGCTTGGAGATCTTTTAGAGCAGCTTTGATTTCCAACAAATCTACATTGGTTGGTGGCATGGGAGCCAAAGATGGGTTCAATGGATATGGATGATAGGATGGCGAAGGATCCTGCTAAGATAGTGTATGAAGGTTGATGTATGGATTTTGATAGTGGGATGATGATATCCCTTGCTGGTATGCCGAGGGAGTTTGTTGGTACTAGGGTTTTTGTTGCGAAGTATAATACATATTTGTTTGATAAGCATGTGTGGTAGGATGCTGAGGAACTTGAATGTGGTGTTGCGGATTGGTCTGTTGGGAGGCCACATAAGGCAGTTGTTGTTGGGATTGTTGTTGGTTATGATAGTAATAATGATGGGGAGGTTGTTGATGTGATATCAGGTGTTGTGTGCACCGAGATGGGATGTTGTGTTGTGGTTGGACTTACGGACGTAAAATTTATACAATTGGTTTGGGTGAAAGGTCGGGATGGATTGCCTTGCGATTGGTGTGGTGGTTGTTGCTAATGAGGTGGTTGAGATAACACGCAGGTGTTCTGTAAAAGAGGTTGTTGGGCACCACTTAGAATGTTTAGTTGGGATGTACCTTGTAGAGGTAATTGAGGTGGTATGTTATGTTGGGGAGGTTGTTGAGATGTGTACAAAGGTGGTGATAGATTTTTGGCCCCAAGCGGTGGAGGAAATGCGGTAAAAGGATTGCCCCCAGCGTTGACTAGAGGTTGGTTTGAAAGGGGTGGTGTTGTCAGCATTAACGACGGAGACTATGGAACATTTTGTGGAATGCCATATGCAAAAGGATTGTCGGGATCAGATACTTGAGGAGCCCCCATGACTGAGATTGTGGCATGTGGTGGATTGTTAATGTGATAAAGAACAACATTGTCGAATTCAGGTTGATGCCAACCCTCTACTAGAGGAACATTGGGGACATATGAACTACCTAGTGCATTTTCTGTACCTTGGGTTAGTTAGATGTGGAATTTCTATACTTGGATAGGTCGACACCTGATGGAGGTCTGACACGTTTTTCAATTAGGTGGGCCAAAATTTCTTCCCCATGTTTTTCAAACAGCCGATCTGTCATTTGCACATTGGTAGGGTTACGAAAGTGTTCTTCAAGTGTGAGTTCGGGTTGATTGACCATGTTCTCATCTCTGGGTGGTGATGTTTTTTTCCCATCAGTGTTGGACTATGATGATGTACCATTATGAGGATCTCGAGGGATATTCACACCGTTATTGCGATCTTGTGAAACGTTTACCGTGTTGTTGGGATCTTGAGGGATATTTGGTTGGGCTTGTTGCTCAGCCATCTTCCTTGTTTATGACCGGGTCTGAATGGGCATGCAAGATGATAGAACTGACTAGGATGTTATGATGATCTCGATGATGCTAAAAGGATTGACCTAATTAGATGATGGATTAGCTAACAAGGGTGTGGCTCAATAGGATTGGTTTGGATGATTGACAAAGGATCAAATTTTGCATTCGACCAAAGTGGATTTTTTTTTTGGTGAGATCAGATTGGATTGATTTATAAACAATTGGTCCAATTGAATTGGATAGATTGAATAGATTGACTAGGTGATTGATGATATAAGGCTTGAATCATATTGATTAATAAGAACAGACGGTAGGATGAATGATGATGACCGGAATCCTAAACCAAGTTCAAGAGTGATCCTTGGTAATGTTAGGTGTTGATTAATCGACTAAAGGATGGATGTATGATACCGACACCGAATCCAACTTGAGATAGAAGAGGATTGATTATGCCAACAAGGATGACCGACTTATGATGGATGACGACTAGAAATGAACACCTAGGTCAATTTGGATAACTGCTTTAACAAGGTTTAATGGAGTAATAGTGATCTGAAATGGGGAAATGATATCTAGAATGGGGAGAACAACAGAGAGAATGGTGGTTCAAAATGGATGAATGATAACTCAGAATGGGTAAATGGATGCTTGATGGTGGGGGTTGACTTTCATAATGAGGAAATTAATGTTTGAAATGGGTGAACAATCACCCAGAACAGGAAAATGAAGACTCAAAATGAAGGAATGACTTCTGAAACGACCAAATGAAGGACCAAAAAAATTTCCTGAAGGTCAGGTCTACCCCTAGGTCAATTCCACCCCTAGGATGGGTCAATTCCGCCCCTAGAACTATAAATGGTTAGAAACAGCTAACTGAAATAGAAAACAGGCAAAAAATAGCCATTCGAGATGGGTAAACAGGTAGCCCAAATAGGGCGATGAATGCTCGGATCGAGTGGATGAATGTTTAGGATGACGAATAGATTCTCAAAATGGGTGTTTGAATGTTTGGAATGGGGGAACGAATGATTGGAATAGTGAAACGAGCATGCGAAACAATGAAATAGGTGTCCAAAATGATGTAATGGATGACAAAACTAACTGGTCAAGGTAGTTTCACCCCTGGAATAGGTCAAGTCTACCCCTAGAGGGTGGGTCCACCTATCAGAAGGTCAAGTCTACCTATGAAGAGGTCAAGTCTGCTTGTCTGAAGGTCAGGTCCACCTTTCTAACAAAAGTTGGTCAAAATTGGCTAAAACAGGCTGAAAAGGAGCTAGTTCAGATGTCAAGTTTTCCCTTGGAATAGGCCAAGTCCGCCCGTGGAGGGTAGGTCCACCCCTAGAAAGATCTAAACTTTAGTTTTGAAAAGAAGACTAAGGAAAAGGACCAAATGCACAACAAACAACAATCAAAGGAAAAGGCTGACTTGACTTGACAGAAAATTACTGGTTTAGCACAAAGAATACAGTTCAAGTAGCACAATCCTAAGACTAGTAGAATGGGGTATGGCCAACAAAATCTTCTATTCTAGGATGAACATGGTTACTAAGGAGTCCTCAATATACACCCAGTATGTGAGGCCCAAATCATGAACACCAGTCTGTTACAAGCGTGAGTTGAGAACCTTAGCGAGATACTAAAGGCTTAGACCAACTCTTCACATCAACCCAACGCTTCACCAATTACAATGTGATTGGATTGAGGTACAACTTTTGCTCTCCCTCCTTTATATACCCCACCGGTACGCATGGTTGGAATCGTCCCTTGGGATGATGAAATCCCCAAGCAGGTCCTACTAAGAAAAGAAAAAAGAGGGTGACTCAAAGGACTTGGTAAGCTACAATTTCTCATCACCCAGGATCACCAAATGGCACAAGGGGATTGGATACATCAAATATCTTACCAACAAACACAACAAACAAGATTAATTGACACCCCTAGTTAAATTATGTGTGTAAGTTATGCAAAATAACAAGTAGCAATTGATAAATTACTAATCCTGCAAAGAAACTTGTTAGTCATCTTTGTCCTTGTTTCTCACCAAATGTTGATTAGACACTTGAAAAGACTCAAACAAGACACATTAGGAGGTTAGAAACTCTTAAAACAGCCAAAAAAAGTGTTGAAAACTAAAATTTCACCTTTTGAAAAAAGTTGTCTAGGTCAGGTCTTCCTGTCTGTAGGTTAGGTTTGCCTATTACAGGTCAGGTCCACCTATCTATAGGTTATGTCCACCTGTCTCAAGGTCGATTCCACCTATCTGTTGGTCAGGTATGTCTGTCTATAGGTCAGGTCTTCCCCTCTATGGAAAATCTAAAACTTTTCAGTTTCCAGTCTATGGAGGGTAGGTCCGCCTATCTATCAAGTTAGGTCCACCCCTCGAGGTCAAGTCTACCCCTGGATGGTCGATTTTTCCCCTCTGGTAGGTTGGGTCTTCCCTTTTGTAGCCTGTACCTGCAAAAAGTGAAAAAAATAGAAAACATGAAAGATAAAGACCCATTTGTGAGTCCCACCAGGCTTGCCAGAAATGTGAATGGGTGAAAATGTATGTTAGAAAATGAGCATTAAACAAAAGAGTGCAAGAAAATAATGATTAACACCCTACACCTCAAAATTGGGAGAATGATTAGCTTAACAAAACAAAATGGAACATTTCACCTTGTTGAGCTATCTTTTGGTTGGCCCTTGATTGTTGATATGATATGTGTTCCTTTGATGGAAAATAGATGAGGTTGCAAGATAGTTGAAATTGTATGACAATGGATGCAAATGCTAAGTTTGGAATCAAATAACAAAACCGCAAGAGTTTGGCTATGGCATGCAAAAAGTCCCTAAAAGAGATAAAAGAGGGGGTATTTATAGAGAATTTTGAATTCTCTAGAGAAATGGATGGTTGAGATTAAACCAACAAGGCCAAGATGTAGGGCTATGGTGAATTGAGGACTCACAAGGCCTCACATCTTGACATGTGGAGGATGAAGTGGCTTGAAGAAGATGATGTGTAAATGAGGTGGAAAGAGGGTGCATGAGGTGGAAGAAGGACAAGTACTTTGCAAGTACCTTGGGGGATGAGAAGATTTCCTCAAAAAGAAATTTCTTGTCCCCAAGTGGGAATGAAAGTGACTTTTGAGAAATTTTAGAATTCCTCCAAAATCCCCATGGAAAAAGGGAAAGTAGTTGGAGAAATAAATGTGAATTAAAAATTCACATTCTTGCAAGAATCTCATGGACAAGACAATGTTCCCAAAAAGGAAGCCTTTTTCCACATGTGACTTGGTGTGACAAGTCAAAAGATTCTAGAAGATGCATGGGAAGAGGAGATTCTAGGAGGAGTAAATGTGAATTTAAAATTCACATGGGAAGGAGAGTTAATGCCAAGAAAGGAAAATGAAAAGGTTGATGAAAAAGGCATGCTAAATGTGGCTAATGACCTCGATTAAGATTGTGCAAACATACGATTAGGATAATTAATGAAGGATTAAAGACAAGTGGAAAATGTTGGAGGATGTGACATTAATCTTGATTAAGTGGTGCACATCTTTAATCATGGATAAATTAAATTAATCCAGATTAGGAGAGGGTTATGAAGAATATGACAAGGAGAGATAAAGTGAGGAACTAAAAATTAATTTAAATTCTAAGAAGTCACATGACTAAATTAAATAAAGTGGTATATTTATTTAATTTAGAGAGGAAAGAATGGAAAAGTATTTAATTATTAAATTAAATATGTTTAGGAACCTTATGTAGGACATGGAATATCATTTAAATGAATGATTTAATTAATATCAGAAAAGAGGATGGAGTAGATGATTAAAGGGATGAATAAGGAGATGACTTTGACCATATGGAAGTGGTCAAATTTGGATGCCTATAGATGGATCTGAATACAGTTTCTGGAAAGTGTAGATGAGAGATTACTTGATATCTCCTGGTTACAAGACTTGGAAAGTTGTTGAGACAAAATATGTTGAACCAACAAAAGTTGTTTCTACTGCAAATGATATTTCAGCCTATGAAGAGAATGAAAAATCAAGGTATGCAATCTATAGTGCTTTATCTAAGACTGAGCTAACAAAATTTATTTTATTCGGCATTGCTTATGAAGTTTGGGAAAAATTGAAAGAAATATATGAAGGAAATGATAGATTCAAATTATCAAAGAAGTTGACAGCTAAGCGCAGCTATGAAAACTTGAGGATGGAAGAAGGTGAGGATATACCAAGATACTTTTAGAGGGTTGGCAGTGCAGTAAATGAAGTCAAAAATCAAGGAGGAACTTTGATAGATGAAGATGTAATGGAGAATATTTTGATGACCCTACTGGAGAGCTATAGTGACAAGATCTCAACCATTAAGGAAGTCTATGATCCAAAAAAAAGCAATAGAGAGTAGCTATTTGGCACCTTGACCACATTTAAAATGAGGAAATTTGGAAAGGAAAAGGAGAAATTTGAAACAACCTTCAAAGCGACAAATTCAGAAGATGATCCGGATAGTGAAAGTTCAAAGGATTTGGAAGCAAATTTCATAAGGAAACTAAAGAAAGGTACCAACTAGTACAAAGGTATGTTACCTCTTAAATTTTTTAGATGTGGAAAGATTGGTCATCTAGAAACTAAGTGTTTAGAGAAAGGAATAAGGAAAAAAAATTAAAAGATCAATAAGAAGGTCTATTATGTCAATGAGAATGTTGGCATTTCAGATGATGAATCAGATCATGAGGACTGTTTGTTTCTGGTAGAAAAGGATGAACATAGATTTGATATCTCTAATATCTATCCTAAAGTTGGATTGTTTGTTAAAAGAAATAAATATGAATGGTTGATTGATAGTGGATGTTTGAATCATATGTCTAGTGATAAAAGAAAATTTGTAAAGCTTGAGAAATATGATGGAGGTTCTATTAGATTTTTTGATGATAAAACATCACAAATTTTTGGAATTGGTTCTATTACATTTTATGGAAAGGATAACATTGAAAATGTTTACTATGTGAAGGGTTTATATCATAATCTCCTGAGTGTTGGATAGATTTGCCAAAATGGCTATAATGTGGTGTTTTAGGATGATGGTTGTGAGATCCAGAACTATTATTGCAGCTAGAAAAGAACAAGTGGGAATATGTATAAGCTAGAAGGAGCTACAAAAATATGCTTAGTATCTCATTCAAATGATAGTTGGCTTTGGCACTAGAGGATGTATCACATCAACTTCGACAATTTGGTAAGGATAAGTTCATTAAGAGTAGTTAGATATTTTCCAAGATTGGACAAACTAGACAATACTATCTACAAAGGATGTCAAGAAGGAAAGCAGACTAGAGAAACATTCTGAAGAAAAGAAGAATCATCTACCGAATTGTTCGACCTTGTACACACTAATCTATGTGGTCCAACCAGAACAAGAAGATTACAAGGTGAGAAGTATTTCATGCTTTTAATAGATGATTATTCCATATTTACTTGGGTTGCATTTTTGAGGTAAAAATCAAAGGCATTGGAAAAGTTCAATATTTTCAAGGCAAGAGTTGAGAATGAAGTTGACAGAAAAATAAAGTGTTTAAGATCTGATAGAGGAGGAGAGTTTACTTTTGATGAATTCAACAAATACTATGAAAATCATGGCATTAAAAGATAACTATCTACCCCTAGAACACCCCAATAGAATGGTGTAGTGGAAAGAATGAACTAGATAGTTCAAGAAGCAGCTAGAACAATGATCATGGAAGCAAGTTTACCACAGGTCTATTGGAGAGAAGTGATACACACAACAGTATACACTCTTAACTGAGTACTTTTCTAGAGGAAGTATGGAAAGACATCATATGAGCTATGGCATGGAAGAACTCCCACAGTAAAATAATTCAATTTTTTTAGAAGAAAATGCTACATCATGAAAGATGAGGACAATCTTGGAAAGTTCAACACTAGAGTTGATGAAGGCATATTCTTGGGTTACTCTACAAGAAGTAAAGCATACTGGTGTTACAACAAGAGACTGAACAAGATGGTTGAAAGTGAGAATGTAAAAGTAAATGAAGATGTTCAAAGAATTCTTGATAGGCATATTGAATATGAATCAGATAACTTAGAGGAAAAAGGAGAGAATAATATGAAAGAAGAAAAAGAATAAGAGACAAAGGAGGCTCCAACAACTACAACTAGGACTCTAAGATATGTACAGAAAAACCACTCAAAAAAATAGATTATTGGAGATAGGAATAAGGGAATTATCACAAGAAGCAAAGCAACTCAAGAGAAAGTATTACTATGTGTACTCTTGTAAATAAATCCAAAGACTATGGAAGAAGCTTGTAATGATCATAATTGGGTGGAGGCAATGAAAGAAGAACTTGATCAGATAGAGAAAAATCAGACTTGGAACTTGTACCCAAAACAACAAACAAAAATGTAATTGGAACTAAATGGGTGCTCCAAAATAAGATGGATGAAAATGGAAAGGTAACGAGAAACAAGGGAATATTGGTTTGCAAAGGTTACACTCAGATTGAAGGAATTGATTTTGAAGAAACATATGCCACTGTTGCCTAGATGGAAGCAATCCATATTTTCTTAGCTTTTGCAGCTTTTAAGGATTTCAAAGTTTATCAAATGTATGTAAAGTATACATTCTTGAATGGAGAGTTGAAGGAAGAAGTTTACATTGAGCAACCAGAGGGATTCAAGTCCAGAAGTGACCTAGATGCTATTTGAATTATAGAAGAAAGATTTATACAGATTGAAGCAAGCACCTAGAGCCTAGTATGGAAGATTAGACAAATACCTGATTGGACAAGGATTTCAAAAGGGATTTGTTGATAGTAATGTATACTATAGAACTCACTCAGATCAAATGTTGATTATTTTGGTTTATGTTGATGACATAATTTTTGGAGGTAATGATGATATGTACAAAAAAAATGCAGACAAAATGTAGAAGGAATTTGAAATGTCTATGATAGGTGAGCTGAATTTCTTCCTTGGATTGATAGTAAATCAGAACAACAAAGGAATTTTCATTTCTCAATCTAAGTATATGAAAGAACTATTGAAGAAGTTTGGATTGGAGAATTCTAAACCAGTTTGTACACCTATTGTTATTGGATGCAAGTTGACAAAAGAAAATGAATCACCTAAAGTTGATGCAAGCATGCACAAATCAATGATTGGAGGATTGTTGTATTTGACTACCACTAGACTAGACATTATGTATGCAGTTTGTTTAGTAGCTAGATTTTAGAAAGAACCAAAGGAATCACATGTTGTAGTAAAAAGGATATTTAGATATTTAAAGGGTACAAAATATTTTGGGTTGTGGTGTCCAAAGGACTCATATTTCACTTTGACAGCCTATAATGATGTTGATTGGGTCGGATGTGTTGATAACAGGCATAGTACAAGTGGTGGAGCTTATTTATTTGGCTCCCAATTGGTTGTTGTTATCAATCTGAAGTTGCACCCTTGTTGAGCCTGATGTTCAACACCTCAGTGTAACATGGGAAGACCTCTAGATTGATAACAGTTTTTGGCATGCCCAATGGGACAAGTACCACATTATACCATTGGTTTAGTATGCAACCAGCAGGTTTCAGACTTTCTAGAGGTCAATTTTGCATACTTGGCGACTCCATAAAGAGGAAGGACTTTAGAATGAGTGCTTTTACATTTTATGAGAAGAGTTCAAATAAGGAGCAGCTTAGTTCCTTTCGAATATTTATAGTTGTCACCACCAAGAAGACAAGGCAGAGCAACAGAAAGGCCAGGGACAACATCTATTTATTCCAGAAGAGCCAAATCTACCCCTCCATCTGTGAGATTCCAGACTGCTATCTCAATTTTTGTTTCACTAGGAGTATAGGAAAATCCATCTCTAATGGCTACTCCAATGAATCAACCATTTATTACTTTCAATGGAGGGAGTCCCTTAAATTTGGCACAACACAATGACATTCCAATGGCAGCCTTGAAAATTCTGCCAACTTTCACTGGGGAAGATCAGACTGCCCCGATTGAACACATGCGAGATGTGGCTTCGTTATGCGGAGTCCATCATATAACTCAAGAGGATGTTGCTATGAGATTATTAGCTACTTCACTAAAAGGAAGAGCTATGCAATGGTATAGGAGCCTAGTAGTCAGCTCAATCGCAACTTGGGATGAATTTGGAGACAAGTTGCATAAACAATTTCAAGATAGGTCTGATAATTTGTCTTTATTAGAACAATTAACTATGATTAAGAGGGCTCCACAAGAGCAAATGAATGATTTCAACTTCATATTTCAAAGAACTTGGGATAGAATCCCTACAACAGTGAGGCCTTCACCTGAATATGCCTTCTTGTATTATCTTAGAGTTATAAATAGAGATATTTCAATTTCAATACAGTCAATGGGAGGAGTGTCTTTGCCAGATGCCTTTGAAATAGCAATCAAAGCTGAAAACAGCCTAATACAAGCTGGTAAACTTGCTCCTAGGCCACCAATTCCTATATTTCTAGATATTTATTCAAATATCCTTTTGCAAATACCACCTTTTGCACCCTTGCCACCTATTCCAGCGGTTCCAGCTACTACAACGCAAGAAGTTGTTGTTTCAAGTTCTTTAAATGAGTTATAGGAGATCAAAAGTTTATTACAGACTTTTGGTAATAAGCTTGTGAGCTTGGAAAAGCAACAATAATATAGCAGGCCTCAACAACAGTAGTATCAAGGTAATAGACAAGCTTACCAAGGCAACTATCAGGGCCCGAGATAGGGGGTAAATACTAGACCTTTTTAGGCTTATGCTCCAGCACCTATTAGTGCAATCAAGGATCTTGTCCCTATTCAAAACAACTTAGCAGTAGATTATGAGTGGTGCTACCCTTGTAACTAGCCTCATAATCAAGCCACTTTCTCAAACAAACTTATTAATCAGGCACTTATGGTACAGAATGCCTCAAGTTCACAGCAAAATGAATTCAATAATGCATATCTACAACACCAAGATCAGCCTACCAATGACACTACTCTTCTTAACTGGCAAGGTGAAGAATTTTGTGGATTGAATGTAGATGATTCTTTAGTTGCAGCTAACACAAGGGCAAAGAAAAGAGCTTTTGAGCTTGATCAAATAGCTGATAAAGGAAAAGCATCAGCTGCAGAACCATCTACCTCTCAAGTGATTCATGGATCGCAAAGAAATCAGTAACTCCTAGTGAAAGAGCAGCCACGCTTGCAAGCCAACGACGCTGGCATAAAGGTACATCATAAATTAAATCTAGTTGTACCCTATAACATTCTTGATAGTATGAAAAAGATAAATGTAACGATGTCTATGTGGGATTCATTAGCCATCCCAGGTCAAAAAGATATGTTACACTCAGCTTTATCAAATTTTAAAGTGTCTGATGAATTTAAGTCTCCAATAGGTCAAGTTAGGACTATGTTGATGAATAATACTCAAGGAAATGATAAAAAAACCAGTAAAGAGATAGGAAAACAAGTTAAACCACCTCCATTTTACGTGTCAGTAATCATAGGTGATAAGTTAGTTCATAACTATATGGTAGACAGTGGAGCTAGTAGCTCAGTGATGCCAAAGCAAATTGCTGACAAACTTGGATTGAAGTATCAACCTTTAGAGAAAGGAGTGATTCAATTGGATGGTACTTTGGTTAATACATTGGGTGTTATTAAATACTTTCAAGTCTTACCCTTCATGCTTGTCCTAATTTTTCAGTTCCTCGGGACATATGTGTCATAGATCTCCCACCTTTCTTTTCTTTATGCCTCTCAAGAGACTTTACGACTAAGATAGGTGGTTATGTTTCAACTGATTAGTCGCATATGTTGTTTAGAACCAGATATGGAACCAAAGTCACTATTAAATCTGAAAAATTGGCTAAAGACCACATTGATCCATATAACCCAAGTCTTATCAACGTTGTTCCTACTGCTGCAGACACAAATTGTGTCATTTTTTTCTAACAGTGAAATAGTTGTTGTTCAAGAACTTCAAATAGAAGTTGTTCCTGATGTGCTTCTACATGAGTGGGTGGCTGAAAATGTGTGGGACAGTCCTGTAGATCTTATTCAAGATGCTGGTATGGGTAATTATGTGATGCTTGAACCTGATGCGGAGATCCCAAACCTTGAAAAGGGTATAGATTAGTTGTTGCAACAACAAAGTGGACTTTGGGAAATGTTTTTTGATGGTTCCAGAAGCAATAATGGAGTAGGTGGAGGTGCAATGTTGATTTCTCCACAAGGTGATAAGTATTTTTCAGCCTTTTGTTTTTCTTTTGCATGTTCTAACAACAGTGTTGAGTATGAGGGACTCATTCAAGGCCTTGAGTGGGCAAGGAAAAGAGGGATTGACTATTTGAAGGTCTATGGAGATGATGAACTGATAGTTAATCAGATCAGGGGGCTGAATGTTGCCAGGAATGATGCTTTGAAGTCTTACAGAAATAGAGTATGGAACATAATTGAAGAATTTAATGCCTTTAATCTAATTTCTATTCTACGAAATTAGAATAAGCATACTGATAGACTTGCAGCAATTGGAGCGTAGTTTGATATCCCAGGCGATGTCAAAAAGGACAAAATAAAGCAGTATGTCAAGGTGGTTATCAACCCATTGATTCCTGATAACAATATTCACTGGCAGGTATTTGAAAGTGATGAACATATTTTAACGTTTCCGCTCCAAGAGGATCAATTTTTTGTAGTAAACCTAGAAAAGATCAAATAGCAGTATGATGATCAAGTGATACAGCTGAAGACAAATAAACTTCCCAAAGGGTTGGTTACCTTGGAATCCATATTCAATTCTAATGACCAACTTAAGAAGAACAAAGTCATCATTCAAGTGAAAGAGGATCATTATGAAGAAGTGGGAATCTTTAAATGTAAGCTTCTCAAATTAAGCAAAATCTATTCAGCTGAAGATAAGAGAGCTTTCATTATTTTATGTCAAGAATATCATGATTTTTTTGCTTGGCAATATTTTGATTTAAGAGGGTTTGATCCATATTGCACAACATATAATTGAGTTAGAACCCGATGCCAAGCCTGTTAGACAAAACTAGAGGCCATTGAACCCCAAGCTTGAGCCCTTGATTATCAAAGAGTTAACCAAGTTAGTTGAGGGGGGTATTGTGTTTCCAATTAAACACACATCTTGGGTTTCTAATCTTGTTCCAGTTAGAAAAAATAATGGTGAGATAAGATTATGTGTAGACTTTAGAGACCTTAACAGAGCATCTCTAAAAGATCATTATCCCTTGCCATCTATGGAACAAATTCTTCAAGTTGTTGCTGGATCAGAAAAATTTTCTCTTCTCGATGGATATTCTAGTTATAACCATATTCTAGTCAAAGAGGAGGATCAGTATAAAACAACATTTACAAAAAATTGGGTCATTATGGCCTACAAGAGAATTCCTTTTGGTTTATCTAATGTCGGTGCCACCTTTCAGTGTGTCATGGATATGGCATTTCAGAATTTAATTCAGAAATGTCTACTAGTTTATCTAGATAACATAACAGTATATTCAAATAATGTCAATGAACACTTGTCACATCTTAAGCAAGTTTTTGGAAAATGTAGAGTATGGAATCTCTCTCAATTCAACAAAGATTATTTTTGCAGTTCCTGAAGGTAAGTTGTTAGGTCACATAGTGTCAAAAGATGGAGTTACCATTGACCCTAAAAGAGTTAAAGCCATACTTGAACTGCCATTACCCAATCACAAGAAGGGATTGTAGAGCTTATTAGGAAGAATCAACTTTCTAAGAAGATTCATTTATGATGTTGCAAATTTACTACAGCCCTTGACCGCCATGCTTAAAAAGAATGCAGTTTTCAGCTGGACTGGAGAAGCAAAATGCAGTTTTGAAGAAATCAAGGAAGCTTTAGCATCAGCTCCAACACTGGTAAATCCATATTTCTCTAAATACTTCTTCTTGTATGCTTTTTGCAGCATTAGTTCACTTTCTGCTATGCTGGTTCATAAAAACAGTGATAATTTAGAGCAAGCAATAGCTTTCTTTAGTCGGGGACTTGCTGATTATGAAAAAAAATATACATTTGTGGAGAAACATGTTCTTACTGTGATCAAAAGCCTAAAAAATTTTAAACCTTTGGTTTCAAACAACAAAATTCATGTTTTGATTGCACACCCAAGTGTGAAATAATTTCCGTTAAATAAAGATCTAAATGATAAAAGAGCAGGATGGGTTACTAAGGTTATGGAATACGATGTGGACATCAAGATTACCAAATTGGTTAGGGGTAAAGGTCTTTGTGAACAGCTTGCTATAGGGTCAAGCAGTAAAAATGACTTAGAAAAGGATATTATTTTTGTTAATACAAATGAACCTCAAAATGCTTGGGATGATGTGCCCCTGATAACAACAAATTGGATTCAAGACATCACCCATTTTTTACAAACTGGTGAGTGTCCACCAGGTCTAGATAGAGCCAAAAGAAGATACTTCAGACTACAGTCAATACCATATGTGCTGGTAGATAATGTTCTTTTCAAAAAAGATCTAAATGGTGTTCTCTTAAGATGTATTCACAGTGATCAAGTTGAGAAGATACTTTGTGAGTTTCATGATGGAGCTGCAGGAGGCATTTTGCTCCAAAAACTACTGCCTAGAAAATCATGAGAGCTGGTTACTAC
Source organism: Sequoia sempervirens (assembly GCA_007258455.2). Lineage (NCBI taxonomy): Eukaryota > Viridiplantae > Streptophyta > Pinopsida > Cupressales > Cupressaceae > Sequoia > Sequoia sempervirens. The sequence goes on along the minus strand of VDFB02049217.1, from coordinate 8,888,500 downwards.
TGGCCCAACTTGTTTAAAGATGCATATGCATGGTTAAGAAAGTGTATCAAATGTGCTTTATTTGCAAGAAAAGAAAAGCTACCTGCTATGCCTCTACATCCAATTCAGATGGATCAGCCCTTTATGAGATGGGGCATCAAATTCATTGGGCCAATTAATCCACCATCTAGTGCTGGTCATAAGTGGGTGCTTACTGCTACTGACTATTTTACACACTGGATGGAGGCAGTAGCTTTGAAAGAAGCAAATGAATCTTCAGTTTTGAGCTTTTATGAAGACATAATCACTAAGTTTGGAGTTTCTGACTCCATCATTTCGGATAATGCTCTTGCATTTGTTGGATTAAGAGTCATAGATTGGACTATTAAACATGAGATTCATTTGAATACTTCCTCTAATTATTACCCATAGGGTAATGGATTAGCTGAAAGTACAAATAAAAACTTGATCAAAATCATTAAAAGGACTATGGAAGAGAATCAAAGAATTTGGCATACCACATTGAAATCTGCACTTTGGGCAAATAGAGTAACCCCTAAGAGATCAGTGGGTAATTCTCCATATGTCCTTGTTTATGGTAAAGAGGCTAGGTTACCTTTGTCTGCAGAGCTTCCATCTCTAGACATTGTTCATCAGTTGGAGATGTATGAAGAACAGGACCCAATGTCCATAAGGTATGCAGAGCTCATGGAGCTTGAAGAATCAAGAGATAGGGCCATGAAAACTTTGGAGTATCATCAACTCCAAACAAAGAGAACATTTGACAAGAAGGCTACAGTCAAAAATTTTAAAGAAGGTGATATTGTTCTCAAATGGGATGTTCTGAAAAGCAAGCCAAGCCATCACACCAAGTTTGACAACATGTGGATGGGTCCATTTATTGTTAAATACTGCAAAGAACACAATGCATACCAACTGGCCACAACTGAATGTGAAGTGCTTCATATCCTAGTCAATGGGATACACCTCAAGACTTGTTTCGAGGTTTGATAAGTTCCTCCATTGTACATATTAGATTAGGTTTTACATTTTCAATAAGTGCTTCTGCACTTTGGTTTTAATGTTGTTCTGTTCCCTAAGTGTTTTTCCAACACAGTTTAGCGGTTTCACCTTAGTTTCTTCGGTTTCAACAAGTTCCCACTGTCCTGATATGTTCTATGAGTCTCAAGTGAATTGAAACCATGTGCAAGCTACTCTTGGTTTGTTCTAAGGGTTTTTTATAAGTGACTTCGAGCCCAATGGACAAGTTTGGCTACTGGTTTCTATGTTTAGCAGGCAAACATCCAGCAAAGGTCGCCAGAAATGTTGCCTGATTTTCACCTACAGGCTCATCGGGCAGGACAAATTGTGTCTCAAGTGTTCATGAAGGCCAAATGGAGACATTTGCATGAAGCGTTAGATCACGCACCTGAGGATATTTCATAAGGAGGTTTGTTGGAGGCATTCCTCGATCAGTTTTGGCATAAAACTCATCAGAAAAGAAAGTCGGCAAGACCCTCCTATTGTCTTGCCGACTAGTAGTGCATCTACTTGGCTTAATACACCCGTCGCCAAGACATTCGGGTTGCCATGAGTCTTCATGTATCTCTCCACTTGGAAGGAGGTCATGCCAACAATTTTTCACAAGGGTGGTATCAGGGGGAATGATTTCAGTCAGGTTAATGTCTCTCCGACTGTGTAAAGTATCGCCAAAGGTTTTTCCTTCGGCTTAATGTCTCACCGACACATGGGGGTCTCCCCAAAGTGGTCTCAACTCACCAAAAGATTGTCATCTTGGGGAAATGTCTCAGCAACCATTGGAGGTCTCAGTGAAGCAGCTGTCGTTGTGGTGAGGTCTTGTCGATCCAGTAAGTTCTTGCCGAAGCGGGATGCCTTTAGTGTATGTGGGGGGCTTCGCTGTAAAGTCTCACTGACGGGGTGAGGTCTCGCCAAAATAAAGTGGCATCAGCGAAGGAAAGGAGTTTGGTGTAGGGTCTCACCGAAGGCCGGGGGTCTCGCCGAAGTATAGGAGCTGGGGGAGATGTCTCGGCAACTAGTGGAGGTCTCAGCGAAAAGGTATGTCAACGGGGAGAAAGGTGGGCCTCTCTATAACGTTTTGGTGAATGAAAGATGTCTCACCAAAATAGAGTGCCTTCACCAAAAAATGAAGACTTTGGTAAGAGATCTCACCGACCAAGCGATGTCTCCCTAAAATGAGGTATGCTCTCGGCGAAAGAAAGGAGTTCACTGTGATGTCTTGGCGAAAGTTTTGAGCTCGATATGAGGTCTCACCGACCAGGTAGGGTCTTGCCGAGATAAAGCAAGCTCACCGAGAGATTTTAACATTGGTATATCGTATGGATGACAGGGTGATGTCTTTCTGAGGAGGTTGCACTCGCTAATAGAAGGTTTGGTCAGTGTAATGTCTCACCGACCGAAGGTGGTCTTGCCGAAGCGGAATGAATTTGCCATGATGTCTCACCGACCCGATGGCCTCTTACCAAAATAATGTGAGCTTGATGTAAAGGAAAGTAGAGTCACCATGATGTCTCAGCGAAAGCATGAGGTCTTGCCGAAGAATGAAGGGTCTCGGTATAGTGTTTTTCCTTCAATAAGAGGTCTCACCGACACATGGGTGTCTCGTCGATGAAGGAGCGCAGTGGTATAATGATATGGCTTTAGCGAGAGGTCTTGCTGACAAAGGAAGGTCTCGCTGAAACATAATGAACTTAGGAAAAAGGAGTGAGCTCGCCGAAGGATCTTGCTTTCGGCATAGTGTTTGGCCGACCCAATGGTGTTTCGCCGAAGTATGAGGGGCTCGTGTGAGGTCCTGCCGATAGCGATAGATTTTCCAGTAGAAAGGGGACATCGGTGTGATGATGGGAGCTCGATATAATTCTCATCAACAGTTGTAATCTATCCCAATGCTACTGTAGAGTGTAATCACATCAAGGAGACACGACCAATGTCTCACTGACATGCAATTTTGATGAAGATTTTTGACCGCCTGAGGAAGTTTGTATGACATCTATTCAGCCAATTGGAGGAGGATACAGGCGAGCCATGGTAGTTTTACCAATGAGAGGAAGATCAACAGAGAGAAAGTGACGTGGATTTTCTCTGAGCCCACGAGCATTCAAAGCAGCTCGGTAAGGAGGTTTGAAGATGGACACGAAGACTAGGAAGTTAATGTTGTAGTTGCGAAAGATCAAGAGGGTCATTCCTAGAGCAACTCTTTACCGACATAGACAATAGGGATACACTTGAATGCAGCATTAACTTCATTCGAAAAGATCTAAGGGCAGATCTTTCTGAAGACTGATATTTTTGTAAGCCCTAGGGGGTTGACATCTTTTTGTATATAATGCATTTTTGCCTCTTTGTAAAGGGTTCAGACTATGCATTCTCAAGAGTTAGTGATTTTTAACAATCCTTTCTCAGCTGATGTATGCTTTGTAACTCATTTCAATTCTGGAATATAAAACACATAGTTTACCTTGAAATCTAGTGTTAGTGTTCAGACTACTTTCATTTCTGTATTTTTAGACTATGTAAGTTTTCAACTGTACTTTTCTAAGTCTGCATTCATACCTTAAAGCTATGAAGTTCAACCTTCCTTCTTAAAATATGTATGTAGATCAAGCCTTTTAAGAATGATGCATAGGTTCAAAAAGGTTATGTTGAGTAAATGAAATAGCTACCATTATTTTTCCAGTGTATGTCCATCTTGTTTTTATCTCATGATTTCTTATCAGTTCAGTGCATCACCATAGTATTTAGTTTTATTTTTTATGCACTCTTTCTCCCTTTTCTTTTACAAAATCAGTAAGTTTAAGTGACACCAAAGGAAGTCGGCCTTCTTCGAAGGTTGACCTCTGTCTATAAGTGACCCACAGCTTTGGAGGTCTTCCCATGTTACACTGAGGTGTTGAACATCAGGCTCAACAAGGGTGCAACTTCAGGTGATAACAGTTGCTTAGTCAATTAAGAAATAATATTTTGTATCTTTATCTACTATTGAAGTTGAATACATTGCAACATCCTCATGTTGCACTCAGATACTGTGGATGAAACAAACGTTGAAGGATTTTGGCATATCATTTGATGAATCAATCTCAATTATGTGTGACAATACCAGTGCAATAAAAATTTCCAAGAATCCTATACAGCATTCTAGAATGAAGCATATATCCATAAGATATCATTTCTTGATATAGAAGGTGTTGGAAAATGAAGTCAAACTTGAATATGTACCTACAAAGAGCAGATTGCAGATATTTTCACAAAACCATTGAGCAAAGATACTTTTGAGTATCTTCGGCAGGAGTTAGGGGTTCTGCCCCCTCCTAGTCTACAATAGCATGCACTAGGGTGTGCATTGGTCCAAGGTATTATATCCTCATTTTTATCTAGATCAATGTTTGGTGGCTTCCTCGTAGGGGGAGTGGAGTAATATTTTTAGGGGGAGTTTTTCCCTTTGTCTTTGATGTCAAAAGGGGAGAAGAAAAGAAGATAAGATGATCTTTGATGCTAACATTAATTTGGTTGGTTTATTATTGATGAATGTTTCCATCAATGACAAAGGGGTAGATTGTTGAGATGTGTTGAGATGATGTTGCTTTCTTGTTATTATTAATGGTTGTCATTGATGTCAAAATATCTTGGTTGTTTGACCAAAGTTCTATTTTGGTGCTTTGGTGATCTAGATTGGCTTGGTTCCGGATGTCAAGCTGTAAAGGTCTATCTTGAGTTGTATATGTCCTAGTCCCATTCCTCTTGTAACACAATAAGATACATTATTTTGGGTCTAGACTGATCTAGTAGTTGGTTAACGTGCTCTAGCACATGGTTTTCATTGTAATGTGTATATCTTATTTTAGATATCATGTTGCATGTTGATTTGAGTGAAGAGGATATTTTTTGGTCGACTGTTCATTCCTCTCCACCACAAGAATGTTTTTGTGGTGACCTATTTCAAATTGTGCTTTCCTGACTTAGGAATTATGAAATTGTGTTTGGTTGACTTGAGAGCTTATGAATACTTGGAATGGTATAAGTATAAGATGCTATTGTTCAATACAAGCAAGTGTGATGAATGCAAATCTAAATATCCAATCATTGGGAAGTGTGTAAAAGTGTATGACTAGAGGAAGCAAACAATGAGATTCTATTCAATGTTGTTGGTGATAGTTCTTTCAGCGGTGGATTCCCTTTCATCATTATTTTGTTGGAAGTGAGCCATTTGTTGTAGGCAAGGAGCCTTTCTCTTTTGGCAGTGAGCCTTTTTGTATCTTTGGCTATAATAGCCAAGCAGTGAGTCCAATCGGCAATGAGCCACCCTACAGTGAGCAACTTGGAAATGAGCCCTTTGTAAAAATCACCTTAACCGATGCTTTATAATTGAGAATTATTATTCTCTGTGGTTTTTCCTTTCTTGGGTTTCCACATAAATTTTGGTGTTCTTTGTGCATGGTTTTGTTTTTTGATTTCATGTTCATTAATATCTGATTGATTTAAGTTTGATCCAGATTAATTAAACTGAAGAAAATTGTTTGAAGATAATTGATTCACCCCCTCTTAGTTATCCAAGTTGTTTAACACTCTCTCTCTCTCTTACTCCCTCTATCTCTCTCCCCTCTACCATTAACCCTATATACTAAGCCCTTAACCCATAAACCATAAACCCTTAAACCTGTTAGAAACCAAGATCAGACATGCAAACCAAAAAGGCCTTCCACAGAAGAGAAAAATAGAAAAAGCAAGAGCTTTGCATGAAGATGTGCAAAATAATATTATTCAGGAATTCATAATTACATGAGATGATTTTCTTTATAAAAAAAAATTATGCATAACCCTAATCTTATCTTGAGCAACAAGATAGCTCAACAAGATAAGGATGAGAATAAATAACCTAGGAATTAAAATATTACCTAAGTAAAGTTAATATTAATTACACTAACACCCCCCCATAAGTGCAAATTAGGGAGACTGAAAAAACATGCACCTAAATGATAGAATGAATGCAAGAAAGCATGAATGGGTCCCAAAAACAAGGCCTGATTAGGTACCCATGTACAAATGCAATAATGAGGTAGAGAAGGAAAACCCAGTGGGACAAAACCCCCCTACAATGAGATGACTGTTGCAAAGAAGCACTAGAAGAACACTATGGAGTAACACTGGAACCACAATATGACAAGCAAGGAAAGATACTTCTGTCTACAAGAAACCAAAGCGGAATCATAATAATACAACAACAGACCCGATGCCACGGAACACTGGAAAACTCATAAACTGGAACAACCCTACAATCTGTGAAGCAACAATAGATGAAATGATGACAGAATCTAGAAACCGTGTATCTTGATGTCGATGCTAAACTATGACTAAAACTCTTCCATGGGAACAAGTACCATAAAGACTCTAGAACATTAACCATAAAAACATGGCCCTCAAACTAAGAAGGATCTAAACCAATGCAGATCAATAACCATAAACTCTTAATATAAAGTGTGAACCGATGTGAATCTGATATGTGTCAAGCAAGAGAAAAAATGTGGCCAAAAGAAACTAGGAAACCAAATATAACCCATGTGAGCTATCATCAAAACAAGATGAAGATCAAAGTGCATGCACACTCTAATAAGATTATTATGCAAGAAACCCCCCTGATGGAACTTTATCTCAATTCATTTATTACAATAACCCAACGATTGTAAAAGGAGAGAATTATAATGTGCATAAACAGTAAATAAGATGATGTGGTACTAAAATGAAGTACAAATATTCAATTTTCACCCTTCCAACTGCCAAAACATCTAAGTAATCTCCAAAACACCCATCAGGACAAATATGGAATAATGATCAACCTGGGCAGACATAGAAAAAATTGCATGGACAACAAAATAGAGCTCCTCAATACCTTTCCAACGCCGCAAAGAAGGAAAAAATTGGAGATCATGGAAAAAATTTATGAGCTCGGAAGCCATAAATAAACATCTGGCTTCAAACAGCAATAAATGTAGCTAAATAGAAAAAAACTAAAAAATAAACTGCAACAAATGAAAGTGCTCGGTACCAGCTTTCCAGCAATATCTTGTTTTCCCAATTTCAATATTGTATGCCCAAGTTGCACCAAAAAGAAAACAACTACTCCTTGAAGGAAAAGTGGGGTTAGGAGGGGGCAAAGAGGGCCGGCTGTACGATGATGTCATCATTTCACGAGCATAAATTTGATGGCCTAGAGGCCGTCAGGGCAAAAAAGCACCCCTCCTGCTGGAAAAAATTTCTCGGCCGCCAGTATATGCTCCCTGATTCAGAATATTCCTTCACAGGTTGTTGGTCGGTTGCTATTCGCGAAGCTCCTGGTCCACCATAGGACCGTGGTTGGGCTAAAAAGGACTCATGGGGGCTAAGCGTGGCCCAATGGTGCTTGGGTGGTGGAGGCGGGCAGCGGTGGCGGACCGGCAACTACCTGGTGGCCACTCGGTGGCCACCGGGTGGCGGGATCCTTTAGAACTGTAGGCGCTAGCACAAGACACAAGAAATGTGTTTTATTAATTTTTTTTTCGTTTTTCGTGCTCAAGGAGCATGCTAGGGAGGCCGTACGGCCCCCAGACAAAACAATTTTTTCCTTTCGGACCAACTTCACCAAAATCGACGAAACGACAGGCATGCTTAGGGTTTTTGGCTGCTGCAAACTCGATGGTGACCTTTGTTTGCGCCCAAAGTGCCTCAAAAAATTAGCTACATCCAAAGCTTGCAAAAAGTCTCCTAGCTTGAAACCCTCACAAATCTAGCAAATGATGACCAAAATCTACAAAACAAAAGCCAATCCTGACTTTTTCCAACATTCTGAATCCAATGGTGAAGCTTGATCTGATCCAAGACACTGTATAGATGAACTCAAGGCATGAAACCCTCGAGGAATCCCGAACGAATTTTGCAATGATTTTCTCAAAATTCTAAGGGGCTGCAAATCAAGGCTCTGATACCATGTTAGAAACCAAGATCAGACATGCAAACCAAAAAGGCCTTCCACATAAGAGAAAAATAGAAAAAGCAAGAGCTTTGCATGAAGATGTGCAAAATAATATTATTTGGGAATTCATAATTACATGAGATGATTTGCTTTATAAAAGAAAAGTATGCATAACCCTAATCTTATCTTGAGCAACAAAATAGCTCAGCAAGATAAGGATGAGAATAAATAACCTAAGAATTAAAATATTACCTAAGTAAAGTTATGCAAGTGTAATAAAATATTAATTACACTAACAAAACCCTCTACCCTAGCTTGCCAATTCGGTGAAATTGACAATGTAGTGGCTTGTTTGAAAAAATGGGTCTAAGAAATGGGGTCTCCCAGTGATGTAAATCATCAGGAGACCCCATTTCTTGGGCCCATTTTTTCAAATAGGTCAAGTTAGGTTGCCAATTCGGTGAAATTGACAATGTAGTGGCCTATATGAAAAAATGGGTCCAAGAAATGGGGTCTCCCGATGATTTACATCACTGAGACACCCCATTTCTTGGACCCATTTTTTCAAACATGACAAGTTAGGTTTTCAATTTCACCGAACTAGCAAGCATTGTCAATTTCATTGAATTGGCAAGCTAGTGGGCCAACTAGCTTGCCAATTTGGTAAAATTGGCAATGTAGTGGCCTATTTGAAAAAATGGATCTAAGAAATAGGTTACATCACTTGGAGACCCCATTTCTTGGACCCATTGTTTTCAAACAGGCCAAGTTAGGTTGCCAATTCAGTGAAATTGGCAATGTAGTGGCTTGTAGGAAAAAATGGGTCCAAGAAATGGGGTCTCCTAGTGATTTACATCACTAGGAGACCCCATTTCATGGACCCATTTTTTCAAATAGACCAAGTTAGGTTGCCAATTTCATCACCAGGAGACCTCATTTCTTGGACCCATTTTTTCAAACAGGCCAAGTTAGGTTTCCAATTTCACTGAATTGGCAATGATTTACATCACCGAGAGACCCCATTTCTTGGACCCATTTTTTCAAACAGGCTAAGTTAGGTTGCCAATTTCACCAAATTGGAAAGCATCATTGGGAGACGCCATTTCTTGGACCCATTTTGTCATACAACCCACTAAATGGCCAGTTTCACTAAATTGGCAAGCTTGTGGGCCCATTAGCTTGCCAATTTAGTGAAATTGGAAATGTAGTGGCCTATTTGAAAAATGGGTCCAAGAAATGGGATCTCCTAGTGATTTACATCACTGAGAGACCCCATTTCTTGGAACCATTTTTTCAAACAAGCCAAGTTCGGTTCCCAATTTCACCAACTTAGTAAGCTAGTGGGCCCAAGGTTGCCAATTTCACAAAATTGGCAAGCTAGTGGGGTCTCTCTCTCTCTCTCCCCTCTACTCTTAACTCTAAACCATAAACCCTTATACCTTCTAACCTCTACCTTCAACCCAATACCCTCTACCGTATGCATTGGACCCTCAACCTATTGGAAAGAGACACTGCATGATTCATTTGGTGTTGTCATTGATGGGAACCCTAGTCAGTGATCCTATCTATACTTCAGTATTTGCTCGTACCAGAAGTCAAATTGAAGTTTTGTGATTAACTGTCAAAGCTAGAAAAAAGCATCTAACAAAGTTGTGTATATCGATTCATATGTAAATTCTTATTATCGTTTTGTGTTGTGGATCTCAAGGAATTTTTTTCGATGTATGAACTATCTTATCTTTGAATCATAGAGCCTCGTATTGATTGGTGTGCAAGTTAGAAGATCTGGTTTGATGATTTTTAGTCTAATAGTGCAGAAAGGTTGACTAAATGAATGTAGCGTGTTGCAGATATTTGAGGAGTAAATTTTTAAGGTGTTTTGTGTTTGAAGTATGTTGTTTTGGGTCTTCACTATTTTTTTTCTGACTTTGTATGATTCACATTAATAATTATTTGTGGATTGAGCTGATGGTTTATTCATGTTCTATATTTTGTTGAAGTCAACATGTAGTTGATGTAATTTCTTGTTGCAAATATATATAAGCGATTACTCATATCATTTTGAGGTGTGTTGCGATGTGTTGCAAAATTTAGAAGGATTATAGATCGATTGTGCATAGTTTCACTTGTGTAGAAGAAGATTGGGATTCAAATTGAGGAAAATAGAGTGTGAAGAATTCAATTAAAGTGCTTAATCAGAACTATACACATGCATTAGAAAATGCTATTTCATAGTCCATCCACTCCATATTGTCTATCTATGATTGTAAAATAGTGAGTCTTCTTTTGGGTAGTACGCTTATTGCATTTGAGTAGTGAGCTCTAGGTAGTGTGCCTGAATGCATGTGCATTCCCATTTATAAACACTTATTTTGAGTATACTCATATTGTGGATTGGCCTTCCTCTGTGGGTTTTCCCCTAACAGGGTTTCCACATAAAAATATTTGTGTTATGGTGTTTTGGTTGATTTTCTTGTGTTGTTGCATCTTTCTTTTGGTTCAATGCTATAAGTGGTTTAAGGATCAAGTTAATAAAGTTAAATTTTGTAGAACACTAATTCACCCCCCCCACTCAGTTTTCTTTGATTCCAACAATTGGTATTAGAGCCTAGTTCCTCAGAAGAAGTTTAAAGCTTGGGGAAGATCCGGGGAGGTGATTCAATGGATTCTGGCAATCTTCAACAACAACTTTTGGTGGCACTAGATGATCTTGATCAGTCCAAATTTGAAGTTTGGTAATTGCAAGAAAGCTTCATGAATGCTGATAAAATCATTCAATCATTGAAAGATCAGATCAATAAGTCCAGGGAAAAGATAAAGGACCTCTATGATCAGCTCAAGCTGAAAGAAAGTAAAAGCATGGAAGATGAACAACTAAGTCAAGCCTTGAAGGAAAAGATAGAAGAATGTGAAAAGCTTTCCAGTAATAATGTTGTCCTAAAGCATGAGATAGAATCTATTGTGATGAGGATGACCAAGGAGATTGAAGACATAAAGAAGAATGAAGAGAACCTTAATCCTTGAAAGAAAAATCTGAAGAATGTAGCAGAATTAATGATGGATTCAACCAGTTGGAGCTTGAATTGGAACAATCTAGAAACAATGAAGAAGAGCTTGAAAGATAGATTGTTACTCTCAGGGATGAACTTGCTATTGCAAATGAATACAAGGAGAAGTTCAAGACTAGCTCAGCTAAGCTTGATGAACTGATTCAAAGTTAGAGGACTGGAAGTGACAAGCAAGGTCTTGGATATAAGAAAGGAGAAAGCTCCAAATCCGATCAAAGGAATTTCAAGTCAGGAAATCAGATGAACAAAGTTGGAAGGTATCCGGTAAGACAACCTAATTCTCAAAAGTTCAATGGATACTATTTTGTTTGCAATAAATTTGGTCATATGGCTACTCAATGTAGAAGAAGAATGAATCCAAGTGGTCCACCATTCTCAGGTTAGTGCTTCAATTGCAATAAGTATGGTCATAAGCCAATTGAATGCAAAAATATGTCAAACAATTTTTCCAATAGAAATGTCATATGTTATGACTGCAATAGATTTGACCATATTGCTAACCAGTGCAGAAAAAGAGAAAATCAATGGAATAACTTGTCTAGATAAAGAAATGTAGTGTGCTATAATTGCAACAAATCCGGTCACATTGCAAGGTTCTGTAGAAGCAAGAAGGGTTAGATAAACAAAGGGAAAAATGTGCAAAAGGATGATAAGGGAAAATGAAAAGTTACTATAGATGAGATCATGAAGCAAATGAAGAAGACATGGGTGAAGAAGAGTGGCACTAATGCAGGAAATAATTCCACACTAGAATCTGGTGTTGGAAATTCCTTTGGGAATTAGTTTATGGCCTCTGGCCTAGGGGGAGTTCTCAAGAAAATATTTTACCTACCCTATCGATAGTTGATACTGGAATGTGGCAAATTGCAATGGTTTCATTAATGATATATAGATGTTTTGGGATCTCTTGTAGAAGAAATTTATGAAAAATTAAAGATTCACAGAAGAATTCTCTTTCAGAATCTATGAAAATAGGGTATCTAGAAGACCTAGGGAAAATTTATTTATTGCAACAAAAGGTTAGGCATGCGAATGATAAAAGGTTACTTTTATTCCTCATTTTTTACATTGAATTTTGAGAAGTTTGGAGAGCTCTGCAAGCGAATATTGGCTAGATACAAGTCTGAAGATGATTCAGAAATCAAACCCTAATATGACGAAAGGTATTTATCTGCAAAACTTGTGAACTTGAAATTTCTGGAAATGGTTGCTTCATTGGTTGTTGATATTAAGGATAGTCCCCATCCAAAATTAAATGGCACCCATTCAAATCTATTGACACATAAGCATTAGGTGCATTTTCTTTCGTTATGTATGGTGTTTTGCATATTGAAGATATTAGGGCATATATTCATGCAAATGTTGAGGAATTAGGAAGCTCCCAGTTGTTAAATTTGTACACAAATCACATTGTGGGAGAGGATCTTTGTGTAAGGCCTGAATTTAAGACTTTGGAGGAGAAGTTCACAAAAATTGTGAAGTTTCCTGTGTTCAACAAAAATGAATGGGTTCGGTACGTATTGAGTCGAGTGCATGCCTAGTTTATGTGGTTAAATCAGCCTTTCAAGATCACAAAGGAAGCTATAAAAATTGTTACTATTCTAAATTCATCTGGTGGTTTGCCGATATTGAAATCTGTGAAGAACCAAATAGTCACTGAAGCAACCAGTTCAGTTTTTAACAAAAGAACCATGACAATTAATGACATCATCAAATTGGATGTAAAGTTTGCTTCTATGATTATTAGATATAAAATTTATCACTCCAATCAAGATAACTCTGTATCTGATACTATAATCTATGAAACTTATTAGATGGTCAAGGAAAATGCAGAATATGACTTGTGTGAGTTACTCCAGGGCCAACTAATTGAAAATCTTGGAAAAATAAAGCACAAGAATAATTATTTCAAGTATGGTAATATATTGTTATGTCTATTCTTCTACTTCATGAATAAAGTTCCAGGAGTTGGTAAAGTGCAATGGCAAAGTGATACACCAGTAGTTGTTCAAATCAGAGATATCTTCTACAGAATTGGTGACAACAAAGCAAGGAGAATTGCTATTTGGGGTTATTTCAAAAGATTTTAGAGTGAAATGCAAGCCAGGGAAAGGATTCCTACATCGATTATGGAAAAGTATAAGGACACTATTTTCTTCATGTTTGACATTGTTCAATGTTTGATGGAAGCTGCAAAACCTAGAATAGTTTGGATAATGCCTATGGGATATGAGGTTGAAGAACACATTTTGGAGTTGTATGCTCAACACCTATTGAGTAAACCTTGGGATTTGACAAAAGAAAGGTTTGGTACCTTCGAAGAAAAGGATACGCAAGTGCATGAACAACTGAAGAAGACTATGATAGTCTGGAAGGTGAGAAAGGAAGTTGAAGCTTTTGAAGAAAGCATGGGAATATTAGCTAAATCAGTGAGGGAAGCTAGGAATAAAAGAGAACAAGTTGAAGGAGTCCCTGATAGAACTAAGTTAGAAAATCTAGCAGCATCCTCTGGTAGATCTAGATCTACAAGTAGCTCTGCTCTCTCATTTAGTCTTGCAAAGAAATGAAGCCTAGCGAAAGTTCAAGTCAAGACATCTGGAAGAGAAGGAAAGGGGAAGAAGGATAAAAGCACAAGAGTCTATGTTGTAGTTGATGATGATGAGGAAACTAAATTTGATGAAGAGGTAAGAGAAATCAAGCATTGAACCATTCATTTTTAGCTAATGGACAACTCTTGCTCTTCTACTGTTTTTCACCTAAAAGGAGAGAGAGGAGAAAAAATGATAATGGTTCAATCAAATAATGTTATGTGTGATGTTTTCTAACCTAAATGAAGTTAACCAAATGCTATTGACTGATCTAAATGAATCAAAATGAATGCAAGCATGAAATTTAAGCTATGTTTGAAAACATACTATGATATGTAAACAATGAAGTAAATGAAGAAAATATGCAGAAAAGAATGAGTTAAATAAGAGTGCACCTAGGAAAAATATAATGAATCTATAATGTTGTGGATGTTGGATGAAATTGCTGATTTTTTTACAATGGGACTCATTCGCCCAGGGTGGTGAATTAGTCTTCCTCCTGGTGAAAAACTGTTGGAAGCAAGTTTCTATCTGTTGGGATCTAGAATCTGACAAAATTCAGATTTTTAGTCGTAAGGTGGGACTCATTCACCATAGGTAGTGAATCAGTCCTCTCCTGAATTTCTAAAAAATCAGGAGACAACTCTACAACACCAGATCTGGAAATCACTGCTTGTCGGGTTTCCAAAGTCAAATATGTGGGAAACGGACAAAAAACCTTCTCCAAGCTAGAAATAGACTTAAGTTGACTTAAAGCACCTAGTTGACTTGTAAACCAATCTTCAACACCAAAAAAATTGTCAAATCTGCATAGCTAGGTCAAACCCTTGATGATGTAAGTCTGAAGTAATGTCAATGGTTGCTTCAAAGTGCTTGAATAGTGCTTGAAAATATGTTGTAAAATGCTTGAATGCTTGAGTGAATACGTGGATAAGTTAACTTAATGAATTGGGGGGGGGGTTTGAAATGATGTGAAAATAACTTATTTATACACACTTGTGCCTTAGTTACCCATTCATACCTCATCACAGGCCAACATCAAGTGTTTTTTAATAAAATATTGAAAGGAAATTTAAAATATTTTGAATTTGGGGCCAAGGGGGACTCATTCGCCACCCATGGCGAATGGGTCCCACCTAGGACATGAAAATGTGTCGAGAAATATGTTGTATTTAATACTATTTGTTGGGATAATACTCAAAAATACACTTAATTAAGCATATGAGAGCATAAAGGGATCAAATAAAGCATAAGGATAAATAGTGAAAATATGCCTAGAAGAGCATGAAAGCTTGTTACAAGACTTTACAACAATTCAAAATAGGACTTGTTGATGAGTAAAAAGATGATTTTTCGGTGAATTGAAATAAATAGAGTCTAGAAGAATGTAGAGATGTCTTACAACACTTGACAACACCTTCACATGACATTCTTTGAGTTTTAGTACCTAAATAAGCATGTTCAAGCCATGTCACAACATAAAGTCAAAGCAACATAGTTCCAAACCCATGAAAGAAGATCTAAAAGGCCATGAAAATAACAAGGGGCCATTTTTCTATGGCACATTTAGACCCCACTTTAGTAAGAGGATGAACTTTCTTCAAACTCACACTAAAGTAGCCATGAACATCGAGAGGAGGGTTCAAATGCACTAACGCTACCAAGATGGAATAACCATGATCAAGAGGGATGATCAAGCCCCCAGGATGAAGATCCCATAGAAAACTAAGCATAAGAACAAAGGAACACACAAGTGTTGAGATGAATCGAATGAAGCTTCAATCGTCAATCCAACTAGTTGTGGATTAGATCTAGGTTGATTGTTTGAAAAAGAGAATGTGTACTCACTCTGGGGTGACAGAACACATGATGATCCATCGGGTGAGAAAGCCCAAATGTACTCACTATGGGGCCAAAAAACTAGTTGTCCACGGGGTGAGAAAGCCCAAAAGGTAAGATACATACGCTAGTTGGTATGCACTCAAAAACACAAAGGTGGCTATGGGGAAAAGTCATGCTGCTAGGTGGGCTTCCCGCTCAACCATATCAAAGTTATACCTGTTGATAAATTTAATAAGGTGCCACAAAGAAAAATTATCATAAACAAAAATACAAAGGTACCACAGTCATGCATGCTGCATTATGCAAGGTGGCAAAAAGGAATGCAAAATGAAAAAATGTAAATTACAAAAATGTAAAGTGTAAAAGTGTGAAATATGTTCAAAGGAGTCTTGTTCAATTCATACAAGGTCAGTCACTTAGCGAACATTGTATCTAATGTCTCCAAGAGAGGACCAATCAAAAAATAGTATATTCACAACTTAGGGGATGCAATGCATTGCATCAGGCCACCAAGAGGAATGCAATATGCTTAGAAAGATCACACTTATGAAGGACATCACACCCAATGTCATCCACAAAGTGATGAAAACATCATATAAATGACAAGGCTACACTAAGAACCAAGAATACACATGGATTCTAGTAATGTATTCCCCCCACTTTAAAGGAATTGCTACACATCATTTTGTGAGCAATTACTTTAAAGTAGAGAAGAAAATAAAATAAAAAAACAAGACATGAGAGACAACCTAGAAATCCCTATGCCAAGTCATATGTTTCAAAGTTAGGTTGCATCATGTCAACAAAAAGGGAAAAGAAATAAAATGGAGTTGCCCCCTGGAAAAGAAATCACACCAAACACATAAGGGATCTATGGATTTGGGGTCAGTATGTTCGTTGTTGCAATGTGTTTATGAAAGAGCTCGAAACTGTCATCATTCCCCAAAGCACATAGAACTGGAAGAATGAAACAAAGAGAGTGAAAAAAAAAAAAAAGTTTTTTGGGTCAACATGGAAGAGACATTGTATTATCGACACCTTGCATTGTCCCCAAAAGGAAAACACAAGCGAAAAAAAAATTAAAAGGTGAAAGAAAATGAAAAATCTTTTAGGTCAACATGAAGAAGACATTTCGGCCAAAATGTTTTGCATCATCCCAAAAAGGAGAAGACAAAACAAAGAGAAAGAAAGACAATGTATGACATATAGAAGAATAGAGGTACAAATAGAAGAAGTGTACGAAGAGAAGGAAACATCAAACACACAATACGGGGGAACTTGATACACACATGAAAAGGAAAAAGGGACAAGTATTGCAAATGTAAGCCAACCATTAACTAAGTTATTGGCTTCTCAATCTTAAATGGTTAAGTGGAAAAGGAATAACATAGTTAAGAGACAAAGACAAGTGCATTACAAGGACAAGGCTAATAACGTCTTGCCCTCCACAAAGAGTAAAGGAAAGAATGAACCAAAGTGGGTGATGTGAAATGATCATGCAATAGTGAGAATAGAGAATTCTACAACTATGGAATGATGATTGGATTTGGTTGGTTTAGGGTATTACGGGGAAACAATCGGTATCAGTGAAGTGATACTTACCTAGTATTTCCTTCAATATCCAACATTCTTATATGCAATGTCAAAGAATACAATGATATTTGCAAAATAGGATGTTAGAGTCTTTCAGATGAATAACCAACCTATTCATAGGTGGTAAAAGTATAAGATCTTTGTTTAAAAGTAATTGAAGTCTCCTTTCACATTCAAGTGGTGGATGTGTAGGAAACTTAATCTTTGTGACTTTGTAAGGTCATTTTTGCTTGCTAGATTCACCTTGTTCATGAATAGAAGGAGGAATAGGAACCATAGGGATCCTAACATCCTTGTCATTAGAAGGAGATAATGGTTGTTCACATGCAAGAGGAATGTTGAAGTTAGGAGGAGCATTCAAGATCATTGTTCTAGAATCCTGAAGTCTCCTAGGTTGAAGAGGATGTCTATCAGGATGAGAGGGATCTTGATATCCTAGTCCTATTGTGTGTGCTTCAGTTGATTGTTGTTCAAGAAGTTGATGGATGTCATGTTTGAATGTTTTGTGTCACAACCTTGTTTACTTAAGATAGTGAATCCTTTACCATACATCTCTTCAAGGTTGATAGGAGTGTTTGTGACTTTGTGATCATAAAAGGGTTGTGAATGTGATTGGTGAGAGGTACTAGGTCCACTTGATGAAGGAAACTTAGGTCCTATAGTGACTTTAGGATGTAAGTATGCAAAGTGATCAGGAGGTGCGATGGTGGGAAGGTCTTGTGACCTCATGGAGGGATAAAAGGTTGCATTTGATTCTAGATTATCAAGGAAATCATTGTAGAACTTGTTCATGCTAGCATCATCTTCTCCAATGATGCCTACTTCATGTGGAGGACAATCATAAGGAGTTAAAGAAGCATGGGGTTGTTCAAGGTCATTAGGGTCACAACCAAAGGCACAATTGGACATGTCTACCAATGAATTTAATGAATTCTAAAACGTATTGAAAGAAAATGCCATGATGAAAATAAACTAAGATGCAATAAATGATGAAAAACAAATATTCTATAAATGAAAATAGAATACAAGAATAGGAAACTGTAATGTAGAAAAATGTCAAAAAGATTGCAGAAATGTTGTTTAACAAGTGCAGAGGGACCGATTCGCCCTGGGTGGTGAATGAGTCCCAGTATGATGTTTATATGTGTTTTTCAAAAAATTTAAGATGATTTTAATGCTCTACAGAATACAATCAAAGATGTAGAATGCAATTTTTTACTTTTTTCAATGAGATGCAATGCAAAAATGAAATCTAATTGAATCTTTCACTAATGCAAGATAAAATGCAAAAACAAAACAATGTACTAATTGAATGTTAATGAAAATGTAAACTAGCATGCAATATGTAAATAAAATCAGAAATTAAAAGTGCTCAAAACATTGGATTTACCAAAATGAACAGTTGCTTTTTGGCTCCTATGGACAACTCTTGCTCTTCTAGGGTTTTTCACCTAAAAGGAGAGAGATGTGAGAAAAAATGATAATGGTTCATTCAAATAATGTTTTGTGTGATGTTTTCTAACCTAAATGAAGTTAACTAAATGCAATTGATAGATCTAAATGAATGAAAACGCATGCAAAAGTGAAATTTAATCTATGTTTGAAAACACACTATGATATGCAAACAATGAAGTAAATGAAGAAAATATGTAGAACAGAAAGGAATGAGTTAAATCATAGTGGACCTTGGAAAATATGATGAATTTGGAATGTTATGGATGCTGGCTAAAATCATTGATTTTTCATAATAGGACTCATTTGTCTAGGGTGGCGAATTAGTCCTCCTTATGGTGAAAAACTGTTGGAAGCAAATTTCTATCTGTCAAGATCCAGAATTTGACAAAATTCAGATTTTCAGTCTTAAGGTGAGACTCATTCACCATAGGTGGTGAACCAGTCCTCTCCTAAATTTCTAAAAAATTAGGAGACAACTCTGCAACACCAGATCTGAAAATCACTGCTTGTCAGGTTACCAAAGACAAATCTTGTGGGAAACAAACCAAAAACCTTCTCCAAGCTTGAAATAGACATAAGTTGACTTGTAAACCAATCTTTAACACCAAAAATATTTTCAAATCTGCATACCTAGGTAAAACCCTTGATGATGTAAGTCTGAAGCAATGTGTAAAATGTGCTTGAAAATATGTTGTAAAATGCTTTAATGCTTGAGTGAATAGGTGGATAAGTTAACTTGATGAATTAGGGGGGGTGAAATGAGGTCAAAATCACTTATTTATACACATGTGTGCCTTAGTTACCCATTCATACCTCATCGCAGGGTGACATCAAGTGTTTTTGAATAAAATTTTGAAAGGAAATTTAAAATATTTTAAATTTAGGGCCAAGGGGGACTCATTCGCCACCCATGGTGAATGGGTCCCACCTAGGACCTTAAAATGTGTGTTGGTAAATATGTTGTATTTAATGTTATTTGTCAGGATAATACTCAAAAATACACTTAATTAAGCATATGAGAACATAAAGGGGTTAAATAAAGCATAAGAAAAGGATAAATAGTGAAAATATGCCTCTAGAAGAGAGTGAAAGCTTGTTACAATACTTTACAACACTTCAATATAGGACTTGTTGATGAGTAAAAAGGTGTTTTTTAGGTGAATTGCAATAAATAGAGTCTAGAAGAATGTAGAAATGTCTTACAACACTTCACAACACCTTCACAAGATTTCGTTCTTTGAGTTTTACTACCTAAATAAGCATGTTCAAGCCATGTCACAACATAAAGTTAGAGCAACATAGTTCCAACACCATGAAACAAGATCTAAAAGGCCATGAAAATAAGAAGGGGCCATTTTTCTATGGCACAAGCATAAGGGGACAAAGACATCAAAATTCTCCAAGGACAAGCCCTCTAGTGAAGAGAAAGTAAAGAAAAAGGTGAAAACTGATAGATTAGGTACGTCTATAGATGAAGTGGAAAAATATTTGATTAAGGATGGTAATCTCAAACCACTTTCTAAATGGTATGATACTTTTGATAGTGTTGGTCAAAGAACTCTTGAAGAAGCTACAATAAAATATTTGATTTTTTTCAATATGACTCTCATAGAAATAATGTCTGAGTTACCTAAAGGGTCATATGAAGTCTTGGAAATGAGGAGATTTAATGCAAGAACTAAAGAGGAACAAATGAGAGAAGGCATACTTGTTGATCTATTTCTAGTAATGTCATTAGAAGAAATGAAGAATATTCTCAATGATGCAAAAAGGATTTTTTAAGAAAAAAAAAAGGATGAATAAGCTTATGATCGGACAGACTGAAGAAGTTGCAAAAGATACTGAGAAAAATCTTAAGGTAGTTTTATTGAAGAACATATACAATGTTGTTTATGAATAATTTCATGATGAAGATGTTCCATCTGGTCCGGTAATTGAAGAAGGGAAAGAAAACACATTTGAGGACATTTAGAATCCTCTAGATGTGTAAGATACTAAAATTCCCATGGAGACTGAAGATCCTAAAGATATGTCAGTTGAAACAAAGCAAGAGTCTGTGGTTGAAGAGAAGAAGGTTGAGGTAAAGGAAGTTGTTGTGGAAGAAAGAGACACTACAAAGGCAGTAAAGGAATTTTTAGAAGAAAAATAGGAGGAGTTTGACCCTAAATTGGTTGAAGGTCCTATCAACTTGGCCACTCCATCTCCTATTCAGAAGCTAAAGGTAGCATCATTTGCTTAGGCCAAGGCAAGAGAGGAGATACTAAAATCTCACATTGAGGATAGTGAGTTGCTCAGCCTTAAATCCAGTATCTTGGAGAAGATCATGCCTACATATGTCAAGGATTTATTTTCAATTCTTCCTTTGGTCAGCTAAAGAAGCTTATCAACTCTGTAAGTACTCACTTTGAGTCTCTTGAAAAGTCAGTTGAGGATAAGGTTCAGAAAGAATTTGATGCAAAAAGGTTTAGTAGATCTTGAAGAGTATGATAGCTAATGACAAATCCTTATTAGCTACTTGTGAGAAGAACATTCAAGGTGCATTATCTGAAGGAGGAAATATTTAAGTTATGCTTATCATTGTCCAAATTCACCAAGGTCATTGAAAAGAAAATTAAGGAACATGAGAAATAGTTAGCAGATATTTCTCAAGCCTTTGATCCTCTAACTGTTTTAGTGAGTAAGCAAGAAGGTCAAGTCATATCCCTGCTTGAAAAAATAAAAATTTTGAAGCATGAAAATGAAAAAAAAATTGAAAGAGTATGCGAGCTTAGAGGATTGATTGGTCCTAAAATGGAGGCAATTCTTAGTGCATTGAAGGAAGCAAAAGATGTTATGGCTGTCAGTGATCCAAAAAAACTTCAATAAACAAAGATGCAATCCTATCTATTTTGTGGTCACATGACTTTTGGGGAGTCTCAAAAAAGGTTGGGACACTAGTTTGAGCCTATTGAAGAACAATTTTCCAGACATATTCAAGTTCATGTAAGTTGTAAAAGCATGTTTGTACATATGCAGTTTGTTCATAGCAATTTTGTATGATTTTTGGTATGCAGATTCCCACCTTTTCCATTGATGTCAAAGGGGGAGAGTGGGATAGTGAAAAATGTCATATTCATCTTAGGGGGAGTTGTGTTTTGAAGTTTTGAGGATTGCAGTGTAATTCATGTCGGTACTGATTTTGACACTTAGTAATTTTTCACTAAGTAATTCTATCAATGCCAAAGGGGGATATTGTTGGCAAGAGACACTACACGAATCATCTAGTGTTTTCATGGATGGAAACCCTAGTTAGTGATCCTATCCGCACTTCTTTATTTGCTTGTACTAGAAGTTAGATTGAAGTTTTGTGATTAACTGTCAAAGCTAGAACAGAGCATCCGACGAAGTTGTGTATATCGATTCTTATGTAAATTCCTGTTATCATTTTGTATTTTGGATCTCAAGGAAGGTTTTTCAATGTATGAACTATCTTATCTTTGAATCCTAGAGTCTTGTATTGATTGGTGTACAAGTTAGAAGATCTAGTTTGATGGTTTTTAGTCTAACAGTGTAGAAAGGCTAACTAAATGAATGTAGTGTGTTGTGGATATTCAAGGAGTATTTTTTTAAGGTGTTTTGTGTTCAAATCATGTTGTTTTGGGTCTTCACTATGTTTTGGCCAACTTTGTATGATTTTCATTAATAATTGTTTGCAGATTGAGCTAACAATTTGTACATGTTCTATATTTTGTTGAAGTCAACATGTAGTTGATGTAATTTCTTATTGCAGATATATATAAGCAATTACTCATATCATTTTGAGGTGTACTGCAATGTGTTGCAAAGTTTAGAAGGATTATAGATCAATTGTGCATAGTTTCACTAGTGCAGGAGAAGATTGGGATTTGAGTTCAGGCAAACAGAGTTTCAAGAGAATAATCAGATAGAGTGTGAGGAATGTGATTAAAGTGCTTAACCAGAACTATACTCAGGCATTCACGGATGTTATTTCATAGTTCATCCACTCTATATTTTTTATCTGTGATTGTAAGAT
This sequence comes from Sequoia sempervirens, assembly GCA_007258455.2. Lineage (NCBI taxonomy): Eukaryota > Viridiplantae > Streptophyta > Pinopsida > Cupressales > Cupressaceae > Sequoia > Sequoia sempervirens. Next base: position 8,865,961 of record VDFB02049217.1, on the reverse strand, counting down.
AGTGATTCTTCTTTTGGGTAGTAAGCCTATTGTATTTGAGTAGTGAGCTCTAGGTAGTGTGCTTGAATGCATGTGCATTCCCATTTGTAAACACTTATTTTGAGTATACTCATATTGTGGATTGGTCTTCCATCATGGTTTTTCCCCTAATAGGGTTTCCACATAAAAATCCTTGTGTTATGGTGTTGTGGTTTATTGTCTTGTGTTGTTGCATCTTTATTTTGGTTCAATGCTATAAGTGGTTTAAGGATCAATTTAATAAAGTTAAATTTTATAGCACACTAATTCACCCCTCCTCTCAGTGTTCCTTGATTCCAACACAACCATAATCCTTAAGCTCTCTACCCTCTACTCCCAACCCAATACCCTCTACCCTAGACCCTAATACCTCAACCCTTAAACCCTTAAACCCAAGTAAACTCTCTACTCTAACCCCTCAACCCTCAACCCTCAACCCTTAAACCTTAATCCCTCAACCCCTATACCCTCTACCCTATACATTGGACCCTCAACCCTATACCCTCATTATCATGAGATATTTACTCCTTATGGTAAGCTAACACCCGTGCAAAAGTTCAATTTGTGATTGGACCTAAAGATTATGTTAGGTGCATTGCCGAGAAATTCAAGGAAGCTTAATAAAGTTACAAAGGTATGATAAGCAAAGGTACAAATCATGAATTTCATTTTTATTTCCTCAATTAATGATGTAAAATAGAGTTTATTTTGAGTAATTTACATTGAAATGATCACCTGTGTATCATATAGGACCATCAGGACATGACTATCCTTAGGGGGGAAGGTTGTCACAACCCTAATTGTGACCTGACCCTAAATTTTGTATAGATATTTAGCTAAATATCAAACTCAACCCTAAATTTTGTATTGTCATGTTGATATGGAAGTTCAACTGAAAGTGAAACCTAACTGTCATAATGGTTGGCCCTAAAATTTTATATCATTGTCTTATTTGTTGTTTTATCTAGATATACAAATAGTTGTTCCAGTTAGTTGTTAAAAAATTAATCGTTTTAATGAATCTCTCTCTCTCTCTCTCTCTCTCTCTCTCTCTCTCTCTCTCTCTCTCTCTCTCCCACCCCCCCTTCCACTTCCACTTCAATATAATGCAAAAATGGTATAGATTTGATAATGCAAATGATGATATGATATTAATTTTGTGTCATATTTATTTAAATGAGTAAATGACTCTCACTTAGATACTTTTGTTTTAATCTTTAACAAGATTTTTTTTTTTTTTTGAAAGGACATGGCTGATATAGGTAAATTGGTTGCTTATATTATCAACCTTCTTTCAAAATATTGAGGAGAAGGACATAGGAGTTGCTAGGATGGAATGATCATATGAAAACCTAGTAGTTCATGTTACCTTATTATGAGTAGAATTTTCATTCTTATGGATGCAACCATGGAAGCTTTTGTTTAGTCATTGTGATTGTGCACTCATGCAACATTTTTTGTTGGTAGGTGAAACAATATATTTGGTACTCATTGCATGTTAGGTTATGTTGTTGCATATGGTATCATAGCCAACTATTTTTCTCTCCTTCCTAAGAGTTTTCATCTTGTTACAACTATATATGGCATTAAAATCTTATTACATGTGTTAGGTTAATCCATCGCTACACAGATTTCACACATGTTGGCCACAGATAGCTAGACTCCCCATGATGGGTCAGGCTCCCTTCATGGGGTAGCACAGGGAAGCCTATGGCTTCGTGGTAAGGCAAAAATCACCTCAATGATGCTCTTTGTCCCTTTACCCCCTTCTACTTCAAATGGAGAAAGAATAGAGGAGGTTTGTGTCTTATTTTCTTTGCTTCAATTTCAAATCTATCTTCAATTGTTAATGGTTAAGAAGTATATGATTCTTAATTAAATTTAATATGTAATTGGTTATAAAATGTATGATTTATATCTCAGTTTGTAAATTTTATTGTTCCCTAACACTATGAATGTTTAAATTGCTATGATAGAATGCTCATATGCAAATTTATTAGAAAGTGTTGCTTCATTATGCAATTTTATTTTGTTTGAGTATTTCCTTACTCATTATGATGTTGAAATTGTGCATTGTTTTCATTTGTATGTAACTCAGTCTCTTGGTGCTTGTTGCAAATTGGGTACCTATTGTTGGTACTCATTGCATGTTAGGTTGTGTTGTTACATATGGTATCATAGCCAACCATTCTTCTCTCCTTCCTGAGATTTTTCATCTTGTTACAACTATATATGGCATTAAAATTTTAATACATGTCTTAGGTTAATCCATAGCTACACAAATTTCACACATGTTGGCCACAAATAGCTAGACTCTCTGTGATAGGTCAAGCTCCCTTTGTGGGGTAGTACAAGGAATCATATGGCTTCATGGTAGCGATAAAATAACCTCAATGATGTTCTCTCTCCCTTTACCCCCTTATACTTCAAATGAAGGAGAAATAATGGAGGAGGTTTGTCTTATTTGCTTTACTTCAGTTTAGAATCTATCCTCAATTGTTAATGGTTAAGAAGTATATGATTCTTAATTAAATTTAATATGTCATTTTTTATGAAATGTATGAATTCATATCTCATTCTATAAATTTTATCGTGCCCTAACACCATGAATGTTTAAATTGCTATGATAGAATGTTCATATGCAAATTTATTAGAAAGTATTTCTTCATTATGCAATTTTATTTTATTTGAGTATTTCCTTACTCATTCTGATGATGAAATTGTGCATTGTTTTCATTTGTATGTAACTCAGTCTCTTGGTGCTTGTTGCAAATTGGGTACCTATTGTTGGTACTCATTGCATGTTAGGTTGTGTTGTTACATATGGTATCAGAGCCAACCATTCTTATCTCCTTCCTGAGAGTTTTCATCTTGTTACAACTATATATGGCATTAAAATTTTATTACATGTCTTAGGTTAATCCATAGCTACACAAATTTCACACATGTTGGCCACAAATAGCTAGACTCTCTGTGATAGGTCGAGCTCCCTTTGTGGGGTAGTACAAGGAATCCTATGGCTTCATGGTAGTGAGAAAATCACCTTAATGATGTTCTCTCTCCCTTTACCCCCTTATACTTCAAATGAAGGAGAAATAATGGAGGAGGTTTGTCTTATTTGCTTTACTTCAGTTTAGAATCTATCCTCAATTGTTAATGGTTAAGAAGTATATGATTCTTAATTAAATTTAATATGTCATTTTTTATGAAATGTATGAATTCATATCTCATTCTGTAAATTTTATCGTGCCCTAACACTATGAATGTTTAAATTGCTATGATAGAATGCTCATATGCAAATTTATTAGAAAGTATTTCTTCATTATGAAATTTTATTTTATTTGAGTATTTCCTTACTCATTATGATGATGAAATTGTGCAATGTCGTCATTTGTATGTAACTCAATCTCTTGGTGCTTCTTGCAAATTGGGTACCTGCTGTTACATTTGATACATGTAACAACACAACCTAACATGCAATGAGTACCAAATATATTGTTTCACTTACCAACAAAAATTATTGCACAAGCGCATAATCACAATGACTAAACAAAAGCTTCCATAGTTGCATCCATAAGAATGAAAATTGTATTCATAATAAGGTAATATGAACTACTAGGTTTGCATATGATCATTACATCCTAGCAATTCCTTAATCTTTCAAAAGTAGGTTGACAACATAAGCAACCAATTTACCTATAGCAATCATGTCCTTTCAAACAAATCAAAAATATCTTATTAAAGATGAAAACACAAGTATCCAAGTGAGAGTCCTTTACTCATCTAAATAAATATGACAGAAAACAAATATCATATCATCATTTTCATTATCAAATCTATACCATTTCCTACATTATCTTGAAGTGTAAGGGAGAGAGAGAGAGAGAGAGCATCACCAGGATAATTTATGCCCTACCACAAAGCCATAATCTTCTTCAAGCTCTCTATTACCCTAAACCATCAACCCTTTAGGTCCTCAACCTTATACCCTCAATTCTCAAACCTTTACCCTATACATTGGATCCTCAACCTTCATATATCTCTATCACTCTCTCCTCTTCTCTCCTTCTCTCTATCTCACTTCTCCCTCCATCCCTCCCTCTCTACCCTAATCCCTTTACCCTATACATTGGATCCTCAACCCTCATATATCTCTATCCCTCCCTCCTCTTTTGTCCTTATCTCTAACCCACTTCTCCCTCCATCTCTCCCTCCATCCATCCCTCCCTCTCTACCATAATCCCTCAACCCTATACCCTCAACCCTTAAACCCATAAACACTCAACCCAATACCCTCTACCCTTGACCCTAATCTCACAACCTTTAAGCCCTTAAACCTAAGTAAACTCTCTACCCTAATCCCCCAAATTTCAACCCTTAATCCCTCAACTCTTAAACCCTCAAGCCTCTACCTTCAACCCTCAACCCTTAAACCCTCTATGCTCTACCAAATACATTAAACCCTCAACCCTCAATTATCAATCCTCAAACCTTAATCCCTAAACCCTAAACCCTCAACCATTATACCCTCTACCCTATACATTGGACCCTCAACCCTAATCCGTCATCCATATACCCTAAAACCTATACCCCAAACCCTTAACCCTCAACCATAAACCCTTAAACCTTCTACCCTCTACCCTCAACCCTAATCCCTCAACCCTATACCCTCAGCCCAATACCCTAAACCATCAACCCTATAGGTCCTCAACCCTATACCCTCAATTCTCAACACTCTACCCTATACATTGGATTCTCAACCCGCATATATCTTTGTACCTCCCTCCTCTTCTCTCCTATCTATCTCACATCTCCCTTCATCTCTCCCTCCCTCCATCCCTCCCTCTCTACCCTAATCCCTCAACCCTAAACCATAAACCCTTAAACCATAAACACTCCACCTTACACCCTAAACCCTCAACCCTCAGCCCTTAAACCCTAAACCCTTAAACCCTCTACCCTTTACCCTCAACCCTCAACCCTCAACCCTCAACCCTCAAACTTTAAACCCTTAAACCCAAGTAAACTCTCTACCCTAATCCCTCAACCATCAACTCTTAATCACTCAACCATTCAATCATCAACCCTCCACCCTTTACCCTCTACCCTCAACCCTAAACCCTTAAACCCTAATCCCTCAACCTCTATACCCTCTACCCTATACATTGGACCCTCAACCCTAATCCCCCAAACTTATAACCTCAACCCTCTACCCCCAACCTTAAACCCTCAACCCTCAACCCTTAAAATATCTACCCTATACATTAAACCCTCAATAATCAATTGTCAACCCTCAACCCTTAATCCATCAACCCTTAAAACCTAAACCCTCAACCCCTATACCCTCTACCCTCTACATTGGACCCTCAACCCTAATCGTTCAACCATATACCCTCAAACCTATACCCTAAACCCTCAACCATCAACCCTAAACCCTCAACCCTAAACCCTAAACCCTTAAACCCTAAACTCTTAAACCTTCTATCGTCTACCCTCAATCCTAATACCTCAACCCTATACCCTCAACCCAATACTGTAAACCATTAACCCTATAGATCTTCAACCCTATACCATCAATTCTCAACTTTCTACCCTATACATTGGATCCTCGACCCTCATACATATTTTTCCCTCCCTCCTCTTCTCTTCTTCTCTATATCTTGCTTCTCCCTCCATCTCTCCATCCATCCATCCTTCCTTCTCTACCCTAATCCCTCAACCCTATACCCTCAACCTTAAACCCTTGAACACTCAACCCTAAAGCATCAACCCTCAACCCCTAAACCCTCTACCATCTACCCTCACCCCAATAACCTCTACCCTCGACCATAATCCATCAACCCTAAAACCCTAATCCCTCAACCCCTATACCCTCTACCCTATGCATTGGAACCTCAACCCTAACCCCTCAACCCTATACCCTCTACCCTCAACCTTAAATCCTCAACCATCAACCCTTAAACCCTAAACCCTTGAACCCTCTACCCTCTACCCTATACATTAAACCCTCAACCCTTAATTCTCAAACCTCAACCCTTAATCCCTCAACCCTAGACCCTTAAACCCTAAACCCTCAACCCCTATACCCTCTACCCTATACATTGGACCCTCAACCCTAATCCTTCAACCATATACCCTCAAACCTATACCCTAAACCTACTACCCTCAACCCTTAACCCTCAACCCTAAACCCTTAAACCTTCTACACTCTACCCTCAAACCTAATCCCTTATCCCTATACCCTAAATCAAATACCCTAAACTATCAACCCTATAGGTCCTCAACCCTATACCCTCAATTCTCAATCCTCTACCCTATACATTGGGTCCTCAACCATAATATATATTTTCCCCTCCCTCCTCTTCTCTCCTTCTCTCTATCTCACTTCTCCCTCCATCTCTCCATTCATCCATCCCTCCCTCTCTACCCTAATCCCTCAACCCTAAACCATAAACCCTTAAACCCTTAAATAATCAACCCTAAATCCTCAACCCTCAACCCTTAAACCTAGACCCTTAAACCCTCTACCCTCAAACCGGTACCCTCTACCCTCAAACCTCAACCCCTAATCTCTTAACCCTTAAACACACAACCCTCTACCCTCTACTCTCAACCCTCAACCCTTTAACCCTAATCCCTCAATCCCTATACCCTCTACCCTATACATTGGACCCTCAACCCTAATCCCTCAACCCTATACCCCCAACCCTCTACCCTCAACCTTAAACCCTCAACCCTTGAACCCTAAACCCTTAAAACCTCTACCCTCTACCCTCTACCCTATACATTAAACCCACAACCCTCAATTCTCAACCCTCAACCATTAATCCCTCAACCCTAAACCCTTAAAGCTTAAACCTTCTATCCCTATACCATATACCCTATACATTGGACCTTCAACCCAATCCTTCAACCATATATACCCTCAAACATATACCATAAACCCTCTACCCTCAACCCTTAACCCTCAACCCTAAACCATTAAACCTTCTACCCTCTACCCTCAACCCAATACCCTCTACCCTCAACCCTCAACCCTAATTCCTCAACTCTATACCCTTAGTCCAATATCATATACCATCAACCCTATAGGTCCTCCACCCTAATACCTCAACCGTATACCCTTAACCCCTATCCATTTTTCCTTATCTATACATATCACCTCTCTCTCTCTCTCCCTCCCTCTCTCCTACCCTCTCTAATTGTCTCTATCTACCCTCTCCCTCTTTCTACTTACCTCTCACTCAATCAATCCCTACCACTCTCTCTTGATCCCTCTATCTGTCTCTCTCTATCTCCCTCACATTTCCTTTCCATCACTCCCTCTCTCTCCCACTCCCTCTCTCTCCCATCTATCAGGTCTCTCCCTCCCACCCCCTCTCTCTCTCAAGTCTCTCTCTCTAGCACCCTACCTAGGTAACTCTCTCTCTCTCCCCCCCTTCTCTCTATCTATCCCTCCCACCCTACCCACATAAGTCCCTCTCACTCCACCCCCTCTCTCTCTCCCTATCTCTCAAGTCACTCCCTCCTGCACCCTCTCCCTCTCTCAAGTCTCTCACTCTCACACTACCTCTCTCTCCTCTCTCTCTCCCACTCCTCTCTCTTGCACTCCCTCTCACTACCTATCTCTCAAGCCTCTCCCTCTCACCCCCCTCCTACTCTCAATTTTCTCCCTCTAGCACCCTACCTACATAACTCTCTTTATCTCCCTCTCTATCTCCCCCCTCTCTCTCTCCCTCTCTCCCACCCCCCTCTCTCTCTTTCTACCTCTATCCCTCCCACCCTACCTAGCTAAGACCCTCTCACTCCAACCCCTTCTCCCCCACTCCCTCTCTCTTAGTCTCTCCCTTCCACCCCCTCTCCCTCTCCCAAGACTCTCTCTCACTACCTATCTACCTCTCTCTCTCTCCCTCTCTCTCCCTTCCTCTCTCGCTCCCACCCTACCTAGACAACTCTCTCTCTCTTAAAATTCTTCATCCCTCTAAAGGCATACATAAATACATACATAATTACATACATAAAAGCATAATACATATGTACATACAATCCTACATACATACACACATACATGTACATATGTACATAGAATCTTAAATGCATACATACATATAGGCATACATACAAACATGCATTGATACATACATCCAGGCATACATACATACATGGCATACAATCATATATGTACATACAAACATACTAATATATAAACATACATTCAATAGAGTAGAATTTAACATAAAGCAAGACATAACATGAGCACATTATAATGTGGTCACATTATGTCTTGCTAGACATGTCCTACACAAACACAAAAACCATGTCAAAAATAAGATATAATGTGAGCACATTATAGCATGCTCGCCTTATATATTTCTTTGGGAATCCTCAAGACTTAGGCTTGGTATTTTCCTTGGCATACCAACCCAAAGGCTTGGAGGACCTTCCCAATGACAAGAGACATGTTTTTTGCAAATTCTACAATATTTCACATAATCGGGTATGTGCTCACCATCAGGATTGCTCATGTTTCAATGTCAAACAAATTGAGCACCTAGGTAATGTTAGGCTCTCTCTTAGCTATCCAAATATGTAAAATAGAACACCTAGGTAATGTTAGGCTCTCTCTTAGCTATCCAAAGATGTAATTGTTTTCACTTTTTGACAATGTTAAGCCTTTGATCTATAATTTCTTTTGTTTGTGTGTCTTTTTTTGGAAAAAAGAAGCATTTGGTGTTTTTCCATTATAAATTAATTGTTCATCAAAATTCCAAATAAATTACATTTTTAGAAACTAGACTCCATTCTACAAATACTAAAAAAAATTCAATTAGTTTCCAAAATTTGTAGGGGTAGCATGAAATTTTTTTTATTTTTCAAGAAGTGTCCACTTTGAAAATTAGTAAAAAATAAAATATCCATTAAAAAATTATCAGAAAAATCATGCATCAACTACATACTGTTAGCTAATTTCTCACTGAAGCGATTTTAAAAATACTAAAAAAAAGTTTACCATGCTACATTCCCACAAAAGTTGTCATGTTATGTTTTTCTAACAAAAACAACACCAAATTCTTTGGGTCCCTCTTTTGAACCCCTTAATCTCAACCATTTGAAAAATAAATTAGCAGTTTAGAAAGTAGACTTAGAGCACTACAATCCTTGTTTTTTTTTCATCTCAAAATTTTGAGTGTAACTATCCTCAATTTCATGTCCAAAGTCAATATTTCCTAATTTCAGAAAGAAAGAAAAAGTGGCCACTTAAGCCCCCTTTTTTTCTCCCCATATTTTTACACTTACCCCCCTCCTTTCAACTAGATGCATGAGCTGGTGCATCTATCTAGGTGAGAAATTCAAGGATTTTTCTTTGTCTTGGAGTGATGAAGGCTACCTCTTAGGGGGAGTAGGTAGTGGTGTCTTTGGTTAGTGCAATCACATGGAGTATATCTTGTGCCCCTAAGGGGGAGTGAGACCAGTGGAGAGAGATTAGTGGATAAAAATTAGTTTTTAGGTGTTTCCCTTTGCCATTTATGTCAAAGGGGGAGAGTGAAATTTGAAAAAAAACAAGGAAAGACTTGTAAGAAAATGGGGAGAGAAAAGGAGAGAAAAGAAACCTAAAACACATAAGAAAGGGGAGAAAGGAAGAAGTCTGAAATATAAGAAATGTCCTAGTAAGGGGAGTACTGCTTGATGCAAGGTTTCTTTTTTTTTATGGTTTTTTAGAGCTAGTTTTTCCATCAATGATAAAGGGGGATATTTTTGGATATTTTTGCACTATGTCGTCATTAGTGTTGTTGATGATGTCAACCTATGTCAACCTCTAGTATGGTAGTATTGAGTAGGTGTTGTAGATGGGGAGATTCTTTTAACCCCTAGTGTAGTCATGTTGAGAAGGAGTTGTGGTGTTGAGCAAGTGTTGCCAATGCAGCTGGTTCACTTGGTTTCCAAGTGATTTTGAGAAAATTTGACTAGAGAGTGTACAAGGTGATAGAGTTTTGTTCTACGTTATGCTTCAAACTTCTTCATGGTTGAATATGTGTTTGTTTGGTTTGGATAAGATGATCAAAGGTGTTTGAATTTTGTATATCTAGTGTTTTAGGTTTTGGATTGTGTAGTAGTGGAAGATGTGTCTGACAATGTGTTGCCTATGAAGAAGGTTGTCTAGGAGAAATGAAATTTTGTTGCATTTTTTCATGTTGAGATTTCTTTTCTTACAGATTTTGGAATGTGCTAATATTTTTTGTATCTACCTTCTCCTAGAGATTTTAGGGTTCACTTGTTTTGCAAAGTTGGTTAGTGAGTTGTATGTATATGGCAGTGTGGCTGGTTGCACAAGATGATAGTATTCTCAGTTTTAGGTGGTTGTGGTAAGTTGTTAAATATTTTGATGATGTTGGAATATTACAAGATTTTTTATGATGTTTCTTCATGGTCTATAGGATGTGTTTGGAACTATTGAAGTGTGAATGTGGTTGCTTGATAGTGTTAATACCAATTTGGATGACTTGGCATAGTGTTATTTGTAGATGTGCTTCGTGGTTTTTGGAAGCTTTTGTAGCATGTCAGCATAGATTTGTGTCCTGATTAATCCTTGGTGTGGTATTTCTTGACTTCTTTCCACCAAGGAAGTGTTTGGTCCTGATCTATTTGTTGGTTGCACATTTGAGGTGCATACATTTCATTGAGGATGACTTAGAGAAGTTGTTTGAGGTCGCAGTTGAGATATATGCAAGGTTAATTGTTTGAGATGTGTGTGGTATGTTATGTGGTGTGAAAAAATATGTAAGTGTGATCAAGTTTTTTGATTTGAGTACAAGCTTAAATTCCTAAGGCAACCAAAAGTAGTGAGCAAAAGGTGTCTATGTTTTTAGCATACCTGAAATTGCTGGAGGTAGTGAGCCGAAGGTTGCAGATGGTGTAGAGTTGTTGTGTATGATCTTCCTATTGCTCTGAGGTAGTGAACCTCTTTGTAATAGTCTTCTTCTATTCTCTTTCTATTATGGATAGTGAGTCCTTTGGGAAGTGATTCATTCTTTTCTTCTTAGCAGTGATCCCTTTCAATAGTGAGCCTTTTGTAATCAATGTTGTTATTCATATATATGTGAGTTAATCCTCACCATGGTTTTTCCCTAATTATGGATTTCCATGTAAAATCTAGTTTTCTATGGTGTATGGTTGTGAATGTGTTTATATTTCATTAGCTTACAATCATGTTGATGCATAATAAGGGTTTGAAGGTTAATGAGGGTTTAAATGTTTTAACATACAATGGATTCACCTCCCCTCTCAGTTCTCTTATGTGTCTAAAATTGGATAGTAGATCCAAGCAGTTATTCTCATCGTGGTTTTTACCATCTTGGGTTTCCGTGTATATATGGTATTCTATTGTGTGATTTTTTTCTCATGATTGTTTCTTGATTAGGTCATGTTCATATATATTTCTTAGAAGTAAAGAGTTTTAAGTAATTTTTATCTACTAATTCACCCCCCTCAAAGTAGATTTTCTTCCCTTTAGAGAACACTTTGAAACAATTTATTAGGTGAAACAATTTATTAGGTGCTTCAAAGAAGCCAAAGCTATCTCCATAGCCTACATTCCATCATGTTCTTCCATTGGCATCAAACTCCAATCATTGTACTAGCTTGAATAATTATGAAATTTTCCTTGTAAATCTATAAAGATAGATGTACTTTGGCAGAGTTCTTCCATGATGATTGCTTCTTCTCTCTTATCTAAACCAATAATTATTTTACTTATAGTGGAAAATAGGAATAAATTAAAGTGTAGGCCGACTCATTTAATTTTTATTTTCAAGATTAATTTACAACCAAGGCCCAAATTTGAATTCACATCTCTAAAATTAAAGATCGAAAAAATGGGAAATCAAATTTATCGAGAAAAATACCTTGACTAGGAATTGGGTGCCCCTATCCAACACTTTTGCACTCATTCAAATATGATTTGGAAGTTTAGGGTCTTCTTAATCAATAATTATTCAAATGAGCACTTTTCAAGGTCAATTTGATGATATTTGATTGACAAATCACTTTCTAGGGTAGCACTGACACATTCTCTTGGGTTGATAGGAAAGTTCAAGGCTAGTGAATGTCTAAAATACATTAATGAAGATTTTACTAAAGCAAGTTCCAAATAGAGTATGAAATTGTACTTACACCTTAAAGGGAGTACAATTTACAATGGTACAACACCATGATCCCACACCATCATGGATGAGTAATTTTGAAGTTGAGACACAATATTATTTTTCCACTTTGTACACTTCATCTTTTCGTTATAATTATAATGCTTCTCATGGTAGAAATAATCTTGAAATGCTATGGTAGTGTAGACACCAAAAAATTGCTAATGTATTTTCATCTTATCATTTCATCAATATCCTTATCATTTCTTCTGCCTATAGTTGATTAAATATTTTTTAATTATTTAATTAAGCTAACATTTCTCTCTTTTCATTCATAATAATTAAATAATTTTTAATTATTTAGCTATCTCAATTTTTATCATATATGTATTAATTAAATAAATTTTTATTATTTCATTAATTCATCTTTTATCTTTTTCACTTTAACATTAATTGGAATTAAATTCAATTTTTCTTTGGTCCTATATAATTAAATAATTTTCAAAAATATATTTAACTACCTAACACTCATTTTTTAAATAAATTAAAATGATTTATTTAAATTACATATTTTGTTCTAAAATATATAAATTAATATTTTTTTTCTAGCTATCATTTTGAATTAAATAAATATATTTATTTCATTCTTCTAACTTTCCTTCCTTCATCAAATTCAAATTTGGGTTTGACCCTATCTTGAATTTTACTATCCAATTATCTTTCTAGTTAATATGCACCATTGATCAAATGTTAAGTGATATATATAAATAAAAAGTGTTCATTTCATTCAAACCCCCTATTGCTCTTATCATTCACAAACTTGTATTTTAAAAAATATATCTAGCACTCTTATCACTATCAAGTATTCAAGCGTTCAAGCATTATCAAGCATAGGTATCATTTATCTTTGAGCATTTATCTTTATAATTGCATCATATTATTATTGTTCTTTCATAGTTTGTTACTTTGAAGAGAAACCAAAAATGGAGTAAATTAGGATCTTAGTTATGATGACTTGTCTTGTTATCTAAAATCTATATTTTGAGCCAGGATCTTGAACTTCATTGTGTGATTGTGAGAGTGTTATTTTTGCATTGTTGTTATTTGTGATTCACATTTTCATCATCCATAGTTTGACACGCCTGATGGCACCCACATCCTATGTTTAACAAATAGTTTTTTATAGATTTTTGTTTCTTTGAAGCATAGGTAAAATTTTGCTTTTTGATCGATTCACGACACTTAAGCTAACAAAAAACACTTTTGGACTGGTACAAATCACATATGGTATAATATCAGACCATTTTTTTCTTGCAAAGAGTTGGTTTTTTTGTCAATAGCATAGATTTGCACTTTTGGTCGATTCTACTCTAGTCATTTCTATAGCACTTTTGGTCTGAAATGTGACATTTCTAGTCAACTATAGTATCATGAAGATCAATTAAAGACATTAGATTTCCACAGTCCATATTAATTTGTATTTTTTGATGCAAATAAATTACACAATAAAATCTAGAAAATACAACACTCTCATCATGAAAATCATCTTAATTCTAGAGTTGCAACTTTGGTTACTGCTTTTGGTCTTTTCACTATGCTATTGGTGGCTATCATTATGCTTTCAATTAAATTTGTAGTGCTTCTAGTCTCTTTCATTACACATATAAGCAATATCTAGGGTTCAATTTAAAATTTTCATAAATTTATTTCAGATTTGAGAAGATTTTACTATCCTAACATCTAACCTCATATCTAATTTGTAGCTAACCCCAACTTTGAGATCTTGTTGTCTTGGTATCCTTTGTCAGTGATTTTTGTGTGTAGAAAATTGGATCTTCAAAGGAATTGAAATGATCATGAAAGTAGGTGGATTTGGAGCTCTTCATAAAATTGTGATGCAAGAGCATCCAGGGTGTAATGAAATCTTGCATCACTAAAAATATTTCTATTTCTTTTTATTTTTTTCAATAAGGGATAAGGTGCATGGGAAATAAATATTTTAATTTGCAACATTATAATTTTTCCTTGTGGTGATTTGAAGAGGTAATTTTTGAAGGAATTATGCTTTGATAAATGTTTCTAAAGCTCCAAATGGAATATGATTCTTGGGAATTAATTTATCATAGGTTACCACTTCTCTTACATGTTCTTGCATTATCATTTGCATTCCTTGCATATATTTGCATGTTGTTGCATGTTCAGGGTCCTATCTGTGAGACCCAGTATCAGTAAAATGACGATAACTTCCTCATATCATAACAAAATCAAGAATTTAAAAATATTTTGAAAAAATGAGAAGCACAAAAAACCCAGAAGATTGTTTTAAAATATTTGGAGGAATGAGGGAGCAGTAATGGGAAAAAAGTGACGGGTTTTGTATGGTTTTGGAAAACCATAGTGGTTTTCCTCAGTCACAAATCTATATATTCAAGCCTTTTCATTTGGGAAGGTGGATTTGGGAATTTTTTAAGTGAGATGGGGAGATTTTTTTGGATTGAAGAGAGGATTCAAAGACTCCATTGTTGCAGATTTATATTTGCATAGAAGCCCATGGTTTAGGGAGCTAGTGAGCTCCATATTTGGATAGATAGTGAGCTAGTGAAGTCTATGTGAAGGGAGCTTGAGAGCTTCGGCTGAAAGAAGGTTGAAAGAGACTAAGAAGACATTTTTTTTGTAAGTTTGAATGTGTACTATAGCAGCAAGAAGATTCACGATTTCATGGTTTATTTGCAGCAGTGATTTTTAATGATGAATGCAGGTTGAAGGAGCTAGAATATTGTGAAAGAAGATAAATTGAAGGAGATAATTTTTTATATTTTCATTTGCTGTTGTAAATATGATTTTCATAATTTTTTTAATGGTTTTCATTAGCCTCATATTGCTGCAAAATATTGTACTTCATTTATGCTTTGTTGTTGTAACAATTCATGAGTCTTTCAAGAAACATGAGACCTTAATTGCAGATTTTAGGTGTTGATTCAAACAAATTTTGAGTTACATTTTTATATTTTTGTGAGTATGTGAGTGAGGGTTGGTTTCTTAATTCATCAATGGTATCAGAGCATGAGTTCCTAAGTGTGCAGGCACAAGTGCAGATGTGAGTCAGTTTGCACTAGGACTTGTGGTGGTGTGTTTGTGTTTTACATGTAGACAGATCACCAGACGCAAGATAGTCTATACTTGAGAGGATGGGATGGGTCATGAGGAGGCCTGTAAGAAATTTTTTTTCAGAACAATATTGGAAAGAAGTGGAAAATAGGAATTACCATGAAGAATTTAAAAAAATCAAAGTTGAAGTAGATGTATTGAAAAAGATGGTTGAGGACATGAGAGAATGGGATGAAAGATACATGGAGAAGAATGTTTTTATAAAAGAAGATAGCGAAGAGAAGATCAAAAAGAAAGAGTGTTGCAGCCCTTTAGTAGGGGTTGAATGTAAGGAAGAATATGTGGGGAAGGCCACACAAATGGAGAACATAATGAGGTGCAAGTTTCAGTGATAACATGTGAATCGAGTGCACTATGTAAAGTGGATGAAGAAGGTTTGCAATCAAAAATTGTGAACATGGATGGTCCTATGTTTGATGAGCAGGTTGGTGAAGATGAGGATAATTTCTTGTTGAAAGAAGAGATGGAAAGAATCAACAAGTTGTTTGAAGGGGAATTGATGGACAACCCGAAGAGGAGTTTGAAAAACTTGTCATTGGAGGTGACAAAATGGATGTTGCAGTGAAGAATGAGGAAAAAGATGTTGGGGAAGCGAACAAGAATGAGGTAAATTTTTATTTTGAATTTAGTTGTGATGATTCTATACCTTCTTTTTTGAAAGTAGAAGAGGATGTCGAGCAAGAAGAGAGTATACGTAGATGGAAATTTTTAATTTCCATGGAGTAACAAATGCAGATTTGTATAAGGATACAGTAAATTTTGATTATTATTTGAATAATAAATATTTGGATATAGAATTTGTAGAGGATGTTGCAGGTGAAACTTGGTGGAGGTGGTTGGTTTGTGGTGGTTTCAATCCCAAAATAGTAGAGAGGAGAATCTTGTTGGCATATGGCTTCTAGTGTTGTCATTGATGGCAACTGAAGTCATTGATCCAGTCTGCACTACAGTATCTGACTACATCAAAAGATAGAGTGAAGAACAGGGTATTCGACTGAAGTTGAATCCATCAAGAGATTTGCATTATTAGCTTATCATTTTTGGTTGTATGAAATGTGTTATTCTCAAGTTTTATGTTGTCGCATCAAGTGGTGTATGAGTTAGGGGATCCGATCATTCAATTTTACATTCATCAATGTATGAAGGTTGACTTTGGTAGATGTGCATTAAATGTTATTCATGATTTGAGCTGACAGTTGAAAGATATTTTCTATTTTATTGAAGCCGACATATAGCAACTGAATTCTTGGTAGTGGATATATATATATGAGATCAGTTAATCCATTTTGATAGGTATCTGTGGTTTTTGGTATGTGTGGGTGTGTATTGCAAATATTAGAAGAGCAGTTAAGTGATTTTCATTTGTGCAGAAGAGGATTTTTTGAATCGAATTAAGGCAGAGTAGAGTGAAGTGTAGAATTAGACAGAAGGTCCAGAATCTAATCTATGAGCCTAACTAGAACTGTAATCAGGCATTTGTAGATGTTATGTTCTCAATTCAACCTCTTGATGTAATCCAAATCTTTTGTAAGGCAGTAAGCCTTCCTGATTTTGAGTGATGAGCTCTAGGCAATTTTCCTAAATGTGAGTGTGTTCCCCATTGTGTAAAACATTTATATTTTGAGTACTCAAATTGTGGATTGACCTCCACTGTGGTTTTTCCCTTAACCAGGTTTCCACATAAAAATCCTTGTGTTATGGTCATGTGGATTATTTTTCTATGTTCATGCATCTTTCTTTTGATTGAATGAGAAATTAGTTTAATAAAGTTAAAAATTGTACAACACTGATTCACCCCCCTCTTAGTGTTGCTTGAGTCCAACAATTAGTATAAGAGCTAAGTTCCTTAGAAAAAATTTAATAGCTTGAGGTGGATCTTGGAATGTTATAGACTCTGGTAGTCTTTAGTAGCAGCTTTTGGTGGCACTTGATGACCTTGATTAGTTTAAAGTAGAAGTCCGGGAATTGAGAGAAAATCTTAACGATGCTGAGAAATTCATTCAGAAGTTGAAGGATCATATTATTAAGTCTAGGGAAAAGAGAAATGACCTTTGTGATCAAATTAAGCAGAAAGAGAGCAAAAGCATGGATGATGTTCACTTGAATCAAACCTTGAAGGAAACAACTGAAGAATGTGAAAAGCTTGCTAGAGACAATGCTACCCTAAAGCATGAGATGGAGTCTATGGTGATGAAGATGACTAAGGAGATTGAAGAAATAAAGAAGAATGAAGAAAATATTGTCTAATCCCTAAAAGAGAGATCTAATGAATGTAGAAAAATTAATGGAGAATTCATTCAGTTAGAGATTGAACTACAACAGTCTAGAAACAATGAAGAAGAGCTTGAAAAACATATTTTTATTCTTAAGGATGACCTCACTACTACAAATGAATACAAGGAGAAGTTCAATATTAGCTTTGTTAAGCTTGATGAGCTGACTCAAGGGTAGAAGAATGCAAATGATAAGCAAGGTCTTGGTTATGAAAAAGGAGAGAGTTTCAAATCTGGAAAAAGGAATTCCAAGTAAGGAAATCTGATCAACAAAGCAAAAAGGCATACGGTAAGACAACCTAATGCTCAAAAATTTAATGGATATTGTTTTTCTTGTAATAAATTTTGTCATATGGCTGCTCAATGTAGAAGCAAAGTGAAATCAAGTGATTCATCATTTTTCAGTCAGTGTTTCAATTGCAATAAGTTTGGTCACAAGTCAATTGAATGTGGAAATGTGTCAAACAACTTTGTTAATAGGAGTGTTAGATGTTATACCTGTGGAAGATTTGGGCATATTGCTAACCAGTGCAAATTGAGAAGAAATCAATGGAGTGACTGGTCTGGACAAGGAAATTTTGTGTGTTTTAATTGCAAGATTCTGCAAAAACAAGAAAATGGATAGAAGAGGTCCAGTATACAAAGGCAGAAATATGCAGAAAGATGATAAAGGAAAATTGAAAGTAACTATGGATTAAATAAGAGATCATATGAAGAAGACATGGGTAAAGAAGAGTTCCTCTGTTACAGGAAATGAGCCAGCACCAGAACCTATTTCTAGTAATTCCTCTGGGAATTAGTTTTAGGCCTTTGGCCTAGGGGGAGCTATCAAGAAAATATTTCAAACCCCCTGCCAGTAATTGACTCAAGGGCAGAAGAATGCAAATGATAAGAGAGGTCTTGGTTATGAAAAAGGAGAGAGTTCTGGATCTGGACAAAGGAATTCCAAGCAAGGAAATCTAATCAACAAAGCAAAAAGGCATACGGTAAGACAACCTAATGCTCATAAATTTAATGGATATTGTTTTTCTTGCAATAAATTTTTCCATATGGCTATTCAATGTAGAAGAAAAATTAAATCAAGTGATTCATCATTTTCTACTCAGTGTTTCAATTGAAATAAGTTTGGTCACAAGTCAATTGAATGTGGAAATGTGTCAAACAACTCTGTTAATAGGAGTGTTAGATGTTATACCTGTGGAAGATTTGGGCATATTTCTAACCAGTGTAGATCAAGAAGAAACTAATGGAGTGACTAGTCTAGACAAGGAAATTTTGTATGTTTTAATTGCAACAAATATGTTCACATTGCAAGATTCTGCAGAAACAAGAATATGGATAGAAGAGGTTCGATATACAAAGGAAAAAATATGCAGAAAGATGATAAAGGAAAAGGGAAAGTAACTATGGATTAAATAAGATATCAGATGAAGAAGACATGGGTAAAGAAGAGTTCCTCTACAAGAAATGAGCCAGCACCAAAACCTGCTTCTGATAATTCCTCTGGGAATTAGTTTTAGGCATTTGGCCTAGGGGGCTGTCAAGAAATTATTTCAAACCCTCTGCCAGTAATTGACACCGGGGTATGGATGAGTGTAGTGGTTGCACTAATAATCTACAGATGTTGTTGAAAAAGTCGGAAAGGATATTATTCTAAGTTGGAGATCTGCAGAAGAGTAATCTTTTGTAGACTAAGAAAACAGGGTATCCAGATAAGTTAGGGGAGAAGAATTTATTAGAACAAAAGTTAGGTGTGCAAAATATAAAAAGCAACTTGAAACCCTCATTTTCCACTTTGTGTTGAAGAAAAGAAGAAGGATAGCACTCGACACCATAATGTCGAAAGAATATTCAGTGGTGAAACCCTAATTCATTAGGTATTTCGGTAGTATTGAGAAATTTTAATTTGGTGTGAGGTTGAAGAACTTATTTTCAAGACATGTGTACAAAAGGGAAAGTGGAACAAATCAAAGGAATGGTAAAACTAGATGAATATAGAAGTGAGAATATTAGAGCCGAAAGAAACATGTTGTCGCACGATGAATTGAAATGGTTGAATGAAGCAAAGCACAAAATCTTGGATATTTGGAGTGAATTCCCCTATTTTAGAAACACATAAGTCATTGAGTTAATTCTAGACAGATTGAATGATGATATTCTAACTCTGGATAAAACCTACCATATCTCAAAAGAAGTGATCGTAGTTGTAACCAGGTTATGCAAAGTTGAGGATGTGTCAAGGAAGAAGTCAATCCAAAATAAAGAAGTCAAAACCCTAATTGGAGTAACTGGAGATCAAAGGGCACTGTTAATATCCACAATCAAAGATTTAGTGACAAGGTACATTTGCATGGAATATCCTACAAAATCTTTTTCAGAAATAGAGAAGGTGCAACTTCGGTAGGTGTTGTCTACATTTCACACAAGATGATAATGGAAGATGAGGATTTTGATCTTTGCGGATTAATGAAAGATCAATTAATGGACAACGTCAAATTGACAAAGGAGACAGATTACCCTTTCAAGTTTGGTACTTTGGTTATATGCCTTGTGATGTATTTTTTGAATTGCTTACCTCTGAATAACAATGTAAAATGGGAAGAGAGTGAACTAGTTTGCAAGTAGATTTAAATATACTCTTTAATAATTTGGAAAATTGTGATCAAGAATATGAAAGTTTCTTTAAGGTTTTGCTAAGGAATTTTGGATCAACTGGTGTTTCCATTCTGGTAAGGGAACTTGAAGTTGGTTCCTCCTCTGGTGAGATAGAGATAAAGAAGAGAAGAGCAAAAGAAATTGATATTAGTACTTCACCAGCATGCAAGACTCTAAGAGTTGAAGGGAAAGGGAAAGAAAAAGTGATTGTGGACATGCTAGATGAGGAATATGACAAGGAATCTGAGGACACCCTTGAAAAAGAACTAGAAATAGCATAACAAGAAAAGGAAAAGATAGAAGGAAGTGAAGAAGAAGGTGATCTAACCAAGGAAGAGCTATGGCAGCTTATTCATGAGGAAGATGGAATGCAGAAAATTGTGAACATGTGGTCTATCAGACCTTCATATGAGAAGGACATGATCTTAAGCGTACTAAGTGCTCATCTTGTGCAAAATAATATCAAATTGGAGAGTTTGTAGAATAAGTTACCAGAAGAGATGTTTGAATGCATCAAGGAAACCATGGACTTTGAGTCTCAGAATAAGGAGGAAGAAGTGATCCTGCACCTAAAGAAACAATACAGATTATCACTTACCAAGCTAAAAAGGCACATGAATGAACTAAGGCAATGCATAAGAACAAAAAACAACACTTATAACTATTGTCTTCGATGGCCTCATGTAATCAGCAAGTACAAAGAGAAGCTGGAACAAATTGAAAAAAACTTGAACAATATTGGACAAAATTTTAACATGTCTCAGGATCAAGATGGTACGATTAGGAAAAGGATTCAAGAATTACAAATAGAGAATGCAAATGTTTAGAACACTAGGAATAGGATTGTTGAAACCTTCTGGAAAGTGAAGGACATAACTGAATGCAAGCTAGAACAATTGATTGAGATACTGAGGAAGGGAGAATTATTGAAAGAAACCCTTACCATTCTGGAATCCCTCATCAAGATTATCAACTAGACATCTGAAAACAACAACATGATCATAATCACTAGGATTACAGTGGAAGCATGGAAGCAGTTTCTTCCAGAGATGAAGGAAAAGTATAAAATAATCTTCAAATAATAGTTGTATTCCTTCAGTTTTTGCAAAAGTATGTTTTTGGTTTCACTTCATAGGGGGAGAAAGAAAATCTTTTATTATCTTTTTTTCATTGATTTCAAAGGGGGAGAGAGAGCAATGAAAAATTCCTCATCAAACTTAGGGGGAGTTTTGCTGAGTTTTGTTGAGTTTTGTCAACAATGGAATTTTGAAGTTTTGAAGGTTCTAACACTTATTCATTATTCACTTAGTGTTGCCATAAATGCCAAAGGGGGAGATTGTTGGCATATGGCTTCTAGTTTTGTCATTGATGGCAACTGAAATCATTGATCTAGTCTGCATTGTAGTATTTGACTACACCAGAAGATTGAGTGAAGAACAAGGTGTTCGACTGAAGTTGAATTTGTCAAGAGATTTGAATTATCATCTTATCAGTTTTTTTTGTATGAAATGTGTTATTCTTAATTTTTGTGCTATCGCATCAAGTGGTGTATGAGTTAGGGGATCCCGTCATTCGATTTTTTGTTCATCAATGTATGAAGGTCGACTAAGTGAATGTAAGGTGTTGCGGATCTCAAGAAATTTTTTTTGAAGTATTTTTGTGTTGGAGATTTTGTTTTGGGTTCTAACTATGCTATGGGTAACTTTGGTGGATGTGCATTAAATTTTATTCATGATTTGAGCTGACAGTTGAAAGATATTTTCTATTTTATTGAAGTCGACATATAGTGACTGAATTCTTGGTAGCAGATATATATATGAGATCGGTTAATCCATTTTGATAGGTATATGTGGTGTTCGATATGTGTGGGTGTGTATTGTGAATATCAGAAGAGCAATTAAACAATTTTCATTTATGCAGAAGAGGATTTTGTGAAGTGAATTAAGGCAAAGCAGAGCGAAGTGTAGAATCAAACAAAAGGTCTAGAACCTAATCTATGAGCCTAATCGAACCTGTAATCAGACATTTGTAGATGCTATTTTCTTAGTTCAACCCCTTGATGTAATCCAAATATTTTGTAAGGTAGTAAGCCTTCCTGATTTTGAGTAGTGAGCTCTAGGTAGTGTTCCTAAATGCAAGTGCATTCCCAATTTTGTAAAACACTTATATTTTAAGTACTCAAATTGTGGATTGACCTCCACCGTGGTTTTTCCCTTAACCGGGTTTCCACATAAAAATCCTTGTGTTATGGTGTTGTGGGTTATTGTTCTATGTTCATGCATCTTTCCTTTGAATGAATGAGAAATTAGTTTAATAAAGTTTAAAATTGCACAACATTGATTCATCCCCCCCTCATAGTGTTTCTTGAGTCCAACAAATCTATGGTATTAGGAGGAGGATGGTACATGGTGGATACAAGTCCTTGAGAGGAGAGACAAATGGAGTACAAATTTTTAGAGAAGGAGGTTGCTTGTTCCAGCTAAGTGTTGGAAGAGGAGAAATAAGAATAAATCAGAGGTACTAGTTTCAGTGATGGAGTTTGTTGAGGATTGCTTGCAATCCAAAAGGGTGGTACTACCACTCAACTCCATTTTGTGAATCCATATTCATAAAAAATTTCCTACCTTGGGTGTCTGATGCAAGAGCATCCAGGGTGTAAGGAAATCTTGCATTACTAAAAATATTTCTATTTCCTTTTTTTTTTTCAATAAGGGCTAAGTTGCGTGGGAAATAAATATTTCAATTTCCAACATTATAATTTTCCCTTGTGGTGATTTGAAGAGGTAATTTTTGAAGGAATTATACTTTGATAAATGTTTCCAAAGCATCTCCAAAGGGAATATGATTCTTTGGAATTCATTTATAAGAGGGAATCACTTTTCTTACATATTCTTGCATTATCATTTGCATTCCTTGCATGTATTTGCATGTTGGGAACAAGCTTTGCATGTTGTTGCATGTCTGGGGTTGTATCCATGAGACCCAGTCCCGATACAATGGCCATAACTTCCTCATATCATATAAAAAAATCAAGAATTTCAAAAAAAAATTGGAAAGCTGAGAAGGAGACACACAAAACCCATAAAATCATTTTAAAATATTTAGAGGAATGCGGGAGCAATAATGGGCAAAAAGTGATGTGTTTTTTTGTGGTTTTCCTCAATCACAAATCTATATATTCAATCCTTGTCATTTTGGAAGGTGGATTGGGGAGTTTTGTAGGTGAGATGGGGAGATGTTGTCAGATTGAAGAGAGGATTCAAAGACTCCATTGTTGCAGATTTATATTTGCATATAAGCCTGTGGTTTAGGGAGCTAGTGAGCTCCATATTTGGAGAGATAATGAGCTAGTGAAGTCTATGTGAAGGGAGCTTGAGAGATTCAGCTGAAAGAAGGTTGAAAGAGATTAAGAAGATAATTTTATTGTAGGTTTGAAGGTGTACTATAGCAGCAAGAAGGTTTATGGTTTCATAGTTTATTTGCAGCAGTGATTTCTAATGATGAATGTAGATTGAAGGAGCTAGAATATTGTGAAAGAAGATAAAATGAAGGAGATAATTTTTATATTTTCATTTTCTGTTGTAAATATGATTTGTATAAGTTTTGTAATGGTTTTCATCAGCCCCATATGGCTGCAAAATATTTTACTTCATTTTTATTTTTTTCTTGTAACAATTCACAAGTCTTTGAATGAGAAACATGAGACCTTACTTGCAATTTTTTGGTGTTGGTTCAAACAAATTTTGAGTTACATTTTCATATTTTTGTGAGTATGTGAGTGAGGGTTGGTTTCTTACTTCATAAAATTGGTATAAATCAATATTAGTGTTGGAATCTAGGTTCATTCATTCTAATCACCTTATCAGTCTTAATTTTTATAAGTGTTAAAATAATTAAATTATTTTCTTTGCTTTTATCAATCTTGTTTGGTATGTATTCCTCATATTGAAAATTGGGATAAATTAACTTATCACATTTGGATTAGGGATCTAAAATAAACAAATTTCCTTTAGTCCCCAAGATCTACTTGTATATATGCTCTCCTCTCATGCTTAGCGGTGATCTTGAGGCTAAGAAATAAATAATCTTATTTTCTTTTTAGGGGGGCTAGCTAGAGAAGTGATCACTCTAGGAGATGACCTCGACTCTTTTGTTCTGATGAATTATAAATAGTGAGGGATTAATCAAAGGACACGCCTCATGGAAGTGGAATATTATTAATCTTGACTAAGCCTTTAAGAAATTTATACCTTAAAGAAGTAAAGGTGGAGAGTGGGTTACCCATTCCTCCTAGTTATTTGGGAGTATTCACTTTCATCTATAGATTAATGCCTCATGTACCCTTTTGATATATCTTGAGGACACCTCTTATATGATCTTGTGAATCTTAGTAAAAAAATATTGGCCATAACCACTTGAATAGGTTTTTTGGTGTGTTTTATGTGCTTGACTAATTTAGATCGCCCATCTTCAACTTGAAACCGAAGTGGGGATATCCATCTAAAATTGAGCCTAGGATTTTTCTTATTTGTATCATTTACTTGAGTGTTCATATTTTTAATATAAATTTTCAAAGTTAAAAAAAACATTCAAACAAAAGCATCAAAATCAAATAAATCAAGAAAAAAACAAAATCTTTTGTTGCATAACTTTCAAGGCTGGGTTTGCATTCATTCTATGCATTTTCAATCATTTCATATTTTGATTGCATCTCTTTCCAAATCAAATTGATCAAAATCTAAAATCGAAACCTAAAAATATTTCAAAGTTATTGAAATTGAGCTTTTGGCTATTCTATTACACATTTGGAGTATCATGTTGTGCATTTGGTTCATTTTGTAGTGCTTTTGGGAAATTTTAGAGTGTTTGTGGTATGTTTTATCACACTTCTTTGTTATTTCATTTTGATTTTGGTCTTCTTTAGGCCTCTTTTATTAGTAAACAGTTTATGTAGAACTTTCAAAACTTATCAAAATTAAAACTTGTCTAAATAGCAAGGTTCTTAATAAATAGAGCTTAAGAAAATCTTTCATTAGTATAATTTTATTGTCCTTAATACTATTTGAGGAGTGGATAAATTTTTGGTACCTTGTATTATCATTATCAAATTTTATCGAATTTCACATTGGATCTCCTATCTTTTATCTTTATTGAATATCATATAATTTGTGTATAAACCTAATTGAGGGTCACAAGGTTACTCTTGAGTTGGAAACCTCCACTCTTTATCAAGTTTTCTTGGACTCACAAGTCTAGTTCAAGTAAACTTTATCATTATCAATCTTTATCATCGTACTTGGACTCACAAATCTAGTTCAAGTGGGATTTATCATCTTAGCAATCAAGATCAAGTTATCAGATGTCATTTGGAGATCTAACTTGACTTTGGTGAATTTTTTTCTTGAGCAACAAGAATAAAAATTGTTGAAAGGAAGTCTTATTTTATCTAATGTCTTATATTGCATATGCCAATTAGAAGATTTAAATATAAGAAAAAACATGGAATCCCATCAAGAAGAAACAATTATTCCAACAAGAAAGTTCCAAAAAGAGAGAAGGAACATTTTCATATCCACCCTTCTTCTACAATGAGCCTTTAGGGGTCCCTTATAGTGAAAATAGTTAAGAACCTTCATCTAAAGATCTTCAAGAATTTGAGCAAGACCCTAGGGAAATAAGAGTCTTGGAAATTTTATTTGAGAAAAAAATTGGTCACTACCTTCAAGTATTGGCTCAAAAAGGTGCTAAAATACATGCCCACGTTATCAATTCCATGTATATATCACTATTATTGAAACGGGGATAGAAACAAGTCAACCTAATCTAATTAAAAAATCCTCACAAAAGGTGGCTTCTATATTTCCATATTCACCACCACCTCCACCTAATACATCAAGAATTCAATAGAAATCATTTTAAGAGAAATTCCAAGACTGATCTATGCTAGATCAATCACATACCTTTTCTATATCTTACCTAAACATGGGTACCCTAAACATGAAAAAAGAGCCTATTCCACCAAGTCAAATGCAACATCAACAATAATATCACCTTCCCTTAGATCAACATCAACAACATAAATATCAATATCAATAAAATTACATTCTTACAAGAGAACCTCATTACTACCATATTTTACTGATGATCAATTGTTGTGTAATAAAAAATGGAAATTATATAATTGCAAAGAACCAAATATTTGAAAAGGAGAAACAACACATAACAATTGGGTTTAGAAGAGGTAATTATTGTATTCTGAAAGTATCTTTTACATTAGGGTTTGAAGAGGTAACCATTGTACTTTCCAAGTAGCACATATGATTAGTGAAATTCTCCAGCAGGGGTTATCTTCTCAGCCATGTGTGAATCTTGATATGCTAGTTCACAACAAGGGTCATGGAGAAGAGGGTTAAGCATATGGATAAGGGTCCCAAGAATTCCTTACTACACCCCAACATGGACGAGCTTGGAGCGGTTATGAGTGTCGTTCTATTTCCAGTGATGAGTCCAATATTGAGACCGTTTGGAAAAGATGGAGATCCCTTACATAGAAATCAAGTTAGCATAAAGCATTTTAGAGCAATGGTAATGGGAGAGGGAGGGTTTTTGCCAAGAACCTATGAAACTACAAACATAAAAAATCCTAACTTAACAGACAGTCATAAAAACACAAAAACCTCACATATAACATACAAAAATATAATCAAAAGTTAACAAACATGCACTTATCAGACAACAACCAACATTTTTGAAGCAAATATCTATGAAAGAAGAAATGAAAAATAAAGAAAACCTGGGGTTGGAGATGCATTTCTAGGCCCTTGTTCAGTCGATCAGCCTCCAAATGCAAACAATTCACCCAAAAATGTAGGAGAAAATACATGTTCCCATTTTCTTTTTTCTTTTTATATTTTAGATATTCGAGCAAAACCTATTTGGTCGAAAAGGTTTCGACCAAAACCTTTTCGATCAAATAAATGTAGCCACATTGGACCCAAGTCGCCACCACATGGTTTCAGCCAAAACCCACTTGGCCAAATTGTTTTCACTTGAAACTAGTTCGATTGAAACTATTTAGCTGGCTAAAAGTGTGACATAGGTTTTTACTTTTACCCTCAAACACCAAATCATCAATATTTGAATAGCCATAAGCTCACAAAAGTACTAGAATCAACAAAAACCCATAAACAACTCAAATGGAAGGGCGTGTGCATGAAGTTGGGTTACACTTTTGTGGCCAATTCCAAAAAAAGATTGAAAATGACATAATGCGAGTGTGTTATAACGCACTCACGTTATGTCATTTTAAAAGAAAAAAGAAAGTGAAAGTGATTCATTTTCTGTTGTCTATTTTTCTACTCTGCCTACGGCCAAAAAACCTCATTTTAAAAGAAAAAAGAAAGTGAAAGTGATTCATTTTATGTTGTCGAGGAGGAGGCATTCTACAAAATTCATCAACAATTGTTGCTTTTTCTTTGCAAAGATGGCTCCACGACAACGAAGAGGTGCGTGAGGTAAGTATTGTTTGCTATTTGTTTTGAATTTCTTAGTTTCAAGTTGATTTTGTTTGTTTTAGGTTAGATTTGATTTTATTTTTTTTAATTTGTAGGAGATGCAAATGATCCTACAAATCCTCAAAATCCTCAACAAGAAGAATAGGCAAATCCTCAACAACAAAATCAACCTCCCCCACCAATCACTCAACACCCTCCTGGCACTCAACAAAATTTGAGGAGTGAAATTGAGAACAACAAAAAACAAATTGAGGATCTTATCAATAGGTTGAGTGATCCAAATGCTTCAACCACAAAAAGAATGACCCTAGCAAATTCAATGAAAGAGATGTTAAAAAATGTAGATTCAATAACCCAACAAATAACAAGATGGCAAGATAGGAGGCAGACAGCTAGGGCATATTATGCAGATAAAATATCATATAAACAAGTAAAAGGTTTAAAAATTACTAAAGGTGATATGTGCTCTTTATTCACTGACCCTAGAACAAATCAAAATCTTAGCCTCAATGCAAAGAGGTTTCCTATTCATTGGTGCCACCACCAAGATATTAGGAACTGTTTTTATGATAGGTGGTACTTGGTCTTTGATTACCCACCGTGCAACAATTGTGAAGTCCCCCAATATTTTCTTAGGAAACTATACAGTGAGTTCATATTGAACCAAATCCCAAATTATTTTGATATGAGGGAGTTCCAGGGAGAGGTGGGGGGTCAGCTCAGGATAGGCCTGGTGCACAGCCGGATCTTACGCGGCAAGGGAGACGACCTCTCATTAGGTCACCTCGTGAGCACATTGTTATGCCTATCATTGCGAAGGAGAGTGCCAACATAGAGACATTGCAGGTGAACAACACTTTGACTTGGAGTGTCATCCATCATACTAGACCTATTCTACAATGACATCCATGGGAGTCTTCGGGTAGTGGCCTTTGAACCCATGTGTGTCAATCTTGTGAGGCGACTTGTTCATATGACCCCACCAACACTTAGGAGGCTGATACGCAGAATCTATATGCTGCTACGGGGATGGAGAGGATGGCTGACATTTTGCATCATGCATATGGAATTGATAGTCAGGTAAAATTCAACATTTTCATTGAATTTAATTTATTAAATTTCAATTATGAAATGCAAGATTAACTAATTTAGTTTTATTATTTTAATAAAATTGCAGGGTCACAGTGTTGAGACTGGATACATCGGTCCTCCACCTACTTATTTTTGTAGTACACCTATTAGTGGGGTATGTAACTAGTAAACAATTATAAATTTATTACATGGTAATAGAATTTTTTTACGAATGGTATTTTAATATGTGATTTTGGATGTTGAACAGGCTAATATTGGAGGTTTCAAGCAAACACCTCCTAGTGCCAGTGGATTTACTCAAACATAAACAGAGGTAATAGAATAAAGAGAACTTAACTAATGGATTCTACTTAATAGATTTGTGTAGTTTATATTCATATTGTTGGTTACGTTGCATTACACATCATTCAAACTCAAAGCATTACTTCAAATTCCATAACTAATAACTAGATTTTGATAGATGACAAAATTTAAATTGTACAATATAGTTGTTTAGAAATTCAACATAAGCAGCACGATGCAATTACTTCACATGGAGGCATGTTCTTGCAAAGTTGCACCAGCACAACAAACTATGGATGCTTGTAAAAAATATATCAAACCATAATAGTAAGCAATAGCATAGACAAGGTAGTTAGTGATGCAAAGCATCATATCAAAACACTCAATCATCAGGGTACATCTGATGCAGAGCATCCAACAAACACCATCAACATCATTTCTTCAAGGGATTTCAATCCTAAATAGAATCAGGAGAAGATCAAATATAATTTCATCAAAAATCTACTTTTCATTCAACCAAAATCCACTCAAATTCTCTTAGCCATTTCATAGGCCATCATTCATCATTCCACTAATCAGTATTCCAATTGACTCATTCAAAGAAAAAACTATATTAGAAAACTTTGACTTAATCAATTAGATTCACATCATTCTTAGCCACCATAAAAACAACATAAATCTGATTATTGACACTTGAACAATTCATCCTTTCATTTATTCACCAAGGCAACAAATCAAATAAACCATACCTAACTATTATCAGTCCATTATCAAGCATTGTACTCACCATATTTTGACTACAATAGTTTGTTTATAGGTTACAAACTCCTGCTACAATAGAATCTTGATTATCATCTTGTGGTTAATCACCAATTTTCTCAAAAGGCTTCATAATACTCACCCATCCAACCATCAAAGTCACCAAACCTATCTTATACACCTTAACCAAATTTAGTAATATCAATCATATCATTAGTTTGATAGTAACCAAGCACTCAATATCATCCTTTCCACTGTTTAAACAAACATTTTTGTTTTGATCAGACAATATCATATTCCTCTAGTAGGTCTATCAACCATTGAATTGGGTAGTTACATTCCTATCTCAAAGCTTATTAAAAAACTCAATGCACATTTAGAAACACTTTCCAGCACATCACAACATATCAAAATTCTTAGACGTTTGACATAAAGAAAATCATCAGATTTTAGACTGTCCTTTGAAGAAAGGCTAGTAGATTACACCTGTTTTATAAAGGAGACCCCTTCAAAACCATTCTAAATCAATCAAAACCTCAAAACAGTCTTCAAGCATGTCTTATAACTCAAGATTTCACCATTTATAGGGATTGAAAACCATGAAAATGTTTTGATCTAATAAATACTCTTGCAAACCTCTATTTCTCTAGCCACCACCTGGAACATGATTTTTTATGTATGCCAATACCTTCTACATCATTTCCAAGCCTTTGCAAGCTTTATTTATTCATGACCCGTGACTGTAGCATCACTTTGTGTAGGAAAATCCTCTATTTTCTAGTGTAGCAGCAACTCCACCATGGTATTCTTGCTTTTCCATGCACTCACAATCATCAAAACATGCAAAAAATCCTAACATTAACCTACTCCACAAATTTACTTGACCTACATTAGTGGAGTAGTGAATAAAAACCCTATTGGACTCTCAAACTTGCTTCTAAAAGGACTCTGTCGGGCACTGAAAACTGCCTTTTATTCTTTTGTTTCCTAAAACTAACCTTCCAACTCTTGAAATTGGAAACTGATTCCTCTTTACATGTATTCACACTATGATTTAACTTTGGGTGTTCCTAAATTACT
Source organism: Sequoia sempervirens (assembly GCA_007258455.2). Classification (NCBI taxonomy): domain Eukaryota; kingdom Viridiplantae; phylum Streptophyta; class Pinopsida; order Cupressales; family Cupressaceae; genus Sequoia; species Sequoia sempervirens. The sequence goes on along the minus strand of VDFB02049217.1, from coordinate 8,834,980 downwards.
AACACAAAAAAACAAAACAATGGAGTAATGCTGCAAACTCAAAAACAAGGAATTTTTATTTCAAAATCTAATTACAAGAACACAAACTTCTGCTTTTTCTCGCCTTTACATTCCTTTTAAATATATGTCATTTTCCATAACTGTCTTTCCATCAGTTGAAACTACCCCTTTTAACCCTTAATATGCCTAATTTCCTTGTTTTTGTCAATTTAACAACTTTTAACAATATTACATTATTGTATTGTTTGCATTTTCCCACTTTGACCACCTAGAACTTACCCATAACCTTAAATACATTCAAATAAGACCTCATATGACCTTGAACATGAACTTTACATCATTTTTCCATGACCTTTTGTGATTGACTCAATACAAATTTGAACACTTATCCCTTTTGCAAAATTGAAAAGTATTTGATAGACCTAGGTACTCTTGCACCAACATCTGACCCAATTGAATCAGGAGAAGATCAAATTGAATAAGAAACTAAAATTTATTTCTCTTTTCATCAAAAATCACATTGTTTCATTTGTAAACCACAAGGCAACAATAAGCCAACTCATTTCAATACTTCTTCTTATCATCCTCAAGCTTCAAACATCTTATTTATCAACAAAAATGATTGATTTGTGCACAAGAAACCTAATTAGAGTCACTAAACAATCCGCTCTTTCATCATTCACCAAGGCACCCTTCCACTCAATTTTCTTTAGCTAGGAAAAATAGTAAGCATTATAATCAGAAATATATGGATAGGGAAAATAGCAAGCATGATAATCAAAAATATATAGTTTAATACTTGTACTCAAAATTTTGTTCATTAGATCTCATACATTATAAGTCATGTGACGTGGATCGTTGTTGTAAATTTTTTGTGATTGAATAATTTGTTGTTTTATTTTTAGATGTTGGTTGTGGAAAAACCTCCAAATGTTGTGAGGGCAATGGATATCAGTGTTTCATCCACTATACAATCCTCGATGGCTCTGATAGGGGAGGTATGAGGAAAATTACTAAATTTCAATTTTCATTCGTTGTTATAGATGTTAGTTCTAGTGAAAAATCAAACCATTATTGATTCATAGTTTAATTCCTATTTGAATGGTTTATACAGGGCTTGAGCATGCCTCAACATCGACGTGCAAATATTTCCATCATGGAGAGTGATCGTGAGATGGCCATAAGTGATTATTTTGTTAAATATATCATTTTTCATAATGTAATTTCTATATATTAATGTCTTTACTTCTTATTGTAATAGTTAAAACTTCACCAAGAGCTAAACTCTAGGAGGAGGAGCAGGAGCACTCCTCGAGCATATCGGAAATGAGTGACAAAATTATTGCCATCGGATCGCCAAACAAAGGGAAATAATTTATTTCCAGAGCATGGAGAGAAATGAATTTTGATTCCAAAGCCCTTTGTTGTATGCCTAGACATGGCAATTTTGTACATATTTTGTATTGGATATATTTGACATTGTATGCCTATATGGCATTCTCGTAAGCCTATATGGCTATTTTGTAACTATATTTTACACTTATATCGACATATATTGATGTATGCATACATGGCTATTTGGTTAATACAAATCCTTTTTATCGATATTTGGTGTCCATATTTGAACTGAGAATTTATGACACATCTATAGAGAAACAAAGGAATACTACAAACTAAAACACATTACACTTTTGTTCTCACTGACTTGATGTACTCTCCAACATCTCTCTTCTCTCATGCAAAGAGTTAGAACTTCTTGGCCATGCCTTTGCATCATTCAGGAAGTTTTGCTCTTTTTGACAATGTCAAAAGCATGGCTGGATACAGATTAGGCAAAAGACTTTTCCTTTTAGATTAGCAATGCATGGAAGTTTCAAAAAGTATCCTTGATATTACAAAACATGTGTTTATACCATAGCAGTAAAAATCTTTTGGGGAAAAAATCAGCAAACCAAAAGTATAAGATTTTTGAAAAATAAGGAAAAGTCTTGAAAAATCGGAAAAAAAATCAGATTTAAAAAAAAGGTAAAAAAAAGTAGAACAAGAGATAAAAACTTATTTTAAAAAAATTAAAGGCATTTTCATAGCATAGAGATATAGAGAGAAAATAAAATAAAGAGTTTAACTAATAAATTATAAAAAATAGATTTTTGTAGTTTATATTCATATCATTGATTACATTGCATTGCACATCTTTCAAACTAAAAGCATTGCTTCACATTGCATAACTAATAACTATATGCTGATAGATGACAAAATTTCAATTACAATATAGTATTTGCAAAGTCAACCTAAGCAGTTATACAATTACTTCACATTGCATAACTAATAACTAGGAGCAGCTTCCAATTGCATTTGCTTGTCATGGCATTCTATGAGACCATATTTCTTTGAGGCATTTTTTCAAATAGTTCACTGCCTTGTCTATACTACCACATTTTTGATACATGTCTACCAAAGCATTTTGTCAAATAGTTCACGGCCTTGTTGCTATGGATGAAAGTCTAAAACAAGTGCTTTCGAACAAGCTATGGATGCTTGGAAAAATCTATCAAAAGTATAATAGTAAGCAATATCATAGACAAAGCAGTGAACTCTTTGAAAAAATGCCTCAAAGAAATGAGGTCTCATGGTGATGGAATGCCATGACAATAAAATGATTTTGATTGTCATGGCATTCCATCACCATGAGACCTCATTTCTTTGAGGCATTTTTTCAAAGAGTTCACTGCCTTGCCTATGCTAACACATTTTTCATACATGTCTATCAAAGCATTTTATCAAACAGTTCATTGCCTTGCTTCTATGGCTAAAAGCCTAAAACAGGTGCTTTTGAACAAGCTATGGGTGCTTGGAAAAAATCTATCATAGCATAATAGTAAGCAATAGCATAGACAAGGCAAGGAATTGTTTGAAACAAATGCCTCAAAGAAATGTGGTCTCATGGTGATGGAATGCCATGACAAGCAAATTGCTATGGATTTTCATGGAATTCCATCACCATGAGACCACATTTCTTTGAGGCATTTTTTCAAATAGTTAACTACCTTGTCTATGCTACCACATTTTTCATACATGTTCACCAAAGTATTTTATCAAATAGTTCACCTACTTCCTACTATGGCTAAAATCCTAAAATAGGTGCTTCCAAACAAGCTATGGATGGTTGGAAAAAATCTATCAAAGCATAATAATAAGCAATAGCATAGACAAGGCAGTAAACTGTTTGAAAAAAAGCCTCAAAGAAATGTGGTCTCAATGGTGATGGAATGCCATGAAAATCCATAGCAATTTTCTTTTCATGGCATTCGTCATTCCATTCCATCACCATGAAACCACATTTCTTTAAGGCATTTTTTCAAACAGTTCACTACCTTGTCTATGCTACCACATTTTCGTACATGTCTACCAAAGCATTTTATCAAACAATTCACTGCCTTGCTGCTATGGATAAAAGCCTTAAAAAGTACTCCAAACAAGCTATGGATGCTTGGAAAAAATCTATCAAAGCATAATAGTAAGCAACAAGCTATGGTCTCATGGTTTTTTCACGAAAATCAGCGTGATTTTATTTTTTTTTGCAGGTTATAAACACATTTTTTGGAAATTTTGTTGTTTTAAATGGCATTCAAGTTTATGGTGGTTTTGTTGTTTATATGATGATATGTGATATTCTAATCCTAATTCATGCTTCTAGGTTGCATAGATATATATTTTGTTTTTACATGTTTTTGTACCAATGAACCCAAAACGAACTAAACCCCCCTCCAAAAAGATTTGGCCAAACCGGTGAACCGAACCCCTGAACCTGAACCTCAAAACCTATTCCAACACTCTTCATTTTTCCTGCACAAACTTAATTGACCACCAAATTATGTTTCCCCTTGACTTTACGCATGTTTACTCCCTCAAACCTCTCTTTTTCATTCAAAACCCCTATTTTCCCAACTAGGGCATGTCATGCCATAACATACTTTTGACCTCCCTTGTCCTTTTAGACCTTTTGAACACATCAAACTCCACAATCTCACCCTATTTCCAACCTATTATAACTTATTTTCAAGCAATTTCTTCTTTTCACCTCTTCTAGCCTTGCTTTTAAAGGGCCTCAATTTTGAATTTTCAACAAGGGAAACGTTAGTAATCTCTTCCAATGCCCTTAATAATGCTATTTTATTATTCCTACTCCCTATCCTACTTACATCGGGACCATATCACTGAGACACAGCCTGAACAATAGGTGGAATGGCCTATTTCAACATACTACACTCAAACCCTTAAGGGATCGATTCAGTTGAACCTAACTCAGAGCGATTTTGCGTGTTTGGGTGAAAAAGAGGACCATGCCTAGTGTGAACATGCCTATTCGGACGCGTTGGGACAGTTCGTTTGGTCACACGAGTTGCAGAACAAAAGTTGCACCACTTTGCAACATTCCACTGCTTCCATTTGACACTTCTTCCATCAACTGAAAACTGGACACCACAGGAAAACCAGTCCGACATAACGAAAACCGAGAGAGGTTATTATAGAGGGGCCCAACATGATCCCATGGGATTAGACAAGAATTTTCTAAGTGTCATGGTGTCCAAGTAACCTCATGCTAAAGTTTGCAGCCATTTTTCCCTTTGGACCCTTAACGAATCGATCTGGTTGAACATAGCTCGGAGCGATTCAATATGTTTGGGTGAAAAAGAGGACCATGCCTAGCATAAACATGCCTATTCAGATGCATTGGAATAGTCCATTTGGTCACACAAGTTGCAAAATGAAAGTTGCACCACTTTGCAACTTTCCACTGCTTCCATTTGACACTTTTTCCATCAACTGAAAACTAGACACCATGGGAAAACCACTCTGAGATAACCAAAATAGAGAGAGGTTATTGTAGAGGGGCCCAATGCAATCCCATGGGATTAGACAAGAATTTTCTAAGCATCACGGTGTCTGAGTAACCTCATGCTGAGTTTTGCAACCATTTTACCCTTTGGACCCTTAAGGGATCGATCCAGTTGAACGTAGCTCGGAGCGATTCCGCATGTTTGGGTGTGAAAGAGGACCATTCCTAGCGTAAACATGCCTATTCAGATGCATTGGAACAGTTTGTTAGGTCACATGACTTGCAAAACGAAAGTTGCACCACTTTGCAACTTTCCACTGCTTCCATTTGACACTTTTTTATCAACTAAAAATTGGACACCACAGGAAAACCACTCTAAGATAACAAAAACCAAGAGAGGTTATTGTAGAGGGGGCCAACATGATCCCATAGGATCATATGAGAAGTTTCTAAGAATCATGATGTCCGAGTAACCTCATGTTGAAGTTTGTAGCCAGTTTGCCCTTTTGACCCTTCACGAATTGATCCGGTTGAACATAGCTCGGAGCGATTTTGCATGTTTGGGTGCAAAATAGGACCATGCCTAGCGTAAAAATGCCTATTCGAATGAGTTGGGACAGTCTGTTTGATCACATGAGTTGCAGAACGAAAGTTGCACCACTTTGCAACTTTCCATTGCTTGCATTTGACACTTTTTCCATCAATTAAAAATTGGGCACCACAGGAAAACCTCTCTGAGGTAATGAAAAATGAGAGAGGTTATTTTAGAGAGTCCCAACATGATCCCATAGGATTAGACAAGAATTTTCTAAGCATCACGATGTCTGAGTAACCTCGTGCTGAAGTTTGCAACCATTTTTCCCTTTGGACCCTTAAGGGATCGATTCGGTTGAACAAAGGGTATATACTCTAAACTTATCTAAACCTTACCAACTCTTGGGGCACCAATTTTAAGGTTTCAAAACTTCAAAATCCACAATCATATCTCAGTTATACCACTGTACAATGGGTAAACCACAAAACCCTCTATTGTAGCCTAAACCCTAGGGGTTTATTGAAAATGATACTTCCAAAGCTGACCACAACCTAAAACTTACTCAAAAAAGTTTGTGATACCCTACACAAGCTCAAAAAAACATAAAATAACGCTTCCCTACACAAAAACACAATTTGACTCTTCAAAACCACCATTTTTCTTCAAGAAAACTCACTTTTACACACATGGGTTTCATACCCATCTCACTTTCAAACCTCCCCAATACTAACACAACATTACCACACCTTAATAATTTTAGTGCATACCCATTCCTCAAGTCATAGAGGCTATAGAAACAGGAATGGATCAAAAATCCATTTTTATTGACTCAAAACCTTCAAATGTACAAGTTCGGGCCGGTTTTAGTAAATTGATGATAAAATGCACAAAACATTATGGAAAACCTTCTAAATAGATTCAAAATAGAGGTAACTCCATCTACTATGAAAATATCAATAAATATAGATCAACTAATCGAAATACAGGATGTACAATCTGCTGCTACAACTGAAAATTCTAAGTTTTTATTGTTTTTGCTTCTTCAAATCACAAAATCCAACCTTCAATTCGAGTTCTCCATGTTTTTAAAATCTTTCCCACCAATTAAAAACTGATTCACCTTCCTAACTAACCTTTGAACTGGTTTGACTCTTAACATTCCCTCCATAATGCAAGTTTTGTAATTTTACAACGCTTGAGTTTGCAAATTTTGCACTTTTTTGCAATTTTTAAACATTTTGCACTTTTTGAAAAACCCAACCTCCTAAACACCTAATACAATTCAAATATGACTAAATACATAATAGAATGGTCTCATATACCTTATTTTAATACAAAACTCAAAATCCTATATTCTACTCCTTATTTGCCTTGATGAACAAAACCTATTGAATGGTGCTCCTGCACCAATCATACATTGACCTTCTTGTCCCTCCTAAAGTTTGGACCACATCCATTACCTCCACATAAAAATTTGAATCCTTGGTCTTCTTGGTTCCCATGCCTTGATATGCTTATGCAAATGAAAATGAAGCAAAGTAATCATCTCCTTCTCCGCTGGCTGGAAGAATGCATGCTTAATGTTTTGATACATGATATCAGCTCTCTCATCTACTCTCATGGTTGAATACCAAAATCTAGTATGGTGGGCCTCCAGAGTTCTAGTCATCTTTCTTCCTCTTCCACTAAATGTTGGCCCCATCCACACGTTTTCTAGCCTAATTGACTTTGTTTTTGAAAGCTGAAGTTTCTCCGAGTCACTAGTGTTGCTCTGTCTACCTTTTCAAACTCTTTCATTGCTACAGATCATCTCTGGAATTTAATCATTTGTACCACATGTGGTTGATGTGCTTTGAATCCTTGCATCTAAAGGAAATTTCCTCAACATAAATACTGCTAGGGAATTTCAATGTTGACATTGTAGTTGGTATTAAAGCTGGTACCTACAACATTGAAAATTATCCTTATATAAGAATTCCCTCCATCTTGTTGGCTTGTAACACTCTTGATGGTGGCTACATGAAATCTGATTCTGATTCCTCTTCTACATTAGAGGGAACTCATATATCCTTGTTCTGACTCTTCTGAATTATCAGAATCAGAATCACTAGCTTCCATATTCAAAAATTCCCAACCACTATCTTCAATAAATTGGCCACCAGTTCAAGTTCATTCTTCTTTCATAATACTTTATATCCATGGAGTTCAACCATTCCTTCATGCCATCAAGTGAATATTGAGGAATGGTGTCAATGCAGAGTACATCCCCCTTGAAGTCTTTCAAAATAATAGCCATATCAAATTCCTTTTGCCCAAGTCATACTCTCTCAAGGTTAACAATCATACATTGACCTTCTTTCCCCTCCTAAAGTTTGGACCACATCCATTACCTCCACATAAAACTCGACATCCTTGGTCTTCTTGGTTCCCAAGCCTTGATATGGTTATGCAAATGAAAATGAAGCAAAGTAATCACCTCCTCCACTGGCTAGAAGAATGCATGCTTAATGTTTTGATACATGATATCAACTCTCCCTTCTGCTCTCATGGTTGAATATCAAAATCCAGTATGGTGGGCCTCCAAAGTTCCAGTCATCTTTCTTGCTCTTCCACCAAATGCTGGCATGATCCACACATCTGCCAGCCTAATTGTCTTTGTTTTTTGAAAGCTGAAGCTTCTCCTGAGTCACCAATGTAGCTCTCTTTCTTTTCAGACTCTTTCATTGCTACAAATCATCTTTGGGATTTAATCATCTGTACCACATGGTTGATGTGCTTTGAATCCTTGCATCTAAAGGAAATTTCCTTTACATAAATATTGCTAGGGAATTTTAATGTTTCCATTGTAGTTGGTATTAAACTCGGTACCTGCAACATGAAGAGTGATTATAATTCCTCTTCTACATTAGAGGGTTCATATCCTTGATCTGACTCTTCTGAATTATTAGAATCAAAATCACTAGCTTCCATATTCAAAAATTCCTAACCAACATATTCAATAAATTTATTTGGATCATCAATAATAGTCTTCAAAATTGGGCGCTGCTAGTACAAGTTCATTTTGCTTTCATAATACTTTATAACCTTGGAGTTCATCCATTCCTTGATGCCATCAAGTGAAGATTGAGGAATTGCGTTAATGCAGAATACATCCCGCTTGAAGTCTTTGAAAGCAATAGCCATATCAAATTCCTTTTGCCCAAGTCCTACTCTCTCAAGGTTAACAATCTCAATCTCACTAATAGCGATTACTAAGAAAGGTAATTCCATCAACTCTACCAAACAGTTTACCATAAGAATAATAAAAGAAGAGGCTTTGAAAGGAACTCCATGAAAACCAAGCTCTCTAAATGGTACATATCAAACTCTAGTTCAAAATATTTTAGATGAGGTGCTCCCATAGCTCTCTTACTCGCTTGACAAATCCTTGAAACTTTGTATTGATTTTATTTTTCATGTCCCTCTCTTGTTGTTCTTCCTCAATTTCATCAAGATCATACATTGACCTTCTTGCCCCTCCTAAAGTTTGCACCACATCCATTACCTCCACATAAAACTAGACATCCTTGGTCTTCTTGGTTCTCGTGCCTTGATATGCTTATGCAAATGAAAATGAAGCAAAGTAATCATCTCCTTCTCTGTTGGTTGGAAGAATGCATGCTTAATGTTTTGATACATGATATCAAATCTCTCTTCTACTCTCATGGTTCAATACCAAAATATAGTATGGTGGGCCTCTAGATTTCCAGTCATCTTTCTTCCTCTTCCACCAAATGCTAGCCCGATCCAGATGTCTACCAGCCTAATTGACTTTGTTTTTTAAAGTTGAATGGTGCAGGAGCACCCACACCTCACCGTCAATTTTTGATTTTTTGATGGTAAATTGGGAGGAAAGTTGGTAAATTTTAGTATGTTGAGGTATTTTTGTCTTGAATAAGGTCTAATAGACCAATCTTTTATGTACTTAGGGAATTAGTAGGTTAGGGTGGACAAATGTGCAAAAGCACTCTTGAATTAAATAATTGTTGATATTGCCATAAAGGAAAAATATGTAAAAGGTAGGTGGGAGTGCAGAGAAAGAGTCTAAAATTCATGTTATAAGGGTGTCTAAGTGGTCCTAGGCCTTTAGAATAAAAAATTTGCATGATAAAGCTTATTAAGCAAAACCATTGTTAAATAATAGTATTTGTAGGCTTAATAAGGGTTTGGTGGTTCAAAGGTAGTTATGGGCATTGAAGGGAGATTATTATCATTTGAAAGGTATTAAAAAAATAATTCAAGCTTGAATGGGGGTTCAATCAATAGTTTTTTTGAAGATTGGTGCTCTTCACAATGCCTAAAACTGTGGAATTTCAACATTTTTTTGAGTTTTTCAGTTTCATTTCTCTGTGTACGGCCCAGTACAGGCCTCCTACAAATAGAAATTCATGAAAAACTATGGTGGCAAGTCATAACCTAGATTTCAATCTATTTTGATACACCTTTAGTTGTTTTAGTGAAAGGAAAATCCATTTTTCTTTATTCAACCTGTACAAACTAGGAGGGTCTGAGTTTACTTTAATTTTTGTGATGGAGCCCTTCCTCCTACTATGGTGAATTGTGACTCAGAGGAAAGGTTTACAATGTTTTTTTTTCAATTTTCCTTAACTCTTTTAATAATGGAAAGGCGTTTATAGGGCTGGTGATGTTGTTTTAGGCTGAGAATGTGATATTTTGGCTTGAAATGGAGGAACCAAAGTGATGTTTTTGAGATCTACTAAGTCTAAAGGCTAGGTGAAGGCTTATTATGTGTGTGCAGACCCTAAAAAACTTTTTTGATGCTTTGGAGAGGTTTGGAAGGCCTTGGAGTTGTGAGATGCTAAAAACTTGTGGAATTGGGAGTTTTGTTACCTATTTGATGACTACACAAGAGCTTGTGGGGTTATAAGAAGTTTAAAGAGTAGTTTGTTTGTAAAACAAGGCTAATTTGGTAGCCTTTTTGCAGGGCAGTTTGAAGGATCTCCAAGAAATTGCAAAGAAACCTTGTATGTCTAGCTTGGGAATGGTGGTGGGGGTTTGAGTAGATGCTATATTGATGATGAGATGGTCCTTGAGATGCATTCTCTAAAATTTAAGCCAAATTGTTGAGTTTGGAAGCCTTTTTGTTGGTAGTTGTTCCAAGATGGCCAAATGAAATAACAAAGGTTGTTGATTTGCTGAAATCTGATTTGTTTGAGTCTTCTCCACCTTGACTTTGCATCACTAAAGTTTCTCCTGAGTCACTAGTGTAGCTCTCTCTACCTTTTTAGACTCTTTCATTGCTATAGATCGCCTCTAGGATTTAATCATTTGTACCACATGGTTGATGTGCTTTGAATCCTTGCATCTAAAGGAAATTTCATCAACATAAATAATGCTACTCTCTGAAGGTTAACAATCTCAATCTCACTAATAGTACATTTACAACCATATTCAAAGATTTGCCTTCAAAAGGCTACAAATTCAAAAATTGACTTAAATAGCCTTCAAGAGGCTTTAAATAGCCTTTACAAATGATTCTACATCTTTCCAATCATGCCTATCTGTTCTTTTTGTAACTAACATGACTTATTACATTATAAATCAATTGTGGATGTGTTATGACCTTATTCAATTGAAAAAACTCAAAACACAAAACTTACTTAAAAGATTTTTCGTGAACCAAATTTGCTCAATAACCTTGGTGCCCCTACACCAAATTTCATTATTTCAGTAAATGTCATTACAATTAAATATCATTACAATGCCTTAGGTACTCTATTCTCACAGATATTTTACAATATCACTCATACATTCCAGATTCTCTTATAATGTCTACATCATAGGTTCTCATTTAGAGGTTAACTTCAAATGGGAAACTTGAGATTCCCTCACAAAGCTTCACACACTCTTTTATAATGGCTTGAAATCAAAATTGAGATTTATCAAGATCATCAAAATAAGGATGTTGCATTGCTTGTTTGGCTGAGATTCTCTTCGATGGCTCCAAAATTAGCATTTTCTGCAAGGAGAGACCAATCAATTTTTACTAGTTTAGTTACAAATAGGAAAAGTAAAAGAATAAAAAGAAACAACTCATGTCCAAAATGGAAATGAAATGAAAATAGATGGAAGGCACTTACAAATAGGCATGGAAATCTCTCAACTTAGTCACTCCTGCTCATACATCTTCACTACGAGTTCCAAGATACCTATTGCACACAACACCTCTCATGAATCTAGAATATCTTGAAATTCAAGATGCTCCTATAATGTCTACATCATAAATGCTCATGATAAGGTTAACTTCAAATGAATAACTTGAAATTCCCTCACCAAGCTTCGTACACACTTTTGTAATGGCTGAAAATCATAATTGAGATTTTTCGAGATCATCAAAATAGGGATGTTGCATTGCTTTTATGTCTGAGATTCTCTTGGATGGCTCATAAATCTGCATTTTATGCAAGGGGACACCATTCAATGTTTACCGAGTTACTTACAGATACGCAAAGTAAAATAAGACATGATAGCATTGGCATCAAACAAATTAAAGTGGATACAAGTATAAATTAATAAGAACCATTGTGCATATACTTACAAATTAATCCAATGAACCATCTGGATCTGCTCTACTCTTTATTGTGTCAAGTATTGCCTCATGTTCAGACTCACGGACCTTCCACAAGGTCTTGTTCAAAGGTCTACCCCCATATTTTCTCAAATGAACATTGGATGCCACAATAAGGTTCGAGTAATGAAGAATCTTACGATGTGTGTCAAAGTCCTCAAACAACCAATGTTTAACACTCTTATGTGGGTACCTTCTAAGCCATGTTCTAGTAGCAACAATTGAGCCTGTAGGGTATTCGATGTTTTCTCCATCTATAATTGGGGCTTCCAATTTATTTTTGGCCTCAACACAATGACACAAGTAATAGTTCGTTCCCTCTTCATTTTCTTCATCTGTAATAATTGCATAAAGATGCCCTGCATTGATATGTGCAGAAAATCACTTGAAATTAGTCAACATTACGAATATAGTACAAAGTAAGATAACAATTTGTAATTTCAAAAACTAAGCAAGTAGATATATTACCTAGTTGAACTAGATATGATACATGGTCAAAGTCGATTGATGATTCCATCTATGTTAGTTCCAATGTCGTCGAAGGGCGATATGTGTGAAGTGGGCTAAGATAACTTGTCAACCATTTGTCAACCCACTCCCCTAACTCACAATCATTCCAAGCTTGCATTGTACATGAAGAAAAAAAGCATGCCATCTTACATGTATCGATACTCCATGAACCTGCATTTGAGCTAAGGAAAGAGTGTAGCTCACTCAATCATGTTAGTGTACAACAATCCTCATATAGTGCAATGTTAGTATCATCCATCAACCAAAAAAAATCTATGAACTAAAGATGTACCTTCATTACCTAGACCCATCAAAGCATTACACCACTCAACGATTGAACTTGCATCTATCAACTTTGCACTGTCTTTATACTTTAAATCTTCTCGTGCTAATGCTCTTTTCACACATGATCCTGCACCATCATGCTCCCCCTTTGCATTCCTGGCCTCACAAAAGTTCTACATATGCTGAACACCTGTAGTGAGATGCATCCTGCACAACCAGTAGAACATGCGCATGTTCTTGAACTATGTTGCACAGTTATCCAAACATATTATATGTTGACCGTATGCTATGCCCCTCTGAGCCAAATCACTCTAGAACATCTGGAAGCAACCTTGCACGAACTCTGGAGAATGTGTGCGATCATCACTAATATAAAAGTGATACTACCTCAATACCTTCCTTTGGTCCTATGTACTATCAACTGCATGAATGAATGCTATGTGCACAAATATCGAAACCTGTGTGGAGTTGTAATACTGTGACTGCACCTCACACTGTGGTTGTAGAGTGTAGTTCTCTGCAAATTCAACCACTGATACTATGCTACCAATTGGAAAGGTGTCCTTGCATAGCTTGAATTGTGTGTCTATCCATCGGGCTCTATGGGTATGCCTTGCATACTCATACACTAGATTCTCATGAAACATGGACATAAACTGATACACTGGAATCTTCTCAATAACCAAATCACACAATTTTTCTTGAGACCCATCTTTTGTAGCATATGCCACTATTTTATACTTCCCAAAATTTACTAGTTTATGTCCCACCTCATCTATGCTTTCCATATGTTGACATACTCGCATTCGTTGCAAGCCACCGCAACGCTCAGATGAACCATCCAAGCATGTTGTCCGATAGAATATTTGGCCACCCTCCATTTGACATAAATTTCTTGATAAGAACTCTCTTGAAGATTTTGGTGGGGCTTCTATGCCACAATCCTGCAAAACATCGTTAGTATGCAAATCTAAACATCTAGAATGATAATCATCATAATGGTTAGCGAATTCAATATGTAGTCTACAGCAACAAGTAGTGCCTATGTGATTTATCTTGACATAAAAAGGTTTAAGCATTTCAAAAAATCTTTGAGAAATACTAATTTGAGGATAAGCATTTTGAAATTTATGAAAAAATTGGGTTTGAGTCATATCTAAAAAATGCTTTGGATGTGGCTCATGGTTCCGACTACTGATTCTCCTTCTTACGACATCCCTTTGATTCAAAGATGACCTTGTATTATTCTTCTAATAATCTTCAATTAATGTTCTAAATCCTTCAACAACTTTTTTATCTTTATGTGGCAGTCTTCCCGAGAATTCCCTTAATGCATTTGAATCGGTGCCCTTAATTGTTTGCTGCCTTTGAACGACTTTGATAAAAAAATTCTACTAATTCCCATTTGTTCACTTGTCTTTTTAATGAGACGAGATCTCTTTGTTTGATAGCTTACCAAAGTTGATGTAATGACACGTCGAGTGACATTACTATCCTTTGAGCGTGAGGTCTTACCCACACTCTCATAAGCATCCATTAGATTCTTCACAATAGTGTTTTCACTTGATGCATTCGATGTTCTCAACCCAAGAGTCTTCATGATGTTTATGTACATTAAACCCCGCATCATTTGAACAAATAGTTGACATCTTCTGGTCACATTTAGCCTTTCAAAGAACATTTTCCAAATCTTATCAGCATATCTTCTACAAGTGCATTATGGAATCTTACCTTCCATGTGTTGTAAAATATCCTCATCAATATTAATCAAAAACTTTGGCTTTCTATGTAAGATTCTAGGTGATGTTCTCTTAGGTACATACATCTCAACATTAGCAATTTCATCAATATTTAATTAAGGTGGGCAAGATTGCATACCTTCGACCGAGGGTGGAATAGAATACATACCTTTAGGTTCACGTGGGGATGATGGCATACCTTGTTCATCAAATCCGAGTGATGATGTACTCTCAACTTTAGATGTGGTGGATGGTGTCCAACCATACTCACTTGTGGTAGATGGTGTCCCTCCATATTTGCTTGTGCTTAATGGTGTCCCTTCGTATTCACTTGTGGTAGAGGGTGTGTCTCCAACTACGGTATTTGCATCTCCCCTAGCATGACTCTTTCTCATTCGTGCACTTTGTGCTACCAATTTCTTTTCTCTTTTTGACAGTTGAGGTTCCTCTTCAACTGGCTTGTTTTCGTCAATCATTCCCAATTTTTGCTTTTCGCAATATTCCCTCATCCGTTTTTTCTCTTTATCTCTAAAGGCTTGGATCTAATCATCTGTTAGTTTTTTTTTCTTTTAACAGTTTGTTGCTTTGGCATGACAAATAATTTTACCTGTGCAAAAAGTGCTAAGTCAAGTCAAATTAACTAATAGTGAAGGGTTGTAAAAGTCTATTGAAGAGGGAGACCAATGGTCACCTCTTTCAAATGTCAGTTTTCGAAGTTGAAGTGGTTTTTTCTAAGAGGGAAACATTATAAAAGGCCATGATAAACTTGAATGGAGGATGATCTTGGATTGGGCGTCAAACCAAATGAGGAAATGTTGAGTTTTCCTTAAGAAAATTGAGCTTTTGGTGACTGAAATTGAGTTTCTAAATTGGGAAGCATTATTTTATGTTAGATTGAGCATGAGCAGGGTATATTAGGCTTGTTTCAACAATTTTCAAGTTTTGGAGTGTTTGGCAAGTGCTACTTTCAATAAAACATACGGTTTATAATCCTAGGGAGAGGGTTTTATGGTTTGGGTGGTAAATGATTGAATCTCTACAATATAATGCTATAATTTGAAGTTTTGATAGATATAAAGTGCTGCCCCAAGTTTTCAAGAGATTTGGACAAGTTTTGAAGGTGGTCCCTTTGTAAAAGTGGGCTAATTTGGGCCCTTAAAAGCGTAAAAAACTTGATAATTTGTGTAGTTTGGTACAAAAAAAGAATTGGTGATTGTTGGATATGTTGAAAGGCTCTATAATGGGTAAAATAAAGGTGTCTAAATGGTCCTAGGTCTTTAGAACAACAAATTTGCATAATGAAGCTTATTAAGCAAACCATTGCTAATACTAGTACTTTTAGGCTTAATGAAGGTTTGGTGGTTCAAGGGTGGTTATGGGCGTTGAAGGAAGTTGGGACTCCTGATTTGAAAATGTATAAAAACATCATACAAGCCCGAATAAAGGGTTTAATGAATTTATTTTGAGGATTTGGTGCTCTACTCAACGCCTAAAATATAGAGTTTCAAGTATTTTTTCTCTGTTTTCAGTTTCTTTTTCCTATGTACAGCCCAATACAGGCCTCCCATGATTAGAAATTCATAAATCACTATGGTGGTAGGTATTAACTTGGACTTCAATCTATTTTGAGACCCCTTTGGTTGTTTCAATGAATGAAAAACTCCATTCTTCATGATCAACCTATACAGACCAGCAAGGTATGAGTTTTACTTTAATTTAAAGATGGAGCCTTTCCTCCTACAGTGGTAACCTGCGATTCAGAGGAAAGGCCTGTAATATGTTTTTTTCAAGTTTCATGTTTATTTTAATAGTGGTAAGGCATCTATAGGGTTGGTGTTGTTATCTTAGGCTGAGAATGTGAGTTTTTAGCATGAAAAGGAGGAACCAAAGTGGTGTTTTTGAGATCTAATGAGGCTAAAGGCCTAGTGAAGGTTTATTTTGTTTTTATGGACCTTGAAAAACTTTTTTGATGCTTTGGTGAGGCTTGGAAGGCCCTGTAGTTGTGAAATATAGAAAACCCTAGATATTTATGAGCAAATTGAGGGCTTTTGTATTGGAAACCTATTTGAGCATGCAAGGTCCTAAAACTTGGAAAATATTTTGTTTTGAGACCGAAGTAAAGACTGTTTTTGAATTTGGGGGTCTACTGAGAAGTGAGAAGGTTGTGTGTGGAATTATACCCAATTGAGTGACTTTGATATGCTACAACCTAAACAATGTGAATTTGTTGAAAGAAGAGATTCTAATGAAATTGTAAATTGAAAATTTGTTAGTAGATTGGAGATGTGTGTTTGTATGTTGCAGGCCTCCCCCTACTGCATTAGGAGTATATTCCAATTTTTTAGAGACATGTATAGAAAATTTGGTAGCATAGACAAGGCAATCAACTGGGTTGTATAACTATTTGACAAAATACCTCAATGAAAGCTTTGGAAGCATACACAAAGAAAGTCAATTGTTAAATTTAACAAAATGCCTCAAAGAGATGTGGTTTAAAAATGTAATAGGAAAGTGTATAGAATTGTGTAATTTAAAATGTCCATTGAAAACCTAAGGTTGTAACATGACAAACAAACAATTTGATCAACATGGAATAAGAAAAACAACAAAAATGAAAGAAAGCCATAATAGAATGAAAGAAAATGTACAAAGACTTCACATACCTAATAAACCAAAGTTTCAAATGGAGGTGTTCTACCCAATTATGTAGCCTTCGCTTCTTCTTTCCTCAAACTCCTCAAAATTTTGACTTTTTCAAAAGCTTGTTCCCCTCCAAAATTCAATTGTATATCAGTTATCACTATAATTCAAACTTGAATTCATATTATATGCCTTTCAACATGAAAACTCTGTTATTTCATGCAAAGGTGATGGAAATATCATGAAAAAGGTGGTGGAATCTAAAATTCATGCATGCAAACTTCACTCGATCACCAAAAAGCTACTTTTTGTCGGAGCACATGCAGAACTAGGAGAATATGCAGAATGTGGGCCAACATCACAAGTATATTGTGCTTTTTTACCATTTTTAGTACAATAAAAAATGTGCTCGCATTATAATGTGAGTGCATTATTTCTTGCTAAACGGCCATGTCTCTACTTATTCATAACGTGCTCGTGTTATAATAAAGTTGGTTTTTTTTTAGATTTATAGGGTAGACCGTTAAGGGTAGAGGGTCGAGAGATAGAGGGAGTGAGTGAGAGAGAGAGATACCTAAGAGAGAGAGAGAGAGGAAGGGAGTGGGAGAGAGATAGAAGGGGGAAGGGCCAAGGGTAGAGGGTAGAGGATTTCAAGGTTTAGGGTTTAAGGGTTAAGAGTTTAAGGTTTGCGATTAAGGGTAGAGATGGCCAGAGATAGGTCGGTCGGCTCTCTCCACATTCTCCAGCCACCTCCACTCTCCTGCCGTTCTCCACCCTGTCCCATTTCTCTGTCTCCACTCACTCACGGTGTCCACCTCACGCCGCGCATTCTCTTCCTCCGGTTTCTTCTCACTCTCTCCATCAGCCTCTCTCCTCTCGGCCCTCTTTCCCTCCACCCTCTCCCACCTCCTCTCGGCTCTCCTCCACCACTCCCACCCTATCTCATTCTCAGCTCTCCCTCCCAGGTCTCCACCTCTCAGCTCTCCACCATCTCTCTCTCCCTCCCATCTCCCCTCCCCACTCTCTCCACCCTCTCCCCACTCTCCAACTCTCTCCCTCTCTCCCTCCCTCTCCCACCTTCCCTCCTTCCCTCCCTCTCCCTCTCTCCCACCCTTTCCACCCTCCACCTCTCCCCCACTCCTACCCCCTCTCCCACTTCCTCTTCCCATTAAGCTCCTCTCTCCCACCCTCTCTCCCTCTCCCACTCTCCAACTCTCCAACCCTCTACCCTCTCCCTCCCTCTCTCCCACTATCTTCCTCCCTCCACTCTCTCCCACTCTCCCACTCTCCCCCACTCTCTTCGACCCTCTCCCACTCTCTCCCACTCTCTCACTCCCTATCTCCCACACTACCACACTCTCTCCCACTCTTTTCCTCCCTCTCTCTCCCACTCTCCCCCAGTCTCTCCCATGCTCTCCCACCCTAAACCCTAAACCCTCTCCCACCCTTTTCCACACTCTCCAACTCTCTCCCACTCTCTTCCACTCTCTCCTCCCTCCCTTCTACCCTATCTCCCACTCTCCCACTCTCTCTCCCACTCTATACCACCCTCTCCCACTCTCCCACTCTCTCACACTCTCTCCCACTCTCGCCTCTCCACACTCCCACTCTCTCTCCCACCCTCTCCCACACTCTCCCACCCTCTCTCCCACTCTCTCCCACTCCCACCCTCTCTCACCCTCTCTCCCACAAGCATACATATACATATAAACATATCAACAAACATTCAATAAAGTGGCATTTAACTAAAGGAAGACATAGTGTGTTATGTGTTGCTAGACATGTTCCCCAGAGAAGCAAAAAATGTCAAAACTAACACATAATGCAAGCGCATTATAATGCACTCGTGTTATATTTTTCTTTGGGAATCCCCGAGCCTTAGCTTTGGTATTTTCCTTGGAATACCAACCCAAAGGCTTGGAGGGAATTCCCAATGACCAGAGATGTTTTTTTGCAAATTCTACAATTTTTCACATAATCGGGTTCGTGCTCACCGTCAAGATTGCATATGGTTCAATATCGACAAAATCAAACACATGGGTAATGTTAGGTTCTCTCTTAACTTTCTAACGATGTAATTTTTTCACTTTCTGACAATGTTAGGCCTTTCATCCATAATTTCTTTTGTTTGTATGTCTTTTTTTTGTCAAAAAGCAATGTTTGGTGTTTTTTGTTATAAATTAACCGTTCATCAAAATTTCAAATAAATTGCATTTTTAGAAACTAGACTCCATTCTACAAATTTTAAAAAATAAAAAATAAAAAAAATCTATTACTTTCCAAAATTTGTAGGGGGAGCATAACCAAAATTCTGCTTTTTAGGAAGTGCCCACTTAGAAAATTAGTAAAAAATCAAATATTCATTAAAAAATTATCAAAAAATCATGCATCAACTAGATATTGTTAGCTAACTTCTGACTGTAGTGATTTTAAAAATACTACAAAAAAGTTCACCGTACTAGGGTTGTACAAGAGTTGCTATGTTATGTTTTTCTGACAAAAACAACAAAAATTTGTGTACATCCCTCTTTTGAACCCCTTAATCTCAATCATTTTCAAAATAAATTATTAGTTTAGAAAGTAGACTCAGAGCACTTCAATCCTTGTTTTTGTTCCATCTCAAAATTTTGAGTGTAGCTATCCTCAATTTCACGTCCAAGGTCAATATTTCCTGATTTCAGAAAGAAAAAAAAGTGGCCACTTAAGCCCCCTTTTTGGGAACCATCTTGGTGCACTTACCTGGAAATAATAGAAAATAAACCATGTCAGAACATCTTCAAACTTGATCCAGTGTGTAATGCTCTGAACAAGCTTTCCATAAACTATAAGAACTCCAAAATTTGACTCTATATGCACAAGTTATGACCGCTCCAAGTCTGAAAAGAACATCCAACTTCCAACAATCATTTCTCTATTAGAAAATCTATAAAAACCACTAATACCACAACAAAGTACTCAGAACCACCTTTTGAACAGCTATAAGAAGTCAAAAATTTGACACCTGGGGTGAAAGTTATACCCCTTGGAAAAAAGTTGCACAATTTGGTTATATGGAAGTAGCTAGGGTGGCCCTTGGATAGCCCATTAGTGGAAGTAATGCCACCTAGGTAGTGCTACCCATAGGCTAGGTGGACCTAAACATTGTGTAAACTAATTTTAATTTTTTATTGTTTAAACTGGTGGCATTTAAAAAGAGTTTGTTTTAAGCCCTTGCGGGTTGGGTTGTTGGTACCCTGTAGGCCCATCGATTGAGGATGTGGGCTTAAATCCCTATCGATCTAGCTTGTTGTCCGCAACCAATATAGATGCTAGTGGTACTGAAATCTCGTACTGACATGTCCTTGTTGGTAACATTGGTACATGGTAGAGGCAACAGGGGGTATGCGAGTGGGGTCTGTAGACACCTCTGCTCCAGAATATATATTTTTTAAAATTTTAAATCAAAATTTTGCATAAGGAGAATTTTTATTTAAACCCACAAATTATTAATTATTTTTTATATTTTTACTTGCAAGGAATTGTACGGTCGTACGATAAGGCAAGGAGGACATTTTTTTGTATTTTTTATAATGGCCAAAATAGGCTAAATCTTATGTCAATCTTCATCTTTTAGGCATCCTAGATCCAATAGTGAGGTCTATTTTGTCCCAAGGGGTCATCTGAAACATTTCCCTTATAAAACCCTCAAGGTGAACACCAAGAAAAAAAACCTTTTTTTCAATAAAGATTCATAAACCCAAATCTAGAAAGTAATAACTATATATAGATGTAAACTCAAAACCCCAAATCTGCAAAAATAACCTACAGTAAAACTCTCATACCTTGTAATGTCTTCATTCTTCCCCTACAAACCCTAGATTCAACTATACACCAGAACTACTCCAGCAAGGGTTATAGAAACCACAACTATGGCTCTAATACCAAATGAAAGGAAATATGTATCCACCCAAGATATTTTTTACATAACTCAAATAGAGAAATCTATGCAAACAAATATTTAGAATCCATATGCAAAAGAATAAACAACATACCATCAAAAGATGACACAAGATATACCTTGAAAAAACCCTTAAGAGGAAAAAACCTTGCCTCCAATAGCATCCATCATTCATGTATTATTCAACAATAAATATTACAATACATCTTCAGAGTTATCCATGAATACATTTTAAACATCAATCCCTTTACAAGCACTCCATGTGAATAAACATGTAACTACACATCCCATGCCATTGCTTCAAACCTCACATATGCTAACAAGAGATGCTCTCAACCCCTTAGCCAAAATAGTCAACCAACCAACCATAAACAACTACCCATGTGCTTTCATTTATAAAAACAAGCTCACACAAAACCACCAAGTGGTATTACATAAAACCATGTGACTAATACCATGAGCTTCCAAAACCATTAACCCCCACATTTACTTTTTAGTACTACATTTTCCCAATATTAAATATTTTTTCAATGTGCATCTCCACATTAAATATTTATCACAATGTTATATACAACACCTAAAGTGGTCCCACTTGAATGCTAACCCATGTGATGCACACATCCCTAGATTCTCTAGGTTCACCACAAATAATAAAATATTACATTATAGCATTATGCAAGGTGGACAGCACAACTTTTCCTAATAGTTGTAACTACAACTTAACAATAAGAAAATGTGGCTAATCCATCAACTACCAATGTTTAAAATTCAAGAGCACGTCTTCAGTAACACCTTAAGAATATCACATCATAATATTGTAATATCACTAAGCTTGTTCATGCTATACAAAAAAATGAGAAATTTTAATGCTTAAGGAAATTATTTTTCCTTTTCTGTATTACAAGTAAATAATAGCATTAATAAAAATAAATAGATATTAGTTAAAAATTTATTTCAACAACAAATTTTAACATCCTAAAAATTTCATTTGTTTGAATATATTGTTTTACTATTTAGGTTTCATGGATATTATATATATCTCAAGGAAATAGGTTTGTTGACAACTTGAATTTTCATTATTTTTGTTGGAGACCCACCCACTTGTATGTATTATGTTGTCTTATAGATAATTTGTAGTTGTCATGTTTTTTTTACTCTTCATGGTATCAAAGCTAAGTTAGTGGAGCTAGGCTCGGTGCCTCGAGCATAATTTTTTTATCAAATTCTTTGTAATCATCATATCACTTCTAACCTTGTTGAAAATAATTTGTAATAACATCATAAAACAAATTAGTTTGTCACTCATGCTCGGTGCCAAAGGCATACTACTAAATGCATCCCTTCCTGTGTATGTGGACGTCAAATCTCCCACTAACCATGCTTTCATTTATAGTCTAACACAGGCTTTTGGAGGACTTTTGAGGGAGTTAAGTTGTACACATGAAACGTTATCTTCTTCAACTCATGGTTCCATGTAGGCCTAATTTTCTTTGTTAAAAGACTGGTTTTACTTGTTGGCTACCGCTCCGGATGAGATTGACTTGACTTGACTGACTAAACCAAGTAAATAAATTACAAATTAATTTTGTCATCTCCCACACGGAGTAAACCAAGTGAAGTCAACAGCGATCAGCTAAATCATTATTTCCTTTCTAAAGTTGAACTTTAATCTCTTTTTCTATTAATATTGTAAACCGTCATTATTTTATTGTTTTTGAGGAGAGAGGACTACTAATACAATTTTATAATCTATTCTTTTTATATCACCATTTAGTTTAACTTTTTTAATGTTCCTTTTTTCAAAATCAGTGTATACATATTTTATATCAATATCAACATTAATTATTATTTTTATTTATTTTATATGATAGGGTGTTTCAAAAGAGGAGGTAGTACCATATATAGAGGGGAAAGTGCAATAGGTGGCCTTCAACAACATTTGATCTTCATCCAAGATACAAATGCATATTCATATTGAGATTCTCTCAAGTGACAGTGATTAGAGGGTATATTTGAAATATCAAAACAGTGCTATTGGTGATCAAAACAATGATATATGTTGGGACAGTTATATAAAGATATCAGAAGTATATTCAAAGAAAATGGGAAGTCAAATAAATATAATGAGAAATGAAAATTTTCATGAAAACCATTGTTAATAATCAAAACAAAGGACAAAGCATTGGACTTCAAACATTGCTATATTAGCAAAGAGGCACAATGACAATGCTAAAGAAGCATACATGACAGTCAAAGGAAGAAATTTCACTATGATGAGGACAGTAAAAGGATTGTAGAAGGCATGAAATGTCCATCAAATCATGAGGTCTCAAAGAGCATACAAGGACGTCAACTGTTAACATCCAACACCAATCTAATACAATAACCATAGATTAGATTCCAAAAAAAAAAGGGATTCAAGAGCGATGCTAGAGCAACAAAATGTCAATTAGTTTCCATCTCATATTACAACCAAAGGAATTGATGTTATTGAATTAGCTTCCCCATAGTCAAGAGCATCTTTAGCAACTTATTATTGTCTTACACCTTTGCAGGTTTTTAAGGAAGCCTACTATTTTCTGAGGTCTCTTCATGTCAAGGCAGTGTTATATTATAGGCTTGCTGCATATTGTATCAAATGGCAGGTCAGTCAAGTGATAAATGACTAAGGGCATGATAGTGCCAAAATGAAAAAGCCAAAGAAATTATGGAAAAGACAAATATAGATGGTAGCCTTTCCAATGAAGATGATAGATTCAAAGGTTGTAGGTAACAGTCCATAATGCCAAAGTAGTTATAATAGAGAGAAATAATTGTCAACTGAGAAGAGGACTATCACCATAGCCATAGAGAGACTAAGCATGGACAGTATGAAATATAACCCGGTTCCTCCATAGCAAAAGGAAAAATCCAATAGAATGCATGAACACTTATAGTAGAGGTAGTAAGAAAGAATGCCCAGAATATAGAATTGAAGCATCCATACAAACTCTCAACCATGCTTGTAAATGAGAAAATCCTTTGTTTTGTAGATGCAAAAAGAAAATGATGACCCAGAATGGCCACGAATGTGAAAAGGAAAGCAACCTTTGAATTCCATATAGGCAGAAAGAAAACACTTATTCAACACCAGGGTTTGAAACAAAGTTAAAATACTGAAAAATATCCATGTTCAAAGAATACGCCGAGCCACGACCATGAGCAATGGAAATGATATGTTGAGTCTTTGAATTATACCCATACTATGCAATGGGATTTAATCTTTTGCAAACCATTTTTTCTTTACGGGCCAATATTTTCTTGTGGAACAATTGGCTGAGATAGCTCTTGTTTTAGTCGTCCACCCTCTAATGAAGTCTCATTCATATTATGATCTTGCACGATCTTATCACAACAAAGGTGATCATCACAAAGAAACAAATACATCTACAGAAAAGAATGGAAAGGAGCCCTTGAGTTTTTACAAAGACTCACAGTCGTGACATTGAAATACTAACATTCGAAGAAAAATGTGTCAAATGTGCATTTGAAACACACAGTTGTGGCATAGAATTCCAAGAGAAATGCATGAGTTACAAAAAGAAGCAAGAATTTTCCATCAAACCATGTAAGAAAGCTCAAAACAACAAGGTATTTGCGATTTTTACACAGAAAATGAAAAGAAAATGTAAAAAAGGTGTTAACAATAGGCTCACTTGATCTTTTCATGTTGTTTTTGCCTGAAATCTGTTAGAAATTCCACTGTAATGCCAGAATCCTCCATGAAATCACCTGGAAACCCTATGTCGGCGGCAAAAGGAGTTCTCTAGAAGCTCAAAAAATTTCAAATGAAATGTCTTTGCAAACTTTTGCATTGTTTTTGTTGCTATGTTTTTACCCTAAAGAAGCCCGACAAACATAAGATATTTTTTACCTTTGTTTTAAAAAATGTTTGCAAAACTAATACCTCGGCCTTGGCAAATGCATAACACTAGGGTTGTCCCTTTGTATATGCTAATTCATAAGATTCTTTTAGGACTTAATATTTTTGCATTTTTGATCTCCCATATAGGCCGAATCTTGGCCTTTTATTTTGCATTGATTGGAATGTAAAACATTTTGATTAAGTGATATGATTATATTTATCACTTAGTCAAAGTGTTATTTTAAATGCAAAATAAGGTGTATTTGTTTCTAGATGAGTCATACCTTTTATTTTTGCAACTTTTTAAAAAATGTAAGAAAAATTAATTTAAGTGATGTTATTATAAATCACTTTATTTAAAGTGTTTTGTATATGCAAGATAGGGGTGTGTTGAACACACCAAAGGTATGAGTCAAAGAAGTTTGGAGACATGGTTGAATAATGATGACTTGTGCCAAGTATGTGGGGAATTTGGAGGAGGTTGACCAACATGTGGAAAGCATGAAGGTTGTTTTTGACTGGGTTTTTAGAGGGAATGAGAGCATCAGAAGGTAGTTTCTCATGCTTTTGTTGTGGGTAAGGTCATGGCTTGACTTTTCTTCACTTTGGAGACCTTTTGTAGGGGTTTTGGGTGGTTTATTTTTGGCTTTTTTGTGGCATATGACCAAGAAGCTTCTAGAAGTATGTGTGTGGGGCAGGTTTCAAAAAAGCATAAGTAACTTCCAACATGAGTTTTGAAGTAAGTTCTTTCTTTTCTAGCAGTATTGTAACTCTTTCTTGGAGTTTTCTTTAAGCAGGAGTAGTATTGTAACTCTTTTACAGATTTGTATAGCAATTTACACCTTGGAGATCAATGAAGTTGAGTTATTTTTCTTTCTCATTTTATGCTTTATTGTGTGCATTTTAGTTGATTGATGAGATTACTTGTGAGGTTTTTCCATTTCCTTGTAATTTTGTCTCATGTTAGCACCTTTTTGCAAAAGAGTATGTAGGTTGTAGGTTATAAGCTATGTTATGAATGCAAATGATTTTAGTAGTGAAATTTATTTCCTTCTAATATTTTAGCTTTAAAATCCTCTTATAAAACACTTATACAAGAATGCATACAAAATGAGTTGTGTAAGCCAAGCTCTGTCATTGTTTGAACTGTGTGTAAGCTATTTTACATGTCTTAGTTAATGTTTTGGTGCATCACCTTTTAAAGCTTTTAGTTAGTTTCATTTTCATGTTTCCTTATTACTCTTTCCTTAGAAAAGCATTAGTTTAGTAGTAGCTTAGGTTCAACAGCATTTAGGAGCCAGCCTTATCTAGAGGTGCACTCCAATTTTAGGTGACCCACGGCCTAGGAGTATTCCCATGTTACTCCAAAATGCTAAGTTCAGCAACTTAGCAAGGGTGTCATTTTGAGAGCTAGCACTAACTACTATAACAACTATGAGGGAAGTTTTTAGAGGCTAGAATGATGTGTACCTTGCTGCAAGAAGGTTGTTTTTGGGTCACAAAGAACTCATTCGCCTTTACTGGTGAATGGGTCCCTGTTAGGGTTTCTGAAACTGGGATCTGGGTTATGTTCCTTGATGTCTACACTCTCAAATCCTTGATGATCAGCTCTTGAAAGCCTAAAACAAATTTTGTACCCTTGTGTCTATGTTCTTGCAATGTGAATGAATGTTGCCACTTGTCAACTTTGATAATTTTACTCCAATATTGTTCTCCACTTGATCTTCAGCCTATAAATCTACAAACAAACATTCAAGAGGGGAAAAACTTGTTGATTTTTAGTGAATAGGGGTTTACCTAATTCAAAACCCTTTTAGGTAATTAAATCAAATGATGAAATAATGAAATAAGGACATGAAACATGAAACAATGAACTGTTGATACCTTGGAATGCAAATATGCAAACTAACATGAAGTGGCCATGTAGAATGTAGATCTTGATCTCAAATTATATGTGAAACAATGCTACATCAACAATCTTATCTCAACAACATGCTTGAATGCACTATGCCTTTGACATGATGAAATGACCTTGAATTGCTGCAATAAAACCTTAATAATCTACCTTTGAATGCCTTTGAAATTTCTCTTGAAGTGCTCTATAATGCTCTTGTGAATGTACTCTTGATTGCTTATAAGTCTTAAGATTTCTCAAGATGAAACTATGTGAATTAACCTTATATTTATACTAAATCTAATAATTAACCTCGAAATTCAAATAATTCAAGCCGACACCATATCTAGGATTTAAAATCATTATAATCCCACCACAATTAAATTCAAAAAGGGGTGTCCTATGTGAGGAGAACCCATTCGTGACTAAAGGAAAATGGGTCCTAGCACAACTTTCTAGGACCATGCTTCGGGGGGGTGAAATAACATCAAAAACCCATTTCAAAAATGCCAAGAAAGGAGTGTCCTATGTGGAGAGGACCCATTCACCAGTAAAGGCGAATGGGTCCTACAACCATTTTCTAGGACCTTAAATTTTCCAAATTAAATATCATTCCATATCATTATTGGGTTTCGAGATAGATCCTTCGGAAAGTGTAATTAAAAAGTCTTAAATTTGAATTAAAGGGGCCAATTTAGCTCAACTAACCACAATTAATTAATGAAGCCCTAGATAAGTGTGAAAGTGTAATACAACACTTTAAAAAACCCCAAATAAAGCACATATTAAGTTCATTTTATTTAAAAGGGCCCTACACTTAGTGTGAATTTGTACAACACATTACAACCCTAAATCAAGGCATAATTAAGTTAATTTTAGTATTAATTATTCCCAAATTAAGTGTGAAAAAGGGTTACTTTTTTCTACACTACATTTTGCCCCCATTTTAGTGAGATTTTTCCTCCATGACAAACTCATACTAAAGCAGACATTCAAGACACATAAGTATGCTGCAATAACAAAGGTACATAGTCATACCCTATCAAAGGCCAAGGAAAAATAAAGAAAAACAAAGGATCAAGCACAACCATTCCAACGAAATGTGGAAAGGGGTTGTTTGTTTGTAACATCATGCATTGCTCACTTTGGGGTAGTGGAACCTCAGTCTATCCACTAGGTGAGTTATCCCAATGTGCATGCTCACTCTGGGGTAGTGGAACCTCAGTCTGTCCACTAGGTGAGTTTTCCCAATCAAGGTGACCGACCATACCAAAGTTTCCCTCCTCACAACTTTGATAAGGCGCCACAATGTAATGCTTTTATGAATGCTTTTGAATATCATATTTGTAAATTTTTTTGTTAAAGGGGATTTTTCTTTGTTCATGTAAGGTCTTCCTATTAGGGAACATCATGCCTAATGTCTCCAAGAGAGGACAAATCAAAGAGTATCAGATCGCCACTTATGAGATGCCTCTCACTTTGCATCATGCACCAAGGGACATCGTATGCTAGAAATATCGCACTCTTGGAGGACATCAAACCCAATGACACCAATGCCAAGAAAAGGACACGTCATAAGAAAAAAGAAAATAACACCATGAAATATGCTAAAAGATGTCATCGATGTATGCCCCCACTTTAAAGGGGTTGCTAGCACCATTACTGTAAGCAATTGCTTTAAAGTAGTCAATGTTTTGTTCTAAGACATGAGAGCATTCTTCAGAAAACCCTATGCCAAGTCATATGTTTTCGAAATAAAGCTATGCCATGAAATAGGAAGGAAGGGTTGCCCCCAAAAATACATAAGGGATCTATGGATTTGAGGTTAGTATGTCTTTGCTACATTGTTGTTTTTAGAGCTCGGAACTATCATCATTACCCAAATACTCATACAACTAGAAGAATGACACAAAGAGAGTGAAAACAAAGAAAAATCCTTTTGGATCAACATGGAAGAGACCTAAATGTCTCAATGCCTTGCATCATCCCCAAAAGGAAAACACAAGACAAATGAAAAGATAAAGGAAAGCTTTTGGGTCAACATGAAAGAGACCTAAATGTCTCAATGCCATGCATCCTCCCCAAAAGGAAAACACAAGAAAAAAATGCTTATGACATAGAGAAGAATGTAGATACATATAGAAGGATGCGCAAAAAAGAGAGAGAGATACATCAAACAAAACATTACGGGGGATCACATTATGTACATGCAATCACATAAAGACACATGAAAAAGAAAAGGACTAGTAAGGCACATGTGAGTCAACCTATTACAGGCTATTTGCATCCCAATCTCAGTATATATATATACGGAAGACAAACAACTAGCCAAAGGGAAAACAATATGTACCAAAACTAGGACAAGGCTAACTAACCCATGCCCCCACTGAGTGCAGGACAAGGATGAGCTGAGATGGGTGATGATAATCCACTCCTTACGATAAGGAAATGATTTGCTATGAATGTATAACATGTAATAGTGAGAATTTTTAAGACCCTACAACTATTACATGGCAAGGAGTGGGATGCATGCTTTAAGGGACCACCTTTATGATGTCAAGCTTTTGAAATATTCATTTTAAAGCATGACAATTATCAGTACTATGTCCAATAACTGTATGATATCGACAATGTGATATGCTTGTATTCTTAGGATTTGGTTTTCAATTTTCTCTTATAGGTGGTAATGTAATAAGTCCTACACTTAGAAGTATGTTTAAATAAACAAAAATATTATTAACATAAACAAAGATGTATATTGCTTTAAGAATTCTCGATCTTACAAGGGAAAGAGAAAAAACCATATCACTAGGATTATTGTTGTTGTGGATCAACCAATTGCCTCCACAAACCATATTGAAATCTCCCAAATGTTGAGTATAGTGGGTCACAACAATAATATGATGGAAAACATTGTGCGGCCAGCAGCAGAGAAAACCTTCATCTCATAGAAATTATAGACATAAGTTGACCATGCCTCATGGAAAAACAAGTCTTATCAGTGTACATAGTGATCATGACTCATGAATTAGTGTCTTGTAGTGGCCTACATACTAGATTCATACTGGTCTACATACTAACCATGACTATTGACTCAAGAATGCTTCCCTTGTTGACTACTAAATGCATTAGTGCCTGTATGCATCGACATCAAATCTCCCACTAACCATGAACATGAATATTATAGTCTAGCACAAGGCTTTTGAAGGACTTTGACACATTTTTGTTTTATAGAGTTAAAATGCATCTTCTTCCACCACGTACATTTAACTGATGGTTGTAGGGCTAATTTTCTTTGTTAAAAGACTTATTTGAAACATAATGTGTGGGTTACAAGTTTCATAACATCCAATGTTTTGCAATCTGGAATTTTATAAAACAGTATGAATGTCTTGAAAAGTTTTTTGTTATTTACACAGTATGAATGTAATGAAAGACACCTTCAAAATTTATAGCAAGTCTTTTGTAGAGTAAAAATTGCATTTCAACTTCTTCATACGATCCAAATATACATGTGCAATATAATTGCACATTGGAAAACATAGTGGATGGTGAGTACATGATTAATGAAACCTCCAACTCACACAATGTTGTAAAACCCTCTACACACTGAAACCAAATGAAAACCCCTTTCACAAGGAAAACCATTGGAAACCCGTCAATGAATGCCCCTTTTCACAACAAATACCTGTTCAATTCTTCATAGTCCCGAGGTAGGATGACAAAAACAACATATATTTATGGTAGATATACATACCTACTAGCTAGCTACCCGCACCTATCACATGTGTTTTGGGAGGGAGAATATCTGCTTTGCTCAGCCTCCAAATGCCTGCAACTCCCTTCCTAGCTCCCCAACAATCTTCAAAATGAGAATGTCAAAAATGGTGACGTTATGGGCTTTATGTGGTTTTAAAAATATATCATTTGATTGTAGAACCCACATTGTGTTTTCCAACCTAATTATATATTTTGCATCATTTTTGGTTTGTCTATTTCAATTGCAGAAAATAAATGCAGGTTGGATTTTCATAGTGGGTTAACCATATTTCATTATGCTTCCTCAAAAAGTACTGACGTGAACATTAAAATCGTAAAATTAAAAAACCCTCAACAGAAAAGCACATAAACAACTCTGCATATCAAATGAAAACCCCCTTTTACAAGGAAAACCCTTGGAAACCTATTAATGAATACCCATTTTCACAACAAATACGCGTTCAATTCTTCACAAGCCCTAGACAGAATGGCAAAATGGCATACATTTCTAGCAGATATACATACCTGCTAGCTAGCTGCCCACACCTATTACATGCATTTTTGTAGGAAGAATGGCCCATCTGCTTTGGCCTCTGAATGCCTGCAACTCCCTTCCAAGCTCCCCAACAACCTCCAAAATGCAAATGTCCAAAATGACAACGTTTTGGGTCTTTTGGGCTTTCCATAATAGTAATTTTAGAACTTGTCGACGATGCCACGTTTTTCCACTTACAAGACATGTGAGAGTGCTCCAAAGGGCATGTGCCTAAACTTCAGTCAGTCTTATCTTGCAATGATGGGATTGTATGGGGGATGGATTAATGTATCATTGCATGGGGGATAGAATGTTACGTTATCATGTCTAAGACATGCCATTTTGTCGAGAGATTAGCTTCTCCCTGTGCCGTTAACCCTACTGTCTAGGGTACGATTTTCCTGATTTTTATGATGGATGCATGTTTTTATGCATGTTACATCCTCTGACATGCTATTTTGTAGGCAGAATAGCCGCGTCCTCCACTCTGTATGTATTCTGTTGTCTTATACATAAAGACCTACATACTAAATACATGCTGGCCTGTATACTGACCATGACTATTGACTCGTGAATGCCTCCCTTGTTGACTACTAAATGCATCCAAATTTCGAAAAAATCTCCCGCTAACCATGCTTTCATTTATAGTCTAACACAAGGCTTTTGGAGGACTTTGACCGAGTTAAGTTGTACTCATGAAACGGTATCTTCTTCCACCACACGTTCAACTGATGGTTTACCTTGTAGATAGCCCATCCATTAGACAACCAGAAAAAGCTTAAGAAAATTTGTTCGCTTCGTTGGATAGGTCCTAGAGCTCAAAGACTTTGGATATTTTATACTGAAATTTTAAAGTATAATATATTCCATCCTGTTGATTCCAATCGAATTGTATTTTCCAGTGCCATTGACGTATACCGTCATTGAATATAATACCATCAATGGGAGAATGCAGCTAAATACCATCTGGTATTTTAAGTTTACCTCCAATATCAATGGAAGAATGCAGAGTAGTCGATACAACTGCCCAGCCTGTGCACAAGATTGTAAGGTTGATTATATTCTTATGCCTGCTAATGACCCCCATCAGAGCAGATTCAGAGACCAGACTTTTAGACTTCAGATGCAACACCAGCCCCAACAACAACGCCACACTCGTTAAGCAACTTTTGAACTCCGCGCTGGCATCTGTGGTTAAAGAAGTTGCCCAATCTGGATTTGCTACAAAAGATGAGGTGAAAGCAACAGATCCGACTGATTCAGTCTACATACTGGCGCAGTGCAGAAAGGATATATCGTCTGCCGATTGCGTTAAGTGCATAAAATTGTCAGAGAAGCAAGTTCGCAACTGCTCCAATATGTCCGGCGGCAGAGTAAGCTACGACGGCTGTTACCTGCGTTTTGATAATACTAATTTTTATGATCAATACAGGCCGACGGCTGTTACCTGCGTGTTGTGCGGCGAAGTCGACGCCGCCGCATCCAGTTTATTCTCGGCAACGGGTCGAAGTTTGATAAGCGATCTTTGCACTACAACTCCGCGAATAAAATGTTATTTTGCTGCGCAGACGAGACAAGGGCCGTCTAATACGACTATCTATGGACTTGCCTCCTGTCCGCTTTCCTTTCAAAGCGATTCCTGCGAAAATTGCCTGAGTATTGCTCAGGCAAACATAAATAATTGTTTTCCTCGCTCTGAGGGACGGTCTGTAGATGGTGGATGCTATTTGCGATATGATTCCAAGCCCTTTTTTCCACTCAATGCTACAATTGAGCTGGCACCCTTCTTACCTACAGGTTAGAACATAATTATATTCAGTTGAATTGAGCTGGCACACTTTTGACACTTTTCCTTAGAAGCAAGTTTGAATTTACGATTACAGAAATGTGATTTCATAAAATCAAGTGTCGAGGACCTTCAGTCGATCACCTGAATCGCTTTTGTTTAAAATTTATGTCAGA
Source organism: Sequoia sempervirens (assembly GCA_007258455.2). Lineage (NCBI taxonomy): Eukaryota > Viridiplantae > Streptophyta > Pinopsida > Cupressales > Cupressaceae > Sequoia > Sequoia sempervirens. The sequence continues at coordinate 8,801,812 of VDFB02049217.1, read as the reverse complement.
CATTTACTCATATTTACAATGATATTTTCACAGCTGAGGTATTTTCCATTTTGTTTTTCAGGGAAGAAGAATGCGAGTTCTGTAGTCTGGATAATAATTGGCGGTGTGGGAGGGGTATTCCTACTTGGCCTTTTAACTTGTCTCCTTGTCTTCCAGAAGCAGATAATGCAACCAGGGCAGAAACAAGGTAGACTCTTAAAAGTCTGAATTTAATATATTATAGATAAGGAAGCAAAACTCTTGCAACTCAATTCGATCTTAACAAAAACTAATATAACCAAAAATATATGGAATAGTGGATATTGAAGGAGCAACGGAACTGCGTGGACCAGAACTTTTTGACTTTAAGATACTGAAAAAGGCAACTAACAATTTTGATCAAGCAAATAAGCTTGGACAAGGAGGGTTTGGTGAAGTATTTAAGGTAAATTATCATTTGTTTGCTGTCTATATTAGGTTTGTGTGTTAAGTGTTAATGTATTCAATTGATGGATTATTTGATATTTGTAGGGTACATTGAAAAATGGTAAAGTTGTGGCAGTAAAGAAGTTGACATTAGGTCGTTTTGCTCGTGCGATTTCTGAATTTGAAAGCGAAGTAAAACTCATTTCTAATGTTCATCATAGAAATCTTGTACGTTTACTTGGATGTTGTAGACAAGGCCAAGAAAGACTCCTGGTTTATGAGTACATGCCCAACAGCAGCCTCGATAGAATATTATTTGGTTTGCTATTCCTTAACTTTTCTCTTTTGCTTCTTTCATTTGTTACAACGGACATTGATAGGTTTTGAAACTTCAGCGAATTGTCCTACATGTAGGTAAACATAAAAAACCCTTGAGTTGGAAGGAAAGGTTCAACATTATCTTGGGCACTGCTCGTGGTCTAGCCTATCTCCATGAGGAATTCCATGTTTGTATCATCCATCGTGATATTAAATCAAGCAATATATTACTTGACGACAACTTTGAGACAAAAATAGCAGATTTTGGGCTGGCAAGACTTCTTCCAAATGATAAAACTCATGTTACCACAAGATTTGCAGGAACCTTGTGAGGAAACTCCTACTTTATTTGTTGTTTTTCTAATTTCAAAGTTTTCAATAGAAATAATAACACCATTTTTTGGCTTTTGTAGAGGATACACAGCTCCAGAATACGCTAGTCATGGGAAATTAACAGAGAAAGCTGACACCTACAGCTTTGGTGTGGTGGTTCTTGAAATTGTTAGTGGCAGAAAAAGCATTGACTTGAAGCAACCACCTCATATGCAATATCTGCTTCAATGGGTATTTTAAAATTCTAATGATATTCTTTCAATCTTTTTATCTCGTCATTCTCTCTTAAAAATCTTGATCTTTTTGTCAGGTCTGGAACCTATACGAAGATAACAAGGTTTTAGAGGTGGTGGAAAGTGAAAAGGAGATGGAAGGGTATAAGGAAGAAGAGGTGTTGAGAGTGATAAACATTGCACTTCTATGCATACAATTTTCTGCCAGTCAGAGGCCATCAATGTCTGAGGTTGTGACAAAACTGTTAAGTAAAGTTGAGATTGATTTTCAGAAACCTGTGCAACCAGCATTCGTAGATGTGGGGTACAAATCACGTGGAAAAAGTTCCACTTCTGATACATCTTCATCTCAATCAAATGCAACAATTACAGAATCTCTTAATGCTCGTTAACAGAGGCTATTTCTCTGATTAATAGACACATGGAGAGTTACAAGGAAGGATGGATTGTTCATAGTTCCTCCTTCCTATTTTCAAATAAGATTTAAATATTACAATATATATTTTTTCTTCTACCTTCAAAAGAGGTGTATGTTGGATAAATGTTGTATATTTTGTATAATGGCCATGACAATTGACAATTGACTCGTGAATCCCGCCCTTGTTGACTACTAAATCCATCCCTTCCTCTATGCATGGACATCAAATCTTCCACTAACCATGCTTTCATTTATAGTCTAACACAGGCTTTTGGAGGTCTTTGAGGGAGTTAAGTTGTACACATGACTACTTTTAGGCCTAATTTTGTTTGTTAAAAGACTGGTTTTACTTGTTGGCTACGCTCCGGACGAGATTGACTTGACTTGACTGACTAAACCAAGTAAATAAATTACAAATTAATTCCGTCGTCTCGCACACGGAGTAAACCAAGTGAAGTCATCAGCGATCGGCTAAATCATTATTTCCTTTCTAAAGTTGAACTTTAATCTCTTTTTCTGTTAATATTGTAAACCATCATTATTTTATTGTTTTTGAGGAGAGAGGACTACTAATACAATTTTATAATCTATTATTTTTATATCACCATTTAGTTTAACTTTTTTAATGTTCCTTTTTTCAAAATTAGTGTATACATATTTTATATCAATATCAACGTTAATTATTATTTTTATTTATTTTCTATTTTATTTCAATTCATTTTTTTTTCTCTATTTCAATATCAAATGATTTATTTGTTAACTTGATAATTAGTAAGAAAACAAAATTTTCAAAACCATTTTTTTCAATTAATTAATATATAATAATGAATAAAATAAATAAAATTTAAATTTAGTTTTGTTAAATAAAATAATGAAATTAATTTAATAGTTATTAAAATCTGTATTTTCATTAAAAGGTGGTAAAAGATTATCTTATTTTTATTGGTCTAAATTTAATATTGGTCATTGAAGTAGGTGATGTATAACAAAGCCAAATTTATCTACATAGACAACATTTTTATAAATATTTTTGTTTAAATATGATGCATAATTTTAGAAGTTTCAATTTTTTGAACCTAAAAATTGGTATAAGAGGATGGAATAGGACAAGATCATTGAATGCACATAGATAAGAAATGGATAATGATGAAGCAAGGCTTAGAAAGTTAAAAGATGATGCGATACAAATTTCTCTATGACAAAAAGTTAGATAGGTTATAAAATATAATTTTAGTCTTGTCTAGGAATTTATATTTCCTATAAGTGTTGGTAAATAGATTTTGTCACCATGAAAAATACTAGATTCATTCAATGGACAACAACAAAATGCTCTAACAATTGCAAAAATTGTTATGAGATAAACTAAAACGATTCTTCTTTGCTTTTGAGAGGGGTAGCTCCCTTGTGTGATTAAATTCAAATTTTAAAGGGTCATGTTTTTAATCAAAACTTAGGAAAGGAAAAGATTGCAACAGGGAACCAAATAACTTTGAAAGAAATAATTGAATGGTAGTGATTCACATATGGTTATTTCAAAAATCTAAGCTTACATGTATGATAAACTATAAATTTAACTTCAAAATAATAATCAACTCACAAAATAATATACTATTTCAAGACGGATTTCGCCAATGCAACACAAAATAATTGAGTACTAAAAATAATTATTACACACAAGAAAAATAACTTTAGAATCAACAAAGAAAACACATAGACTAACAAAATTGATTCTTTGTTTTAGAAACTAACAATTTCACATATTTGCCAACTCCCATGTTAGAAAAACTAACATATTTTTCTTCCCCATTCCCCTTACAAGGCATAAATGTTTCAAGCCAATGGATGAGGACACAACAAGTTTTCCCTCCAAAGGAAAACATCACAATGAAATAAAAAGTGAAGAGGCATCAACTATCTCTTTGTAACCTATACTTCCTATCTAATTTGCTTCGAAAAAAATAAATTCAAACAAATTTGAATCTTTTGATGACCAAATTCAAGAAACTACTTCCAACCTCTATCCACCTGTGATAATACTTTTCCTTTGTAATAGTATTAACATATCTAATGAGGTCTATATACTTGACGTCTCTCCTATATTTGTAGCAATTAATTCAGAAGAACCACTAGTATTTGTTCTCCCATAGAATCAACAAGTTGAACATGCTTAGAACCTATCTTTATCGATTCCAAATGAATATCTAACCTCAGAAAAGTTTTTGAATAATACAGAGGTTGCAATGTTTCAATCAAGACTTCCTTTGCTCTCTTTATATTCACTTACACTATTTGAAGGTAGAAAGAGTACCTAATAAATAACAAATTTATTGATTGTGAGAGTTGTTTGATTTTTTCAGTTGCAATAGCCATGACAAATACTAAGAAAGTTGCTTCCAAGTTTCTCAAAAAATGTTCCATATAGGCAATGCTAAATTACAACATCCAGAAGGCCAAGAGATATCTTTGAGGAGTATGACATGTTGATTTTGTAGTAGGATCAATTTTTTGATATTGAAGAGAATATGTGATCTAGTTATTTTTATGCATTACATTCTCATGGTTAGCTCTCACAATACCTAAGAGCTAATTAGGAGAGAAAACTAGGCATCTTGTGAAGGTACCTACAAATAACATTTTTTAGAGGGTAACATCTTTGAAGCAATTAATTTTTCCTTCTTGAGTATAAATGAATTGAGCTTTTAGAGAATTGCATGATGGAAGAGATGAATCTCTCATTACCAATCCATGAGTACATTCCATAGTTTCTAAGGTTCCATTCCCATCAATAGCTCTACATTTCAAATCCATCAAATCATATAGAAAACCATTATTATTGTTGTAGGAATAAATGATTGTGTTGCAAGGTACATTTTTTTGATAGTAGGATGTTCATGAGAAACATTGGATGGTGTAGTAGAAACATTAGAATAGTGAACTCTTTGTACTAATGATGATATATTCACATCATTTTCATCCTAAGTGGCTATTGTATTTTTCAAAATCTCTACAATTTTTTTTGCAATTCTCATGTCTTGTACTATAGCACCCTGGGTTGTGATGTAGCCAAAAAAATCACAACGTACAAATTAAAATTATTAAATTAAAAAACAAACACAAAAACTCAAAATACTTATGAAAAATCTTCCTTATTTCTCATTCCATCCTCCCAAAACTGAAAACAAACATCCCTTTAACTACAAATCTAAAAATTTCCTTTTTTGGCAATTTTTTGTAAAATCCAAAAATTACCTTTTATGGCAATTTTTTGTAAATATCCAAAAATTATCTTTTTTGGTAGTTTTTAATAGCTTTCTTAACTTGCCCCCTTTTTTGGTAATTTTTCATGCTTTAACAACTCTCTTAACTTTCCTTTTTTTGGTAATTTTTCATGCTTATCTATATAGCCTATGAAAGTTCCCAATTATTTGAAACTAATTGAAATGACACTAATTGTCAAAATACTAATTTAATTACATACAACAGTTTGAAATAAAATTAAAAAATAAATTGAACAAATTGCTCACTTGGACTACCAGGTCAAAACTTATGACCTTCAGGAGTTCCTGCATTAGGTTGTCTTTAAAGGAGTTTTCTAGTCTATTTTAATCTCCTTTTCATTTGTGAAAATATCCAAGAAGAAAAACTTTCTATATTTCTTATTTGAATTTCTCCACAAAGTAACCTTAGTGGTTTTATCAAATGCATTGAAAGGTGGTTTCATAAGAAGGCCTAAGGCTAGGGTCTCAAGATCATTTCCAAACACTAAACCACATTTGTTATCAAATGTAAGCCTCAAAAAAAACATCTTGCAAATCAATAGGTTTATGAAACTTATGAGCCTCTACCAAAATATGTCATAATACTCCCTTGATTGACCTACATACCCATCTAACCATGGAATTCCTTAATGTTTTTATTGTAAGCTCTAATGTTGTAGTATTCCTCACACCGACTAGAATCTCAACTCAACACATTTTGATACTCTACCTTTATAATTATGTCTCATGTTTTCCATGATAAGTATCTACTTATCTCAAAGATCGAGTTTATGATATCCCTTGACACAAAAGTATTCATTATTACTACTCTGTGATAAGATCTTTCAATATATTGGTCAACACAAGATCATGGAGATCCAAACTAGGCCCTTAAACTATGGCAATAATAATTCAAAAAAATAGAGTTCAGAAACTTGACATAAAATTTTCAATAGGTTATTAACATAATTTGAAAAATATGTTAAAAAAAAATTGTAGAAAATTGAATGTAGTTTCTAAGATACTAGTCCTTTTTTTTGGAAAAAAGTAAATCCATTCAAGAAAATTTGAAATTTCAATGCAGTAGTACTTGAACCGAAGGAAATAGGTGTTCCACCTTTTGGGAGATGGAACTAAGAGGACCTATTTCACTCCAAATTTATTAAGAAACCAAGATCCCTCAACCAAGCAACTCAATTGATGGAAGGAATACAACAAGGGGTGGTTTCCTTATGTGTGATTAAAAGGGGGTTCACCACTAAGCTAATGCTTAGAAAGAAAGAAATAAAGTAATATGCAAATCTAACTATATGACCTAGAAAATGAAACTTAAAATCAGAATAAGAGACTAAGGATAAATAGAGATGCACCTGGAAGATTTGATATTTCCAAAACAAGGTTAGCAGGTCTCTGAAATTTTTAATTTTGATGTGGACTAGGACTCATACGCCAAACTGGGCGACTTAGTCCCAGTTAGGGTTTCTAGGTTGAATCTGGAATCTCCTACTGATAAACTAGGATCTACATAAAACTATTGAAAATAGGTATACTACCTGACTCAAATGCAAAAGGTGGTGATTTAGTCTCAGTATTAAGGTTTCACTAAAACTTTTGTAGCCTCGATTGATCTTATGTAGCTTTCGTCTTGTCTGATCTCCAAGTTTGAATTCTGGCCTGAAGATGAGTTTCTGTGAGGATGACAACTTATTGACAACTTCGAAAACTTTCTTCAATCTTGAACCTTTGTCTTCAAAGGATGATCAAGCCTCAAAACACCTAGATCTGCAATTACACATGAAGAGGGGAAAAATGTTGTTGTCTTAGGGAATAGGGGTTTGCCTTGGTCAAACCCCATTTTGGTAATCAAACATTGAAATGAAATAAAATAGAATGAAGTAATGATGAATGAACAATATGCAATGTTGCAACTCACCAAACCCTTTATATGAAGTTTGTAAACTTGTGTGAAATGGCTCCAATGGATGTGGATCTTGACTCTTGATTGAATGCTTGAATGCTTGACTTGAATGCTTGCTTGAATCATGAAAACCTACATCACAAATGTTAGCTCAAAAATACACATGATGCATGAAGACTTTGACATGATGCTTGAATCTTGAATTGATGCTTCAAAATGCTTGATAATCAGCTCTTGAATGTTCTTGAATGCTCTTGATCATAAAATTTTCTATAGGAGTGCTTCCTAAGATTGTTGAGGTGAAATTATGTGAAATAACCTTGTATTTATACTTGTTTATGCCAAATTTACTGAAATTACAACACTACAAGCTAACATGAGATCTAGGATAATAAAATCCCACCAAGAATTGAATTCAAAATAGGTCCAAGCTAAAGCGAGAACCATACTCCAATTGGAGCGTATGAGTCCCAGTAGCTTAAACTTGGGACACAAACTTCAAGAAATGTTAAGTTAATTGCAATATTCGGGATCAAGCCCTAAAATTTGGGTGGGACCCATACGCCCAAGGTGGCAGATGAGTCCCAGATCACTAGATCTAGAACATATAACCCAAAAACATGAATTATGATTGGTCATTAATAAATATTGGGATCATCCTTAGAAAAATGTATTAAATAAGGCATAAAGAAGCCTAATTTTAGCAGGGAGGCCCCAAACAAGTGTGAAAATGTAAAGGGATACATTTTTCTACACTACATTTAGCCCCCACTTTAGTGGGAGGAGGAACTTACTTCAAAATATAGCTAAAGTAGAAAAATATGCATCAAGAGGGGTCCAAGTGTACCAATGCTAGTGAGATAGGATGGCAATGATCAAGAGGGTTGTGCAAGCCCCCAGGATCAAGATCCTATGGAAAACCAACATAAGCACAAAAGAACATGCATGTGAATGATGTATGAAGCAACAAAAAGGTACAAGCATACACTTCCAAAGACATAAAGAAGAAAGAAAAAATAAAAGAAAGGGGTTGGATCAAGCCTCGACCATTTGTCCAACGCAATGTGGATCAAATCTAAGTTGTTTGTCCAAAAAAATGTTTACAAGTGGAACATGATGTACACTATGAAAAACACACGCACACTCACAAGTGCTAGTGAAACCTTAGGCCATCCACTAGGTGAGGCCCCAGAGCTACATATGCATGCGGTCGGTATGCACTCACATAGACAAGAAAGTGGCTATGGGAAAGTCATGCCTAAGCTCGGCTCCCATACACTAACTATACCAAATCTATACCTCCTGATAACTTTGACAAGGCTCCACACAACATCAACAATAGGATTCACAAGGAAAGCAAAACTTCATATGCTTGACACTCATGAACAAAGAGGATGGCTCCTCAGGAAAGCAAAAGTGTGTTATGCAAGGTGGCTATATAACAGCTATTGTAAATGAAAAATAGTGTAAGGTATGTTCAAAGGGGTTTTTCTTAGTTCATGTAAGGTTTCAACCTAGGGAAAATTGTACCTAATGTTTCCAAGAGAGGTCCAATCAAATAATAGAAGATTCACAACTTAGGGAATGCAATGTGTTGCAGCAAGCCACTAAGAGGAATACAGTATGCTATGAGAGATCACGCTCTTGAAGTACATCACACCCAATGTAATCACCAAGAGAAATACACATCACATGAAGTAAGAAGGCCACACAATGAAACATGAGTTGTAAAATGCAAAAGAATAATGCCAATGTATGCCCCCACTTTAAAGAAATTGCTAAACACCATGTTGTGAGCAATTACTTTAAAGTAGCAAATAATCAATGCTAAAAATAACTTGAGGACATGAGAGCTTATTTGAAAATCCCTATGCCAAGTCATATGTTTCCAAATTAATCTACATCATGAAGAGGGGTTGCCCCCAAAATGAAAAAGTATGTCACATGCCAGCCAACTCCGAGCATGTCATCCACATCCCAAACTCACTCCTATATATACATGGGAGGTGGTCAACTAGCCAAAAGAGACAACGACAAGTTTCATATGAGGACAAGGCTACCTAACCCCTTTCCCCCACTTAGTGCAAGACAAGGATGAGCCGAGATCGATGATGATATGTTTCTCCTTGCAAAATGAAAATAATTTTCAATGAATTTTAAACACGCAATAGTGAGTGTGTTATGATCCTACAACTATTACATGGCAAGGAGAAACAACTAATGTTATTGATTATAATGAGTAAATAATGTATCAAATTGATGCATATCTAATGATACATTGCTACATGTAGTATCTATTAGTCTAGGATGCACCAAAGTTAGAGTTATCTTGGAGGAATCTTTTGTAAGAGTGTTGATATTGAGTGGTGGTCTTTTCGATGTTTTTGTTTCTTTCCAAGGGCAATAACTAAGACCATTAGTCATTCCTTACGTGTTAGTCTCTATAGGGACACGAATTTATCTTGTTCTCTAGCACCACATCCTTTTCCACTATACCCAAGTTGTTTCATAAGTTCATAACCTCTTCCATAAAGCTTTTTTATTTCTTTTGGATTTGATGGTTGCTCATAATCAGTTTCATCAAATTTTGTTGTGTAATTTGCTTCTTCCTCTAAAGTGGTTGAGGTGGATGCTTTCGAATTTTGTGTTGACATTACCACTTTTTCTTTTTCCTTTTCAGACTCTTTGTTTATGATCTTGTATTCTCCCATGAATGTTGGTGTGAAATGTAAGGAACCCCAATCATCTTCCAATAACTTTGTAACTTCTTCAATATGCTTCTATTTTTCTTTCTCTTGCACGGGTTCCACTTGTGTAGTTGGCATCAATTTTTTCAAAGGATTTTCTTTGTTTTTCCCAATGTTCAAACAAATTTCTAGTTAAGCGTCGGCTTTGATTGTATACACTTTGTTGTTGTAGACATACTTCATTATACGATGAAGACTTGAAGGTACCGCATGCATCTCATGAATCCATGGTCTGCCTAAAAGGAGATTATATGAAATATCATGAGGAATAACATGGATCAAAGTTTGTAATGTAACATTTCCAACTTTAATAGGAAATCTAATCACACCAAATGGTTGCTTTCCTACGTTATCAAACCCACGAATAGATAAAGAGTCTGGTTGTATTTGGTTTTTGTCTGCTTTAATATTTTCCAAAAGGTTTATGCTACGCACATTAAGGTGGAGCCATTGTCAACAAGGGTCGGGTCTTTATCCCAATCCGATTATGTTGAGCTCTTATCATTAAATCTTTATTTATTTTCCTCTTCTAACAAAGGTAACTCATCTTGATGGAACATAATGCCTAAATTGTTCAGTGTTATAGCTTGAATTTTGGTTGCCACATCATTTGATTGCACATTAGGGAGGTAGAAACTTGTTGTAAGAAACTTTGAATCATGTTATGATAATAAGGGGATATTTGAAGAAGGTCCCATAATGATATCTTATCGGGTGTGTTCTTAAGTTGTTCAACAAGATCATACTCCTTTCCATTATGTAAAAGAAAACGAGGGGCACTAGGAAAGATAGGGTTAGGTAATGGGAGGGATGTTGAAGTTATTTTTCTTGGTTGTAGAACGCTTATAATGTTATACATGTATGAGCAACAGTATTATAACTCGACTGTTGTGACATATTATTCTTAGGTGGTTCAAGGATGAGGACTGGTTTTTTTTGAGTTTGTGGTTGGTTTGAGGGTGGGTAAAGGATAAGTTTAGGCTCAAGAGAGTACTTCAAGGGATATCTAATGTGCATAACCTTAGAAGACTCATCCTTACTATGATGATCTTTTAGTGAGGGAGAGTTTAAGGCTACCTTATCATTTTCATCTAAGGAAGCCTCATCACTATTGTTTGAAATAGTATGTGTCAATGTTCTCATTTTCTTGCACCATGATATCCTCCCTAGTAGGAGAGTTTTTAGGAGAACTACAAACTAGATGTTCATGACATTCAATGGTTGGTTCTTCTAAAATAACTTCATCACAAGTAGGGAGAGCATCAATGATAGCATTCTCTTGTTCAATAATGTTTTCCCTAGGGGAATAGAGACAAATAAGATTCTCATGACTCTCATCGATTGAATTTTCTAACATCAAAATATCTTCTTTAGTGATAGTAGAGATATTAGGAGAAGGCCCAATTTGATTGTTATGATTGTCCGTGATTTCATTATTTTTCTCTAAGGTATCATTCTCTTGTTCCATAACATCTATCCTAGTAGGAGAGCTATTAGGAGAGGAGCAAACAAAGGTTTCATCACATTTCATGGTTAGACTTTGTAAAGTAGCTTCATCACAAATAGGGGAGCCATCAAGAGAAGGACAACTATGATTTTCATTCTTAGCAATGATTGGACTTTTTCATTCAAATAGATCTTTCCAAATTGTAGGAGAATTAGGGAAGAGAGGAAAAAGATACCCATGAGTCTCAGTAAGTGTGTCTTCTAACACCAAAATATCTTCTTCGCATCTAGGGGAGATATTAGGAAAAGAGAAAATTTGATTGTCATGGTTCTCTATAGTTGCATCCCCATGTCCTATAATGTCTTCCCAAGTAAGAGAGGTAGGATTTTCATAGCTCTCAATCATTGGATCTTTTAACACCAACATATCCTCCTTACAAATGTGATTTTCATGATAGTTCATGATTGTATCCTCTTTCACTAAATCATTCTCACAAGTACGGGAGGTGTTGGGAGGTGAATGAAGACTAGGTAAAGTAATGTTAAGGAATGTTTCTATGATCTCATCTTCTTGTTTCATAGTATCTTCCCAAGGGGGAGGAGAGGGACAAACAAGACTTTCATGATTCTCAATGATTATATCCTCTTTCACCAAGATACCTTTGTCACTAATAGGAGAGGTATAGAGAGAAGAAAAATTATGACTATTATGATTGTCTACACTTGCAGCCTCTTTCACTAAAGCATTCTCATAGGGGGGGAATATGAAATTTTTCTTAGCATGCTTAGAAAGGGAAGATACTAACATTGTTTGACCAAAAATGAAAATTACTTCTAACCATCTTATGCAATGCTTCAAGAATGTAAACAATGTATATCCCAAGATGAAAATTATTTTTATCCAATTTATGCAAATCTTTACGAATGCAAACAATGTGTATCCAAAAATGAAAAGCACTTTTATCAAACTTATGCAAAGCTTCATGAATGTAATCATTGTGTATGCAAAAGTGAAAAGTACTTTTATCCAACTTATGCAAAGTTTCATGAGTATAAACATTGTGTATGCAAAAATACAAAATTTCAAAAATGTAAACATTTTCAAATCTAATGATTTTTTCTATTGAAATGAATTTGGAATTATTCAAAAATGACTACACCAAATACATGTTTTTGACCTAGATACATAAAATAGAAATTCCTAAAACTTTCCAGACTGATACTGTAGGTTACAGCAAGCCTAAGAAGTATAGAAAATCACCAAAAAAACTCAGAAAAGTTGGTTTTTGTAAGCCTCCAAGGACTCATTTGCCCAGATGGGCATATGAGTCCCACTTAGGGTTTTTGACAGGTTCAAATAGTGAAAAATAGAGAACATAGAATTGCCAGAAATCAGGAGCAAAGACCTGTACAAGGACTAAATCGCCCAGATGGGTGAATGAGTCCTGATTGGGGTTTTTAAACCTGAATCAGCAAATTCTAAGTTGATGTTAGGGTAACTTCTAAGTTGTATGTTGACTCGATTGTTTGTAATTATAGATTTTCAATTAAATTGGATTATTTAAGATGCAAAAATGCAACCTATATGCACTTTTCACTAATGTAATGTTTAGAAGCCCTAAATGTAATTCAAATAATGCAAATCTAATGCAAAGTTAACCTAGATCTAGGACTACAATGTTCTCTAACTCATAAATTCACTTTTCCAAAGTTCGGGTTCAGCAAAATGAACCGAAGGAAATAGGTGTTCCACCTTTTGGGAGATGGAACTAAGAGGACCTATTTCACTCTCAGTTCATTAGGAAACCAAGATCCCTCAACCAAGTGACTCAATTGAGGAAAGGAATACAACAAGGGGTGATTTCCTTAGGTGTGATTAAAAGGGGGTTCACCACTAAGCTAATGCTTAGAAAGAAAGAAATGAAGTAATATGAAAATCTAACTATATGACCTAGAAAATGAAACTTAAAATCAAAATAAGAGACTAAGGATAAACATCTAGAAGCACTTGGAAGACTGGAGATGTCCAAAACAAGGTCAGCACCTCTAAAATTCTTAGTTTTTATGTGAAATGGGACTCATACGCCAAACTGGGTGATTTAGTCCCAGTTAGGGTTTCTAGGTTGAATCTGGAATCTGCTACTAATAAACCAAGGTCTAAAGAAAACTGTTGAAAATAGGTATACTAGGACTCATACACCCAAGGTGGTGATTTAGTCCCAATATTAGGGTTTGACTGAAACTTTTGTAGCCTCAAGTGATCTTTTGTAGCTTTCATCTTTTTCGATCTCCAAGTTCAAAAGTTTAAATTTTGGCCTATAAGTGAGTTTCTGTGAGGATGACAACTTTGATAACTTTCTTCAATCTTTCAAATTTATCTTCAAAGTATCTTCAAGCCTCAAAACACCTATATCTACAATCACACATGAAGAGGGAAAAAAAATTGTTGTGTTAGGGAATAGGGGTTTTCCTTGGTCAAACCCTGTTTTGGTAATCAAACCTTGAAATGAAATAAAATAGAATGAAGGAATGGTGAATGAACAATATGCAATGTTGCAAATCACCAAACACTTGATATAAACGCTGCAAACTTGTATGAAATGGCTCCAATTGGATCTTGACTCTTGATTGAGATCTTGTATTCTTGACTTGAATGCTTGCTTGAATCATGAAAACCTACATCACAAATGTTAGCTCAAAAACATGTACATGATGCATGAATACTTTGAAATGATGCTTGAATCTTGAATTGATGCTTCAAAATGCTTGATAATAATCTTTGAATGTTCTTGAATGCTCTTATTAATAAAATTTTCTATCAGAGTGCTTCATAAGATTTCTTAGGTGAAATTATGTGAAATAACCTTGTATTTATACTTGTTTATGCCAAATTTCTCAAAATTACAACATTACAAGCCGACGTCAAATCTAGGATAATAAAATCCTTCCAATAATTGAATTCAAAATAGGTCCAATCTAAAGCGGGACTCATATGCTAGTTGGGGTGTATGAGTCCCAGTAGCCTAAACTTGGGACACAAACTTCAAGAAATGTTAAGTTCGATGCAATATTCAAGATTAGGCCCCAAAACCTAAGTGGGACCCATACGCCCATGGTGGCATATGAGTCCCAGATCACTAGATTTGGAACACACAACCCAAAAACATGAATTATGATTTGTCATTTAATAAATGTCAAGATCATCCCCAGAAAAATGCATTAAATAAGGATTTTGGATGCAAAATAGCACCTGGAATAAGGCATAAAGAAGCCCAATTTTAGCAAGGAAGGCCCAAACAAGTGTGAAAATGTAAAGGGATACATTTTCCTACACTAAGTACTAAATTTTTAGGAAAAATATAAAGCAAGTGTATTTATGACCAACCTAAGTACAAGAAAAAAAATAACGTTTTTCTTTGAAATTTTCAATATAATTAGAGGACACATGTCCAGATGTGCGACAATTTTTTTTGTGATTTTTTTTCAAGTAAATTAAAAAAAAATAGTTATATTTTTTTATTAGAACTTTTTTTAAATATTAAAACTTATTTTTCTGACCACCATAAAATTTATGAATTTCATTTTTTTAATTTTTTTCCTATAGTATGGGAAGCATAGAATGTGTCGCATCTTTCGAATTTGAAAAATGTGAAATCGTTTGACAATTATAGGTGTTTTTCAATCAATCTATCAATCAAAACATTATTCATAATGCATGTAGAAAATTAATAATATTTATCTGTCAAATTCAAAATAAGGCATATCTTATATTGGTGGAAAGCTTAAAATTTTCTCAATAAAAAAATTTGGTTTCATCAAATTTGGATAAAAAAAGTGTCATCAACCACTTTTTTGTCATATCGCCACTTTTTAGACTCCCATGATCCTACACTCACCCATATATTTCATTTGATGACTAGAGATTCAAACTAGCTTGAGTTAAGCTTAAATAAATATTAATGCACACTTCTAGTAAGGAAATCAAAATAATTTGACAACACTAAATTGCTACCTTTTATATAGCTTCGTCTATAGCTTAGGGACTATACTATATGGTGTTGTCAAATAGTTCCTTAAGCCAAATTTTCCTTTTTGAACTCTTTAAAAACCTTTTCACAAATACCAAGTCTAGGTTTAAATTCCTTTGAATAATCTTTGGTATTCATTCATGATTTATTCACTTTGTGGTCATCATTCCCTTCTTTCTATCTTATTTGAATGCATAGATTGTATGTAAAGGTGATGTGTTTTGAAAGGTACCATAGCTTCATCCATAAATGCTAAAATCATAGTAGGATAACCTATAGAAATAAAAGCAATCTTGATGTCTAAATGTGAGAATTACCCTAGACCTGCAAGCATTGCCTCTAAATCAAATGTTTCATAATATTGCAAGGCACACGTGATATCAACAGCTATATATTTTTGGTGATCTTATATCAAGAAAATTTCAAGCCCATATAATGCAGAGAAAAATGAAATTGTTGGGGTTAGTATGCCATATTCAATTACCATTCAAGTACCAAGGAGATCCATTATCAACAATCCAATGTGCATATTTTTGTGGTTTTCAAGAGTCCTTTCCACGCTTGATGAATTCTTTATCTTAGGAGGATTTCCCAATTTGTATGTGTAGAATTCCTCATCCATAATTTTTGGACGAGACTAACATTTGTATGTCTGCATGATAAGAATATAAGGAGAAATTCCTACCTTTTGATTATAACTACAATTCATCAAAATCCCATTTCCAAATCCTCAAATAATCCCACCACTACCTTTACCAAAAATGAGAGAAAAAGTTAGGAAGGATGAGAATTTCCCCAAACCAATCATAGATCATGGTTTCAAGCTCAATGGCAACAAGATATGCATGTAAATATAACAATAGTAAACCCACTACTCAACATATCCCCTATAAATGGTGTAGTTCTCAACCCTGCATGGAAGTATGCATAAATATTAGGACTTTTCCAATGTAGCAATGCAAGTATAATCTTCACATCAGTTATAATTTTTTCTAAAAAATAATGATTTTGTGGAGCACAATTTGGATCCAAAGACTTAAGTATCCAAGATTTAGTTGACTAAGAATTAAGAAGCTCTCTAGTTTATTGTAATAATTTGCAATAAATTCTACCATTGTATGAGAATGTATTTTGAACTCTTTAATATCTAATGGATTGCTAAGATAAATGTGACTTCCTGAGCCATTACAATCATTCGCTTTATTGAATCTCCTCACCATCCTCATACTTATCATTGTAATAAAAAACTTCATAATCAAAATCAATTTTCCTTTGTAAAGTTGACCACCACAATCTTTCTTTGTTTTCCTTCCTATAAGCCTAACTTCTCTCCTTTATTCAAGAATATTCTTCTGGGAAAATTTATGACATTTTGATTTAGTGACATCACATGTAAGGATAGAATACAAAATATTCCAAAAAACTAACATCTTCAAGATTACTTGATGATAGATCAAAATACTTCATGGAGACACTGTATTATTTATTAATTTTCTCTAACTTTGATGCATTGATTCCACTATGAGCTCATTTCTAGTCCTAAAACTTGTTGCTTTGTCAATATATGCAATAGATTAACCTTCTTTGTAGATTTTAACTCTTTCAAACATCTCCTTTTCACATTTCTAGTATGAGTTAGAGGCCTATCTGCATCATTTGTTATCCAAAGCTCTTCATTACTAAATCCATTTTATTTCACTCCCTTTCTTGTCCTCATGTAAAATCTTGTCATAAAGGTTAAGGCTTAAAGCTTTCTACCAGCTATTCCAATGCTTTGTGGGAGAATCTTCATTTTAGGATTCACAATTACTTTGATTAAATAGTTGGCCATGTTTGGTAGACATGGTGCATTCTCTATCCATTGATAGGATAATAGATTTTGGTTAAAAAATAGGATCTGAGTTAACCTTTGTCAAGGTAGGGCACTGATGTTCCACCATATCCTTACCTTTTGAGAGGATTTTATGATTCATTTGTATTATGGTTCCTATTAATAGTACACCTAACAATTATTGTTCTAGCCTCCCACTGAAGGAGACTACCATAATTAGGCACAATTCACTCATGCTATATGATATATTTTAAAATTTCTAATGCTAAGCATATCTAGCACTAGTAGAATTTGGAAAATAAATGACTACATGACTAAAACTTTTAGTCACAACAACTAAAAATGACTAAATTCTACTAATTTTTTGTAACTCAGCTATAAATGAGTAAATAAATGACTAATTTGGTTGTTGACTAAAATTTATTTAGTCACACAAATAAAAATGACTAAATAGTTAGTCATTTATTTGGTCACAATCCATTTGAATAAATCGTTTAAGGAATCAAGAATATAGCCCACCAAAATACTCTAAAACTTTAATAAACATACTCTAAAACTTTTGTCAAAATCTTATTTTTAGGCGTAGCCCGCCAAAATGGAGTTTTCATTTTAATAAACATACTCTAAAACCTTTGTCGAAACCTTATTTTCAGGCATAGCCCGCCAAAATGGAGAAGTGTTTCAGTAAAGAATGACAGAGAACGGTAAGGAGATGTGTGTGACAGGAGGCATAGGATTCATTGTTGCTTATCTCATTCCTGCTCTACTCAACAAGGGTTACATTGTTCACGCTACTATTTGTAATCCACATATTTAATTGACATATATTTGCATAATCTCAAATTCCTTTAGATGCTTTTGAAGTATCAATGTACCGATATAGGGTTTAGAATGATTTCTTTTAATTAAAATAAATAAATCATATGCTTTTGAAGTATCAATGTATCCTATATAGAGTTTAGAATGATTTCTTTTAATTTTAAAAAATAAATAAATGATTTATTTGCTTATGATTAGATAGTGTGGAGATCTCCTAAATCTTCCCTAACACACTGTCCTCTTTGGCACTGTATTCATTACTCCAGCTGCTAGGATTTTGCATACAGTAACATCATTAATATCTTCATGACAGTGGATTTTAAATAGACCTCAGTTTTTTCTTTAATCCTTATCATGGTAACCCTTGAGTTTCATAATCTACCTTCAATCTCTTCTACCTTCAATCTCTTCTTAGAACATTCTCTTAAGCTATACTACATAGTATGCATATAAAGCAAGTCCTTCATACCTGCCATTGTTCCAAACCACCACTCATTGCCTTGCTTAAAATGTTGCCTCCATAAGCACAATAGCATGTTTTAAAATCATGTTTTTCAGTGATTGACCATTAAGGTCACTACTTTCATCAAGATACAATGATATTTTTGTCTTCAAACTTGAGGCATTATGCAAGATAACATTGTGAATTGTATGTTGTGTACGATTTGATTTTCTTGCACATTTACTACTCTGCTAACTGCCTTAAAGACTAGATATTGCACCCTCAGCTACAATCTCAAACATCTCACTCACTGTCACTTGAAGATTCCTTTCATGATCATCCTTCTATAAAATCAAACTATACCCTATAAACTGCCTACTTACTTACTACAGCGGACTCATTATTTCATGGTATTGTGGTTCTTAAGATCCTTCAACCTTATTGTCACTACTTCACAGTCCACAAGGTATTATTCACTATTCTCCCATCTTTGATGAGTCTCAAAACACTGATCAAACATGCAAGATCCACTACCTCCATTATACAATGACTAAGAAGAAACATTGAACCTTTGATTACCACTATTACTTCATTTGGACAGTCATTCCCTGATTGCATTTGCCTTGTCTAATACTGCCAAAAGTATTTGAAAAACCCTTTTAAGGTCAGCAAGGGGGTAAAGAAACTCACTGTTAAAATCTCCACTTTACTATGCAAGGTTTGAGCTTTATTATCTTGTCACTGCTCAAACTCTTTTTTAATTTCACACCTCACGTGATTTTTATTCTTCTTACCATAGATTGCATTTACAAATGTCACTGAGCTACATAGTGTGCTTGTTATTGGCTACAATCTTTAGATTGCAAGATTTTGTTATTGGCTATAATGTCTCAATCTTTATGGCATTGCAATCTCACTAATCCACTAAAGTTATGGTTTATGTTTCTATGGATGGCTAGGGTTTGTACCCTAGTCATGTTCTTACCAATGCTTCTGTTGGTATTAAAAAATAACCTTAAATCTTTCGTCGGAAAATTAGTGGTCTTGACAAGGTTGTGGTATGATCTTGGATTGTATCCTAGAGTGTGTCAGAAGCTTGTGTTTGATCATTAAGGTATGTAAACCTGATCAGGGAAATGTATCCTATATAGCATGGGTCTTGCTTTAATAATTTCCATAATGATTATTAGTAGATCACATTATTATAGTTTGTGGTAACCCAAGATTGCATTCAAGTATGTAAAAAACTTGGTTTGTAGTTTAAGCTATACACTTTTAAGTAACATTCATAAGGTTTAGAAAATCTTGATCACTCTTTAGAATAACCCATTAAACATGGGTTGTGCTTGAATGCACTACATAATTGATATCACACAACCACTTTGTATATCAACTAGAGTTATAGGAACTTTATTGTAGCAAGAGGTAATCGCTCTTGGATCATGCTATCATTACATTGTAACCTGTTAAACTTGAGTCAACCTGAATAAACCCAATGATGATTGACACCTAACTGTGATGACAGTGATTTGTACATGAATTGTGCTCATATGAGTGCCTTCATTTCTATCACAACATAGACACATTAAACTTGGGTCACACATGAATGCATCCTGTATTTGTTATAGCACAATTGTGCCACATGACCAATAGAGTTATGGATCACATAAATATAGTCACAAGAATTTGTTCCTTGGTTGTGCTCTTATGGTGATTCCATTACCGTTATAGCATAACCCTTTGGACTTATATTTCTCAAATCCTTACATTTCTTATTTTATCTTTGGATGGATGGCTTCATGGATTTTTTGTGATTTATACAGCTTTCATTTTGATAGTAAATGACATTGGATTCTTTCTGAAGCTGAAATGATTTATTAATTATGGTTTTATGATGATTTTGAGTTATGTTTAGAAAGGGTTAATATGTGGCATTTTTCTATGCAAGAAGAATAGATTGTGATGCAGCGTTCGGGTATGGACGATTCAAGAAAATTGGATTGCTATTGGTGTCATAATCAGGTTCGAGAGTACCTTGAGCCTGTGTGAAACACTTTTGGGTGTTTTTGGTAGGAAGCAAAACCTGACTGTAGGAATTTTTGAATATTCGAAAGAGGAATTTCCTTTATTCTAAAGATAAAATCATAAATTTGTTGGTCCAATTAGACATCCAACCTAAGATCTTTAATGTCTGATAAAGAAATTTTGTACATTCTAAAGATAAAATCATAAATTTGTTGGACCAATTTCAGATCCAATTTGAGGTAGTGAAGCTCTGACATAGGAAGTTCCTACATTTTAAAGATAAAATCATAAATTTTATTGGTCCAATTTCATATCCAATTTGAGGTCGTGAAGCTCCAACAAAGAAAGTTCCTACATTCTAAAGATAAAATCATAGATCTGCTTGGTCCAATTTGAGGTCCAATTGTAAGGATTTGTCTTTTTAATTATACTTTTTGACATTTTGCTTGATACAAATTTTTACTTTAGAATTATGGTATTGCTTTTCTTCTAATGTTTTCAACCCTCATTTCAAGGAAGAGTTCTGAAGATGATTCCTTCAAATGGAGACTACACTTTTCTGCTATAGGTTCCATCTAGAAACACTAGAAGCTCAGGTACTGTCATACTCAGGTACAACAGAGTTTGAGGTGAGTTGCACTTAGTATTTTATGCTAATATGGATATGTTCTAGCCTGTAGTTAATTGTTGTAGCATAAAAGATAGGCTAAATATTTGTTCATATACCATTGTTTCAAATAAATGAAGCAAACAATTGTGAAAGAGCTAGAAATTTTGAATTTGAAACAATAGTGTCTTATGTATAGACTCCCCCTATGATTTGCTCCTAGAATAAGGTATAGCAATGATCTAGTAAGGCTAATTTTTTTCAATTTTTGCTTGGGTAAAACCTCGAAGCTATCCTCAACACTTGGTAAAGTTATGCCTAACAGAAGGATCTACAGGCTGAGGAAGTTCTTCATGGATGAAATTGGGAATGAAATTCAGAGTGGAAAAGAGAGTGGAAAAGTAGAATTTGCTGAAACTCTTAAAAATTTTAGGTTAATGACTGATGCTTTTGTTCATTGTTATGATGGGAAAGATTCTGAATATTCATCCAAGAATAAGGATTTTACTGTGATTTTGAGAGCATCTTCTATACAACAGGTTGTCTTAGATCAAATAAATGAAGCAAACAATTGTGAAAGAGCCAACAATTTTGAATTTGAAACAATGGTGTCTTATGTATAGAATCTCCCTGTGATTTTCTCCTAAAATAAGGTATAGCAATTTACAATTTGAAACAATGGTATATGAACAACTATTTATCTTATATGTTATGCTACAACAATTAACTACAGGTTAGAACATATCCATATCAACATAAAATAGCCAGTGCAATTCACCTCAAACTTTGTTGTGGTAATTGCTTTGTAACATGAAGTTTTCACTCCATGAACATTCTATGTGCACATCAGTATGTTGGTTATTATCTTGATCAAGCCTTTGTGATCAAAAGAATTTAGTGAAGTTCATTGCATAACTCATGACTATTTTGCAGTGCTATGATCCAATGCTCTTTTACTTCTTACTCATTGTGTTCTCAATCACCATGTGCAAATGACTTAGAGGACAAATTTTTTCACCATTTGACAATAAATTTCATTGTTTTTGGACTGCTTGTTATGATTCAATCACTATTTGACAGTGTTCTTCCTTTCTTAGTCCTATAGGACAAAGGACAATTCACAGTTTGTAACTCTCTAACAATGGTAAATAGATACAGTAAAGATATTTAAAATTTTAGAAGTGGATTTTTTTTAATTGTTAAAGCCTATTTATCAGTTTTATAACTTAGAATTATTTAAGTTATTTGAATAGCTAAACTTCATATTATATAAATCATTAAAGTACAATAGAATCAAGTACTTAAAATGATTATAGAGAAGTTGAATGAAAATTAGTAAATTACTACTGATTTAGCTTTTTCCTTTTGCATGTTTACAAGGTTATTTCTTCCAGCATTTGTTAGGCCTATTTTGGATTCTATGGAAACAACAAAGGAAGTTCCACATCTAGGTCTAAATGAAGTGATGACCCATCCTATGATGAAGTTTGCAGGATACACCCAAGAATAGATCTAAAAAAATCAGATTTTTAAACCTTCAGATCTTTGAGATCATTGCAGATTTGATTTGATTTTTGTATAGCTGGATGGATCTAAAAAATTGTTGCTTGAAAATGTTATTTGTTCAGAATAATCTAAGGGTGTTATTTTTCATATTTTGCACAAAAAAAAATTGTATACCTTAAGATAATTGTTAAAATTATCATTTTTATAATCATAATATTTCATTGTCTATTTGTATTTTGTTAGATTGTATTGGATAGTTAATGGTTAAGTTTAAAAAAAAAATAGCATAATATACTTTCCATGTACTTCTTTTCATCACTTGTAAATCTAAATTTTCATTACTTTTTATTACTTTTTGTGATCATCAAAAATAGAGATGATTTTAGTCGAGCTGTGAAATATTTTCATGCATGTTTGAGATCTCTACAAGGTGATGAAAAAGGCCCTATGGTTTGGTAGGGTTTTGAGTATCCTTATTGTTTTGATGGTAATGTTGTCACTAAGTTCTCTCCTTGCCCAAATACAGTCACCTGAGAAATTGCCATGATGCTCTTGACTGTAAATTACTTTGTTCTCCCTACCTTCTCACTACTGGTCTGATTCTTCAACTCTACCAACTTCCCTTCCATCTCAGTTTCTTTTCATGCTCATGCATATATTCTCTTATGAATTTATTCTTATGACTCTAAAAGCTATCACTAGGTCTATTATGATGGTTAGGTTTTTGAGGGTATATGATTTTCTACTATGAACTCTTAAATTGTCATAATTTTGATGAAAATTCTCCAAGGATATTTGCTCACTGACTTAACTCTTTGTATATTCTCCATTATGCATTGAAAATTCATGGTTTCTAGTTAACTATTTATTGGTGTAACCATTGCCATGTTTCTTGGGACTTTCATCCCTATAGGATAGTTTCCTTATAGATCTGAATGTAATTTAAAAGGTTCCCATAAATATTGACATGTTTCATAAGTTTGTTGTGTCAAGGTAGTAGATGGTCATGACAAGTTTTGTACTTGATTGTTGTAACAAGTTTTATAATACCGCCATACTGTAAGAGCCAAGAAGAAACAGTGCAGTGTAGCAGTAACATCCCGCATTACCACGAAGGTCGAGCAATAAATGTGCAGTATGGTGGTAACTCAAATACTTGTCTCGCATCCTTGCAAGAGCCAAGAAGACACAGCGTGGTGTAGCAGTAAGATCTCGCATTACCGTGAAGGTCGAGCAATAATAGTGTGGTGTAGCGGTAACATCCCACATTACCGCAAAGGCCAAGCAATAACGGTGCAGTGTAGCAGTAACATCTCACATCACCACAAGGATCATGTCAAAATGGTGCAGTATCACAGTTAAACTATAAAAAGAAATATCACATTTATTTAAGGCATTTTTTTGAAACAATTTGCTTGTCTTGTGTATATTGCTTCCACATTTTCATGTATGTCTAGTAGGGCACTTGTAAAGTTACAACATATGACAAAAGAAAATCCTTGTTGTTATGCTTTGATGGATGTCCCTTCATTATTACTAGATATCTGATGTAGTGCACATTATTATAGTGTAAGCCTATTTTTCATATTGTTTCATTTAGCATCACCAATATTCTCCACAAGAACATTGTCCCTGTTTAAAATTATGGAAATGGATCACATCTCTTAGAACAATTTCTCTTGCAACAATCTTGGAGGTGAATTTAGATGTAGTGTGAAAATAAAAACATACTCGTAGGTTCTTAACAAATCTAATAGTTGTACCAGGGGCCATGTTTAACAAAACAAATGCAATTCCTAACTTTTCACTATGGTGGCAGATAAATGATTATTTTCTTCTATTCCACAACATTGAGTAAAAGTATTGAATATAGAAATACCTTGCTTCCTTCATTTGCTAAGCCAATTTCTCCAATTTTGCATAGATCTCCCATGTTTTTGGATGTGATCTTCCTCCTACACAAAAAAGCATGTACCATTTTATGCCCTTCAATCCAACTACATGTAGGTATCTTTTTAAGTCCTCTATCTTTCATCAATCTCCTTACTATTTGAACCTCACCACACTTGCCCACTTTTGCACAGATGTTTTAGAGAAGAACATAATTTGGAGCATTTTTAGGATCCAACTAAAAAAGCAATGTTGCTAGAATACTCAGCCTATATTCATATATGATCCACAAGAACCAAAGGTTTAACTAGCATCTCAATAATAATGTTTAGGGTGTCCTCAAGATAGCCACCACGGGCATGAAGGTCAACCATGAACACCTAATGATCAACTATATATGTAATGCAATAAGGGTTACTAACGTGTGAAGTATGTGCAACCCTCATCCACTAAACCTGCATGACTGCATGCATCTAGAACACAAGAAAATATTACAATGTCAGTGTTCCAGAGTGCTTCATTAATTTAAATATTTTGAGAGCTTCCTTGCAAAATCCATTTTGTGCACATTCTACAATCATATCATTTCATTCCATGATATGACATCTCTTTGAGGAATTATGTCAAATAATTCATTTTGTACTACATTTTGGTGTCAAAACTTTGGTAATTGTGGTTAGTTTCATTACATTCAAATCCTAAATTCTAGGAAATTATATACAATAAATAGATTGATGGTTGTTTGGATAGTGAAATTAGCTCTCTTAGAAATTAACTAAAATATCTAGAAGGAATATTTTAATTGAAGAGGATTTTGTGGTTATTTTTGTAGCAATGATTAATAATAATTTTACAGTGCAGCTAGCTTGCTATTTTCATTCAAGATACAAGTCATCAAAGTCAAGCACATACCAAGAATATGGTACTCTACTTCAAACCCTCAACCTCACTTAGTTTAGTTTGCTTACATGGGGATATTAAGGAAGTTGGTAAAAAATTAATATATATCATTTTTTGTTTGTGAAGGAGAATCTTGTGAGATTCAAAATGGCAATGGATCAATATTCGGTTTAGGGTATGTGTAGGATCATCATGGAAAAAACAAGCCCTTAAGTGGCAAAAAATTCAGAAAAATTAGAGTTAGGAAACTTGATGTAAAAATTTGAATAAGTTATCTATATTATTTCAAAAATATGTAAGAATAGAATCTATAGAAAATTGAATGTAGTTTCTAAACTACTAGGTTTATTTAAAAATAAATAAAATCTATTTAGTGAAAATTTGAAATTTTAATGCAGGTACTTAAATTTCAGGAAAAAATAAGAAGTAGGTGTCTCTAACCACCTAACCACAATAAAATGATAATGTTTTTTATAATATTTTAGATATAAGTAGAGGACTCATGTCCCGATGTGATGCATATTTTTTTGTAATTTTTTTCCAAGTAAGTAATTAATTACGATTTTTTAATTAGAACTTTTCAAAAATATAAAAAACCCATATGTCTGACCACTTTAACTTGGTCCAAACTTCATAATTTTTTTTTTTTTTTTTTTAATCTTATAGTATGTGAAGCATAGAATGTGACACATGTTTTAGATTAAAAAAATGTGATACTATTTGAAAGCTGTAATTTTTTTTCAATCAGCCAATCAATTAGGACTTTAGTTGTAATTCAAATAGAAAATGAATAGTAATTATTTATCAAATTCAAAGTAAAGCATAATTTATATTGGTGGAAATTTGAGAGTATCCTTTAAAAACCCTTTTTGTTTCATCAATTTTGGGTAAACAAAAATTTGTCAGCCACATACCCATCATATCGCCAATTTTTGTCCCATCATGATCTTGCACATACCCTTTATTAAATAAAGATGATGTCACAGTTGGAAACTTGTTGTGAAACATCAGGTTAGTAATTTTTGGATGTTAAGGCTTCCTAATTGGATATCAAAGATCTTTTCTCATCAACTTAATTTGGAATTTATGTATGAATGGATTCTTCCATGGTGCAGGTCTTTACTTAGACAACACATGAACCGGGGTTGACATTTTTGTTGTCTAATTAAGTCTAGTTGCATTCTTGGGCTTGGTTTCTAGGAATTTTTTTTTGATAATGTTGTTCTAGTCTGGTTAGTGTTGATAGTGTTAATCCGAGCATATCATTCTAGTGTTGTCTATTGAATTTCATGAAGAACATATACTTGTAGAGTGTCCTTTTATAGGACTTCCACTAAATTTTTCTTTTGGTTTAATCACCTATACCTTCATTGTAGTTCTTTCTTGTTATGACTATACCTTAATAAATCTGCCATAAACTTTGTATGGTCTATCATCATTTGGTGCTTTATACATTTAGGTCTTTATTATCCTCTTTACCTAATACTATCATTTGGAGTTGTTTCAATCATTAGGTTTTATGTGTAAGCATTGTGATTACAAGTTGAGCAATGTGCATGAACAATAGAGGGATCTTCATGTAATTCCCAAGCTTGAGAATTTTTAGAAAAAAATAGATAATGTATGGGTAACTGCATGGAAATAGATGACAAAAAATGATTATTAAGTGGTCATTTTTTTTTAAATAATAAAATCTTGATATTGGATGAGAAATTAAAGATAGTTATGCTCAAATTTTGAAGATGCAATAAGAACAAGAGTCATAGTTCTTTGAGTCTACTTTCTAAGTTTTTTTTTAATGGAGGAGATTAAGGATTTCAAATAGTGGGAGTATACAAAGTGGTCTTATTTCTATAAAAAGCTATAACATATGTAATGGTGTGTATTGATGTCTAAAAATATCGCTTTCAAAAATCAACCTCCTATGGGAAGTTTCAAAGATGTGGGATTGAATTTTCTATCCGTGGAACAACCTACATGATTTTAAAATCCATCTCTTCAAATAATTTGAGAGAAAATGGGAAGAAGGAGATACAAGAAAAAAAAACTAAAATAAAACTATCTAAGGTGATAGGCCAAAATTAATCATATATGTTGAAATGAACAAGACAATTGAGAGGGGGGTGAATCAATTGTAGCAATTTAAACGTTCAAAACCCTCAACAATAATTAGATCCACATGCATTCATTAAACCCTTATTATGTTAGTGTGTTTAAACATGAAATGTAGATAAAAGAAACTAAAATCACAACACCATACATAAGAGAACACTAGATTTACGTGGAAAAACCACATTGATGATTAGCTCACAATATAAATAATAGCAAAACCAATACAAAGGGACTCACTACCAGAATAAGACACACTATCCAAAAAGGCTCACAGTTAGGGCTCACTGCCACAAAAAGAAATACAAGATAGAAGAAGAATGTTACACAAAGAACACTTCTCAATGCAATAGGGAATCCACTGCAATTGCTCGCACACTTTCACACTCTTGCATGAATGATTTTGAATGCCTTCAGCTCACTGCCTTTAGGAACCCTAACATTGAAATTCACACTGCTCTGCTCAAATTCATATCACACACATCACTCACATCACTCACATCAACCTTGCATCTATCTTTCTCCTTAATTCTTTCATATTCCAAATCACAACAACACGATACATATTTATATCAACCTCAACCTCAAAAAACTTCTCCAATGTTGGCAACTAGTCGTTACATACAAATTCAAAATAGGTCTGCCCCTAAACATTCCCGCAATGGATAGGAATGAAGGAAACCTACATAAATCCTTAATTGGGACCCAAATAGATCCAAACACACCTCAACACGCTTCATAAGCTCGCATGTAGTGTCAAACATAAGGTCGGCCAACGCCTGTGCAAAACACTTCCACAAATCAATTTGAAACTTTCAAACAACAAAATTCACTTGAACATGATCTAGAATAATCCACAAACTATTTAAGATTCATCAAACACTTCATCCAAACTTGCATCATACAAATACTTCAACTCAAAACAATTGGTAACCCTTATTTGCATACTGATAAATGAAACTCACTTTTTATTGCACCAAATCAAGTAGAATCTTGAATACAAAAGGATACAAGAATTATAAACAACTTCCCAAGTCCATACAACCTGAAGCCAAACATCAAAGAAACGTGAAGAAAATACATTTATCCCAAAGCATAGAAGACATCACTGAAAGACTAGCTGACACATTGGTGAAAATATCTCACACTATATAACGATCTAGAAAACCAAATTATTAATATAGCAACACTTACACAACATAGTTTACTATGTTTATCAAATTTTCTCAAAAAAACTTGGAAACCATGTACCAGAGACATCATCTTAGCTCATTACTTCATTCCAACTCATCTTTAGACTTTGAAACAAAAATATAGCTCCATGTATTCACAACACTTCCTCAAGGTCTCAACTATACATACACAACCTGTATCAACCTGTTTCCTCTTTTTCACAATTTTCTCAATATCCTCGACATCTTCATCCCATATTTGACATCAATGAAAACACTAATTAGTAGACATCCTATTGAAATCAATGAAAACACCTTCATACTTGCAACAATCTCCCCCTTTGTCATTGATGCCAACACAAGATGTGAAAATCCACCAAAGACAACATAGCACACTCTCCTTTTTTTTATTAGATAGCCTACACAACATTCCTGAACTCTCTCCCACTGATAGGAGTCTCTCTCCCTTTGACAATAATGATTAGACAATACACAACTTTATCTACTTGTTCACATGATTCTCTCTCCCCCTTTGACATCAATGGCAAAGGATAGAATTTTTTGCATTGTTCTCCCCCTTTGGCACTGAACCAAAATACATGCTCTAAATAATCCCCCTTAGGAGTACACCCAAATAAATTAGCAACTCAAAAATAATGAAAACACATGACACTACCTACTCCCCCTAAGAGTTAGTTGCTAGCATTAGTCTAGAAAAGAGATAGATCCATAGATCCACTGGACTTGTGCATCCTCATATGCATCTAGTTCAAAAAAGGAGGATCAATAACCCCCAACCTCTCTCAGAGATACTCAAAAGTATCTTTAGGAATATTCTTAGTAAATATATCAGGAATCTGATCCTTTGTAGGAACATACTCAAGCTTTACTTCATTCTCCATAACCTTCTCTCTCAAAAAGTGATACTTGATAGATATATGCTTTTTCCTTGAATGCATCACTGGATTCTTTGAAATGTTAATTGCACTTGTATTATCACATAATATAGATATAGGCTCTTTATATACAACTTTGATATCCTTCAATGTTTGTTTCATCCATAAAACTTATGTACATCATGATGTTGTTGCAATAAACTCAACCTCTGTAGTAGACAAAGAAATTGAATCCTATTTTTTACTCAACCATGACATCAATCTACATCCAAGAAAGAATGCACCACCACTTGTACTTTTCTTGTGATCAACACAACCAGCCCAATATGCATCTATATAAGCACTTAATGAGAAATCAATATCCTTAGGATACCACAAGCCATAATCCAATGTGCCTCTTAAATATCTTTAAAATATCCTCTTTATTGTTGCAACATGTGTTTCTTTAGGATCTTGAAATCTAGCTACAAGAAAAATTGCATGCATGATATCTAGTCTAGCAACAGTTAGATATAGCAGTCCATCAATCATGGATCTATACTTGCTCTAATCATCCTTAGGTGAGTCATCATCTTTGCTTAATTAACAACCAGACACCATAGGATTACATGCCAATTTAGAGTCATCCATTACAAACTTCTTCAACATCTCTTTCACATACTTAGATTGTGAGATGAATATCCCTTTATCTATTTGATTGATTTGTAGCCCAAGAAAGAAATTCATTTCCCCAAACAGTGACATCTCAAGCTCTTTCTTCATTTCCTCTACAAAATTCTAATAAATTATCTCATTTCCACCAAAGATAATATCATCCACATATACTACTACTATCAAGATTTTGTCTTCCTCAATTTTGAAATAAAGATTACTATCTTTGGTGCATTTACTGAATCCTTGTTGTATCAAGTATCTATCCAACCTTGCATACCAAGCTTTGGGAGCTTGCTTCAATCCATATAATTCCTTCTTCAACTTACATACCATATTCGGTTGATCTAAAAACTGAAATCCTTTTGGTTATTCCACGTAAACCTATAATTCCAATTCACCATTCAAGAAAGTAGACTTCACATCCATTTGATAAACCTTAAAATCTTTTTGTGTTTCAAATGCCAAAAACATTTTGATAGCCTCCATCTTAGCCACAAGAGCTAAAGTCTCCTCAAATTCTATACCTTCCACTTGTGAGTAACCCTTACACATAATTCTTGCTTTATTTCTTACTACTTCTCCATTCTCACTCAGCTTGTTTTTGAATACCCACTTAGTTCCAATTATGTTTTTTTTTTCCGGTCTAGAAACCGGTTCTCAAGTCTGATTATTTTCTATCTGCATAAGTCCCTTTTCTATTTCCTTCATCCAATGTTCATCTTTACATGCTTCACTCATCATTTTAGGTTCAACTTTAGAGAGTAGACACAAATTTACCTCAACTTCAATAGCTTTCCTTCTTGTCAATACACCTTTGCTCTTGTTTCCAATCATTTGATCTTCAGAATGATTCTTTTGCACATACTTAGGGGTTTTAGGGGTCTTCTCTAGAGCTTCTTCCTCTTCATTATGCACTTCTTTTTTGTCATATTTTTCTTCTTCTTCTCTATAATCATGTTCATCTGACACATATCCATCCATTGTAATTGAATTCTACATGTTTTCATCAACTTTAACAGTTGCACTTTCAATTATCTTTCTCAGTCTTTTGTTGTAGCATTTGCAAGCTTTGCTTGTAGTATAATATCCAAGGAAGATACCTTCATTAGACCTTGCATCAAAATTTCTTAAGTTTTCTTCTTCTCTTTTGATGTAACATTTGCTTCCAAATACTCTAAATTACTTCACGGTAGGAATCCTTCCATACCATAGCTCATACAGAGTCTTTGTGCTATTAGCTTTAGCTTGAACTCTATTAAGTATGTAAACAATAGTATGAATAGCTTCTCTCCAATGACTTCTGGAAGATTTTCTTCTTTCATCATAGTCCTCATGGCTTCTTGAATAGTTATGTTTTTCCTTTCAACAACTCCATTCTGCTAAGGAGTTCTAGGGTAGAAAAATGCCTCTTTATTACATGAACTTCACAAAACATGTTAAAATCATTGGAGGTGAATTCACCACTTCAAACCTCAAAAAAATTATTTTCAAATCCATTTCATTCTCAACCATAGCTTTAAATTCCTTGAATTTATCTATTGCATCAAATTTCTCTCTAAGAAAAGTAACCCATGTCATTCTAGAGTAATCATCAATCAAAAGCATAAAGTACCTATCACCTTGTAGGTCCTTCTCACTCTAGTATGACCACAAAGATATGTATGCACTAATTCTAGTAATCTAATAGCAAATTGGTCATTTCTCTTGAAGCTACTCCTTGTTTGTTTTCCAAATTGACAACTCTCACAAACAACATTGATAGGCTTTGTGATTCTTGGTAAATCTCTCACTACATGAACTAAACTAATTCTTGCCAAATTATCAAAATTCATGTGACGCATCCTCTAGTGCCATAACCAACTATCATTAATTTGAGATATAAAGTAATTTCCATCAACACCCTTAAGTTGATATATGTTTCCATTTGTTCTCTTATCAGCAACAAACACAGTTTCGGACCCTTTCCGGATCTTACATGTTTCATGGACTTAAACACAAGATTTTAAAGATGATGTCAAGGAACATGCATGTAAATATTTTATGGATGATTATTCTTTTGTCAAAACAAATGATTTTCAATAATTTGTTTGGATGGAAAGGAGAGATGAGTATGATGAAAAATTTAAAATATAATGATTATTGAAAATCTAGAGTCACCAAGGGAGGTCATTCACTTAAGAGTCCTTGCATAAATGAAGGAAAAATATAAGGACATAATGCTAGCAAAAGGTAGGTAACTTGTAAGAGAGAGTGGTCTTCCCCTCTTACCAGAATAGGACATGGCATCTGCCATAGCATTTTATATGGTGAGGAGACATGATTCTCCTATTTTTACCACTGATGAAGAAGCAACATGTGCTTTATAGGGGTCAACATTCAGTCCACAATGGGATACATTGGCCATTTGGATATTAACCCCAAACACAAATAAAATTGAAGTTGTAGAACTAGTAGTAGACCTCAGAGGTGGACTAATAATAAAGAGAGTATCTGATACTCTAGTTGTTGAGGTAGTCACATTAGCTGTGAAGGTAGCCCAATTCACCAAGGCTACTATTGAATCTTTACAAGAAGAATATGATGCAAAGAATAAGGAGTACAATTACTTGATCATCTCATACAATAAGGATGAATAGATAATTGTAAAATTATAGTTGGAAAATACATTGTTAAAGGAATAATTGCAATCATTGTAGTCAAGGCCATCACTAATGTCAGAGAAAACTAGTGCAACAGGTGCAAGATAGTGTTCCATCTCCTCCACTCTATCTAGTGCAATCACCACATTCCCATGTCCATTCTCCTCCTCCATCCTCTATGGAAATGGTGGTCTAAAATCCTGATAATGTACCGCTAGCATATCTTTCCCAAGTACTTCAGGTGCAACTCCTCCAAAGAAATATGTAAGTAAAGAAGAATTAATTAAGCAGTTGGAGGTTCATGAAGAATTGTTTACATTATATAATGACAACAATATTTTTATTGTTTCTAATGTTTTGGAACATTGTTCATTAAAAGCAATAAAAGGAGAGAAGTTTTCACTCTAATTATTCTTTGATGTTCAATTCAATAAATATGTAAAAGAAATAGATCAGTTGTTATTCCACTAATGCAAGCATGGGTACCAAGGCTGAGTTCCTTAAAAATTATGGTTATGGGATCAACACATGATCAAAAAAAGTCACTGTAGATTGCTCTAACTTACAAAGCAATAAAGGAAATCATTGAATATCAAGGATTAGTGGATCCATTGGAAAAGAGGATCAAGGAATTTCTTGAGATTTTGATGAGAGTGATCTTGGCGTCCTACCTAACATTCTTAATAATGATGGCACTATTAAAACCTATGAGCAATGTGTTGGAAATTAAAAGGTTGTCATTGATGTCAATAGATAATGAAATTTTGATATTTGTCAATATTCATCTGCTTTGGTAACGAAAGTCTGTTGATTCGGTATTTTGATCCGGATTATCCTATTTTGTAAGATCTGCTCAAAATCTTATAACATGTTCTATCTTGATACATGTTGCATCCACTGACATGGTTTCAGCTAACTAGGTTATATGGTTGGAAATGTACAGTCACCAGTAGTTTGGGAAATAGTGGTATACTTGTACACTGGCTCTGTTTTTGGTTTGGATTCTATCTCAGAAAAATATATCACTACAAGACTTTATACATATGTTTGATCCTACAAGGTGCATTCTACTTTGAAGTTTCATAATGGTATGTGAAGGCATTTAGAAGATATGAATGATAGTATTTTGATATGTAGTTTTTCATACAGTACATTAATGTGGGAGATTCTTTTCTCATATTTGATTATCACACCATGTGGTGTCGAAGATAAGCAATTTGATGTCATCTAAAGGAGAATTCAATGTGCTAACAAGTTTTATGTTACACACTTGATGGATTGATGCTTTTATTTTGGTCTAACTTTGGACGACCTAATTATGTATTGAGATGTGTTATGAATGATAAAGGGATCTATCTTAGGTCCATGTCGACTATTTACATATGAAGATGAATGTGTTTTGAGGATAGTGCCAATAGAGTTAGTTTTGATTTGAAATGAGGTTTCTCTAATTAGGTCGACCTAATTAGTGAACATGGATGTATATATGTATATATGTAAGACGTCCTCATAGAGAAAAATATAGGAAGGAGAAAAAGGAAAATAAAAAGGAAAAGAAAGTATGTGTGAGAGTTACATGAAGACAAAGAAGAGAGTTGGATAAGATGAGAAGATAGGTGTATTATTGTGATTCATTGGAATTGAACTCTAGTACAAGGAAGGTGCATTCTTTATCAGTTCATACCTTTGGCAGTGAGTCATAACATTTTGTGTATGTGGCAGTGAGCCATAACTTTTTGTACTCTAGTTGTGAGCCCTTTAAGGACAGTGAGTCCTAGCAATGAGTCATTGTAATAGTCTATTGTGAGCTAATCCTCACCATGGTTTTCCCCATTTTGGTTTTTCTGCATAAAAATATTGGTGTTCATGTGTGTTAATGCATTCTCTTGATTCCATGTTTTCTCTTGTTGATTCAGTTAGATTTGTGGCAATGTTTAAGTGGATTTTATGTGAATGGTTTTATGGAATACTGATTCACCCCCCATTCAATATTCTAAATGTTCAACAATTGGTATCAAAGATTGGTTCCTCTGGAGAAGGAACGCCCTGAAATCTGATTACATGGAAGACAAAAAAATTCTTATTCCTCCAAAAGATATCTTTATTGAGCATATAGGAGAAAATGAAGATTTGAAGGATAGACTGAAGGAATAAAATGAGTGCATCAAGAATATAAAGGAAAGGTATGGAGAATTCAATGATCAATTAAAGAAAGAAGATGAGGATATCACCGAACTAAAAGAACAATTGGAAGAAAAGAGAAAGATTGAAGATTGTCAGAAAGTTGAAATTCAAAGGAAGACAAATGAATGTGCAAAGCTTAAGCAAGAAGAGGTGATCTTGAAATCAAATCTAGAAAAGGTGAGAAGGCATAAGGATGAATTTGTGACAAGTTCAACAATATTGGATAGATTGATTGCAGGACAGAAGTCCTCTATGGATAAAAGAGGTATGGGATTTGAAGAAGGGAAAATCTCAAAAGCAAATCAACATCCTGATATGAAGACTCAAAGCAACGGTCGACAATTCAAGAACCCAAGAAGCAGTACCAGAAGGACTCCTATCAAACAACCTAATTCTCAAAGGTACTTATCTTTTAATGATGTATGTTATTCTTGCAATAAGTTTGGACATAAAAAACATTGTGAAAATAGAATGAATGATACTCTATCAATCCCCAGTCAATGTTTTGAATGCAAGAGGATTGGACATAAAGTTGTGAAATGTAGAAATCAAAAGTTGAACAAGACATTCTATGGCTACTACTATCGTTATAATTTATTTGGACACAAGGTTAATCAATGCAAGTTTAGGATGAATAAAGGACAACTTGGATGGAAGAATGTTGTTTGCCATAATTGCAGCAATCTAAAACACTTTGCCAGAGACTGTAGAAGTAGAAATATGAGATGTAGCAATCAGGTAAAAAGATATGAATAGATCATTAAGTTTGATCCTACAAAATTTAAAAGGGAAATGAAAAAAATCTGGAAAAAGGAGTATTTGAAAATCAAGTAGAATTGGAAGTTGTGCCGTTCTCCAGTATAGATACGCCTGTCAAAAATTGATCCAGGAAATGCCTAAGGGGGAGCAATAATCAAAATATTTAATGACCCCTTTTTGATATATGATGTCATATCATGACATTAATATATTTATTAGGATAATGAATTCAGATTTCATGCAAAAGGAAGTTGTAGACACACATGTGTGAAGAATGAAATCCACAAAGCTTGAAAGAATGAAACTAAACACAAATTTTGAGGAAATCTACTTGTGATCTAAAGCATTTATTGTAGAGGCAATTGGGATGAAAAAAATAAATTTGAATATGTTAAATAAAATTAATTCATTGAATAGAATTTGTGAAATGAAAGTAGCATGCAGAAGAAGCTTAAAGAAACCAAAGCAATTTCATACATTAGAAATTCAAATTTTGGCTTTGGTTGGAAAGGAAAAGGTAAGTCGCTATTGCTATACACTATTTCATCTGAATTATTTGTCAAATTTTGTTGAAAGCAATGAATATACCTTGAATCATAGATAATTCTGTGAGACCAGAACCACAACTCAAAATATATCCAGTTAAAACCCTAGAACTTGATCATATTGGTGCTTTTTTGGATATCCCTATTGGTGTTGTACAAATTGAAGATGTTGGAACATATATTCACCAAAAATTGGAAGAATCTACCTACGGAAAGGATCGCATAATATGGCTTGGAGAATTAACTGGAAACGATCTTATTCTGAAACCTTAATACAATATTCTTACATAAATGAAATTGGATGTATGGAACTATTTTCTAGACTTTAGTAGTGAAGAAAGATGTATCAGAATGGCTCTCAATAGATTTCAAAATAAATATGTGTAGCTTGATAAATCATGTGCAATAACCAAAGATGTAATCAGGGATGTTATTAGCTTATCAAATGTCCTTTGGACCGACCCTTGAATGTAATCTTGATAGAGGAAAAGGATTATTAAGGAACACATGTGTTGAAATCAACAACCTAGCAGTCCAATATGTAAGTCTAGTTAAATTTCACAGTTGATTCTTGGTGACAACGATGTCTCCACTACTACAATTGATCTTGCATTGGGCATGATTGAGAACAAATTAGAATACGATCTTTGTGATCTGCTTGGGTAAATCTAAGAGATGTCAAGGAGAAGAATTGTACATTTAGGTATGGTACATTGGTCTTATGCTTAATCTTCTATTTTATGAAGGAGATTCCTGGAATTGGAAAATTCAGTTGGGAAAATACCACACCGGTCACTTATCAAATAAAGGAACTGATGAGAAACATTGGGGACTTAGATGTGCAAGAAGATGCCTTTGTTGCATTCTTTGGTAAATTCTAGAGACAAATGAATAAAAGGAGTTCTGAGAGAATTGATTACAAAGTATAAGGATGACATAAAAAATTTGGTAACCACCGATAGCTACATTATCAAGGCAGTTGAACCAAGAAATGCATGGATACCTGAGGTTGGATATGAGATTGAGAAGGAATATGTTGTTGGTTGTATTGAAATGTTGATTAATAGCCCCTGAGACTCCAACAAACCTAGGTTTGGAACTTACTCTGAAATAGATAAAGCTCTTGAAAAGACTGAGATAACCTCTGAAAAATCAATTTCTACCTTCAAATAAAAGAGAAGAGTCGCAAAGGTTCATGCACTAGTTGCACAAGTTGAACCTGCTCCAAGAAGACTCAAGAAGCTAGCCAGGAGAAGAGGACAGCTTTAGTTGGTTCCCAGTGTAGTCACTAGATCATCACAAGTCACTATGGTAAGCACAAGTTCATTAACTGATAGATTTGATAAATTAAAGAGTAGAGCAGTAAGTGACATGGTCACTTAGGTTGAAAATAAAGTATTGTTGGAAATTGTAGAGAAATGCAAGTCCTCTCATACTACTACACTTGATAGACTCAAAATTATTCAAAAGTGTGAGGAAGAGGTCAAGATTTTATTTACATTTTGTTGGACATGGCTTGATGCAATTCAAAGAACCAAGAATTTTGAAAGCACAATTGAAACTTAGATCAAGTTTGCATCTAGCACATTTAATCCTACTCTTGATTTGGATGATCAGACTTGGTATGGACTAACAAGGATGTATGAAGAATACCTTACATCTCACAAAAATAAAGGAGAAATGATTGAATTGTATGGGAAGCTCAAAGATGTGATAAATATTAAATTCACTCCAATTTACTAGGCTCTCTTTGTAGCTAACAGGACTCTGAATTTGAATGTTACCCCCAAAACTGTGGTTGAAGGAAAGGACATCTTAATTAATCTCAATTATCTATGTAATTCATTGTCAGAAGCAAAAAGGATTTGGGATGAAGGGATATCCTCATGGACATGTATCCTTAGCAAGCTTCAAGGAGCAACAACCTCTGATTGATCAATTATCATCAATATTTTTGGATTTACTCCTTAGGGGGAGAATTTGAGTATTCGGGTATGCACAATAGAACTGATAAAATATTTATTTTCCTTTTCCATTGATGTTAAAGGGGGAGAGAAAGAGGTATCATGTGAAAACAAGAAAAATCTTTCCAAATTCTATAATAATTTTTGGAAGAAAGAAGTATCATGTGAATAGTTATGGGGGAGATTTTTTTTTTTATATAAGTACTTTGATGGTTTTCACATCATGTGTTGCCATCAATGAAAAAGGGGGAGATTGTTGGAAATTAAAAGGTTATCATTGATGTCAACAGATAATGGAATTTTGATGTTTTTCAGTATTTAGTTGCTCTGGTAATGAAAGTCTGTTGATCTGGTATTTTGATTTGAATTATCCTATTTTGTAAGATCTGCTCAGAAGCTTATAGCATGTTCTATCTTGATACCTATTTCATCCACTCACATGATTTTAGCTAACTAGGTTGTATGGTTGGAAATGTACAGTCACCAATAGTTTGGGAAGTAGTTTTATACTTGTACACTGGCTCTGTTTTTGGTCTGGATTCTATCTCATAAAAATATATCACTACAAGACTTTGTACATATGTTTGAGCCTACAAGGTGCATTCTACTTTGAAGTTTCATAGTGGTATGTGAAGGCATTTGGAAGATATGAATGACAGTATTTTGATCTTTAAACTGCAGTAAGTTTTCATATAGTACATTGATGTGGGAGATTCCACATTTTCTCATATTTGATTATCATACCATGCGGTGTTGAAGATAAGTGGTTCGATGTCATCTAAAGGAGAATTCAATGTGCTAATAATTTTTGTGTTACATGTTTGATGGATTGATGCTTTAAGTTTTGGTCTAACTCTGGCCAACCTAATTATATATTGAGATGTGCTATGAATGATAAAGGGATCTATCTTAGGTCCATGCCAACTATTTACATATGAGGATGATTTTTTTTTGAGGATAGTGTTGAAAGAGTTAGTTTTTATTTGAAATGAGGTTTCTCTAATTAGGCCGACCTAATTAGTGAACATGGATGTATATATGTATATATGTAAGACATCCTCATAGAGAAAAATATAAGGAGAAAAAGAAAAAGTAAAAGAAAGTATGTGTGAGAGTTACATGAAGACAGAGAAGAGAGTTGGACAAGATGAGCAGATAGGTGTATTATTGTGCTTCACTGGAACTAAACACCAATACAAGTAAGGTGCATTCTTTATCAG
This sequence comes from Sequoia sempervirens, assembly GCA_007258455.2. Classification (NCBI taxonomy): domain Eukaryota; kingdom Viridiplantae; phylum Streptophyta; class Pinopsida; order Cupressales; family Cupressaceae; genus Sequoia; species Sequoia sempervirens. Next base: position 8,762,547 of record VDFB02049217.1, on the reverse strand, counting down.
TTCATACCTTTGGCAGTGAGCCATAACATTTGGTATCTGTGGTAGTGAGCCATAACTTTTTGTACTCCAGCTGTGAGTCCTTTAAGGACAGTGAGTCCTAGCAGTGAACCATTGTAATATTCTATATCTGAATATATTATATTGTGAGCTAATCCTCACCATGGTTTTTTCGCGTAAAAATACTATTGTTCACATGTGTTAATATATTCTCCTGATTCCATGTTTTCTCTTATTGATTCAATTAGATTTGTGGTAATGTTTAAGTGGATTTTATGTGAATGGTTTTATGGAATACGGATTCGCCGCCCCTCTCAATATTTTGAATTTTCAACATAATGGAGGTATCATGTGAATGATGTTATTTTTTGTAGAGGCCACCCTGATTTGCGAAGAAGGAGATGTCAAAATAGTTATTCTAAAGGATAGTATGAATAAGTTGTCAGTCACCAGTATATTCTTGGAGGAGTTTGACAAGGACACAGACCAAATAATGACCAAGTATGGTCCTTATACAACAAAGCTAAATGAATTCATGGGTTTCAATTGGCCTACAAAAGAGGATTATGCTGCATGGGACAATAAGTATAATAATATTCTTGATTTGCAGTCTTCTCCAATGGTGACATGGCAACAATCTTAGTCTATTTAGCATATTCAATGGTCTTCAAGGTTTCCAAGGGCATCGTGAAAGGTATTTTGTCTTCTTGCACACCATGTTTGTGTATTCGCCTGCCTCCTCAATTTTCTCGAGTCCACAACAAGAAAAATGAATAAAGGAAGCGACAAAGGCATCAACTAACCATTTTAGATATTTTGGGAAAGCATGATGAGAGCAACAAACTTTGTAACTACATTATACTCAAAATATTCTCTCCACGAGTTTTTAGTTGCACCTGCATTTTGAAATGTAATTATATGTCAAATGAAAATGTGACATGTGTAGTGGCCCGAAGCTTGTTGCTCCCTTATTCTATAAAAGGGAATTCAAGTCCATTTACACGGGTTGTTGATTGATCCTTTAGAGAAACTTTGTAACAAAAAGTATAGAGAATAGGAGTTGAGTCTATATCTAGCTTTTTTAAGTCTTTGTTTTCTACAAACTTAATGTTGTATTTAACATTACAAGCAATTGAATTCAAGAATGGCATAAATCTTAAGCCAATTCTCTCCTTGTGTACTTTTTATATGAATTATCAATGAAAATGATCAAAGGGTCTTTTCAATGATCTTCATTGTGTTCCAATGAATGTGTAATTTTATCTTTGTTCTAATTCAAAGAATTAGTTAAATTACTTCAATGTAATCATAGGTTTAAGTAAATTGAGTACATGGATTTGATAAGAAATTTTGGTTTAGAATACTTGAGTATAATACTTTAATGTAGTGTTATAAAAGCTTATGTGATGCTAGGTTTACAATGTTGTTATTCATCGTGGTTTGTGTTATTTTTGACTCCATGCCCTAGGTTAAGGAATTGGTCTAGGATTTGTATTTATGTTGCATATTCATGTTTTTTCACAAACACTACATTCAAAATCATTAAATCTTTAAATTTATGTTGAAATATATGTTGAATTGGAATTTACCATGTTCTACTACTATTGACATGATTAAATGTTTAAAGATATTGCCAAATCTTTGCATTCTTTAATTGTCAAGCAATTATGTGTAGAGCATATTTGCTTTCTACAATGTTCAAGGTAAAATGGTACAAGAGAGTGTGAGAACATTGTTTGGGATCACCCTCCTGGGTTTTGCAGAGCCCAAAGTGTAGAGGGAAAGTTTAGCAAAATTTCACTTGTTAAGTTGGCCAATCCCTCCTGGTTACTGACTATTGAATTAGGAAAATTCATAGGTAATTGGTGAGACTTGGTTTTTAAAAAACACCAACAAGTTTTTTGAATGAATTGATGAATTAGAACCTATGAAAAAGATAACACACCTGAATTTATCAATGGCACCTAAAAAAGCTACAATAGTTGCATGATTGAATTGATGAAGTAGAACCTATGAAAAAGAGAGCACCCCCAAATTTATCTATGGCACCAAAAAAACCAACAATAGTTGCATGATTGAATTAATGAAGTAGAACATATGAAAAAGAGAACTCCCCCAAATTTATCAATGGCACCTAAAAAAGATACAATAGTTGCATGATTGAATTGATGAAGCACAACCTATGAAAAAAGAGAGCACCTGCAAATTTATCCATGACACATAAAAAGGATACAATAGTTGCATGACTTAATTGATGAAGTAGAACCTATGAAAAAGAGAACACCCGCAAATTTATCCATGGTACCTAAAAAAGCTACTATAGTTTTTTTTTACTAAATTGATGAATCATAACCTATGAAAAAGAGAACACCCTCAAATTTATCAATGGCACCTTAATGAAGGGTACTCCCCTTACAATCTGAAACTCACAACAACAACAAAGAATTGCACGAACCAAATGCAAAAAGGAAGCAAATATTTTTTATTATTACTAAAATGAAAATGAAATTACAACATTACAACCGACATCACATGGGATTTCTAATTACATAAACTTGCAAATCTACCAATCAGAGCCACAATCTACTCTTCTTTGCCCCCTCCCTTTGTAACCCCCATTCACATCTTTTATCTAGAATGCGTAACTTCCCTAGAATCTTCTAGAAAGTGTAACCCCCACAATAAAAAAATTCAAAATATTAATATATTTGGTAGTGCAACTTCATGGGGTCATAACTTTCAATCTGACCATTAGATTTTCAATTATAATACATTTTTGAAAAGCGCTCAAGAAGGTGCTTGGCTGGAAAGTACTAGATAATGGTCGACTAGATTGATTTTTTGCCAATTTTCAGGCCCACCCGGAGCCTCTAAGTGCCTCAAATTTGGCTTTGAATATTTTAACAAGATTTTTGGAAATTGAAATTTTAATCTCACAAATGACAAATGATATTGAAGTGATTTCTTCACTATTGGCTTCAATTCACCATTCTAAAGGTCTGTGTAAGATTTTGCATCCAACTGTACATAAATGCAAACTTACTAAACATAGTAACCCTGCCAAATTTAGCCCTTATTGAAAAGAAACATTTTTTCTTTGGTTGATGCAAGACTACTCTTACACCCTAGATGCTCTATCATCACACTAAAAAATGCTACAATAGTTGCATGACTAAATCAATGAAGCATAACCTATGATAAAGAGAACACCCCAAAATTTATCCATGGCACCTAAAAAAGCTACTATAGTTTTTTTTACTAATTGATGAATCAAAACCTATGAAAAAGATAACACCCTCAAATTTATCTATAGCATAAAAATAACCTATATTATTTAACTCATTGAATTGATGAAGCAAAATGTAATAAAAAGAGAACACCCCCAAATTTATCAATAGAACCTAAAAAAGATACTATAGATAGCTAACTATATTGATGAAGCGGAACATATAAAAAAGATAAGACCCCAAAATTTATCCATGGCACTAACAAAACCAAAAATAGTAACCTTACTAAATTGATGAAGCAAAACCTATGAAAAATAGAACACCCCCAAAATTATCCATGACATATAAGAAACGTACAATATTTACCTGGCTCAATTGATGAATTAGAATCTATGAAAAAGAGAACACCCACAAATTTATCCATGACACCAAAAAAGCCTACAATATTTACCTCACTAAATTGATGAAGCAAAACCTATGAAAAAGAGAAAACCTCCAAATTTGTTTTTGTCACTAAACATACCTACAATATTTACCTGATAGAATCGATGAAGCATAAACAATGAAAAAAAGACCACACCCAAATTTATCCATGGCAGCTAAGAAACCTAACATTTTACCTGATTTAATTTATGAAACAAAACCTATGAAAAAGAGAACACCCCCAAATTCATCTTTGTCGCCCAAAAACCAACAATATTAATGCGACTTAATTGTTGAAAAAGAACCTATGAAAAAGAGAACACCCCCACACGTATGACTAGTACCCAAAAACCCTATAATATTTTTCTTAGTGGATTGATGATGTGGAGCCTATGAAAAAGAGAACACCCCCAAGTTTACCTATGCCACCAATAAAACCTAAAATATTTATGACTGAATTTATGAAGAAAAATATATGAAAAAGAGAACACACCCTAATTTATCTATGACATCGAAGAAACCTAAAATATTTAGCCCAATGTATTGATAAGCATAACAAATGAAATAAAGAACACACCCCCAACTTATCTATGGCACCGAAAAAACCTACAACATCTACCAGACTGAATTGACAATGCAGAACCTATGAAAAAAGAACACCCTCAAATTTATCTATTATGCCAAGCAACCTAACAAATCTTATTAGACCTAATTGTTGAAGCAAAACCCATGAAAAAGATAACACACCCAAATTTATCTATGGCATCGAATAACCCAACAATATTTATCAGACCGAATTGTTGAAGCATAACCCATGAAAAAGATAACACACCCAAATTTATCTTTGCAAACAAAAAAAGAAACAATATTTATCTAACTAAAAAGATGAAGTAGAATCTATGAAAGAAAGAACAACCCCAAATTTATCTATGGCGCCAAAAAAACCAACAATATAAATATTACTGAAATGAAAAACATCAACCCTTGCAAAAAAGATAGCGATGCTTGAACAAAAGATTAATTTCTAGAATTTTTTAGTGTGTTTATGAACACAGATTTATAGTGTTCATAAACACCAAAAAAATCTTACAGAAGCACCCTCCACCTACATAAATCCTTCAAAATGCACCACAAGAAAGTTTGGAAACAAATATAAAAAGAAAAAAAAGAAAAATGGTGAGGCCTTAGTGAGCTTTCAACTCACTTGGGTCAAATGGATGGTGTCGAGGGATTGGAGGTGTTGTGCGGGGACGATTTTGGAGTCTACAACCATCTTCCTACAAGAATGGCAACATGCAAACCAAAAATGCATACTTGTTTGAGCAAATAGAGATGGAAAATCAAAGAAATTGAATGCACACCAAAAATGTGGGTTTACCTGCATGTTTGTATTCCTTGCAATGTGTAAATACCCTGCGATGGTGCCAAAGAATGTGGGAGATTACATGGTCGAGCTCAAAGGGATAGAGATATCAAAGGCTAATAGCAAGTAGCACCTGGTTGCAGCGAGACCGGTGTCAGAGCATAAAATCTAGTGGTGGCAAGATTGAAGTTGCAGAGACCTTAAGCGAACATGTTTTGGCTTGCTTGTGAAGAACAGTCGAGAAGATGGTTGATTGAAAGGGGAGAAAGTTGGCGAGTTGTGTGAAGCACTAGGAGCATTGAATGCATAAGCACTCAAAATTTTTGAAGCATGTCATGGAGGTAATGGGAAGGGGATGTACATTAAACATGACTATACAAAAGAATTGGTGGGGGCGACATGCAATTAATGCAAGCAACTGGATTGAAAGGGTGACAGACTATAAAACTGTGACATGGCAATCTGGTCCACTTCGGATGTCGTGTCACACACCTTCTGGAGGTGGGACCGTACAAGTATCGATCACATGGCCAAATACCCATATTTTTGACACCTTGGCCAAATCGCCTATTTACACAATAATACAAAATCAAAATTTTAAAAAAAGAGACTTTTTTTAATTTTAAAACTAGTTTAATTATTAACTTGAATTTTAAAAATATTTTAGATTTCCACATGGCACTCCAATGGACCTTCAAAATAAAGGTGTGCACGTTCAACCCCTCTCCCCTATTATAAAACAACAATATTTTTAAAAGTCACAAGAGTGCCTCTTTTTCTTCACCTTTCATTATTCCCAAATGGAGCAAAGAAACACCAAAATATTCATTTTCATTGTCTACTTTTCTATGCCATTCCACATGCCAGGTGACCATGAATGATGTGGAAACACTAAAATACATTAAAATAATTAAGTTTTGTTGGTATAACTGAAAGTGGAAAGGGCATTGAAGTTTTGCTCAAAGCAACATGATGGAGGTTATAATGAAAGGTATTCAAATCTTCTTGAGTTCCGCCTTTCCCAAATAATCTACGAGTTTTGTCTTGGAAAGAAATGAATGGTCACAGGAAACCGTCCCGTAGGCACTTCTATTGTAGGTGGTATTACAAGAAATAACTTGTTATTTGGAAAAAAATCTTCAATTCTTAGCATTGCACTCATTAAAATCTTAAATCTTTTTTCTTCAACTTTGTCTTGTCTTGCAACATGAACTACAAAGTTATTAGTTCCTGTCGAGAACTATAGGGAGCCTTCAATCCATTCTCCTCTGGCCAATTAGAATTCAGGTTTTTTCAAGTTTTATTTAGCAGTGCTTATTCAGGGAGGAAAATGTGCTCACTAGTTAACTGCTTTGAAATTTGGTGACTTGTTATCCGCGATAAACGACTGTAGGATGTCAAAATGTGATTTTGATTTCACGGGGCAAGAGAGCGCACAAATTTTGAAGGAGGCTATGTATCTATTGTGAGATGGCTCGGCAGTTGGGGATTAGGATGCACGCAGAGAGACGCATGCAGGTTACGAAGGCATTTGTTATAGTTGTTACAGTAATTTGTGGCAGAGCATTTGGAGGCCCTAAAAAACAAAATGCGGTTGCTTGAAAGGAAGACATTCCTTTCGTCAGATGTGGAGTTTGTGAACAAATCACTCAGCATCTTCACCGCCAAGTAACAAAAAAGCACAATCAAATCGCCTCCCAAAAGGTAGTTTATTCATTGAATATGCTTTTCTTTCAACTGCAGAAGAATATGCACTAGGGTTTTTATTGCTGCTAATTCAGGGATTCATGAATCTAATGTTTGAAGATCGACATTGTGGGATTTGAGAATTGTGGGCAATTTCTGGCCAAGACAATGAGTAGGAAGGGTCATTCGTTATTGCTACTTCACGCTCGACTACTCTCATATTTGCCAGGCTCTGGGAGTCACTTTCTTTAGGTAATTAATTCTACTTTTATTTTCTTTTATTTAGATTTTGGTGTGATCACTTAAGAAGGATGTGATGAGTGCAGAGATCCCTAAGAGTTCTGCAAAGAGCGTCCGGATGTGATATTGTTGTGCACAACAATTCTAGCATTGGAAACCACTCTGTGTTCTCTACCCTTGGAGGTGCTCAACACTACTAACACTCTGTTTGTAGATTTCTCTCCATCAAAGAATTTCCAAGAAATCTATTTTTGGAGGTAAATAAGTTACATTTTTTATTGGTGGTTTTTTTATATGGTCAATTTGTTTGCATTTCTTATCTATTTTTTTAATTATTGAGATTTTCTTTCCCATTTTTAAAGTCTTGAATACAGAAATCTTGCACATCATTGAACACGACATTTTAGATGTTTAAACTCCTGAAACTAATTTGGTTTGTTTAGCATATGTCATAACATACCTAAATGTATTAATTTATCCTTAATCTCTGTATAATTGAACATATAACTTGATTTATAAGCTATTTGAACAGAGTCTTCACTATAAAAGCCCAGGGTCATCCCGTAAAATCTCCAGGTCATCTTTTAGGTTTGAACAGGCAAGTTTGGATACCCACTTTTCTTTCTTCTTGTTGTTTTTGGGATCATTCTTTTAGACCCTTCGTTTCATAATAGATTCTTTGGAATGCATTAATAGTAGAGATTCTTGACATGTATTGGCTCCCTTTAAATGTATTGGTTTCTTTATCATCTGGGTGCTAGGAAGCAATATCCTTTGATTAGTAAATTATACTAACACAGCAAACTTCATATTTACATTTTCAAAAACAGTCCTTATGGATAATGGTAGCATCCTTGAAATTTTGAAACTATTTGTTTTTGAGATCTATTAATGTGTATTATTTAGCAAGCACTATAGCCCAATAGGTGCACAGAGATCACGAGCCTGCCTGACCCAGTGGAGGCAAGAGCCTGCATGGATACAATAACAGTGACACCTGTGACCATTGCATGATGACCTCAACAGTTGTATTTTTGACTTTTTCAATTTTAAAACTTATTATGGGCATGAGTTTAAGCTTAACTTCAAAATTTATTTCTTTTACTGCTTAATTGCATCTCATTTGACCAGTCATTCTATCATGTTAACTAGAAATCTACATTAAAAAATTATAAGGCTCATCATATGTTCCATAGAAAGGGCTCTCTAACTTATCTCAAGGCAGATCTTTTTCAGTAAAATTAGGAATGTGCTTCTCACAGTTAAACCTAATCTCATGTCTGTATGTAAATGACCAAAGTTTTTTATTCTACCTTTATTAAACATTTTTGTTAGTACTAGCTGTAATTAATTTATTTTTAACTCCACTAACAATATATTCTATAGAAAGGTTTTCATGAGTTATAAAGAGTACCCACTCTGAGATGTACTGACGTATATGCTTAGTTTGAATTTTTTGTCAAATAAACTGCTATTGTAGGAATTGTTGGATGCTCTATTCTAACCAATGGTTAATTGGGAAGGGAAAACCCTACATCTGGATAGACAGAACAGTGGAAGTTAGATTACTAAACATTTTTACGTCAAAGGCGTTCCCTCTATGGAGCCAAATCTCAGCCAAATCTCCAAATCGACGTCTCATATTTGCGTAGAAGGTATGAAGACCATGCAATTAATCTGGTCTATTTACATCACATCATCGTAACTGCAGCATCTGATTGATCATGCCTATTCACATCACATCACCGTAACTGCTGCATCCAACGGAAACATATGGAGTAACGCATTTTTATGTTGTGCAGGGATTGTGTTTGTACATTGTCTTCTGCAGTATTCCACTATACACTGTCTCCTTCATAATTAATATAGCATATAATAATAATAATGAGCGGCGGATTACGAGTTGTTCCCTTTGTGCTTGATCTGTAGCTGTAATGTCCCCATTTTTTGTGAGCATCTGAGTTCGTAGGAATTAGCCTATTATGCGACCCTCGTAGGCTGATAGTTTGGATAGACGGTCATGTTGGAGCTTGGCTCAGCTTCAGTTGGCAGTACTTGATCAGTTGGCTTTCGTTTGGGCTCATTCGGACACTTCTAGCCTGAGTTGCTATTTTTAGCAATATCTGGCACTCAGCGTGGGACCCCTGCTATTTTTAGCAGTATGGATTGATAGCGTTCAAAATCACTTCAGTGTTCGTCAATTTCAGACGGCTCGTGCATCGGATGAATAATGAGAGAGATATTAATATTTAATTGAATTAATTAAATATTAATTAAATGGAGTTTATAATATAAAGTTATAATATTTTATTATAACTTAAGTGATTTCAGTAAAGGGGTCGCCCATCATCAGAAAGGGGCCATTTGACGATTAAATTTATAATTAAATATTTGAGCTGAGACTATTGAAAAGAATTAAAAAGAAGAAGTCGAATTATTTAAAATTCCCTATCTTTAAGGAATTCGCACTTTTGAGGAAAATATAAGCTTTGCATTGAAATTAGAGCCATTATGACATTTGTGGATTGAAAATTGATCAAGTTTGGTCTGAGCACAGAAACTTAGGGTTTCAGTCTCGAATGCATTGGGGAACGAGCCATCTCCAGTGAGAGCGATTCAAAGGGTGTGAGATATCACTTGATTTATTGCCAGGCAGAGGAATTTCTTCATCCAGAAGAAATTACAGAGCTTCACAGAGGTTTATTTCATCAGGGTTTTAGAGAGAGATTCATTCAGAAGAGCTTCCTACAGTTAGGCGCCTATTTTTCTTCAGATCCGGAGACACCAGAGGGAGCCGTACCTTTATTTAATTGTTTGCTGCTGTCAGCCATACTTTGCACAGCAGGGCCGTACCATCACTAAAGCCGTACTTCCTCAACAGAGAAAATCGCCTATTCTTCTGATCATTCATCTTCACAGTTGAAGGCACCCATGCATCTAGAATCTTTTGGCAACTTCTGACGGAGGGAGAACACACATTCATATAGCCGTACTGATCTCATTCTTCTCTAGGGCGGCTGAAATCAGGTTCTTTTGAATATTGCAAATCTATTGTTTCCTTTATGTGCATGTCAAAGATCCAGCGTTGTAATGTTTTGGAAAGCACAATAAACATACTGGTTACTCATTTTATTAGCTATTAGCTTCAGTTAGCAACTATTTGATTTTATTTGAATTTATTATTCAATCCTTGCAAAATCGCAATTTTCTTTTATTGCACAAAAACCCAAAAAACGTCAAAAAACCAAAAACTTCAGAAAAACAAACAAAAGCAGTCAGATTCAAGAAACGGAGAAACTAGGGTTTCTACAGTGGTATCAGAGCTAAATCCTGCCATCCTGAGGGTTTAGAAATCTTATGCAGCCACAAGAGTTTGGGTCACACAGGTATTATACACGCAGACGAGCCTTGATTGACAGGCAACAGAGTTTGAGCAGGCAGCCAGGAAACATGGCCGACAGGACTGACAGGACTAATAGGGCAGAAATTCCTCATAACCCTAGAGATCAGGACGATGCAGAGGTTTTACATGCTCTCAGAGACTTACGAGCAGGTCAACGGCAGTTTAATGATGTATTACAGCAGTTGACAGTAGCACTTCAGAGATTGGGTACTCCGAGGAGACCGTCACCACATCGTGACGAGAGCAGGAGTGATGTAGGATCACGGAGAGCACCTAGGATTGTTTCACGGACAGCAGATAGGCCAACTAGGCCCACATTTGTGAGACAGGAGCCCGATGAGGCTGTTGCAGGTGAGGAGCATGGGGATTTGTTCGCTGATACACTTATGGCAGCGAACGATGAGTGGGAGTTAGTACCACCTGAGGCCAGAGGAAGGATTACCTTTAACAGAACACCACAAAACAAAGAAGAAGAAGTGATTAGCATGTTTAAGGAGTATAGCACTCTTCCTCAAAAAATTAAGAAGGAACTTCCCTTCACGAGTTACATGGATCTGCACCCGAGTCTTTGCCATAAGACAGAGTTTGCAAGGAAGAAATATCACACTATAGCTCATGAATTGTGTACACATGAAATGGATAGAGAACCTACACATAAAGATGATACAACTCTTCATCAGAATGATTTAGTATTCTCAAATTCCTATAAAGTATGCAGAGATTTATATGATGAATTGGATAGACATGCTGATTTGATTCAAAGAGACAGTAGAACAGCTTTGGGTAATGATTTATCTACATCATCCTTGCAAGAGGTGACTCAAGAAGTTTCTAATATAGAGGCTACTTTTGATTTTTATGACAGCGATCATGAAACTTTGCATGAGCATGAGACAACAGTGTTTCCACATGTGCAAAATGATCCTATTGAATTGTCGCATGAAAGTACTCAGGAATTGGGTACTAATGATGCATTGTATGTGGAGGATTCATGTCATGGCGAGTCTGATTTTCCAGATCAGACCTTTGAAAACAAACTAGAGGATTCATATGTTGATATGGAATCCCAAGATCGTGCTTTGGATGGGCATGCAGTTACCTTGAGAGTGGAAGTGTGTGAAGATACTGTCATACCAGCAACTTCTACCTTATCAGTTGAGCCATCCTTTGAGGTACAAAGCAGCAGTACCTTAGATGTTGAGGTGTGCATGGATGAAAGCACACATGATGCTGCTTATCATGTAGTGAGTGATGACGAATCAGCCTCATATCATAGTGCAGATTGTGAACCGGAAAACTTGTATGGGGGTCATAAGCTACAAAATCCTCATCATTTGGTTGGGTAACTAAAAGTGAATGACAATATGATTGCTACAACCATTGAGCATTTTGATGTTGCTCGTCTGATGTTGGCTACCTATGGTTGGAGTACTCCTTTGACCGATGAACACGGTGATAGTGGTTTTTCCCTTGCGAAGATACATGCACTTCGAGAAGCAATTGGAATGATGAAACAAAACTACCTAAAACTACTTGCGGATAGGGATTTTCTTCTCGAGTGGGATTGCATTTTTTATGATACATTGAAGGGAAAGGAGGAGCAGGTCGATGAGCTCACTCATGAGCTTGAGGTGACTATGGACTCATTGCAGAGCACCCAGTTGGCCCTTCAAGAGTCACAGTTACAGATTGAGAAGCTTACCGTGGCGTTGAGTTTAGCACAGTCTTCACCATCTTTTGATATAGTTCAGATTTCCATGGCAGCAGTTGGTGAGGAGCATACACCCATGGTTCATAGCAGTGAGGGATATGTTGAGGATGTGGTTACATCCATCACGGTCACAGGTGCAGTTGATACAGATGGGATGAGTGCACTGGCTGAGAGTTGCCGTGAGCCACGCGTTGTACCAGATTCTCCTGAGATTAGTCCCATGATAGGTGATGCAAGGCAGATCATTGATAGTTCCTGTGACATGGTTGTTGATTCACCAGAGAGTTGTGTGACAACTCTCGACACTTGTCCATCTTCACAGAAGATATCCAGAGTATCATCCAGTTGGGAGATTGGTTCTTATGTCGATTTGTTTCCCTCTCCTGGAAGCAAATCAATCATTTCATCCGATGCAGTTGATTATGATCGGCAGCTGGTTGAGCCAAGTCAGGAGTACAATTCAATTTATTATTCCAGGGATTCAGAGATGGATGATTCAGATCAGCATGGAGTGATTGTGCAGTTTGTGAATAATCCATTGTTTGAATTTGATGGTGGTTTGATTTATGATAATCCACTCTTCGAGTTGGAAGCTGATCATACTCCTGATACTAGTTCTGGGTTGGGTGATAATCGTAGTGTTTGGGATTGTTCCAGTGCATCGAGATTCCAAACAAGACTCACAAAGGAGTTTAATGGGGTGTACACGGTGAGGAGTGCTTACAGTTCTTTCTTTGATCCACCTGTACATGATTCGTATTCGATGCACAATCCTTGTGCACAGGGTGATTCTCTTGGTGCAGTCGAGGGGAGTAATTCATTACTGTGTGCAGAGTTACCATCTTCAAAAGATGGGATTTGCGGCTGTAAGTACTCGACTCAGTTGTTTGTGGGGAATTACTTGCAGGGACAGCAGTCAGTTATCCATCATGCTGATATGTATTCGACAGGGCTTGCTACTTCTATGTCGCAGATTTTTCATACGGGTACATGGTTACAGGGCGACTATGGTGTTAGTAGGCATGATGGCTTGGTCAGTTATCACATCCATGAGGTTTTAGCAGAGGACAGGGAGAGATTCGGTGTAGCAGATGCTTCTAGAAGTTCTTATTTCCGCATGACAGATGGATGTGAATTCAGATTGTATTGGGATCCCGGTGTCGACGGTTTTGGCACCGAGCATTGGATGGGTCCCATTGGGTTACTTCACTATTCTCAGCATGGTGAAGTTGGAGGCAGTAGAGCTCAGTGGCAGCCTAAGGATGTCAGACACAACAGACTTTCACTCTGGGTTTGGGATCCAGGGATAGCTTGCGCAGTTGAGTTGTGTTGATGCTACAGGAGACAGTTAGAGATGTGTGGGCATTTCACAATTCTTCTTTGGGGCCTCCCGAGGATTGGTGTTTCTTTGCAGTGGAGATTGCTTGGGGACAAGCAATTTCAGGGAGGGCGGACTGTAATGTCCCCATTTTTTGCGAGCATCTGAGTTCGTAGGAATTAGCCTATTATGCGACCCTCGTAGGCTGATAGTTTGGATAGAGGGTCATGTTGGAGCTTGGCTCAGCTTCAGTTGGCAGTACTTGATCAGTTGGCTTTCGTTCGGGCTCATTCGGACACTTATAGCCTGAGTTGCTATTTTTAGCAGTATCTGGCACTCAGCGTGGGACCCTTGCTATTTTTAGCAGTATGGATTGATAGCGTTCAGAATCACTTCAGTGTTCGTCAGCTTCAGACGGCTCGTGCATCGGATGAATAATGAGAGAGATATTAATATTTAATTGAATTAATTAAATATTAATTAAATGGAGTTTATAATATAAAGTTATAATATTTTATTATAACTTAAGTGATTTCAGTAAAGGGGTCGCCCATCATTAGAAAGGGGCCATTTGACGATTAAATTTATAATTAAATATTTGAGCTGAGACTATTGAAAATAATTAAAAAGAAGAAGTCGAATTATTTAAAATTCCCTATCTTTAAGGAATTCGCACTTTTGAGGAAAATATAAGCTTTGCATTGAAATTAGAGCCATTATGACATTTGTGGATTGAAAATTGATCAAGTTTGGTCTGAGCACAGAAACTTAGGGTTTCAGTCTCGAATGCATTGGGGAACGAGCCATCTCCAGTGAGAGCGATTCAGAGGGTGTGAGATATCACCTGATTTATTGCCAGGCAGAGGAATTTCTTCATCCAGAAGAAATTACAGAGCTTCACAGAGGTTTATTTCATCAGGGTTTTAGAGAGAGATTCATTCAGAAGAGCTTCCTACAGTTAGGCGCCTATTTTTCTTCAGATCCGGAGACACCAGAGGGAGCCATACCTTTATTTAATTGTTTGCTGCTGTCAGCCGTACTTTGCACAGCAGGGCCGTACCATCACTAAAGCCGTACTTCCTCAATAGAGAAAATCGCCTATTCTTCTGATCATTCATCTTCACAGTTGAAGGCGCCCATGCATCTGGAATCTTTTGGCAACTTCTGACAGAGGGAGAACACACATTCATATAGCCGTACTGATCTCATTCTTCTCTAGGGCGGCTGAAATCAGGTTCTTTTGAATATTGCAAATCTATTGTTTCCTTTATGTGCATGTCAAAGATCCAGCGTTGTAATGTTTTGGAAAGCACAATAAACATACTGGTTACTCATTTGATTAGCTATTAGCTTCAGTTAGCAACTATTTGATTTTATTTGAATTTATTATTCAATCCTTGCAAAATCGCAATTTTCTTTTATTGCACAAAAACCCAAAAAACGTCAAAAAACCAAAAACTTCAGAAAAACAAACAAAAGCAGTCAGATTCAAGAAACGGAGAAACTAGGGTTTCTACAGTAGCCTCCCATTTTTTTGGGTCCATACGACATTTAATCCAATGCCATTTTAGCCAGATGCGGAGTGCTCACCTGAGCCCTGTCCTCTCAGCTTGAGTTGCAAAAGATTGAAATAGTGGCGAATGGTGGAAGTGAATGGCCCCGATTATTAACGCAACAAGCATCTTGCTTTTACTGCTTCCACCACCTCCACAACTCCAGAATGCAAGAATTTGTGCATCTCTATATTCCCTTGTGTTGCATCCTTCTTCTGTTTCGATTCGTGTACATGCCTTTTGACATTCAAGGGCATGGATAGTATGCATCTCATCATTCCTAATCGCAGGGCATCATAGACAACCTTCCT
The DNA here is from genome assembly GCA_007258455.2 of Sequoia sempervirens. Taxonomy (NCBI): domain Eukaryota; kingdom Viridiplantae; phylum Streptophyta; class Pinopsida; order Cupressales; family Cupressaceae; genus Sequoia; species Sequoia sempervirens. The sequence continues at coordinate 8,747,315 of VDFB02049217.1, read as the reverse complement.
CAAAGTCCAAATGTCTTGAAGGCCAGGTTCTGCTTCATTCATCATAGATTTTCTCTATCAATCGACCTAGGCACAAATGTATGCAAAAAATATAGCAAAATTTTCTTGTTGCACGTTAACGATTTTTACCTGCATTCTATTCTAGGATTAATTCACTTGATTTTCTAACTGTATCCTACATTTCGTTTATTTTGAATAGATTGAAAAAAATTCGATTGGCTGAAGCAAACAGTATGAGGACCATGTTTTACATAAATAATATTATACTATATGCAATAATATACATAACTATTAGTATATATATCATAATATAGTTAATATTAATATATTATAATAATATAATAATATTAATATTATAATTTAATTATTATTATCAAATAATAATTATAATATAATATACAATTAATGGGGGGTTGACCCCACAGTGCAACGGTTAAGTTGCAAGGGCAACAGTTGGGTTGTCTAAGGTTCAAATCCCACAGTGGATAGTGGGAATGCCGCAAGGAGAATGCGACATCATTCAATGCACAAGGAGAGGGGGTGGAAGGCGAGCGCTGTTGTAGGGTCAACAAAGGCGATGGTGGATATGGTGGTGGTGTCAGCGGTGGATATGGTGGTGGCGGTTCGGAATGGTGGCGATGAGGTCCCCCGAACGTGGCCTCACTGGTTCATAGCTCTAGTCAAAAGTGTTCAGGGTGTTGCCCCTTAGTAGTGATTTACCAAACAAAAATATATATAATATTACAATTAATATTATATTAATTTATATAATATTATATATAAAAATTATTATATCTTATCATATAATAATTAATATGATATAATATTATTATATTAGTATACAACATATTATATTCATATTATAAATATATTTATCTTTTACATAGTGTAAAATTATATAACATAATCGATAATATATATAAATTAAAATTATATATTATTAATGTATTTTATGTAATATACTTATCATTCATAATTAAACTATATTATATAATATAATCCACCGACCATATTGGCCTTAGGTGGGGTCCGCCTTAGGTGGAAAGATACCATATTCTACTTCTCAACCCGACCGATCCAATCGATATGGTGGGAGGGCAATATACCCCCCACCCATCCCCACACACACATCAACCCATTGAAACCCATGTGCACGAACAAGGCTCTTGAGGTCATTTGAAGTGTTATAAATTCCTATCCTTGGAACTTAAGCGGGGGCCCATCTTCAGCCTGTCTGTTACTACGTCTATAACAAGTAGCTGCCAATGATGGGTAAGAGGGCCCTTAGCAATGGATATATAATATTATAATATGATTGAATTTATCATATTATATTATAAATTTGTCATTATTAATTATAACATTAATATTTTTTATAATAAGTATATTTTATATATTATTATTTATATATATGCTATTAATAACTATATTATAAATTAATATTATATTTTATACTTATTACTATATTAATAGCTATTTTATTTAATTATTAATAATATGTGTTTATATTTAATATATTATATATCATTGATATATTGTATACATCAATAACTATAATATTAATATTTTATATATTATATAAAAATACATATATAATAATTATAATTATTTCATTACATATATTAAAGTTATATCTAACTATATTATTAATAACTATAATATATATTAATTAGGGAAAAGTTTAGTCTTTTCTTTTTACACATTTGTGTAGTACATGGGTTAATTGTTACACCAATTATAAAATGAATTTGTTTCATCTCCATCTCTATCTTCCTCTCTATCTCTCTCCCTTATCTCTATAGCTCCCTCACTCACTTACACACTCACTGTTTCTCCCTCCCTATCTTTATCTCGCTATATCTCCCCCTCTCTCTATCGCGCTCTCCCCCTCTCTCTCTATCATTTGTCTCTACCTCCTTTATCTCTCTCTTTCCCCCTCTATATATCCCTCTATACCTCTATGTATCACTTCCTATATCTTTATCTTTCTATCTCTCCATCTCATCCTCTCTCATTGTCTCCCCCTCTCTCTCTCACCTCCTCTATCTTTCTCAATTTAAATCTACCTCTCTATTTTTCCTTTCTATCCCTATATCTCCCTATCACTCCCTCAAGTTATATCTCTCTTTATCTCTCTTCCTCCCTCTCCCCCCCTCTCTATCTATTTATACCTCTCTCTCTCCACCCCCCCCACTCTCTCTCTCCCTCCCTCTCCCTCTCCCTCTCTATCTATTTATACCTCTCTCTCGCCCCCTCTCTCTCTCTCATCACACACACACACTATTTCTCCCTATTTCTATCTTTATCTCTCTATCTTTTCCCCCTCTTTATCTCTCTACCTCTCTCTATTACTTGTCTCTATTACCTTTTCTCCCTCTCTCTCTTTCCCCCTCTATCTCTTTCCCCCTCTATCTCTATCTCCATATCTCGCCCTCTCCCTCTCTATTTATATCTCATTATCTCTACCTCTCTCTTTTATTCGCTCCATCTCTCCTTCTCTCCCTCTCTCTGTGTCTCTTTCTATCCATATCTTTCTCAACATATATCTCCCTAGCTCTCTATTTGTGTCTGTCTCCCTCCTCTACCTAGAATTTCTTTTCCATTCTCTTCCTCCCTCACTCCCTCCATATCCCCCTATCTATCTCGATATCTCTACCTTTATATTTATTTGTCTCCCTCTTCCAATATGCCTCTCTCCTCTCTCTTTATCTCTCCCTCTCCTTCTCTTCATATCCCTTTCCTTCTCCATCTCCACCTTTGTCTGTGTCTTCCTCTTTATCTCTATCTCCTTACCCCCTCTATCTCTCTCTCTTTATAACCCTATCTCTCCCTGTCTCTCCCTTTCTATCTATTACAAAAATAACATGACCCTAAATATCTTCTTGATTTAGATTTTTGTTTCAGTCATGTTTAGATCCTTGTACGTGGATCCATAGTTGATTTGAAGCTATACTTCTCCATTGAGACCTTTGTTGCACAAACAACACCATTTGTTGAATGACCTACCAATTGACCTCATGTACTGCACACATGTATACAAACAATAGACCTTTTTTTCCTAATTGAGATTGCACACCTCTTCGGCGTACCCATTGCACACCAAGGTGCGATTGCTAGTTTTATTATTAAGGGAAATCTTCCTGCCTTCTTTTTTTTTTTGAAGGAAAGTTTATTCGCCACTAAATAATTATTGGGGAAGAACTTATCCACTGAAGTTTGCATATTTGCATATTTTTTAAGATGAAAAATATCAAACAGGCTGCATAATCAATTGCCTATTTCTTTTTACTAGATAAATTGGTCAGCAGCAGATCGAGCAACACTCTTGTTTTGCAACAGAAACACTGTTTTCCATCTCTGCTACTGGTTTTTGGGTTGTACATATTAATTTAACAGTAAGTAATTTTAACCTGCAAATAATTTGGGCTTTGTCAGATGTCCATCCTTCAATCCATGAGCAATAACTGCAAACTTATGGCTTCTAGAACCAGCTAGAATGATATTTCATACAAACAATATCTGTTCCTAATTTCCAGGGGAGGATTTTGAAATTTGCAGTAAGCCCTCAATTTTCTGTTTTCAGGAGATTGCCTGCAAGCTTGCAGCATGATAACAGGGGCCACAGCTTCTCAACTGAGCCCCAATATAAATCCAACCAGACTTGAACCTGAGCAGTGTGCCTAGAGGTCAGATTCCCATCTCACACCTTCTAGATGACAACAAGTGATTGTCAAAGGTTCCCTCAACCCACAACGGTTTACCCTAACAAATTGGACCTTTGGCTGAAAATAGCTTTAGTCCTGCCCATGCACTGGGACATTATAATATTCAGCTAGAACTTTAATAATATGGTGATAATCTTTATAGCATTGCAAATGTAAAGAAATATTGCAGATGTAAATTATGGGGATTATTTTTTGACCATGGTGATTTTAATGGTTCTATATATCTGCCTATTTCAGAGTGTTTCTGGAACCTTCGTTTTTGAACAGGTGTTTAGCGTTTTTCAGTTCCTTATCATTAGACCTAATTTCTAGATTACAGACTCACAGATATGATCTCCCAAAGTTCAAACAAATGTTAGTGAATTTTGGCTCTGCTGTTCGCAAGCGACCTTCAGTAATAAAGACAGGGGCTGGAATATTCCCTAACAACAGCATAAAGAAATGCAGCGAAAATATAGTTTGACAGGCTCGGGAAAAGCTGTCCATGTCTAAAACAGAGTCAATACAAGCAAAAGTGTGTTGACCGTAATGCATATCCGACATCTTTAGATGCATATCACAAAGATGAAAGAACTAAAGCTAATGTTAAAGCATAAGCCAGGTCGACATCCATTAGAATCCAGTGTTCTGCAACGTCTCTTCCTCCCTTATGTTCCACTGTGATTTACAATGAACTGAGGATTTAACAGTAACAACTAGAGAAAAAATCATAAAAAATTCACGTGTTTGGAAATCCGGTTTGGCTATATAACTTCCCTTTAGTGGGAAACCAGGACAACAAGGGAACAAACTGAATATGCTGAGCCTAGATGTACCTTGTCTCTCTCACAGTGTTTCTACTCCTAGCTCAGTTTATCTAGCTTATCCTTTACAGTTTTTAAGAGCACTGTGGTAAATATATTAATAAATTGTAGGCTTCAAAGATTTCTCCAATAATAGCAAACTATCCATTTGATGGAGAGAATGACTGGAAGTTTTCTTCTTTTACATAACTTAAATGCCATATGTTTTGTGCTGGCTTTGGGCTTTGTCAATTTCCTTATTTTCTAATTGAATCTCTTTTTGTAGGTTTCCTAGGGGCTGTAAAAAATATGACCAACCTTTCTTCTAAAAACAGGTCATGTGGTGATATGGTTGCCTCACGTAGGCTGGCAAGTCAAATGAGTTTTATGAAGCAAGGTAGTTCTACAACAGCGCTAGCAGCTTTTATATAATCAAATGTTTTTTATGCATTTTGCAATTCTGGTATTGTGCAATCTTTTTATGGCCATATTCATTTTGAATTTGGTTGTTGGAGGAACATGTATTTGAAGCTGAACTCCCACTTGCAAAGTATATACACAAACTGTTTAAATTTATAAAACCTCAAAGACTTTTGCTAATCCTTTTCCCACTGTTGCAAGTTACACAATATTTATATAGAGTTATATTGATGAGATGGGAAACTTGGATGTATTGCATTGTTTATTATGACTAATCCTTGCAGACTTCTTACACCAGCAATGAAATGAATGTGAAATGCTAGAAGATTGCACCATATTGTTTGTGTTGATTGGCCACAGTTTTCGCCTTTTTGTTACAATATTTAGTATTCTTTCATTGTTATATATTCTGCAGACGATTTGGCTGTCGATATAAGTTCATCTTAACCTTAATATGCAAAGAAGCACATCTTCTCTACCAGTATTATACTATCCATTGAACAGCACAGACTTTCTCTCAGCTTTGAGTGCGTTAGAAGATTGGGATGCATTAATTCTAGAATCTCAAATAGATTTTAGTAGCTTTGCAATGATGAAAATTAGGGGTAGAGTCTAGAGAAGTCATTTCAGCTGGAGTAATTCCTTCAAGTACTCTATCAACATAGATAATGCTTATTGGATGTTTATATTTGCCAAAGGTATAATGTTGTTTCCTCCTTTATGTGCCCTTTTGTACAGGGCATGCTGCTTAAACAGAAACAATTGCCTTTTGTGGTGATTATGGGATTATGGAACGCAGGAGGTGTGAACTCTTATCTCAATTGTTTGTTTGGGCAATGGATAATCCACATAAATCATGCACAGCTTCAAGTTGCCAAAGCAATTTTATACCAAAGAACTGCTGCAATTTGTGAATGGATGATTATTTGATTATTTCAAGAAATTATTCATATGAAGGTCCCTGTTTTGCTGAGATTGTTGCCTGTCCTACAGCAATGGGCAAGCTCTTTACTCTTGTTGTCTGTACTATTATCCATCATTGGGATATATTCTGTCCAACTAGTTGGAATCTATTTTTGATCTCAAAGCAATAATATAACCTTGTGCATAGTTCTTAGGGCTAACTCCAAGACTTTGACTCAAAGGTCTTGATCTTTTATTATTATTATTGGACGAAGGGGTCAATTGCTATCTCAAGTTATTTGGTCTTTTACTGTAAGGTTATAGTCTGAGGAGGCATGTATTCTTTTTAATATAGGTTATGCCCATCAAATTCTTTCCCTCTTGAACACTGTTTCTGGTTGCTGAGCATGTTGGGCATTATAGAAGAAAGTTAAAAAGTTCTCTCCTCTGCTATTGCCTTGTCAATCATAACTTAGATTGTAGTTGTAGATATTAGAGGAAGGATTCTCTAATAAGTGTAACAAGCAGAGCTGATCATATAACAAGTGTAAAAAGTGGAGAGAGGCAGATGAATTGAACCAAGAATGCAATAAAAGGAAGTTAAGCATTGTTAACAAATCTGTTTTGGTCTGGATTTTTCAACTGCTTCAGATATTTCTCTGAATCTTTTTGAACATTCTGGTTCTCCTAATTTTTTTGGCCTTTGGATCAGATTGAATTTTTCAAATTTGGCAACTATGGTATTTGTTATGAAATATTCGCCTTGTATTTGCACCATGATTTGACCAAAAAAGAAAACATGTTAGTTTTGGGATCAAATAGAAGAAACAAAATATTCGAAGCCTTGACTAATGTTTTATTTGATAATATTAACTACAAATATTAATAAAATCTATTGTGTTAATGAAGGTTTCTTCTTCTCAGATATTGTCAATATGGCACAGCTCCAATGAAATACAGGAACTATCTGTAGAGTCCAATGATATACAAAACAATGTGTTATTTCAATTTGCGATGGCAGAGGCTGCTGCTCTTGCAGAGGAGAGTGTCTCTAGTCCTTTGTAGCCTACCCCTAGAACTATGCAACAGCCTGTTGATGCGTGTTTTATGACACACCGAACACTCTAGAATAAAGAGTCCAAAGACGCTCTATCCTCTCTTGAAAAATTACCTCTTATGCTAAGATTGCTAGAAATGTCATACAGTAATTCCAATGTTTCGTTTGGGGGGATGGTCAAGCTCAATGGATGATGTGATATGCTGATTTCACAAAGGGACCTTGGATAATGAACTTACTCAAAAGTAGGGATTTGGATTGATGTGATGTTGAATGCTCTTGTATTTTTGGGATTTTCAGTTTTGAGATAAAATAAAAGAAAAAGGGATGAGGGTTTAGAAACTAGACTTACGCTAAACTACTCCTACGAACTTAAGAGACAAATGCTGGATAGTGAAATTTAAACCAATCTTTGCTTTGCCAAGCACAATGACTACAACTAGACAAAGATGGTGCAATCTTCAAAAGGGATTTACGAACAATGTCCTATTACACAATACCACCATCAATTCGAACAATGTATATAGGTAATAGAATTCAAGTTAAACAATTTCAACGTTCAGACTAACCTTGCACATCAAATTGAAAATAATTTAATTGAAAAAGGTATGAACTAACTTCACTATTTCCAACACTATCAATCTTTCATTCATCTAAAGAAATGTTAAAACTAATTTACTTTATTGAAGAAATTATGAAACCATGCAAGCTCTCAAAATAACAAATGCTCAACTCTGAATCAAATTATTATTTGAATAGCACTAGTAGCAACAATTTCACAAGTCTCTCCCTGAATGAATGAAATGCGTGGGGTTTATATAGGCACCCCAATTACAAAGCAACGACCCAGATTGATTTGAGATCACTGGCCAAGATTATTTCAAGAAACCCTAACCCTAAAAGCATAACCAACTCCATGGACACATGGCAAAAGTAGGACCAGCCACTTGTAGCGTGGCAAATAATGACACCTTGCGAATCACTCGAGCAAATGGGAATCCAAAATGCAATTCCCATTGGACTACTCCCTAGCTGCAAATGCAAGAAATTTCGCTAACACAAAATCCAACTCCTCCATTGATATGCTTGGCATAGAATCCAGTTGCACTCCCGTTATGTCCAAGGTTTCAAGGCATTAAGTAAAAGTACTTTCCCATCCATCTTCCTGCTTTTGAAAGCTATCCATAAAGGTCAAAAGGGAAGACATATCATCAAGCTGATTCTCTGTAACAATCTGCACTTCCTTGAAGTAAATATTCATTACATTTTTCTTCAATCCTTCTAAATCCAAGCCATTCGCATCATGATGCTCCTGCCCTATTAATCCTTCAAGAGAAGTGAGGATTTTAAACTGAATCACATTCCGTATAACGGCACATTCTTCCTTCATTCCATCATATATATTCCTTTTAGCTAATAAGGAATGATACCACCTGCTGAAATCATACGAGGCTCCTTCCTCAATAACCCCTTCTTGGATTAATACTTGTAGGGAAACTTCTTTTAAAACCTTCAAACGAGGTATCACTTTGTCATTTACGTATTGAAAGTCTTCCCAATTGTCTTCAATTTAACCAATTTCTGTCATAAGCAAGGCAGATCTGTCATAAGTCTGAGCACATTTCTCCAAGAATTGTTCCATTTGTTTTGAGATATTGTTGATCCAACTCTTAGTTGCTTGGCTTGTGATCCTCATAGCTTCAAGAGTATCAATGGATTCTGGAGGAAGAGATGATGGCGGAATAAAAGATTCACTTTCTTGACGCAAAGGGGGCTGTTAGCTGCTGAATGAACCCTATCAGCCTTAAATTTTCTGATTCTAGCCTTTCCTTCTTCTCCTCTATTTTATCAAACTTCTCCTTGATGGCCTTGGAAGTGTCTGCTAACTCATGGAAATCCTGTTCTATTGTGGTTGGCCCAATGTCCAATGTTGTAATATCATAGTCCATAGGAGTAATCTGATCTCTTGGTTTGTCAACTTTTGGGACTGCAACTTGTAAGATTCGGGATCTTGCTTCATTCCTGGTCATCTGAGAATACTTTTTAGGCTTCCTTGGCATTTTAGCTTTGCCAATCCTCTCTAGGAAGTCTTGCATGCTTTCGACTGGTTGAACTTCATCTAGTGGTCTAGACTTCTTCATCAAACTCTCAGTCAACCAAGCCGGGATAGTGGATAATTCCATCCCATCCTCTAATTGAATATCATCATTAATTCCTTTCAGAGCAGAAATTACTTCATCTCCCAGCTCTTCATTATTTTCAAGGACCTCAGTATCCCCTATGCCTTCAATCATCAGCGTATCACCTCCTTCCAAACTCTCAGTGAGGGCTTGCTCTTGGAAAGAATCCAACTGTTCTAACTCTTGAAATTCGACCTCTTGTTCATGGCTTGGTTCGATCTCAACAATGGACACCTTTTCTATTACTCCAACAGATAAAGTTCTTGAAGATGATGGGATTTCACTCATTTTTTGCTTCTTATTCTCCAATTCTCTGTCAGCTGCTTCTTTTTCCTTTGTGTGAAGATCTTCACTCACTACCTTTCTCTTGCTAGGACATGAAAGTTCATCAGGACTTTCTCCAACTACCTCACCCTGACTTTCCTTATTGCTCAATGTGGCATAAGTAAGAGTAACTCCTTTTCTCAATCTGTTGATCTGATTATCTGCCCACTCTCTAGAATAAGCTATGATATCCTTCATTAATATGTCCAAATCAGTCAACTCAGGTTGTATCCAGTTGGGCAACAAGATAGGCTTATCTCTTTCCTGTTCAAATTGAGGATGCATGTAGTCTCTGTTGTCCTTTACCTTGTCAGGTATAGGGAATAAGTCACACCTTTTTACAAGTTCAATTGGAATTCTGGACCAGATCTTCTTCTTGACTCCATATTCGTCCACCAAGTTAGACCAATAGTCTTCAATCTGCATAACATGAAGGGACTTCTTCCCGTGCACTCTCAAGTATGGATCATAATCAGACCTTGGATTATAAAGGCCGAACTTATAAAATTGCAACTCTAACTTGGCTGCCTTGGCTGATTGCAATGAGGGGCAGACTTCTATCATTTTCCCAATTGCAACTGGAAAATCCACTCCTTGTTTGTTCCTTTTCCCTTGAATAGAATCTATACACGCCAATTGCCTTGCAACTTCAAGCATAACAATCTTGTCTGTTGGATACCGAGGAAGTCTATGCGGAGCATCTGAGAATCCATGAACTCTTATGTATGTAAAGGTTGGGAACTGGATGAACCAAAACCCGAATTTATCAAGCATCACCATAGCCTCCTTAGATAGCCTTTTTTTGAACTGCTCCTTGAAGCACGCGCGTGATATACATAAGGAAGGCGTCATTGGTTATCTTATAATTGTCCTTGTAATGCAACTGGAGCTGCGGGTAACAATCATATGCTTTGAGCTGATCCTTCCGAAGTCCAACTTCCCCTTTGCAAATCAGTCCTCTATACTTAGTAAACCATGCCAAGATATAAACCACGTAGGAACTCATATAGAAGGTTTTGGTCTTCTCCAAGTTTCTCAACTGGAAATCAATATTATCACTTATTAACTTTGCCCAATTTATTGCTTCCATTCCCAATACGACCTCCTCTACATATGAAAACATCCATACTTCGAAGAAAGCTCCTTGAGAAGTACCCATAATCCTGTTCAACATATGAATCATGTCACTGTATTCTGGTTTAAAATTTGTGCAAATTAATCTTTTTGGCAACTTAGAATGATGCCTTTTTGGTTCCTTCATCCAGTTGGAATTAACTATGTCCATACATGATTCTTTGGCTTGATCAAACATGGCCTGTAATTCCTTTTGAGTCTTGTTCAACATTTTTTGACGATGAGGAATACCAAATACCTCTCTGACAGAATCCTCCGTGAAATATGCCAAAGTGATCCCATTAGGTGTTTTAATGGACCTTGTCTGTGGATTGTATCTTCTAGCACACTCAACCATTAGCTCACTGCACTGAACTGCAGATGGAAATCCTGCTGCTTGATGAAGTCCGGACTTAATGATGTTAGTTGCAATAGGTGTGGGCATTTCGTGTTGAGTACCAAACATCCTTTTCTTGTGTTGAATCGCATTGAACTGCTCAAAGTTGGTATCCGCTATCTTCTTCCACTTCGAGGACAATTGAGATTTTGGATAAAATTCCTTGAGGACTTCCTTTACTTGGGCTTTTCTAACTCCACCTCCTATGTTCTTTGAAGTAGACATTGTGCCTGTACGAAGCTCGAAGTTAGAAATCAAAGAAAACAATTTTATGGCTGGAGAATTTTTTTAAAATTAATTAAAAAAATCCAGAACTTGATTGAAAAGGTTGATTAAAGAATAAATTCTTAATGAAATTTTATCCGCCTTTATTGTTTTTAAAGAGCATTCATGGAATTTTTAAATAATTTTCTGGATTTTTAAAGATTTAAACTGAAGTTTTCTCAAATCCAAGATGAAAAATCCTTTTCCCTTCTTTAAATTCGCCAGTAATAACCTTGCAGCTGCTTGAGAAATCTGGAAATGGAAGAGAAAAATCCAACCCTATGTTCTCGAATCAAAAATCTCTTTGCAGCTGAAGAAGAAAAAACGTCCTTAGCTTGAGAGGAGCTTGCCTGTGAGAAGATTCGACTTGCAAATAATGAAAAATAAGCTCACAAGGCCTTCTTTTATAATAAAATCTTTCCATATTGGTTTAGGTCGACTTCCTCTTTAATTGGGTGCCTTTGCTTTAAAACGAAAAAAGCAATCTTATCTCTTTTTTGATTTTTTGACTTTTCAACCAAGGGCGCCCTTTCTCAATAATTGGTAACTTTTTAATGAAATTTAAGTTATTTAAAACTTCTTGCCTTGTGCAAATTCGACCCCCAAGTGGATTTATTCACTTTCCAACTGGATTTTTCAACCTTTCATTAAGGTAACTCTTTGCCTTAGTCAATTTCTTCAATTTTCACCTTGGAAGTTCAATTTTCAACTGGACTTTTTAACCTTTTAAGTGAATTTCGACCTTATATAGAATTCTTGAAGTCCCATTCGAATTCTTCATTTGCCTTAGTCAATTTTTTACTTTTCAAACTGGAATTTTGAATTATTCAACTGGATTTTTTAACCTTTTAAGTGAATTTCGACCTTATATAGAATTCTTGAAGTCCCATTCGAATTCTTCATTTGCCTTGGTCAATTTTTTACTTTTCAAACTGGAATTTTGAATTATTCAACTGGATTTCCCTTCAAGGACAAATTTCAACAGGATTTTTCAAGTGAATTTCAAAGATTCTACTGGATTTCCCAAGGGCGCACCTCTTCAGCCTTAGGCGAATTTTATCACAATTTTCTTGCTTTTTACTTGATTTTTCAATGATTTTCTCTCTTAATGGCGCAATTTTTCAATTGATTTTTTAGCTTTTGCATGCGCCTTGTCCCATCTTTGCATGCGCTTTTCTCATGATTTTTTCGATTTTTTAAGACTTTTGCTTGATTTTTGCTTGCTTTTCAATTCCAAAAGTGGAAACTTTCGACTCCACTGCCTGTGAGACCTAGCACTTTCTAAAAATAGAAAAAAGCAAAAAGCAACTTTCTAAAAATAGTAAATTCCAGATTGGTCCAGAAATGCCAAAAACGAAAAAAGCAAAAAAGCAAAAAAGCAGAATCCCTAAAAAATAGGAAGTGTCAGAATTGAGCGAAAGCACAGGCGATCCTCGTCTATCGGGTCTTCTAAGCACTTCTATGACGTTTACATTCAGTTTCAGGCCCAAATTCTCAACTTGGCTCGGGTGACGACTCCAAACTTTGACATGAAATTTTCAAGACACCAGAGACTATGAAATTGCTACTCAAAGCTAAACCCTAAGAGCAAACCAGTGAGGGTCCCCATTTGCAATGGGGCGATGTGTGAAATAGGTCACAACACAGCCTACCCCTAGAACTATGCAGAGGACTGATTCTAAAGAACAGATTTTTAAATATGGCAAGAACACAATACGTCAACAATCAATGCATACACAAATCATGAGCAAAACTGTTCTTCCACACCTTGACAGGAACTTCACTGCTCTGCAGCTCTTGTTACTTATAGGATTCCAACCCCCGTCTTTTAGAATCCCTACCACTGTCTTGTGCATCTAGCTTCACTTTCTCCCCTTTTGAAACCTGGTATTTTATTTGACTTGTTTACCCTAACCTTCTGTCTTGAGCAACCATCTTGACATTTTATCCTAGGAAAACCTCCTTGTACAGTAGAGTCAACTGAATCAATCCATGCCAAAGATTCACTGCCATTACTCGGTTGAATAGTTTTAGCAGCAACAGGCAAACCTTGTTGATTAGAGGGTTGGGGATTTCTAGTTCAGCTCCATTCCTAGAATCAGATACAATGGGTTCTGCACAAATGAATTTATATTTATGTCACTCTGCCCTATATTGTGACCCTGTATTATTACCATATCCTTTCCCTTTTATCCTTCTCCTCACAGAAACCCTACACATATCCTTCAATCTTCTTCGAACTAGCATGAGAATATTATCTCTTCTGAACAAGCTTGAAATGCTCATCTTCTCTATTAGTTAAGGGAATTTGTGACCCAAGGCACTCATCTTGTCAATATCAGACGATATAGACCCCTTAAGTTTGAGATAAGGAAATTTCAAGTGAATAACCCGCTTGGACTGAGAATCATAGGTTACACCAGTCCAATCACAAGATCAAAATTTATTACATTGCTACTATTTATAAAAGCTAACCATATCAGAACAAAGATAATGATCAATCGTGTGACTGTTATTAGCACAGATGTCCATTGAAGGTTTATACTTGTTATGATATGAATTTCACACTACTTCCAAGAGAGGTCTTTTTGCTTGCTATTAAAACTGAGGTTGCTTCTCTGTTTAATGTTGTCAAGTCTGCACCTACAAAACCAGGTGTGCAGTTTGTAATTTTCCCGAAATCAAACAAGCATTTCAGTCTTAATCCTCTTGTAATTACTGTCGAGATCTTGACTCTTGAATTTTTATCTGGAACACCTAGAACAATCTCACGATAGTGCAGGGTCTAAAGAATTAGATTTATTTGTCAGAATATTGCTCAACTTCCTTTTAGATGTTTCTGCATCAGATTCTTGGTCACCAGATATCACCATCTCATGTGATTAATCCTTGCAGGTTAACATTTGTATCAAAATACAAAATTCCTTTTCCCTCATCTATGAATATTATTGAGGCTAATGTTCTTAATGCTTTGGAGAAAAAATTATGAATATTCTGTTTTGATTCATCAACAGTAGGAAACTGCATAATTGATGACAATGATTGTACATATGGAAAACTTTGCTCAGAGTGTGCCATAGACATTTTGTTTGTTCTCGTGGTGGCGTGAGAACATCCATGAATGGATACAGTATTATTTCCATTTCAAAAACTATTTCTTCAAAACAGTAAACCTAACCGATTTTTGATACAATAATATAAATACATAATATTATATTATAAAAACAAACACTAAACTGATAAACTCTAAAACAAAATCCTTAAATAAGAATGGTTTCATTTAGATTAGGACATCATACTCCAATCTTGCAGTGCTGCAAGTCGGCTCTTCATTCCACTCAAAACAAAAACTTAGGAGGCCATCACCATAACCATAGTGTATGAAATAACATGAAACAAATAAAACCTTATCTTACACTGGCTAAATCACATTTAAAATTCTGATATTCAGCAGATAAATAGAATCAACAGATACAATAAACCAAGAGATTATAAACTCCATAAAAGAACATAAATTCTGTTACTTCTCCATAACAGCTGATCTCACAAAACAAAATCTCCACTTATTCCATGCAAGTCACTTATTTATGAAAATATAATACTGTGACAAGCTTTTACAAATTTTTTAGCTAAGGACAGTAACATTCGTAACCTATATTGGAGGAGGACAGCAACATTGGTGACCTATAAGCAAGGGAAGGCAACCACAAGGTTTACTAAGATTGCAATCTCCACAATCCATAACAAACGTGCAATTAGCTGCATCAACAATGCGAGCCACATTTGCTCCTGCAAACACTGCACTTGCAACACCCATATCAATACAGAATTGAATTCAAAATAATCATCACCAAAAATTCATACATTATTCAAACATTACTTGCTGCTCTGATCATAAGAATGACAAGTGTAGAGGATGAGGAACCTTTGTTCCTGCCATTTTCACTTTGCATTTATTCAACTATTTTTCACAAGAAACTATGTTACAGACAAGAGTATTTTATAGGATATCCTCCTCTTCATCCTTCCTAATATTTTCAGTTTATGAACGTACATGAAAAAGATTCCATTTGTGGTTTAGAATTGTTGATTTACTTTCTTAGTTTGTCATGTCTTTCTTATTTCTCACGTCTTGGTTTAAAAAATAATAATTGTGCACATTATTGATATTGCAAGTTTGTTGTTTCTTAAAATAATGGAAAGATTAGCATTCTTATTCTGGTTTCATGAGTGGATTTATAGGTTTTGATTTATAAAGAAGAAGGAACGCAGTCCTAATGTTAATTTATGTTAATCTAATGAACTTTATATATAAGCACATTAACTTAAATTAAACAATAATATGGAGTTGTAATAGATAGAGTAGAAAAGTGTATAATTTTACTAGCATATATATATTATTTTAATAATATATATAAAATACGTCAAGATATATCCTTCTAGAGGCATTTTTTTTATATGTATTTTTTAATATCTTATCCTTATAAATAAATATTATTTTTAGTAGATAAGATTACTTAAATATGTTAATTTAAAAATTTACTTTTACGACTTTTTAGTTTTAAATATGTTATTTTTTTAATTTTAAATATGTTAATTCAAAAACTTACTTTTACATGAAATAGTAAATTTAGATTATTTCTTTTTTATTTACTTTCTTATTGTGATAACTTTTGATCAATTTTATAAGTATAAAGATATACCCAAAATTTAATAAATTGATTAAAAAAACTGCCACCTCCATGTCAATTTTTACTTGAGGAGTTTTTCTTTACACAGACTCTTCCATCCCGTCTGTGACTATAAGAATGTCTCTCAGCGTAAAGATACATAGAACGCCTCTCGACGTAATTATAAATAGAATTAAGTTGGATAGAGAAATGGATGTTAAACATGTATACAATTTTGAAATCTATGTATCTTGGAATTAAAAAAGTTTGGTGGGATAGTCAAATGTGTAGATCTCATTAAAATATTATTATAATCTACTATGTTCATAATCAAATTCATCGATCTAGATCATATTTGTCGCCATAAACTTCACCTACTATCACAAATTAAACATCTAACATACTTTGATTTGTATCATCTATGCAATCTAAACATATATTGTCTAATCTCATATTGGAAATAGAAAGTTATTATATTTTTTTCTTACAATTGCTAGCACGCCACTATTTTTGTCATTTCAAGCCGTGAAAGGATGTCAAGTTGACAAATTTCATAAATGATCATATATAACAGGAAAATGCCTATAAATCTTATTCATTACTTATTTTAAAACATCAAATCCAAATGTGTCACTAATGATTTTCCCCTAGAAATTGGAAGGTCCAAAAAAATATGGATTTTGTTTGCTATTCAAGTTTGACACTATCTTTTATCAATGATATTTTATATTTTCATCAACAATGTATTTTGGATATATGTGTTATGACTAAGTTATGTTTGAAAATATAGTAGTGTTTCAAATTCATTTTTCACTTATAATATGCTAATGGTGATTATTTTATTTGGTTCTAAATCAGAGATTGAATCATTAAGTTGATGTAGATTTGACTATTTATGCACCTTTTGATACCTAGATGGTATTAGACGTAAATGAGCTTTGGTTAAATGTGATTATTATTAAATGTTTTGATTAAAGGGGGAAAAACAAGTTTTGAAGCGACCTGAAACCCTTTACATCAAAATGTTGTTGATACTACAAATGACAGTTAATACAACCAACCAACAACCAAAAAATAGTGAACCAAAAGACCAAAGCTAAACATCAATTAAAAGCATAAAGTACCTTTCACCAAGTAGACTTTGCACTCTCATGGGACTACAAATATCTATATGAACCAAATCTAGCAATCTAATAGTAGATTGTTCTCTTAATCTGTAATGATTTCTTGTCTGCTTCTTGAACTGGCAATTTCTGCAAATAGCATTTACAAGTTTTGTAATTCTTGGTAGATCTCTCATGGCATGAACAGTATTGATCCTTTCCAAGTTATTAAAATTTGTGTGACACATTCCCTGTGCCATAACTAGCTGTCATTTATCTGAGTCATAAAACATTGTCCATCAGCACCTTTAAGCTAATAAATATTCCCTTTATTTCCTGTAGCAATCAATGTTATGGATCCTTTCCAGATCTCACACTTCTCATCCTTAAACACAAGATCATATCCCTTTTTTGCACATTTGACCAATGCTCAATAAATTAAGCCTTAAACCCTTAACATAGTAGACATCGTCAATATGATGCTTGTCATCAAAACTTATTGAACCTATCCCATAGATTTTAGCACTAGTATCATCTTTGAACATAACTAGACCTCCATCATATTTTTCAAGTTTCACAAACTTACTCTTGTCACCAGACATGCGATGTGAACAACCACTATCAACTACCCAAAAATTCTTTTCATGTTTAGCATCTAGGGCAGAGATAATTGTACCTTCATTTTTCTCCTTCTTCTCTAGAGGACTTTCCTTTAACTGTCTTTTTGAATTAGTAGAAGTAGGTTCATCTTTAATCACCAAAAACAAGCATTCATTTTCATTTGGATCTTCCTATTTTGAATCTTCATTTGAAATACTAGCATTCTCATTAACATAGTAAGCTCTATTAATCTTCTTTCCTTTTCTTTATTTCTCATATCTTTACTTATTCTTTTTAGCTCTTTCTGGACACTTTGCAGCATAGTGACCAATTTCTCCACAACTAAAGCATTTAAAGGTTAATTTTTCTTCATACTTACCAGAGCCTTTTCTCAATCTTCTTACAAAGTTAGCCTCAATTTCTTCAAAGTTCTCTTCATCTGGATCTTCAGTTTTTGTAACTTTAAAAATAGTCTTTGTTTTGCCTCCACTTCTTAGATTTGGCTTCCTCATTTCATAAGATGTCAAAAATACTAACAACAGATCCTTAGTACAAGTCTTGTAATCTATAGTCTGCTCAATAGCACTCACCTTTTCACTATAAGCATCAGGAAGAGTTCTAAGAATCTTCTTTACAATTCTGGTTTCATCTACAGTAGCGCCAAGTGATTGCATTCTAGCCACTACCTCATCCAATCTCTATACATAGGCTTTAACATTCTCATCTTTGGACATATGTAGAAGATCAAGCTATGTTTCCAAATTTTGTAATTTTGCCTCTTTTACCCTTTCCTCACCATCGTATGCTCTTTCTAAAGCATCACAGACTTCCTTAGTTGTCTTCAAATTTTGAACCTTAATCAACTCAGAATGTACCAAACTATTCTTCAAGATGAACTTTGCCTTGTTATTTGCTTCATGTGCTTTAATTTGTTCAGGTGTACTTGGACCATTTGCAGGAGGATTGTAGGGATTCTTATAAGCTTTCTCTACATCAAATCTCCAATACTCCAAATATTCTTCCATCAATACTTTCCAGATACCATAATTAGTTCCATCAAATCTCGGATAATCAAAGACCATTTTGTTAGCCTTCTCGGACCTTCCTCAAGCAGTTAAGCTCTTCATCGAGGAACCGAGCTCTGATACCAATTATTGGATAGGACAACTGAGAGGGGGGTGAATTAGATGTCATAGATTATAACCTTAAATTCAATTGCCAGAACTAAAACATAAATTGATTAAGTGATTAACCATCAAATGCAAATGTACAAACACAATAACACTAGATTTACATGGAAAACCAAATGAGGGAAAAACCATGGTGAGGATTAACTCACACTATAGAGAATATCAAAACTAATTACAAAAAGGCTCACTGTCCACAAGGCTACAACTCGAAGGGCTCACTTCTGTAGAGATACAAATTAAGAAGACAAAGAAGACTTGTTAGAGAGAGACAACAATCCCAATGCAACGAAGATTCCACCACAATCACTGATCAACTCACATGAATGATAGAGTTAGCCTTCTGCTCACTACATCCAAAAACTTAGTGTTAAGCTTCACACTGAATGACGACACACTTAACTCAAACACTTTAAGAATAGAATCAAAGTCGCCTCTGCTCTTTCACTTATCTTCCTTCTTTTCTTATGTATAATTTTCATCACTAGCACATTCTATATTTATACTATCTCCAACCTTGAAAAGATACAAAGTCGGCCATCCAACTTCAAATTCAAATTAGGTTGGTGCCAAATGTATCCTAGGGTGGAATTAGAATGAGGGTGACCCAAATACACGCTTCACCGGGACCCATGATAGATCCAACATGCCTCATCAACTTTGAAAGTAGTGCTTGACACATGGTTGGCCACACCAGTGTAATACACATATCAATTAAGCTTGATACTTCCAAATTCCAAAACCAACTTCAGTAGAGCCAGGGCAACACAACTCTTGAACCACATGCCATAAGACTTCATCAAAGAGAAATCCAAACCAACAACAATTCTCCCGGACCTCAATCAACACACAAAAAAACATATTTCACAAGCACTGGAACCAACAACCTTCTTTTAATACAATTTTCTCAATATCCTCGACATATACAATCAACAACAACTAGTAGATAACCAGCTAATTGGTTGACATCAATGACAACACTTCATTCCTCTTCCATTCTTGCAACATACTCTGGGTCAAAGAGTTGATAGACTGCAAAGTGTCTACCTCAGCACTCTCCTTCATGAGGGAAGGGATAACAACATGCTCATGAGCCAACCTAGTGAGAGCTCGTCTTGCTTTCCGCCAAGGTTCTAGTCGTGCACTAGGTCTATCTTGTGCCGACCCCCCACCTCTCCCTGAAAGTCCCTTATATCAAAATAATTAGGGATTTTGTTGAGGATGAACTCACAGTAGAGTTTCCTCAAGAAATACTAGGGGACTTCACAATTATTGCATGGTGGATAATCAAAAACCATGTACCACCTATCCCAAAAATGGTTCATAATCCCTTGGTGGTGGCACCAAGGGATAGGAAACCTCTTGGCATTAAGGTCAAGATTTTGATTTGTGTGTGGGTCAGTGAATAATGAGCACAAAGCATATTTTGTAATTTTTTCATCTTTTACTTCCTTATATGATAATTTATCTGCGTAAAAATTATTAGTTGTCTGCCTCCTATCTTCCCAACCACTTAATTGTTTGTTGATTGCATCTACATGTTTTAACATTTCTTTAAGTGAATTGGCAAGTGTTCTTCTTTCCATGGTTGAACTTATTGGATCGTTCAACCTTGTGATTAACTCCTCAATTTGTTTTTTATTGTTTTGAATTACCCACATTAATTTTTGTTGAGTGTCAGAAGGATGTTGAGAAATTGGTGGAGGATATTGTTGTTGTGGTTGTTGAAGATTTTCAAGAGGGATTTTAGGTTCATTAACATCTACAAATTAAACAAATGAATATCGAAAACAACCTGAAACTACCAATTTAACAACAAAAAACAAGAAATCCTTACTTGTTTGACCTCCCCATCGATGTAGTAGCATCTTGGCGATGAAATAGCAACAAATTGATGAAAAAAATGCAAGGTTACCTCCTTCCAGAACGCGAGTGCACAAGAGAAGGGTTTTTAGATGCGAGTAATAGAAAAAATAGTCTCAATAAAAATGAATTTGTTTTACTTTTTTGTTTGTTTTAATAACCTATAATGTTCTCGCGTTATAATGCAAGTGCGTTATAGGCCTGATGTGGCCAAGCCTTAGGCTCAGTCACACCAATCCATAACACGAGCACGTTATAATGTGCTCGCATTATAGCCTATCAAATGCCTTTTGAAATTTTGGCCACAATTTGGCCCCCCATCTTTTTGCACCTGCCCATGTGTTTGTTCATTATAGTCATTTTTCATGGGTAATAAAATATTAACTAGGGGATGGTCATAAGTGACAATCTTCATAATCAATTAGTAAAATTTGAGGCCAATCAATATTTTTTTACATCCTCCTATGTATTCTATGAAATTGGAAATATGAAGGTGTGTCTCTACACCACTAGTTGATCATGTGTGACACTTATTAGATATTAGTTGATGGTCCTTGTGTTCTTATAAGAATTTCAGAGGTGCCTTTATTTACCACAATCAATAGAAGTATCCCTACAATTACCACATGCCATCAAAATAATTGATATGCCATTACAAATACTACCATTGGTGATTCCTAGATTAGTTTTCCCTCATGAAGAAATAGTCCTAATTGAATTGAGTCTAGGAAGTAGGTGATGAGACATGGGTGATCCCACAATAGTGGTTTACAATTTTTGGCCAAACTTGACACTGAAATAGTTTTTTTAACTAAATCTTCACTTTCGGACACCTATAGTGGCTAAATCATGAGGAATTTGAAGACGACACAAACTAGAGTTTCGTGACATTTGTTCTATAGATTCTAAATATATTTTTTTCAAAAATTTTGGAATCAAATTACACTTCTTTTTCCGTCTCCCTCAAAAACTAGTTTTTTTTTTCAAAAAACAACATTTTTAAAAAGTGACGCTCACCATATAACGCATAACTTTTTTTCCATGAAGGATAAAATTCTAATTCTTTCAAATTTAAATTTGTAACTCTGATATCTAGTGCTTCCACTTGGTTAGATTATTTTTTATTGAATACTTTTTCTTTAATCAATTTTTGAAGTCAAATTAATTACAATTCAGACATAGTGCGACCATATAATGCGTAATTTTTTTTGTATGTATCAAAATTCAATTTTATTTTTTTCGTTGGATCAAGGACTTCAATATCTAGTGCACGCATATTTTTCAATTTTTTTTTTGATAATATGCTACTTTTCCACATGTGCAGAACAAAGAGCTTGAATTTCAGTGAAAACCTACATTCACAAGAAATAAAAAATAAATTTAATAATCAAATTTGATTTAATTATAATTATAATTTTTTGGAAGCTTATAATAAGGATTACATACGTACAAAAAATAAATTTTAAATGAATTCATTTGATTCACCAAAAGGTAAATTGAAAGTGGTTTTTTATTAGCATTTTGATAGGAGTAAAGGAGACTTCGTTATAGGTATGGTTTAAAACTAGTGGGGTTCTATCCAAGGGGGCTTGGTCTAAGGTTGTTTGATCAAACTCTCTTCAATTGGAATCCTTTAAATGGAACTTTTCAAGGCTTAAATCATTATATTTTCTAAAAATATGTGATTTTAGGAAAAATCGGGATCTCCCAGAAAGTGTAAACCACTATTGTGGTAGCACCCACATATATCTATTACCTATTGAACTATTTGGATTCTAGTGGGACTTAACCCTTTCTTAGAAATCTATGTATAGGAATAGAATAATTGTATGTATGTATATAGTTTCCAACATATGATTTATCTTTACCATAATGTGTCATTCTTTTGTTGGAATTAAGGTGAATTTTTTTTATTATGCATAGTTTTATAAAATGAAATAACCTTCTTTGTTGTTATTGCAATAGGTGTTGATAATGAATTCACTTCAAGAATATGGTATCTACTGTTTCCCACTTTCACAACTATGTTGTGAGAATAAACATTGTACACACACTTATGACTATGAATGTAAGGATATCCAAGTAGTATTTTACAAACCTACTTTGAAACTACATCACAAAATATCCCATTTTAAAAAGGATTAGTTTAAGATATGATAATCAACATTGGTGAAAAACACATATACCTTGGGTAATTTTGGAGTTAAGGCATTTTAGTTTGTAGGTTTTTAGAAGAGTCATGGTTGACTAGTTTCTTTAATATATACATGGTTTGTAAAGAGGTTATATTCTTCATGCAACTATCATTGATCATGAAATATAGTGGCTTCCCTTTCACCCGTATCTATAACTAAAATAGTTTCTCTACTTTAGATTCCTTAGGTAAGAGAGACATGTTTCTTGTGTAGTGCTAAGTAGGATGTTAGAATCTATTTCAATGATTCCCTATAGGGGATTGAAATCATTGTCCTCCACTTTTTCCTCTTGTGAGTAGACTCTTCTAAGAATGAAAATTAGTTTTGGAATGGCTACAACTATTATGCTTGTCACACCATTTATTATCTATTTAAATGACTTACTGTTATCCATAAGTGTATTCCTTTGTGTATTGTTTGCTTCCTACTTGACCTTATTCATGAACTCTTCAACATTGGCTACCATATAATGATAAGCCTCTCACATTATTACAATTTATATTACATGACTAGGATGAGGCCACTATGATAGTTTAGGACTCAATGATACTTAGAATCAAATTAGACTAGCTTTACATAGAGCCTAGGGAAGGCATTAGTGTATGTTTTGAATAACTAAGCATGTCCTTGCTACAATTTTGGCACTTTATGTAGTAATAAACATAAAAATATTTAATACCCATCTAATATATTAAAATAATCAACCTCCACTTCTACCTTCATGAAAAGATTCTTCTAATCTAATCGAACTTATTATTGGAAATGACTAAAACTATTTTTCTTATCACACCATTTATTGGTCTTAGATGATTTACTCTTGACCATAGGTAGTGTCTTCTATTGCACAAGTATTTCTTTCCACTTTAACTCCTCAATGGTTACCACATATTAATATTCATCTTCCATCATTTTGACCTTTCATAGCTTCAATTTAGGTTAAATGGTTGGTTGGAGGCCCCTATGATATTTGAGGACTCAATGTTTGTTTTACTCAAATGATCTTATCTTTACATGAGCATGTGGAAGGAATTAGTGTATGAATTTCTAAAATTGTTACAATTCATGTACCCATCAACATATATATATATGTGTGTGTGTGTGTGTATGTATATCCTTTTTTTTGGATTTTTGAATCACTCTATGTTATGGAGATCTTCATCTGCTTTACATTCACTATTTGAAACTTTTAATTTTATGGTTATATGGAATGATGTATGGAATGTTGCATATTCTTGTAAACAATCTTTCTCTTTTACAAATTCACCTTCAATAATGAAACAAGTTTCAGCCACAAATGTATTGGATAAATGTTTTTGGGTAAGTTATGAAAAAGTTTCAGAGTTCGCTTCAGTTGTAGAATACTTCCTTTGTGTCGTTGTATAGATTTAACTTTGAAATTTTAAATTTTCTCATTAGTCTTTATGTAAATCACTTAGAGAATAATCACAACTTATTTTATAATTCTGGTGGAGATAAAGAAGTTTTGAAAACCCTATTCGGACCAACAAAGGTTTCAAAACTTTATAAAGTTCCACCAAACCTCTGTCACTTTGCCTATGTGTGACAGGTTGTCATGAGGTCCTATCACTTTAGTTGAAAATGCATCAAATATATCAATTGGGTAGTGTTCAAAGGTTGTATGTAATAGGAAACATCTCGACTAACAATCCTAGATTTTTTAATATTGGAACAGTTGTAAAAAAAACCTAAACTAAAAGGCCATTAAACTAGAAAGCGTAAAGTTGTTTTAAGCTAGAAAGCATGAAATTGTTAAGCTAGAAAGTGTAAAATGATTAAACTAGAAAGCATATAAATTGTCTAGAAAGAAATGCTTGCAATAAAACTGTAAAGTTTAAATGACAACCATCAACCAACATCTAACTCTTAACAGAAAATAAACTTAATAACCTGTAACTGACAACCAAAGTGGGTGCTCCAAAATTTTAGATGAACAAAACTAAAAGATTGCAAACTTGAACTATGACCTGCAAGAATAACTAATAGAGCTCGACACATACAAATAACATTTATTCACATTTATCATATACAAAATAAAATTGACAGAATTGAAAACAAAGATACTTATCTATCCTATGAGATTCCCTCGAATGCTTAGCTCTCAGGTATTTTAACACTTAACTCAAATCACATAAACTTTTGTATCTTCAAAATGAATTCATTCATGATAACTCCATTACACAAAACTAGTAACTCATAATAAGATTGGAAAAGCTTATTTTACTCATATCATAAAAAGTGTAACACAAAGACATGATTCAAAACATATTATAACAGCATAATGGTATCCACATTTCATTGTTTTTGGCGGTTACATATATACTTTAGAAACTGCTTAACAAAATCCTAGATTTCAGATGGTTGAAGATCACCATTGAAAAAAAAAATTAACATAATATCTAACTAACAAACGGACTGAGGTCCATAACATAAAGCATTTAAAAGGCTCAAAGAGGAGCCATAAATTTTTAAAATAGAAAGAAAACAAAAAGCATTAAAATATTTGCTCCATTATGCATTCCAAAATTTATGGCGCCTAGTTTTTCAACACTTTATCTTCAACTAGTTGAAGTCCTCTTTAAAGTCCACTCGACTGTGCATAATGACCTGTACAAATATTGAATGCTACACCATTACATCAACATTAGTCAGCCAATTTCAATTGATTTAGGAAATAAGATTATACATCTTTTTACAAAAACTAAGGAATTATTAATCCTAAGAGTAAGCAATTGGAAGGGTAAAAGTGATTGGGAGAAATAAGGAAGGGTATTTGGCTTATTATATTCATGAGGTTATTTATACCTCATCACTCTCCCCCTCCTAAGCTTGAGTAGGTCCTCCTCCTCTCTGTTGTTTCCTCTATCTTTCCATTTCCTTGTTCCTATTTAACTCCTGATATTTGGCACTGAGGTCATATGGATCTTTTGCCTCTCTATCCCAATCCTTAGGATTTCTAAGGAAACCCTCATTGAATCTAACCCTTCCTTTCCATGAATGTAAATTCTCAAGCTTTTGTTCTATAGTAACATGTTCTAGAGGAGGTGGTTGAAGAAGTAATGGAGGCCTATACCTCATTCCTATCCATTCAGTCTTAAGCTGCTGTAGAATATCTGCCAATGCCTCTACTCTTTTGTAAGACCACTTAATATTGGTAGGTGAAATCACCTCCCTCCTTTTAAGGTTTATATGAAGAGGAGTGTACCTCTCTTCACATGCACTCCAAGCTTTTCCTATCAGTTCTTTCCCCTAGACTTTGAAATGCTCAAAATAGATCCAAAGATTATCATTATACTTTCTTCTCACAGTTTCATTGATCTTAATGCTTTGGAATTGAGCTTTAAAAGAAGAGGTTTTCCTATTAGGATATCGCATCTGAAGTCCAATATTCTTTTATGCCTGTAAATACTCTTTTGTCCTTTCTTTCCATTGAATCTAATTTTACATGGTGGACATAAATTCCCTGAGCTGAACTTCACCAACAAAGAGATTAACAAATAAATCGATATGCCTTTCCAAAAACAAATTGTGTATAAATAATTCACACAATAAATTATGTTGAGCAGGAGTTGATTCTTTAAATTATTTTACAAACTCCTCATAATCCTGATCATGTGGCAAATTGTAAGAAATTCTCAATATTTTCCATCTTAATAATTGCTCATTCAAAAATATGGAATACAATCTAGATGGTTTCCTGCAGGCTAATAATAATTTGCCAATTTGGAAGGCATCTATTTTAGCTTGATAAAGCCTATCATATGACTCTTTTAATAAAAATATTACCATTTTCAGTCTAGCATTCTCTATCCCTACATGTCTCAAAAAATAACACCTTTCCATCCATGTAACCAACAATGGAGGTATATGAACCTAAAACCACTCCATCTTAGTTGGTTCAGCCTATATTTCTTTTCACTTCATTGTTGTTTTAACATTAATCTCCTACAAATCTTTCTCCAATTCAACAATTTTTCTTAAGGAAGCATTAAGCTCAGATTTCTATAAATTGTCCTTTTCTTTTTCAAAATTTGTAAATAATAGCATAAAATTATCAGTTAGACTTTTGATTTGTCTATCTTTTTAGACAATTTTTCCACATACCTTTTACCTTCCTCATTCCCTTGTTGCATCTGAAATTGCAATTCTTCAATAGTTTTATCTTTTTGTTCTATTCAAATTTTAAAATTTGTAATTTCCTGATCCCTTTTCTTCAAAACTATAGTGTGTACATCTATTTCCTCCTGTTGTTGATTGATGTGTTCTTCATTTTTCTTTAATTTACATTTCAACTAAGAAATTTTTGCTTTCAACTCATTTAATTATATTTCTCTATGATCAAATTTATCAACCTTTGTATTAATAGAAAAATGAAAACTAGGAATTTATTCATCATTATTAATTACATTTTCTTCTTTATACACCTCAAATGAACCTTTCTCAAAAACATTAGTAACCAAGGGAGACAGTTGTGCTACAAATTCATCTTCAACACCCAAATAGTCTGGTGATTGTTCCCCTATTTCTTCTTCTCTTGAATGAAGTGGCATATTCTCCCTCTCAGCCTCAGGGGATCTACTGGTTTTCTTTTCACTTCCTTCTATTGCTTCTTTACAAGGTTGAACCTCAGTTTCTAGTGATTATGCTTCAATATTATGCCTTTTTCTTTTTAGGGGCATTCAATTGATCACAAGCTACCATATCACTAATTTCAGCAAACAACCTCTTACTTCTCATTAAAGGAGGTGGTGTTTGTAATGGTTTTCTACATCTCTTTTTCCTCTTGCAAGGAGGTATTTCCTCATCTCTTGAATTTATTATTTCTACATTTTCTTGATGGATTGGGGTTTCTAAAATATTGGGTGAAATTTTTGGTGCTTCATCGTCAAGAGCTATTTTGGTAAGTTGAGGTTCAGAAGCATTGCAAGGCTCAGGAGAAGGCTCTTCCAAATTTTGAGGTGCCCACCCAGATGACTTACCCTCTTCAAAGTGTCTTATGGGCTCTGGGTTTCCAAATTTTTGAAGGAATTTTTGCCACTTCTTTTCCGGTTTCCTTCAGAAATGATATTTACATATTAAGTTGATAAGGCCATGATGTTTCAGTGGCCCTAAACCAATTTTGAATCTTTTTATCATGTTAATAACAAAATCACAAAGAAATGCAGGCAGATTAACCCTAAGTGTAGGGTTTCCAACACCATGGTGCAAATCGATGAGTAGGAAAAATGGTGGACCTACAATTACTACACATTGCCCTTCACAAGTAAAATATTTTATAATTTAAGCCATTGCTATTCTCCATGGCTCTGGGATGGACATTCTCTGAAATCCTTTGTTTTTCCCGCTAGTATTTATAGTCAATAAAGGCTAAGACTCCCCTTCCCTACAAAAAAGCTCTACCATTTTCTGATAAGAAATATTGGCAATTTTTGACAAATTAATACCCTCATTTTTAAGACCAGATAAACAAGAAATGATCTTAGAACTTACCTTGAATCACTTGCTTCGTACTACAAATTGACCATCCGAAAAAAAATTTGTAAATTCTTTCACAAACTACTCATTGTGTCCTTCAAATTTCTTTATGAACTCTAGCCACCCAACTCTCTGGAACAATTCTGAAATATTACTTAGTGCCAAAAATTTGTCTACGGAAGTTGGCTCTAATTTTCACTTAGCTCCTCCCATACTGTGTTTTTCTTCTAGATCTGCTTAGTTTCTGCTAAAATGTCATGTCTCTCAAAATTTATTTAAACAAAATTGAATCACAAAGTAAAGAAAATGTAAATTTTTCAATCACTTGTACTTGATACAATTGATGGGAAATGAATTAATTGTTGCAATTGAGCTTCACTATACTTCATTATTACCTTGCATGGGAAAATGTGCAAAAACTGTCAAACCTCAAGTAAACGTATAATCCGCACATTTTACTAAGTTTGAAAATGGTGGTGGTTCGTGCCAATTTATTTATCTTTATTCAAACTAATTACCTACTTAAAGTAAATGTTGTACGTACGTCTCGTCATCAATTTGAAAATTTCTTACCTTTGCTGACGTAATAGTATATTTAGATGGGATGGCAGTGGTGGTAATGAATTTATTATGAATGAGGATGAGATACCTAATTAATGTTGGAATTATTATGATGGAAAAATAGCCATAATAATTTTGAAATATTATTATAGGAGATGGTAATGCAAGGAGTGGATTCCAAAGGTAATGGAAAAATTTAATAATGGGCATGTGTATGACATTGGAAATATCAAAGCATTTGGAAAGAAAAAGAATTTACAAAAATCTGGAGCATCATTGGAAGATGTGGCCGGGGTGAAAAACAAAGATTTCAGAGCATGCTGAGGGATGCAGCTGGAGTGAAGAAGAAAATTCCAGAGCATCACCAAAAGATGCAGCTAGAACAGTAACAAAATTTCCAAAGCATCGTTGAAAGATGCAGCTAGAGTAGCAACAAGATTTTGGAGCATCACTGAAAGACGCCATCGGAAGAAGAAAGCAGAATTTTCAGAGCATCGTTGAAAGATGTCACTGAAAGGAAGAAATAGCAAAATTTTGGAGCATCACTGAAAGATGCAGTCAAAATGCAACAAGAAATTTTTTTGATCATCACCAAAAGATGCCACCAGAAGAAGAAAGCAGAATGAAGGACTTTGGACTTAGATTTTCTAGAGCATTGTAGCAACCGAGCCAATAAGTTTCAGAGCATCATAGCAAGATGCATCAGAATTTATGTTTGATTAGTCATGATGTCCTGCAAAACATAAACGAATTTAGCCAAGTCCAAAGGATGAAAAATTTAAAAGAAATGCCCTGAAATAATTACAAATACATACGCATGCATTTTTTTAAAATTTAAGTGACTATTAATCTGAACATTCCATTGGATCTGTTGTAGCAGAGTCAATGCACTGTACTTCTCCTTGCATTTCTACCATCCTTGTAAATTCCTCCTTGTTAAGTGGTTTATGGTAGATGGGAAATCGATGTACATTGACTAGTGAAGTTTGAGTGTCACCATCAATGGGCTTGAGCTGCACTGCTCCATTTGAAAATACCTCAAAAATTTCATATGGACCTAGCCAATGAGTCCTCAATTTCCCCCGATGATCTTTGTATTAGGAATCGAATAATAGTGCCCAATCCCCATTATCGAACTCTCTATCCTTTATGTGTTTATCATGCCAAGCCTTTCATTGTTGTTGAATTAACTCTGTTTGGTGGACGACATCTAGATGGAGTTCATCTAACTCACTAAGATGTAAGACTCTTTCAACCTAGGCTTGTTTGAGATCTAAGCCTACCTTCATTGCTATTCTCAAGGTTTGGAGTTCAAATTCAATGGGAAGAAATGGTTTCTTCTCAAAAACTAACTTGTATGGACTAAAACCGGTGATTGATTTCCAACTTGTGTTATAAGCCCAAATGGCTTCAAGAAATTTTTTGGCCCATTCTTTCCTCCCTTATGAAACTGTTTTTGTTAGAATGTTCTCTAGCTCCCTATTAGTGAAAAATGATTAGTGAAGGCTAAAAGAACTTTAGACATAAACTGGGGTCCTTGATCTATGAAAATTGTTCTAGGGGCTCCAAATCTTAGAAAAAAATTGTTATACAAGAAATCAGCTACTTGTTCTTCCCTAACAACTTTTAGAGCTTGAACTTCTGCCCACTTGGTCAGATAGTCAATACAGACCAAAATGTACTCTTTCCTCTGTGAAGGGGGGTGTATAGGACCAATAAAATTCAACCCCAAATTTTCAAATAGTTCAAGGACTACTTGGGGTTGCAGAGGCATTTCATTGGATTTAGTGGGTCTTCCTACTCTCTGGCATTCATCACAATGGCGAACATATTTCTTTACATCTTTATGCATAGAGGGCTAGTAATATCAATGAATATTGCCAAGATAGCTTTTCAAAAAGTTGCAAGAGCGTTGCATAACCCAAAAGGAAGAACTCAATATGTGAATGTTCCCCATGGGCAAGTAAAAGTTGTTTTATCCTGGTCTTCTACTATTACATGTATCTGGTTGTATCCACTGAATCCATCCAGGAATGAGAAATACTTCGTTCCAGCCAAATTATTCAAGACTTGGTCTACAAATGGTAAAATGAAGTAATCTCTATGGGTAGCTTTACTAAGTTCCCTATAGTCAACGAATTCTCTCCACTTCCCATTTTTCTTTGGAACAACTACCAGAGGTGAAACCCATTTGTTTTCAAAAATGGGATAGATAAATCCTACTTGCAGGAGTTTCTGAATTTCAATTTTAACAATGTCTTTCAAAGTAGGATTGAGTCTTCGTTGTGGTTGATGAATAGGTCTAACATCCTCAATATAGATGTGATAGGTACAAACACTGGGGTGTATTCCTCTCATGTCTATATAATCCCAAGCAAAAGCTTTAGATCTATTTACCAAAAAATCAAATAATTTGTGCTCTTCTAGTTCTGTCAACCAACTGTTGATATTCAAAGTTTTTCTAGGTAGTAACATGATTGTTTTAACCCCTGGATGGTTGGAGGTGACAATGTAAAATTCTCTGGTCAAAGTGTTGAGAGGACAACTATGTGGCATGGTTCGATGAAGTCTAGCAATATCTTTGAAAAAGTGATATGTTTTTGGAATGATATTAGCCAAGGGACAAGGTAATCCCATGAAGCTAGTGTAATCAAATTCAGTATGATCAACGTTGATTAGCTTCCCTAGAATCTCTTCTACATCCAACATATCTTCATCACTTGAGTCTATAGTAATATTTTCCATATTATTTTCCAATTCATCTTCTAACTCTTCATCATGTTGTTTAATGACCACCATAGAAAGTGAGGCTAGATTCTCTTGTTCATTGGGACCATCTGGTTCATCAACCCAAATTTTATTATGTTTAGTAGGTTTGACAGAAGGATACATAAATAAATTTTTTCTATTAGAACCATGCGAAATGGCCATTCCTCCCTCTCTACAGTCAATTTTGGTTGCAACTGTAGCTAGTCATGGTCTTCCTAGGATTATAGGATAATTGTCCTTTGGTGTGAGGGACTAGATTACTTGAAAGTCTATTGGATACTCCAAACAATAAAATTTTATATGACACCATTAGGAATAGCTATGGATTGATTTTCGATCTATAACATTGTAGTTGTGGGACGTAAATTAGTGAGTCCCAACTTTTCCATAATGTCGATCGTCATCACATTAATGGTCCCACCTAGGTCCACAAGTGGATTAGATATTGCTACCTCATTGATTGTCACTATTATTAGTGGACTGCTTGGATCATCATGTTTCGGAGTTATGGTTTTTCTAGCCAAAAAATCATCTAGATAACCATTTATGTGAACAACATTGATCTGTTTTGGTTTCCTTCCTGGTGTTTTGATGCACAACTATTTGATTAGTTGGTTCAGTTTAGGAATCTCTTTAATTGCTTGTAACAAGGGAACCTTTATTTGAAGTTGTTTAATCTCTTGTATCAGTGCGGTTTTGGTGGATGAGGTCATTTTTGGAGGGTTTTTGAGGTGGTAGGTTTAAGATGCTTCAAAAAAGGTGCTTGAGTTGACGCTTGAATTTTCTCTTTTAAGGTGGAGTCCTTTAAAATATCAGTTGGATGTTGACCACCCTCCTCTTGAGGTAACTTGAAAGTTCTAGCTAAGGATTGTGGAAGGGTCTTGTCTTGATTAGTCACTAGGTCTGGCTCTAAAGGTGTGGAAGGTGTCTTAGTTGATTCAATAGATTCTTTAATCGGCTCATCCAAGATCTCAACTATGGTAGGTTGTTGGAGTGTTTTTCCTTACCTTAACTGTAGGTTTCCACAATGGATAGCATTGAGTCCATTCATATTTTCCTGTTCTATAGAATACACTAGGGTATTTTGACAATTATTCTTTGGATTAGGGACAGGTTGTGTTGGAAGTTCTGGTTGGTTGACCTACTCATTTTGTTGAGGATTTCTGACGAGCTGGTAAAATACTTTGTTGCTGATTAGGCATCCTTCTTGGCCCAATATAAATCTGATTTTGAGGTTGATTCCATTAAGGAGCAAGATTTTGAGGATACCATTGTTTTTGAGTCTGGTTTGACCATTGGGGGTTTCCCCATGATTGATTTTCCCATTTAAGTTGTCCACAAGGGTAATCTCCCCAGTTAGGTGGTGCTTGAGGCCAAGGTGTTGCCCGTTGATTATTATTCCAATTGTTTGGGGGTCACCAAGTGAGATTTGAGTTTCGACCATAAGAAAAATTTCCTCCAAGTCTTTGATTCACAAGATTGTTCTCTTCTTCAACCAGAGCTATCGTTTTCTTGGAATTCTTGATTGCATTAAGGATCTCACATTGATTAGTAGCATGACTCTTCTCACAAACTTGGAAAATGTCAACTTTGTCCAAGGGGCATTCTCTTAATAGATGTTCATTTTGACACCTAGGACAATAGATGGATAAGGTCTTAGGATTACATGTTTTGGCTTGTATTCCATCCAATGTGGTGTTTAGTTGAATGAGAATGTCAGTCTTGATATTTGTTATCTCCTCACATAGTTTCCTATTTCATTGGAACCTCTGAAAAGAGTAGACTTACAAATACCTCCTCGAGTACAAGAGTAATTCCGGCATAATTTAGTGATATCATCAAGTCCAAGTTGGGACACATCTCCTTTTCCCATTAAATCAAGGATTCTCCTAGTATCTTCATCAAGTCCCTTGAGAAATATTGTTTTCAGAATTTCCAAACTTATGGCTTCTATGCCACATCGTTTAGATAAGAAGATAAACCTATCTAGGTAATCTTCTAGGCTTTCATCTTCGTTCTACCCGAGTTTCAACAACTCCTTCCTATTGTTGACTCTACAATAACTTTGGTATTTATCCAAAAAGGTAGACTCCATATCATCCCAAGAGGTTATTAACCTAGAAGCTAATCCCATGAACCAACACATTGCAACATCCTTCAAGGTAGAGGGAAAAAGTTTCAGTTTCTGGTTATCATTCTTGTACTCATATGTCTAACACAGAACTTTAAACTCGAATAGGAACTGGTCAGGATCTTCAGAGGAAAAACCTCTGAAATTTGGAAAAAAGGCTGGTAAAATATTTTTCATAGGCATATCATCATCTTGATTGATAGCAATAGGATAAGTAAATGTCCACTCTCCCCCTACTAGGTTAGCGCCATTTCTTCAATCACCCATGGCATTGAAAGGAATGTGTTCCTCTTCAAAATTTTGTTCTTCTTCAAAGGTTTGTTCCAATTGTTGAGGTTCTGGGGCACACAAAGGGATACTTTCCTCTACAAATGTTTGTTCTGATGGGTGAATTTATGGGGTATACATGGAGGTCTTAGGTTGATCCTGCTCGATAAATTCTTCCATTGAGATTTCCTCCTCCCTACTTGTGGTTGGAACGTATTTTGGGGGGGTTTTGGTATGTATCTTCCATGGGGGCCTCATTTCCTGACCATGTAGAAAAAAAGCCTGACGACTATATATATATATTTATTTATTTTCTAAAATAGTTATTCAATCAATTTCCTACTAACACTAGAAAAGGAAGAGTCCCCAACAATGGCACCAAAAAGTGACAAGTTGTCGTGAGGTCCTATTTAGTTGAAAATGCATCAAATATATTGACCGGGTAGTGTTTGAAGGGTGTATGCAATAGGAAACATCTCAACTAACTCTCCTAGATTTTTTGAATATTAGAATAGTTGTAAACAAAACCTAAACTAAAAGGCCATTAAACTAGAAATCGTAAAGTTGTTTTAAGTTAGAAAGCATGAAATTGTTAAGCTAGAAAGCGTAAAATGATTAAACTAGAAAGCATATAAAGTATCTAGAAAGAAATGCTTGCAATAAAACTATAAATTTTAAATGACAACAACCATCAACCAACATCTAACTGTTAACAAAAAATAAACTTAACAACCTATAATTGATAACCAAAGTGGGTGCTCCAAAATTTCAGATAAACAAAACTAAAAGATTGCAAACTTGAACTATGAAATGCAGGAATAACTAATAGAGCTCAACACATACAAATAACATTTATTCACATTTATCATATTCAAAATAAAAGTTGACAGAATTGAAAACAAATATACTTATATATCCTATGAGATGCCCTCGAGTGGCCAGCTCTCGAGTATTGTAATGCTTAACTCAGATCACATAAACTTTTGTATCTTCAAATTGAATTCATCCATGATAACTCCATTACACAAAACTAGTAACTTAGAATAAGATTGGAAAATCTTATTTTATTCATACCATAAAAAGTGTAACACAAAGACATGATTCAAAACATATTATAACAACATAATGGTATCCTCATTTCATTATTTCCAGCAATTACATATATACTAAACTACTTAACAAAATCCTAGATTTTAGATGGTGGAAGATCACCATTGAAAAGGTCTTCTAACCAAATTTCTAACTAACAAATGGACCGAGGTCCATAACATAAAGCATTTAAAAGGATCAAAGAGGAGCCATAAAGTTTTAAAACAAAAAGCATTAAAATATTTGTTCCATTAAGTATTTCATAATTTTCGACACCTAGTTTTTCAGCGCTTTATCTTCAACTAGTTAAAGTCCTCTTTAAAGTCCACTCGATCATGCATAATGACCTATACAAAGACTAAATGTTACACCGTTACATCAACATTAGTCAGCTAATTTCAATTGATTTAGGAAATAAAGATTATACCTCTTTTTACAAAAACTAAGGAATTATTAATCCAAAAAATAAACAATTGGCAGGGTAAAAGTGATTGGGAGAAATAAGGAAGGGTATTTGGCTTATTATATTCATGAGGTTATTTATACCTCATTAGTGTGATTCTTTTATTTGATTACAATATACCTTACAATATTTTGAGCCCCTCAAACTGACCCGTGAAGTTCTAAAGTGAAGCCCGTTGAGGAAAGGAAAAGTTCAAAAATTGAGTCAAGAACCGGCATAGGAAAACTTCGTCAAAGACTGACAAACACACTCCTTTAATTTTCAAAGTGTTTGACCTGAGTATATTTTTTTAAAGGAGTTAAGGCCAAAAATGACAGTAACAACAACAAAATATGGAGAAAATGAAATACATGGCTCAATAATAGCATCCAATATGAGAAAATCTAAGTTCAAGTCACCAAAATTTTACTCAAAATCATGGTCCAAACTAAAAGTGTCATTAGTACAGAAACAACAATAAACGACAGAAAAAACTACTAAAAACTACTTATAAATGACTAAACATGGTTTTGTGACCAGTAGTAGATTATTGCCAGTCATTTATAATGCGACTAAATTGATGACTAAACCATTTTTAGTCATTCAGTTGATCGATTTGGTTGTTAATTTAGTCGTCTGATTGATCGATTTGGTTGTTCATTTAGTCATTTAATTGATCGACTTGGTCATTGATTTAGTCATCTAATTGATCGATTTGGTCATTGATGTATGCATTAATTTGGTTGATTTGGCAATGTGTTTAGTTATTAATTTAGTCATTGATTGTTTTAAGTTGGTCACTTATTCAGTCATTTTTTATTCACTAGTATATTTAGTCGTTAATTTAGTCATTCATTATTGTTAACTGGTCACTTATTTAGTCATTTTTATTCACTAATTTTCATCCATTGGTAGTGTTTTTAGTCATTAATTTTAATCATCATTTTGATCAATTTGGTAGTTTATTTAATTGTTGTAGTCAATGGAAATGGATGCTCCCCACCTTTGAGGCATAAACACAAGGATAGGGATCTTATTTCATACTTGCTACACTCAAGGACACCTTAGAGATCTCAATCCAAAAAAGAATGGAGAGAGAGATATGACAATAAGGTATCTTAGGATATGTTTAGAGATTAATTAAGGCTGAATGAGGAGTTCACCACCAAGTGTAAACTTGGAAAAGATAATGAATTGGAAAACAAGTGTGATATGCAAGATGACCTAGAAAGATGAATAAAATGTAACACAAAGCTATGAAACTAAAAGTGTGCATTTGGAATATGGAAGGAGATGGAATGGAGCTCTAAAATCCTGAAATTGTTACTTTTTAGGCTTGGTGGGACTCATTCGCCATTCTGGGCGAATCAACCCCATTTCTAGATTTTTGCACAAAAGCGAGTTTCGAGTAAATGGGTATCCAAATCTGCAAAAATCTTTGAAAAACACCCACATTCGGACTCATTTGCCACTTGTGGCGAATGAGTCTAGTTTGGCTTTTCTGTAAATTCAAAGTTCTAATTTGCACCTTAGTTTGCTCTTCCTGTTCTTCTAGGGGTTTGGATCCAAAACCCTGATTTTCAGGACTATAACTGACTTTTTGTGGAGATTTTGACTTTTCCAATAGGGATACAAATCCAACAAATTTGAAACCTAATCTTCAATGATCTTCAAGCCTTCAAAGCACCTAGATCTGCAATCACACAAAAAGAGAAATTTTTGATTGTTATGGAATAGGGGTTTGCCTTGGTCATACCCCTTTTAGGTAATTAAACTAAAATGATGAAACAAAATAATGAAGCATGAACATAAAGTAATGCAATTAGAACCTTGCCATGATGATGGATCTTCAATTTCTGCAATAATTGATGAAGAATCTCTCTTGAATGCTCTTGTGACAATCTTGTAAAGTCTTGAGCAATACGTATCATCAGTACTACCGTTCAGTTACGTATTGCTGAGTTTAAATATTTGTGAGGAGAACTATGGAAATAAGAAAATTAAAGGTAAATATTAATTAAAACCCTATTTTTCAAAATTCGCACTTTTGACTTATTTGAGGTTTGCCTTAGAGGAATTAGGCCATGCTAGAGATTATTGAGTTTAAAGCCCGATCAATTTTAGTGCGAGCTTGAGACTTAGCTTCATGTTACCGTTTGCCTTGAGAGCGGTATACCAACGGAAAGCAATTGAGAGAGAGTGTGCAATATCACTTGATCTATTGCTCTGAGAGGTTTTCTCATTCGAGAGTAAACTTCTGAGCTTTCAAAGATGCGTCTTTCATCTGGGATTCTTCAGTATTTGCATCCAGACAGTGTTTGCTTATCTTGGCGCATCATTCCAGAGGATTATATGTTGATTTTGTTGAAGGCCGTACAAAAGTAACTGCAGATCTGACAGGCCGTACTTCTGTCAGGCCGTACCATCACAGAAACACGTGTTAGCTCACCTTGAGAAAAACGCCTTCCATACTTGTCTCTCAATTGCTTCAACAGTGGCGCCTACAGTGCTGGAGTTTATTGCATTCATCTGAAAGCAGGAGAAGGAGCATATTTATTTCTGCCGTACTGTTTTGTACCTTCAGCCGTACCAGAAAAATCAGGTTCTTTTCATGATAAAAATTCATTGTTTACAATTGCATGTTATCAGATCATCTTGTATTGAGATCTTTTGAGTCAATAAATGATACGCCTTCTATCTAGCTTGTATTTTCCATATACATTGAAGATCTAGTATTTTCTATTGAATTTATTTCAATTTTCTGGTAAAGCCGTACTATTCATTATTGCATTGAAAACACAAAAAAATCACAAAACTTCAGAAAACGTCAGAAAACCTAAAAATATCAGTCAGAGCAGTAACAGGGGGAAACCTAGGGTTTCTACAAATGCCAGAATCTAGCCCCTCTTTAAGAAGGGCGCCCCTGGGCTATAGGGGCGCAAAAGTTGAAAACTAACAAGCTTTTGCAATCTTCGATCTCTTGAATCTCAGCTTCTGACGTCAGTTACCGGAGCTATAGACCTCGGATAACCTCGCAGGATAGCTTGACGAATAACTGGGCTAATTCTTAAGAGATTGACTGTGTTTATGAGCACATGTCACAAAATCTGGGCCTTCAAAGAGAAGGGCGCCCTTGAGCTACAAGGGCGCAAATTTGCTTTTGACTGAGAAATCCTCATAATTTTGACCACTGAAATCTTCGTCTTGGTCACTGAAATGACCATGCAAAGGTATAATTGTCGTGAAATGCTCCTCCATCGTGAAATGCCACGTTCTAAATCCCTGATTCAGGTTTTGATCAACAGGTACTGCTCAATTGTTGCTTTTGACTGACACAACACTAACCAAACTCCATGCTTGATATTGCCCAAAAACTATATTTGGCATCATTGTAGCAAGGTTTAGACTCTTTTAAGCAAAATGCCTTGATGAAGCAAAAAATTTGGTTTGGGTACAACAACCATCTGTGATTTGACTCTGCAATTCTCTTCCACTCTTGACCACCTCATCAAATTGTGCTGAGATGGCTGCAAGTTGACTTAACTTATAGCCAGTTGAATCATCGTTGAAAATGCTACGGATGAGTTTTGTAATCTTCGACTGCCCGTCGACGAGCTTGATGTATACACCATCCTCACACTGATACTGGCAAGGGACTTCTAACACGAAATTTCTCACAAACATGAGTGCACTTGTCACCTTTTCTCTGCTCTCGATCAACTCTGCAAAAATTGTTTCATGCATTTTTACCTTGAAGATTTGTTGTTCTCTCCAAGTAAAAACTGCTTCCTTATCCTCTTATGTAGTAACCGAGTCATATGTCGTCCTCAAATGAGAGATCATGATCTCATTTCGTGCTTTGTCAACCACTATGTCTTGCTCTGACTCCTGAATCTATAGGCGAAGTTCATGGGCATTGTACTTCAACTAGTACAATTTTGAAAGTATGAAGCGGCCCCTTGTGACAAACTCTTCTTCCCAGTCTTTCAGGTGCTAGTTAGAAACTGAAATTAGGGTTTCCACTTCTGAGGAGGTTTTGAGGTCTTGCATGCGAGAGTTTCTAATGCATGTCTGGTGGAGCTTTATGGGTTTTTGGAGAGCTTCGTGATGAGGTAACATGCATGACAGGATATTGACTGGCATTCTCGACTGCTTTTGGAGGCTTGCATGTTGGAGTTTTTCAGTTCGGATTCTGGATTCCTTCTGGGTTTTCAGAGTGCTTCGCGGTGATGTGACATGCATTAAGAACAATGAACTTTTTTGAACTTGCTATTTTTAGTAAGTTGCGACTGCTCGAATTGTGGTTAAAATGAGTTTGGAACAACTTACTATTTTTAGCAGTATGCTATTTTTAGTAAGTTCTATTTTTAGTAGTGCTATTTTTAGCAAGGTTTCTGTAGTTCAATTCAATGGCTATATCTGGCAAGTCAGTTTGAGCAGTTTGGTCTCCAACACCCTTGGTGCTATTTTTAGCAGGTTTTCAACAAGCCAGTTCCAAGTCTTTTTTTTGGCAGGTCTAAGCTTGAGTTGGGTGCTTCACTTGTGGAGGTAAAATATTTTAATAAAGTGCATTTTGATAAGGCTTGGTGGACACCTTAAGGAGAAATAAGTGATTTTATTAAAGTCATTCACTTTATTATATTTGGACGCCATTTTATACTTTATTAGCAAATTTAATAAAGTATTTTTCTTTCTTGATGTTGGATGCCTTGGAGGCATGGGGAAATGAAATGCAAATGAGATAATATTTTGAGATATATTATTTTATAAAGTGTTTCACTTTATTACTTTTTGGACGCCACATTACACTTTATTGATATTTTTAATAAAGTGCTATGTCTTCATGAAGTGGACGACTTGGGAAAAGGTGAAATGAAATACAAATTGGCAAAACATTGCAATGTGAATGTGAATTTGGATTAGGCATCCATCTTGGAGGGAAATAAATTTCAATTTGGAGACAAAAAAGCTATAAATAACAGTGTTGGGCTCTTTGTTTTGCATCCATGAAGAAATTATAATGTTATGTTGTCGAAATGGTGAGTGGTTTGCTTCGAGGAATGCATACCTCCTAGCTTGGGCTTGGTTTCTTTCTTGAAAGATAGCAACTAGCTAAGTTAGAGGCTGTTCTTAACTCTTGAGAGCAGATTGAGCATATTGTAATAGAGTCTTTTGATGTTTTCTGATGTCTTTTGGTGAGTTTTGTCAGTTTATAGGTTGCTAGTTTGGGTGTAGCTGAAGTAGATTTTCACTCATAGCTCCTTGGGCGAGTTTTGTTTGGTTCTGGGTATTCATTATATCTCTTCCTTGGCCTTGGGCGCCCCTTTGTGTAAGTTTTGGGAGTTTTTGGTGAAGCCTATGATTTTATCTAGCTGGTCGCCCCTTTACCCAGCTGTATTCTTGCCTGGGAAGTCATTGAAAACTTTAGAAAAAATAATAACACAAGTTTGTTGCAATTTCTCAATTCTAGATTGGTTGCCATCTTCCTAAGAATGCATTGCATTTGGTTTCATGTCATTCGGAGTTGTTTTGAGGGAGTTATGTGCATTTTAGTGAGTTTCTTAGTTGTTGGTATGTAGTTTCAATTTGCTGGTCTGTCATTTCAGTTTGTCTAAGTTGGTGATTTTGGTGTGGGTTTTCATAGTAGATGAGTCTTTGATGTTGGAGAAACAATCTTACAGCTGTTGCATTGATTTGACAATTGTAATACTTTGTAATTTGCAGATTGTTGCATTATAAGGCTGCAAATAGAAGTACGATTTCAGTCATTTTAATTCTACAATTACTTAGTTTTCTTTAAGTAGCAAACATTAACAATCTTTGGACGGTTTACCACCAGAGAAGGAGAATGAACCAACACACTTAAGCTCTTGGATGGTTTACCGCCAAGAAGGGGAATAAACAATTGTTATTTCATTGTAATAGCTCCCGCTGAATAAGTGGTCGAGCCTTCTTTCTTTTCAGTTACTCTTTCGCTCCCGCTGAATAAGTGGTTGAGCTTTCATTTCAGCATCGTACTTCATTTGAGCACTAACAATCCCCATCGCCATATGATAGCACCTCACCCACCCCGAGTCTTGAATGCACATTCTTGGTGTTGGGTTACTTTCCAGCATTGTAATCTTTCAGTTGCTACTGACGATCCTCGGCACCATATGACAACACCTTTCTCATCTTGGGATTGACTATGCATTCTTGGCATAGAGTTACTTTCCAGCAGTCGTTTTGGATTTGAGCTAACCTTAACGGGTGCTTGTTGTACTGGATTGTTCATTGAAAAATTTGAAAAAAATTTGTTGGCTCATTACAACTTCGAGGAAATCCACATTTGTTTGGCGTGTGCTTTTACCAAGGTTGACCTTTATCAAAGTGAAGTCATCAACTTCAACTTCATCCAAGTTCTTATCCTCTAGTAGTGCAATGGTCTCAATGATAATTTCCTTGTCAATGTTCCTTTCCACATGAACTTGCTTCTTGCACTTTTTATCTGGCGTGTCCTAGTAGACATGATCAAATTCCACAAAGTCCAACTGATATGATGGCTGCCTCCTCTTCCTACCCAAAAGATTCTCAAGCCAAGATGAATCTCGACTAATCTCGTTGGAAGGATTGGAGCTAGTCCTAGGAACTCCTAATGAGTGAGAATGTATTGAAGCATTGCTACGTGGTGGAGAGTCTAGATCCAAACTGATGTGAACCGGAAACTACTGTGGTGGTAATGGAATGGAAGGCTCTGCTTCTGTTTTTGGCATGTTCTCAGTTGTATCTGCAGCCATCTCTACATGTTGCTCTTGCTGGTCTATATCAACAACTAGTACTTTTCCCCTTGTATGTCTCGACATCTTGTTTCCTTTAGGAGGGTTACTCCATGTCTTTTGTCTTGGTTTTGAGTTTGACGTGGAAGGTAGTGAAGTAATAACCGATGGCGGCTCTGTGTTTGGCATGGCTTCCTTCCTTGTCTTCTTGGGATCCAAGTAAAGTATGTTGTTTCTCACAACTCTACTTGATCTTTCCTTAACAGATGTGCTCTCTCTAGCGTACCAATCAACAGTTGGAAGAGGTTGTGTGTCAAATTGATCTTTGAAGAATCGAGGAAGTGTGACATCCCCATCATCATCTAATATCCCTTCCACATGCTCTTATATGAAATCAGCAATCTGTGAAAGGGTGAACCTGTTGTAGTTGCGCCTTCGTACCTCAA
This sequence comes from Sequoia sempervirens, assembly GCA_007258455.2. Lineage (NCBI taxonomy): Eukaryota > Viridiplantae > Streptophyta > Pinopsida > Cupressales > Cupressaceae > Sequoia > Sequoia sempervirens. Next base: position 8,704,579 of record VDFB02049217.1, on the reverse strand, counting down.
ACTCATCCTCACAATTGGACCAATAGTCTTCCATAGAAGGTTTGTGTGAAGAACAACCGCAAAGGCGTGCTGAAAAGTGACCCCAAGGGTCATATGAATGTCTTTCAATGAGATACTTAAGGTTAAGTCTCATCATCTCATGGCTCATTGCCTTGGCATCAGCTACTGACCTGCACCTATAAATCCCCATCTGTAATGGAAAAGAGGCAGTTGTCTTGCGTTTGATGTGCAGATAGGAGTGGACTTCGTGCAACTGTCGTAGAAACTCCATGAAAACCACCTTATCCGATGGATAACGGGGTACTATAGCTAGATGACCTAAGTACCCATACACGCGGATGTAGGTAAAAGTAGGGAACTAGATGAACCAATCCGCCCAATCTACCATCGCCGATTTTGCTTCTGCTGAAATACGCACATATAGCTCACTATCAAGATTCCTCACTGTGTACATTAGGAATGAGTCATTCTTTCCGAAATTGAACCAGTTTTCCATTCCATACCTCAACGTGTTCCCGAGAGCCGTCAATCACCGGTAGCTGCAGATTGAAGCACGGAGGGTCAAATTGACGAGAGTCCTTGTTTTGTTTCCTATTTCCTTGACATTATTGCATGCTCTTGCTTTCTTATTAGCTTCTTGTTCTTCTTTATGATTTCTTGGCTCTTGAAGTGTAATTATCTTTGCCTAGTCTGTTATACATACCTTTTCCTCAAATTTGTCTTCCACTTGTCTGATCTTGTTCTCTTTGTATAACTCTTCCCCCGTAGAAGTATCTTGACCTCTTTGTTGTTCCACTAGTTCTTGAGGTGCATCCTCTTCACCATGTTTGTCTCATATGTGACTTGCTTCTTATTATTCTCTTCTCTTACCAACTTCCCTGTTTGAGCTCCTTCAAGAGCTTCTTCCACCAACATACCTATACCTACATCACTCACAAAAGTGTTAAACATACCACATTGAGACTTGTGAGTCTCCTCAAGCAACCATATTGTCTCCTTTTGTAAATCTGCCTTACATACTGCTTTGTCATCATCCTCTTTTTGTTTCATAAGCTCAAATTCTGCTCCTTTGATAGCTTCCTCATCTCTTATGAGGTCTAAGTAGTCAGGATCTTGCATGACTTGATGCCCAAGTTGTTGCACTTCTCCTTTTTCACTTTTACCTCATTCTTCATGAGGTAACACAACTGATGTCTTACCATACTCTAGACCTTTACTTACTGCTTTAGGCTGCATATCAGACTTTATAATCATTTCATGAGGTCTTATGCCTTCATTAAACTCTTCAATTGAAACAAGTACCTCCTTACTCAAAGCAATTTCTTCAATTTTGTCTTCATATTCAATGGTTTCAGCTGCTTGCATGATCAACTCCTTTAGGTATTGTATATCAACTTGCTCTCTCAAGGGTCCATAAGACTGATTGCTTTGGCTACCTTGGATTTCAACACCATATGGATCACACATGTGCATCTTATAACTCTGTTTTGATGCTTCTGTAAGACCTGCAATCACTTCATTCCTGCCTCCATACTCTTCTTCATGGAGTAGCAAGACTATCTCATTCATAAACATTATTCTCAACTGTAAATCAGACCTTGCATTTTCCTTATAAGACCTTGTATCTTCAACTAAAAGGGTACATACCAACTTGCTTCATCCATCCTCTCCATGCCATGAGATTCTATCAGCTCATGCTTGCTTTCATTGTTCTGCTTCAAAAGGTTCTGCAAGTCATCATGGTTTGTTTCTCCATTTTGAAAAACTTCATTGGAATGCATGTTCTCAGCCTCTTCAAGTGAACATCCTTGGCTTTTATTTGCTCTGCATTTGGTTCCAAAAGACAAGTTTGTCTTTTCCTCCAAGTTATCATCATGACATCACCTGCAAACAAACACTGCAAAGTAAAGTGAATTTGAAAACTTTGTAGCTTCCATGTCTTCTTTGATGCATCATAGATTCTCATCTCCTTCTCCTGCTTGACCAATAGGTTCATGTCTTCAACAAGGTTTTCATCCATCTGATCTTCTTCACAAAGTGGTTCACAAATGATAGGTTCTTCATACAAGAATTGATCCTCATGCTTCACCATGCCTTAATCTTTTCTGCAATCAATCCTCCATGGATTCTTAACCTCTTCTTTTCTATGGCATTCATCCTATGTCTCATCTTTCTCAAAAGTAACCAAGCTTTGCCACTTGACCTTTTTCCTTATCTTCCATCCACTTTTCTGAGTCTTCAGCAGCTCCACTCCATTAGGTAGTCCAACCTCTCTCTTATCTCATTTGTTTCTTTTTCTATATCCAACTTGCTCTCTTGGACATCTCCAATTATCTTCTTGTGAAAACTTGTAATATCCCAAATTTTACGTGTCAGCATAAAGTTAAAAATTATTAATTTAAGTTGTCAAGTGAGTTAAATAAAATAAAAAGGACAACTTAAATTAAAAAAAAAGCCAAAAAAAGTAACTTAAGTTATGAAAGCCAAATAAATTAATTTACTTTTAAAAAGTGAATTCTCAAATGAATTAAAATTAAAGGGAAAAAAGAATGAGAATTCAAGAAAGTTGGGAAGATGAAGAGTTACAGGTTGAGGTGAATAAAAGAATTGTGGAGCTCATTGCTATCAGGTTGGATTTGGGTTTGTGAAACAGGTATTTGGCCGGAGATTATCCAAAACTTTGTGAGGAAGGAATCCTTCTCATAGAGAAAATCATCTTCGGTGTTGGAAGATATACCCTGGGTGATTGCACAGGTTTCTCACCTCGGTTTAACTAATTTGGTTTGTGGAAAAATGTGAAATCTTTTCTAAAAGACAATTTTCATTGTTCAGTTTGATATTAAGTTGAATTCAATTCCAGTGATAATATTCACTTTTGTATTATTGTATTCTTTGGTGATTGTGGAAGATAAATAAGTGTTTGTGACCTCAAGTCAAATCAAATATCTTGGAAAAAAATTGAAGAGCTGAAAAAAGAGGTCAATGGCACAATACAAAGATTCAATTCTTCAATTTTTGGTAGAATGTCACCTAAGGAAACCGCACAGTTACTAAGAGGTTAGTAATTCCTTACGTATTTTTGCAGAAGCTTATTTTAAAGAAATTGGCAGTTAACATTTGAGAAGCACAATCAACTCAGAGTCGTAGCTATCTAAACTAATTGCATCTTGTTAAGATATCAAAGAGGCATCCATTCAAATGAGAAAAGGCTCGTGTAAAGAACTGGACCAATTTTTTTTATTTTTTTTCAAATGCAATTACAATCAACACGCACCCGTTAAGGTTAGCTCTAAACCAAAACGATGCGGAAAGTAACCCTAACCAGAATGTACACCAGGATCCCGATGTGGGCAAGGTGTGAGCATTGGTCAGAGGATCTAATGTAGATGCAAACTGGAAGGGAACTCTAACCAAGAATGCGCCTGTGCAGACGAGCATATGGTCAGAGGATCAATGCATGATTAACTGAAGTAACCCTAACCAAGAATGGCGCCGAGTGATGGCGAGCATATGGTCAGAGGGTCCCTAAACTTAATAACTGAAAGAAAATAGGCGGCAAGCCAGCCTCTTCCACTTATTTAGTGGGAAGTACAATAGAGAAAAGAGAGATAAAGAAAACTGTTGATAGTACTACTAATCAGCTTACAATATGATAGAATGTTAGTCAAAGCTCAATGATTCAAGTTCCTCAATGCTGCAATGTTAAATAAGACTTCCTCAACATTAAGTAAACCCCTCTAGACTCAGACTCCTCATGAAATAGCTTTTCTATAGGACTGATATGACAGACCAGCAACCTAACAACTCACTCAAATGCTCATATCTTACTCAAATCTCACTCAAATGACATGAAATCAAGTGCAGATTACTCTAATGATGATGGCGCCCAAGATGCATTCCTAAAACCACCCCAAATAACCATTATTTATTTTGCACGAAATCCAAAGCAACTCCAGAATGGTACGGCCCAGCTGCAAGGGCGATTTTGCTCTGTAAAATCAAAGACACTTTAATAAAATCTGCAGATGAGCTAGAATGGTTGCCCCTCATAGACAAATTGATAGATTCAATACCCAGAACAATAGCATTTTTATTTCACGAGCTATGAGCAAATCTTACATTCCTCAATGACATTCAGCAACTCCAGAAATATGACAGAAAATGCAAACTAGAACTCCAAAATGCAATTACTCAACTGAAAATGCAAATCAAACCTATTACAAGCTAACTCTCAACTAGTTGCTATCTTTCAAGCAAGAAGATGAGCCATTGCTAGGAGGTGTGCTTTCCTCGAAGCAAGTGCCTGAAGACAATTCAGCAACATAACAGTCTAGTAGACAAAAGATGATCAACTGAAGAGAAGAGGTCTCCTTTTATAAGCTTGAAGAGAATCTCCAGAAGTCTCTAGAAGGTGCGCCAAAAACAGAAGTCAAGGCAATTCAAATTTTAGTTGACTCTTTTCCCTCCAAGGTGGCGTCCATTTTCAAAGAGCAATAATATTTACTTTTTAATAAAATAATCCTCCCTTCAAGTTGGCGTCCAACTCTCCTTAAGCAAATTTGAAACTTAGATTTATTTAAACTTCTCCTGATGAGGCATTTACCCATAATGTCCCCTTTTTTAAAAACAACATAAAGTTATAATGCTAGGCCAAGGGGTATAATATTAAAATATAACATTATAATATGAAATTAACTTATCCCTCCGTAGAAATGCATCAGAAGGCCCGAAACAACAATACCAATTGAAATGCCTGAAGGAGAAGACCAACTGAACTGAAATGAACTTATCCACTGCCAAAAATAGAATTTACTAAAAATAGTAAATTCATGAAGTTGCTCGAAACGCCAAAATGACCATACCTTCGCGAAGCTCTCTGAAAACCCAGAAAGAATCCGCAATCCGATTTCCAAACTTCAAGCAACAACCTCCTCAAAATTAGGAAACCCTAATTTCACCATCCGAGTAGCCTACGGGTCTCCGGAATAGGCCAACGGTCAACTAAAACGATCACATTCGAGAAGGGGACATTACAGCTCGCAAGAATAGGTGTTATATATGAACAGTGTCGATTAATGGTCCAGCTGGGCAAGAGTTGAGTTGAATAGAGGTTGGCAATAATATTCGAAGGCGTCTATAGTTCCCCAATCTTCAGGAAATTCAAACGGGGTCTTTCTTGATACTGGATATATGTGAGTATTGCTCAATTAGGACCACTCGTGAAGGTGCAAGATACGTGAAAAAATTACTTGTGGTGTCGAGTGAATAGCCGCCATGCCAAATGAAGAAATGTCTATGCATACGGCACAACAAGAGTTGTGAGGTATCGGGAGAGACTACATATTCATTGGCGATTGGAAATCAAAATTGTTGTGAATGGAAACGTTGAGTGGACGATTTGAAGTGGTAGTCGTGAAAGATAAAGCCGGGAGTAATGAAAATCGCAAAGGAATAAAGAGTCGATCATTTAGTCATAGCCGTCACTTATAATTTTCAGTGTAGCTGCATCTTTGTTGAACTATCGATATCTTCCCTACCGTTGAGATGAAGAGCTATCAAAAAAAAATATTAAATCCCTATCGGGAATGGATGTGTTGATTGATATTCTAATGAAATTCCAGCTTGGAACAGTTGTGTATAATTCCAAGGAGACACGGCATAGTATTTGGAAGCCAACTGTATAAAATGATGCCAAAGTCATAGAGATCTTTAAATCTATTAACCCTGCTGCCAAGAGTCCTGATATAGGTGAATGTGGAACAAGCAAGCTACATGGAGTATTTTGGAAGAATTGTATCTTTTAATTTGTACACATCTATATTATATTGATTTGTGGAATTAGGAAGGCCACCTAATCAAGCAGTCACCAGCTCACAAGGCCGGTAAAAGCATTTTGGAACTTTTAATTCTGCCGCAAGTAATATTAAGGACAATGAAAGTAATTCGACTCCAGATTTATGTGCTATGGAATCCGGCAAGGAATTGATAGTGGGAATCAACGCTGGTTGTGTGTTTTCATCTTTCCTGCCATTATATTAAGCGTCTTCACTATTGCATAACCGGTTATGTTATTACAAGCTTTCTCTTGGTATTGGGTAATCACACAAAATTATTGCGGGAGAGAAATAGACAAATGTATTGGCTTCAGCTGCAAATAATTCAAGAACATTAAACAAGTTGGATTATTTGTTCCTAGCAACTGTGAAGTTTCTTGTGTAAAGAGTAGTTTAAATTCTGTGTTTAGCAGAAAATTATTTGAGCATATTTCTCAAGTCGTTCAAATTTAAGAGTTTCTGAATTGTGGAAAACTTGTCAAATTAATCTTTACACTGCTCTCTATATATTGATTTTATTGCTTATAAATATGTGAAATGGATGCAAAACTATTGGGAAATGTTTGCTCAAGACAATTATTCATCTGCTGAGAACGAAATTTTAAAAAAAAAAAACAGTAGAAGGTAACTATTTGACAAAATGCCTAAAAAGGATAATTGGTAAATTGGGGAAAATCAAATTCAGAAATAGCAAGGAGTTTGACGAAATCTATGAGTAGTCTAATGGAAGGAAGTCGAAAAAAAAAATTGTAGATCAAATCAGGGTAGCTCATTACACAACTTCCTCCTATCAGGCCCGTCATCTCTTTGTTCATGTTTGTCCTCCAACTTTTACACCTCCTCTAAGCTCCAATAAGCTCTTCTCTCTCTAATCTTTTTCCACGGACTTTGTGTGCTTTTTCTTCTTCAGCAGGTACTTTGTCACTTCCAACTAGACACCTCACCTAAGCTGCCTCCTTAGTCTTTTGGTACCTCTACAATTATCTCACCCAAGCTTCTCTCCTTGCTTGGTCTATTGACAATTCTTTGATCTTCACCTAAGTCTATTACACCCTTGTCTTTTGATCTCCTTGCTCAATGCTTCAATGAGCTTCTACCTGCAATCACTTTTCAACAAAATACATCAAACTCTCACCTTGTACCTTGTGCATGGCCGTATTCACCATCTCTCTCTCTCTTTGAGCTTTGTCTTCTCCTTCTATCAAGCCTTCAATGGCCTTCAAGGCTTCCCTTGTCACAACTTCTTTCTTTCAAAACTCCCTAAGAGTTCACCTTTGTCTTCTTGCCTTACTATCTTCTCCTTGCTGCTACCTGCACTCATACAAGTTTATATGTCTTTCCAAGAGCTTCTCCTAAGCTTTGATACCAAATTGATGCCATCCTAGCTCAGCCATACTCACATCAACTTGGTTTTTTATACCTTGAACACTTGCTTACAACCTATCACGCCTTGTCTATTCCCATGATTCCTTACCTTCATGACATAGATCTTGTCTAGAGAGCTGCACTAGATCATCTGACTTCAACAAGGTATGTTCATGCAATGAACTAAGCAATTCAAGTTCTCACTAGCTCACACTAGCTTCTCTCTAGGCTTAAAAAAAGACCAAATCTTGATTGGAAGACTTATAGAGATTCAAATGGTTTGAAAACACTCGAGCATGCTTAAATTCACTAAACCAACCTTTTCCATGCATGGACAGAGCTTTGTGATCAGTATAACATGTACTTGCCTTGTAAGTGGCCTCGGAGCTTGTAGCTCTTCTCAGAGACCTTTCCTGTCATAACTTCCTTCACACACCTGATAATGAAGATCTGAGACCTGATTTGGATACCCTTTTCATCCTTATAAAACATCTGTAAAAATGAGATAGGGTTGTTTTGTACGGAATAGGAAAAAACTGGACTGTTACAGTCAAATTAGGCCTATTTTTGGGGACTGTAATGTAACAGCAAAGACTTGCATGTGGATTTAAACTCTGAGATTGATAGGGAAGGTGTAAATAGGCATATATAACATGTCTAAACACTTCCCTTGCATAAATCACTCACCCAACACAAGAATTCTCAAAAATACACTAAAACAGTGTCTCTTTAGGCCAAATAGAGTAGGGCTTATCCAAAATGGCACTTACATGTGTGACCAACCTCTGAAATCTTTCCAGTAGCTCTGTATATACCCGCATATGGTTTCCACCAAGTTTGAGAAGATTTGAATGGTGGAATTGGGAGAAAATAAAATTTACTAAAATTGCCCCCTCACTGGCCGAGAGTACTCAGTTTGCTATAAAAGGAAAAATAAGTTGCTTCAAGGGGTTTAACTCATTGGATTAGGTTTGTTCATGTATATTACGCCTCATGGAATCATCACAGTGCTCAAGTTAAGGTTCTAAGGGTCTGTATGGAAGTTTAGATACCAAAAATACAAGAAAACATGCAACAAAGTATACAATGCCTTCAGTAAACTCTAAATACAATGCCTTCACACCTTCTCCACACCTGCATACATCTCCTATTGTCTTCTTCAACGGATTATATACAAAAAATAAGTCTTTGCTATCTTTGGCAACCTCTAAAGTTGCTCCAAAACAAACTCATCCTCTCCTAAAGTTATTGAACTACTTCCTTGAATAGAAAACATGGTTATCTCCTTAATACCATGCAGACTTCATCCCCGTAACTTTGGATTTCAAACTTATAACCTTTATCCACTCATCCCTATCCACCTAGACCTAGTCAACTTACCCTTTTTATTTCTCACTACACTCATTCACCTCTTGACAACATGTCAAGGTGGTTTTACAATATGAAAGAATATGATTATGTTATATGAGACTTTCAAGGTCATTTTAACCTCTTGACACCTTTCATGGTCATGCTTGAGGCCTCCAAAAGTCCTTATACAACTTGAACTTTCAAATAGTCCATTTTGGTGGGAAAATGGGAAACCCTTATCCAAATGACTTAAATGATGTCTTGACCTGCAAGACCACTTGAAAACATGAAAAAGTCCTCCTTGCCATCTCCTAAAGTCACTTGATTGGTTTTGAGCCTATGCTCCTACATCATACACTTGCATTGTCCAGTCTCTACATTTACTTGAACAATGCAAGTGTGTAGCTATAGAGATTTATTTTAGTTAATAAACCCCAAACTCTCTTGTCTAGTGTTGATGTTCAAAATCACCTTGTACTCTAAATAAAGAAAATATAAAAATAGTTTTTTAATCTAGTTATTTTTATTGCATACTCAAAATCACCTAAGAATAAATTGTAAAGATTATAAATAGAAAGTATATATTGTGTAGAGTAGGTTAGTTTTTGTTTTACAAAGAGTTTCCCCTTCTAATGTGAAGAGAACACTCAAATATGCGAATTCAAATGCTATCACTACATTATACCAACAACTCCCCACAAGCCACAATGACCATTCCAAAAGTTTGTTGGACCTACCAACATTGTAAGCTAAAAGCCATTGCCAAGCTCTCTTCTATGTTGTGCCCTATGGATTTAGTTGCTATAGAATACCAATATGGTATAATCACTACTCACCTTAAGCCTCCAATTGTCATGAGAAACATGCAAATCTACCATGACCTTGCCAATGTCATATCAATAAGCCCTCAAAGGGCCAATTTCTCTTTTCAACGCTACTATAACTCTTTTTCACCCTCATGCACCAAGGATGACATTAAATCTTCACCTTCCACAATGCATTCCAACAAGCTCTCTCCCATTTCCTTCACTAGAACCATCCATGTCCTCAAATTGATCAAGCAAAGTAACTTTAATAGTCACAAGCGCAAATTAGTGTTTGCTACCAGCATGTCAACATTAGCCACAAAATCTCCCCATATCGTCAATTTTGGCTTGTGTCCAAATTTCAATCTTTTCCCCCCAACATTGTAATGAACCCCAAAAAAAATTGAAAATTGTTAGCTCAAAACATAATGGAATGTTAAGAAACTTCCTTTCCACTTTTTGATCACCAAGTTCCTAGTGTGGGCGAGGTGAAAGCATACAATGTATGGGATTACAAATTCTTTTGAGAATAAGCAGTTGAAAGTAGTATTCACCTATTCAATGGGATTAGCCAACACTTCCACTTTTTTGTGGGAAAGCTTATACAATAATGAAAATGCAAGCAAGCTTTTCCACTTTTCAATGGTGAGTAAGAACAAAAAAAGACCAACTCTTTCACTTTTCAATGGTGAGTAAGTACAACAAAAGAGCAACTCTTCCACTTTCCAGTAGTGAGTGAGTACAACGAGATGAGAACAACTCTTCCACTTTTCAAAGGTGACTGAGTGCCATAAGCCACTTGTTCAATGGGGTAAGTATCATCAAATAACAAGAGCAAGTCACCAGTGGTACTACCATCCAGTGTTACAATCCAAGGTGTAAGAAAGGAATGACTTTGGCAGTATGACCATCCAAATCACTTACAAATTAGTCCATAGGGCAAGTATCATCAAATAATAAGAGCAAGTCACTGGTGGTACTACCATCCAGTGTTACAATCCAAGGTGTAAGAAAGGAATGACTTTAGCAGTATGACCATCCAAATCAATTACAACATTAGTCCATAAGCATATTTAGGTCAACATAAACATGTCAAACAATGATATATCCATTGTGATAAAGTGTTGATAAAGATTAACAATGTCGATACAATATAAATTGTTGTAATATCTCCAAATGTTGCCAATTATTATCTAATTTAGTGAAATCAAATTCTCAACAAGAGATATACCTTAAACAAAAGCAAATGGTGAAGGTTGCAGGTCTGATATCCTCTGCAACTTGTTGTTTCAGGGCTGGACAGCTAAGGATTTCACTTAGAAATAACCATCATTTCATTCCCAAACACCACCAAACACTTTCTACATGGAAAGAGCACTTCAAACCTTATAAACAAACACCCCCAAAACTCTGGAAAGATGCTGCAACAATCTGATGTCAAAGTTTCACGCTTGTATAGGTCTATCATACATGAAATCAACAAGTTGATTGCTCAAAAATCACAAAGAATGCATACCCAGTTCATCAAAGGACAGTGTGGTCTATTGTAAGTAATTCCCAATGCAATCCCTTTCATCCAACAACACAAAAACCCAAGTAAAGTACATTGCAAGTCTGAAAATCATAGGATACACTGCTGCATGTGTAGTGTCAAGTCTGTTATGACAAGAAATGATGCTAAAAGGTCTGATATACAACTGTTGTATGTTAAAACAGCCATGATGAATCATCAAACTCCCTCCAACCACCAAAGATCACCTCCTAACCATGTCCAAAATCTCTGCAAACATTCACCAAACATAAATCCCATAATCTGCAATCAAAATACTTTGAATTATCTTCTTTTTTGAAACCCTAGAACTGAAACTCTGTTGAAGCACAATGTGATTCTTGAATAGAACCACTCCACTAGCCAGGGATTGTCTTTCAAATCTGAACTAAGAATCAAATGAGGGTTTTTGCCCTCAAATGATTTTTGGAAGAACTCGCAAGTTCAATCCAACAGCATAACAATATGTGTAATCTTCAGCATATCCAAATGAGCCCCCAACACCTCCTTTTACAACTTTTTTGTTGCTTTTTTGAAAAAGTACTTTTGCTTTTTCACTGCTTTTTTCGAAAAGCGCTTTTTTGTTTTTTTCAAAACAGCACTCATTGCTTTTTTGCTGCTTTTTTCCGAAAATAACATTTTTTCTTTAAATTAAATAATTCATTATGTGCAAACATTTAATCACTTTTCCAACGAGCTATTTATTGGCGTAACAATTAACACCTCTCGAGTGCAAATTGGTACGAACAGCTATGCACACTGCGTAATGAGTGCTCTTCAAATTAGGAGGGGAAGCTCCCTCTTATTGCTGAAATGTTTGGAAAAGAAAAGTAAACTAAATCCTATCTTTTTGTTTTCAGCTGGAAGAGGCACAAGGTTAAGAAAAACCACGAACATTGCAGCTAAGGATTTTCTAGTTTTGCAAATCATTAACTACAACTAAACTAACTGCTTTAAATCTATCCAGTTCCCTCAAGAAAACAAAGCATGACGAAATGGAGCAGGAATGTTCTATACGATAAACTTCAGGTACAGTTTCACAACATGAAGGCAAGGTGGGCTCAACTATTTGCTCGGCTGGGAAGAAGTTTATTGGAAACGACAAATATACGATAAACCGGGTATAGATTCACAACATGAAGGCAAGGTGGGCTCAACGATTTGCTTGGCTAAATAGGTTTATTATCACACACATCATACGATAAGCTTTAGGTACGGATTCACAACGTGAAGGCAAGGTGGGCTCAACTATTTGCTTATCCAAATAGGCTTATTAAAAACAAAACATAAAGGATAGCCAACTAGGACAGTAAATTGCATAGACGAAACACGCATACAATCCATGATCAAACTAGCCACTATATTTAACTAAGATGAGCATTCACCATGATAATAACATGAAACCCGAGTGGCATAACAATTCATCATCATAGCAAAAACTTGTGAACCGATACAGAATAAGAAATATTACAGGCAAGGTGGCCGCAGCATATATTACTCTCGTGCAAAAGTTATTTACAAATGAGCTGAAAGCTCTTATTTATAGACATCAAAGGTGTAGGGAAACCTAAAATCACCTTGAGTCAACTACAATCTTGCAATGCATGTAAGATTTTATTACTAAACCCTAATAAAGCAAACTATACAGTTAACTGGAAAGCTATCATCAGTTAACTAAAACATCTAATCTAAATGGACATGTGCAAGCATGCACGTCCTTATTGAAAGCAAGTTAACTGGAAAACTACCATCAATTAATGAAAACCCTAAATGAATCTCCAAGTCTTGCAAAATATCTTTGAGGATAAGATATGCGTGCATGGTCCCAGCAAAGAGAACTGAAGATGAAAGTCGAGTTCTAATTGCATGCTCCTGATTCTGTCCTCGCAAACAACTGCAGGTTCTAACTGACTGATCACTCTGGCAGCTCCGTAACTGAAGTGATGGCCACTTTTTCTTCTGCGGCTTTATGTCCCTGACGCTTCTCATGTTTTTCATGCTTTTCTCTATGGAAGAGTGTTGCATGATGAAACTGCGAAGTTTGACTGCAAACCCTCTGGTTGTGAAAAATGCGAATGAACTTGCTACACATGCAAAATTTCAATGGTATCAATCCTCTAAACCGGCCTTGGAAGACAATCAGCTATACAAGGCATGAAACCATATGGACTTGAGTGACTACACCTGTCAACCCTTCAGATGCACTTGATACAAATCGGTGTCAACTTTTCTAATGAAATCATGAATTAAGACCGATTTGGTCTTGAATTCAGTTTGCGTGAATTGCATTCAGAGAAACTCGCCCGTTGACTTTAAACTCAGCTATATTCTGACAACTTTCTCCGGAAAGCCAAAAGTCACATGCTGAGGCTAAAAATACCCTTTCAAAGGGCAATTTTCACCAAAAATTTTGAAACATGGGTTTTGTCCAGAAAATAATTCTAAGACAACCCCCAATGCCAAAAAAGTGAAAAAGTGTCATTTAGCTTGACATGCAAAAGCTTTTTCGAAAAAAGCAACCGAGGGCAACAAGGGCTGTGGGGGCAACTTTTCTGAGAAAATCTGAAATATGGGTTTTGTCTAGAAGATTATTCTAAGACAACCCACACTGTCAAATTCGAAAAATATCAACTTTTACTCCACCATGCAAAGGACTTTTAGTTGAGAAAATCAAAGCTTCGAGAATTGAAGCTCTGGAGCAAATTTGCCGATTCTTGGACAAGCGAAGAAAACCTAAGACTAGAATAGAAGAATTTAAGACAGAAGATAGAAGTTTTTAATAATTTGCTTCTGCTAAAATCGCCATCTTGTCTTGAAGTCTGTTGATTAATCTGGACCTGTACCTACAAGGAAATCCAAAAACAATTTTTGTAGTGCTTTCGAATGTTAACTGCTGAAGAAATTCGCTCACTTAAATGAGAAAATTCACTTTATCTTCAATCTACTATGAGAGAAAAAGGACGCCATCTTGAATAAATAAAAGAATCCTTTGCTTAATGGCGCCACTACAAGAATAAAACCTTGATTTCAAAAGAAATCTTCTGATTAGACCCCACTTAGTTGAACTGCCATTGACTCAGAGTCCCGGAAAATAAATAATATTAAATATCCAGTTCTCCTTTACATGCAAATTTGTAATTTAAAATTACAAAAGGCACCAATATTAAATTATTGAAGAAAATCGCCATTTTAATGCTTTGCATGCAAAAACTGAATTAAATATTATTTTAATAAGTTAACAAATATCTCAGCATCTGGATGCACTCACCAAAATCCACTAATTCCGAAAAGTCTTCATTTGACCCTTCAAGCGTCCATTTGCAACAGTTGTGAGATTTTTCGCTAACTTCCTATTTTATAGCTCACTGAAAAGTTATAGTTGCCTATGTTCAACTTTGATTTCTAGGTGCCTGACTGAGGCTGTGACTGAGCTGAGATATCCACTGCGAAGCCTGCAGAGCAAAGATGAAATGTCTGTTGGGAGCTGCAACTGCTAAAAACAACGTTTGACACCTCAAAAAATTAGGCGCCTTTGATTAAATTGATGCAAGATCTCCAAACAACCATTTCTCTTATTTGCCATCTGGTGCTTCAAACTACCGCTACCGGTCAACAATGAACCCTACTAACTGGATGATAAGTTCATTGTGTGACTGGAAGAATTCCGCAACCAATGACTGTATGTAAGGCATCTGAAAGTTGCATTAGGAACCCCAAAAGCAAGGGCGCCCCTAGCCTGTGAAGACGCAATCATTAATTTGACAAAAGTGTGACTTTCATCCGGACGCCATACTTTGAACCTTGACACCGGGAGCTAGAGTACTCCGATTTGCGCACCGACAATCTCTCTACGTAGCTAGAACAACTTACAAGAGATGTCTTTAGAGGTGACGAAGCAAGAAAACTGCTTCTAAGACCTCAAAAAGAAGGGCGCCTTTTCCAAGGGAGTGTGTATTTCCCCCACAGCCATTTTTCTAGTTGTCTGATTTCTTCAGCACTCTACACTAACCCCTCATGTACGGGCATTTGGAAAATCCCGGAGGCTGATGGTTGGACTCGTTGGATAGCTAGGAGAATTCCGCACAAGTCTCGTGAAGACTGTGACTGCAAAAGACCCCATCTGGCAGGCCTAAAGGCTAGGCGCCCCTGGCCTACAGAGGTACAGGTTGACATTTTCATGTTTATCCACCATCCATTTTACGTGCTCACCAGAACCACTATCACGGTCACTCATCATGCTTGATGATCTTGCGAAACCAAACTGAATCAGAAAAGATCACTGGGAAATGGGAAATGCAAATTCATCCATCTGAGGGGTCAAATTCATGGGCGTCCTGTTGTGACCTTTTCACACATCGCCCATCGCCAATGGGGACCCCCAGTTGCCTGCTTGTTTTTAGGGTTTTGTCTCCTTGCAACGGTTTCGTGAGATCACCTTATTGAGAGTTTCAAGTCAGTTTGTCAAGAGTTACCCCAGCCAAGTCAGTAATCCATGCTTGAATCAGTGAGTAGACGTCATGGAAGCGCTCAGAAGGCCCAGGAAACGAAGATCGCCTGTGAATTCAGCCAATTCTGAGACTTCCTACTTTTTAGGAAATCTTGCTTTTATGCTTTTTCATTTTTGGCATTTTTGGACCAAACAGGGTTCCCTATTTTTTAGGGTTTTGCTTTTTCTATTTTTAGAAAGTTTCTATTTTTAGAAAATTTCTATTTTTGGAAAGTTTCTATATTTGGGAAGGTCTTGAATTCCAAAAATCCACTCAGAAGTTCAAAAAAATTGAAAAATCACTCAGAAAATCAAATTGAAAATTAAAAAAAGCATGAAAAATCTGGAAAAGCATGAGAAAAATCAGACTTAAAAGCATCAAAATTCTGGAAAAATCATTGAAAATCAGTCAAATATGAGGTCAAAATCAACTCGAAAAAGATGAAATTCATGAGAAATTTGTTTAAGTCTGAAATTCGCCATGAAGGAGGTCCTTGAAATGTGGGACGGAAGGAAAGTATGAATGTTTGGAAGCTTGTGAAATCCGCCCAGCACTAAGGAAAAATGGCAAAGGACTCTTTAAAGTCCGCCTTGCACTTGTCTAAGACCATCCAAAGTCCGCCAAGCATTGCCAAAAGGTTTAGAAGTCCGCCCAGCCTCAAGGGGAAAAGTGCCAAGAGCTAAGGAAGTCCGCCAAGCATATCCTAGTCTCCTCCAAAGTCCGCCATGCACTTGAGGAAAAGTGGCAAGAGGCTAAGGAAGTCCGCCATGCACATGCCAAGAGGTTGGAAAGTCCGCCTAGGCACATGAGGAAGGAAAAAAATCGAAAATTTCACTAAGTGTTTGGTGCCTACCAAGGAAAATTTCGAAATTTTTCCTAAGTGAAAGATCCTAAAAAGGTGGAATCAAGATTTTGGCTAAGTGTTGTGATATTTCCAAGAGGCAAAGTGTAAAGGAAAGTGCTAAAATCTTTGGAAGTCCGCCATGTTCAAGAGAGATGATGCAAAGACCATCCAAAGTCCGCCCTCACATGTCTAGACTTCTTTGGAGTCCGCCTTAAAAAAGAGGGACGTCCAAGATGCTTGTCCAAAAGGGTTGGAAAGTCCGCCATGGTCTATGAAGAGGAAAAAATCAATTTTTGCCAAGTGTTTGGTACCTAGTCAAAGACAAATTCGAAAATTTGCCTAAGTATAGAGGCCAAAGGATGAAAAGTTGAAGTTTTTGGCTAAAGTGTTATGACGTTTTCAGGAGGCTAAGTGCTAAGTTTGAGAGGACAAGTGCTGAAGAAATTAGGCTATGGTAAGGAATGAAATGAAGTGTGCCTAGCACAAAAGCGAAGAGAAATTTAAATTTCGCCTAAAAGTCTTGGATGTCTAGAGGAAAAGTTGGCCAAGTATACAAGGAAAGATGCGCAAATAAAAGGAAGGAAGGATCGCCCTTGGCCAGAAGGAAGAAGAATTTGTCGAGCGTCAAGGAAATTCGCCTGATAAAGACATCCAGACAGGGATTTTGCCTAGAAAAATTCAACTGAGCAAGAGAAAATTTGACTTTGGAAGAATAAAATAAGCTCAGTGCAATTAAAAGTTCGCCATGGCAAAGAAAAATAGGGATCTGGCATAGCAATTGTCGACAGAATGGCTTAAGTTTTGACTTGGCTAGACGAAATTGGGAATAAAATTGGAAAATACACTTTTAGCCAAGAAAAATGAAGAGAAAATCGAAATAGCCATGGGTCCAAAACGAACGGGTTGGAATAAATTAAAATATTTTAATATTTTAATAATTTATTTTCAACTACTTGGAAATTTAAAATGCCTTGGACAAAATCGAATTCGCCATACGAGAGTTGGAAGAAAATAAATTGTGTTGGCCAGAGATGAAATCCGAAGAGCAAAATTAAATTCACCATCAATTTAAAACTTGGAAGGGTCGAATTTAATTAAATATTTAATATTTTCTTTCAAAATTCGAAAAAATCAAGGATAAACATTAAGACAAAAAATCGAATTTTTGAAGATCAATGGGATTTGTTTGGATAAGCTCGAGACTGATTCTTTTTGAAAAATAAAGGAAACTTGCATGTTTGAATAAATGAAAACAAATCGAGATCAAGAGAAGAATAGGCAGTTGCTAAATAAATTAAATCCTTCAGCATTATAATGAGTTTTAGCAACTCATTTTTTTCACACAGCTGAAAAGAAATTTGGTCTCTCTCGAAATTATCAGGCAGTTGATTGTTCAGTAGGCAAGATCGAATTTTCCAGAAAGAAGTAATGTTATGCTGAGGAAAATTTTTGCAGAAGAAAAGAAAAAATTTATATGTTGACAATTGAAATTCTTCTGTGCAAGAGGGGCGCACTTCTTCTAAATTATCAGAATTTAAATCTGATTTGCAGCCAGCAGTCTTTTTCTGAGGTTTGATGTTCAGTCAAGTCGATTCGCCATTCTTCTTCTGTCCTTTCATCTTAGCAAAAGTTCTGGCTAAAATTTTAACTTCATCCATTTACTTTCAGCTTGCTTTTTCGCAGCAATTTAATTATTTAACTAGCTGAAAGTAAATTTTCGAGCCCAAGGCATGAGATAAATTAATTTAAAAGGTCACTATATTAATGTTAATTTTCTAACTACAGGTTGATGACCATTGTGGGCGAATCATCAAAGAGACCAGCAAAAATGAAGTTCACCAACAAAGGTGCCCAGCAGGAGACTAAAATCAATTCAAAATGGAAGAATGTCGTAGACACCGATCTTGGACATGTCGACTTCGATGAGTTCAAAAGAAGAGTATATGGACAGAATGGACTGCCAACACCAATAGCCAGGCGAATGATCAGAAACGAGATTTTCCAGGTAGCAGGATTCCCGCTGGCGATAGACTATGCAGAATTGATGGTGGAATGTGCTATCCACTATGATGCTCAAAAGAGGCAGATCATTGCACCAGATGGCAGAATTCTGGCACACTTGGGCGAGGTGGCAATCCAAGAAACCTTCGGCATCCCAGAGCATTCACGAACGGTCTATAAGACCAAGGAGGAGGCCAAGAGGTTATATGGCAGCCAACCGGACTTATGCACTACAACTGTTAACAAGGCATGGTTGGACAAACCTAAGCCATCAATAAAGAAGATGCCCAAAAGACCTCGCCGAACGGACTTCAAAGAAGATTTTGGAGACATCATACTGATGCTGAACAGAATAGCTGGCAACCCACAGGGTGCATTCTTTGAGAGCTGGATGTACTATTTCATAGATGAGATCACTTCTGGCGTGAAAATGTTCAATTGGTCACGGATGATAAGTGACAATCTCCACGAGCAATTGATCAATCTGGAAGAGACTAAGTCTTTCCATATGAGCTCGTATGTTGTCTACTTGTTGGCCAGATCATATAAGTATCTAGGACTAACTTGCAAGGGGAAGGTTGGTAGCGGAGAAAACGAACTCAAACCTTACGATTGTTACCCGCAACTCCAGTTGAAGAAGTCTCATTTCAGAAGGGCACATGATGCATTCTTAATGCATATTACCAGAACACTTCAAGGGGGAATACATCAAAGGTTGAGTCATGAGGCAAAGAGTCTAATCAGTAAATATGGGTCCTGGTTCATCCAATTCCCAAAATTTACATATATCAGGATCCAAGGGTTTACTGGAAACCCCTATAAGTTGCCAATTTGCCCGACAAATCGGATGGTTTTACTCGAAGTCCTAAGACAGTTAGAAGAATATCAGAACATTCAGAGGCCAACCAAGAAGGCGTCTATCACATTCCCATTATTCATCGGGAATATGTTGGAATCTTGTCCGTCCTCACAGGCAGCTGAGTGAGCAAGGTTGGAAATCCAGTGGTACCCATTTACAGCCTACAAGTCCAAGGTCAACTTTGACCCACATCATAACATTCGGGCAATAGAAGGGAGAAGGTACAAGCACAAAGTGGAACTAGAAGACTTTTGGGTTGATGCCGCCGATGAATACGAAGTCAGGAGGAGACTATGGTCCAGAATGTCACTAGACTTCATGAGGACAATTGAGTTCTGTCGGGTACCTGATCAGTTACAAGATGATGGGAATTATATCCAGCCACGTTTCGAGGAGAGTCGACCTCTTCCTCCCGTGAGATGGTCAGAACCTGAGCATGCGGACTTAGCAACGCTAATGAGGCCAGTAGTCAAGTACTCTCAGTGGTGGGTTGACCGTCAGGTCCAAGAAATGAGGCAGAGAAGAATAACGCTCACGTATGATTTACTGAGCGAATCAGAATCATATTCTTCCAACGTTGATGCATCTCATCAGGGTCCGACCGAGATTGGAGAGAAAAGGAAAGAAATAGCACCAAGTACAGAACCTATTCAGAAGAGACATAAGGGAGAACCATCTCGTTCAGCAACATCCCGGAATATTGACGAGCTGATGGCTACCATAGATGAGTCCTTGGTGGAAATAATTGTACCTCCTACAATTCAGGAAGAAAATATTGAACCTATTCAGCAGGATGATGAGGAGCCCTTGTCACCTACGGGCACAGAAATATTAGGTTCAGACAATGAGATGGAAGTTCGGAACAATGACTTCGAAGAGGGAATGATTTCCGCTCTCAGGGAGGTTGTGGGTGTTCCAAATGAGGAGGAGGTTCAAGTAGAAGATGGAGTCGAGCAGCCGACCATTCCAGATTGGCTGATAGAAAGAATGAAGATTCAACCACCTGCAGAAGCCCAAGAGGAGGATGATACTACAGATTTCTTGGCAAGGTTGGAGCAAGTTGCAGTCAAAAAGCCTACCAAGAAATTCTCTACTATTTAAAGGGACGAGATGGGCAGCCGTTCCGTACACATTGCAGTACCCACAGTGGACAAGCCACAAGACGAGATTACTCCTCAAGAGTATGCCATAACCACTGTAGATCTTGGCCCAACCTCGAAGGGCCAAGAAATGGAGGAATTAGATAATTCCGTCTCAACCATCAAAGCGAGATTGGAAAAAGAAGTGGCTAAGAAGAAAGAGTATAAAAAGGAGGTTGAACGCCTTAAGGAGTACATACAGCATTTGACCCAGCCACTTGATCAGGGTAATGCGGCAACTCCTCTTCTCCTCAATTCATCGCAGGAAGTGACCAAGGATGTAGAGCATGGAATGGTTACAGCCAGGGAGGCTCAGGACTGGATGGCGAGCGAAGGCACGGAAGCAGCCTCATTCATGGAAAAACTGGCACTTGCCTATGGGCGAACCTCTTCTTTTCTTTCCAGACTTATGGATATGGCAGAGACATGGGAATGTATTCCGGACATGCAGGAGAGGCTTATTCCAAGCCTTAGGGTCCTGAAAGGCACTCCAAGGGAGAAGTTGGTTGATAGAAGGGTGATTGCTACAGGAGCAGCATATGATTTCCATCACTGGTTTTGGGCAGTGACTATACGAGAAGAAATTTTGGAGAAGGAAAAAGTGGATGGGCTCAGAATTGAAGAGCAGGTCAAAGAAATCCAGGAGAAGATTTATATGACAGCTGCAGAAGTGTTCGACCGTGAGATTGTCCGGGAGAACGACATGCAGCTAGAGAGATTGAAACGTAAAGTTCAAGAGACTTTCTTCTCAGCCACTGGACCATTTCTGAGACAAGATTTTGCGAAAGTGGCAAGACTCTCAGCCATCCGAAATGATTTTGGGAAACAGGAGGAGGATTGGGAAAATACTTTTGCCAAATGTGCTGAAAAGTTGGACGGACTAGAATTCCGGATTAGCATGCTGCCACCTGTCACGATGGAGGAGGTCATCGCAGTAGTGTCCAGATTCATCGAACGCAATGCTGCTCAAAAGGATAAGGACACGTCTCCTTGATAATAGCTGCAACTGCCACTTTACTGATTGATTATTAGTTGATAACTCTTGTTATTTTGGGTAACCCTAATTAGGGTTGGGTTGTAATAATCTTGGCCGTTGATATTGTTTTAATCTCGGCCCTTCATTTGATTTCTGAAACTCTATATAAACTGGTGCTCTCTCACTTTCATTTGTGTGGAGACAGAGTATGAGATTGTTGCATTGAGACTATTTCGAATAATAAAAGCTCTTATGCATGATTTGCTTTGAATAACTTTTATTGTCAAATAGTAAGCGAGGTTGCATATCTTCTTCCGCCATAGATTAAAGTTAGCATTAGATTAAGTAGAATTTGCTTTGAAAGTTGGTTAAGTGAATGAGAGATTGATCGTATTGATTCAATGGTGAAGTATTGCTCATACTTTCTTCGAATGGATGATTTGCATTCGATGCGTAAAGTTAGCTTGAGCTTATAATTGTGGAAGCTTAACTTCAGCCTCATTCGAGGTTTGAAAATTATTATCACACCCCTTGAAGATTGCACCCATTTTGCGTATGTTGTCCAGCAGGAGGCGAAACAAAGTGTGGTTTATTCCCTTCACCGAGTCCTTACTGTCTCTTGAATTCTTAGGCATAGAATAGACCTCCTGAACCCTTATCCTTTTTGCTATTTTTTTGAGATCCACATTGAAAGTCCTGAGTGAAGAAAGCCTTTAATGATAGATTCGCCTAAGTCCCAAACTTGTGAAAAGTTATTTAACGTAAGTCCCCTTGTTTATTACCAGCATATCACAACGCCCATTGAGCTTATCCACACGTCGAGACCCGACAAAAGAAACCTTGGAATCGCCATATGATCTTCTCGCAATCTTAGCATACGCGGTGGTTTTTCAAGAGAGGATAGAGCGTCTTTGGACATTTTATTCTGTGTGTTCGGTGGATGATAAAACGTACACCAACACATCCCTATGCTACAGGGGTGCAGATTCTGTAATTTTGACAGCCTTTGTGATGAGCAACCTCCTCATACCTTCAGCTTCCACCTTCGATTGTCAGAGTTCTACAACTCGGATGATCTCGCTTGATAGCTTGTCGGAAAGGTAACTAAATTCCAAAGAGACTGAATACATTTGTAACCAAAAAGAACTAAATTTGAGCCTCCAAAATGAAGGGCGCCCTTGAGCTATAGGGGCGCAGATTTGCTCTAAAGTTGATGATTTTCTCCATTTCACGCACTACGAACCCCACTGTCTGTTGTTGGGTCGACCACGTAGAAGCATTATTGCTGCTGACGCGTGTATGTGACTGTATCACATCACTTTCACTATGTACAAACATTGTAAAGTTGATTTGCACATTGATTGCGCAAACGTCTCCCACATTACAAAGTGAAGCGTTTCTAGACTTAGAATATTTTTTGCACTTTTCGCCATTTGAAAATCCTCTCCGTCGTGAAGCATCTCTTTCAGTATCTTTCATCATATAACATTCTACTTTGAGTTTCAAGCTCAAATTTTGACACCTGGTATTGGCCAACTGCCATTGACGAATTCAAAGATGCCAACTTTTCTCCTGAAAAAAGTGAAAACTACACACCAGCCTTAAACTGACTTTTAACTGAAACTGACTTCACCACTATGATCGTGATGTGAAAAAACTGACTTTTAACTGAAACTGACTTCACCACTATGATCGTGATGTGAAAAAACTGACTTTTAACTGAAACTGACTTCACCACTATGATCGTGATGTGAAATAAGCTAATCAAAATTAATTTCAGCCAATTCTAACAAGTTTCTATTTTTAGGGTTTCGGGACCTAAAATAGGAGTTAAAAACCCTAATTTTCAATTTTTTCCAAATTTTACCAATATCTTCTTTGCATCACACTGACTCAAAATACATACTTGATTTGCCCAAAAACTGTGTTTTGACATCATTTAAGCAAGGTTTAGACTCTTTTAAGCAAAATGCCTTTAATGAAGCAAAAAAATTGGTTTTGGGTACAACACTATTACATTAAGTTGTCCTTCAATTACTTCTCAACATTAGTGAAACATTAATTAACTTAATAATTCACCCAAGTTGCAGAAAGTATTGAAACATCATCGAAATCCAATTCTGACCACACCATGATGAAACTGGAGCCATAGAAAGATGATTGAAATCAACTTGGTGACTTTCTAAAAATAGCCTACTCTTCCAAGAAGTTTGGAGACCACCCAAAAAGTTGGAAATCGATTCTGAAAGCATCTAAGGGCTCCAACTAACCAACTGAACTCAAACCCAAGAACAATTGCCTTGCAAGATTGATCAAATGCTTCTCCAAGAATGTTGGAGTTCTTCCTAACTAGTTAGCCTTCAAAAGACTTGGAAACTAGCTAAATGTGCACGAATTGGCTAAGTGCCAAAGGGGACATTACAAACACTCTCTAGAAAAACCTTACTACTGCCTAGAAAATCACGTATAAAAATTTGTTTAATGCATCTATCCATTGGGGAGTTAGGGTCCTCTTTGATGAGCACACAGTTATACTAAGAAGGGGGGTGAATCAGTATAACATCTTTTATTTTTCAAAACTTAATCAACCACAGCACACATGCAAGATCTAGCAATTAAGAACATAGGGATAACACATGATTTACATGAAAATCCTTGTGGTAGAAAACCACGACAAAATATTGTTTATTGGAACCAACCTACTTCTCTTACAAATCTTCTTTGTAGGAACCAACCTACTTCTCTTACAAGTCTTCTTTTGTAGGCACCAACCCACTGGAGAGACCAATCCCCACAACTGAGCACCAACTCAGAAAGAGACACCAATCTCTTCTTTGAGAGGAACCAACCTCCAAATTCTTCAATGGATGATATGTCTTCACAAGATCTAAATGTTGATACACTTTCCCTCACAACTCTAATCACAAATCTGATGCAATGTCCTTCCTTCACAAATCTGAGTTCATCTTTCACAAATCTGACTCAAATGATGTATGTCTTTCTTTCACAAATCTGATTTAATATTGCAATGTATTCACTCACAAATTTGATCACAATGATGCACTGCTTCCACAAATATTTCTTCCTTAAGGTCTGCTCTAATTTCCCTTTAAAGATCTACTCATGACTTCATCAAAAACTGCCTTAATGTCTGCTCACAAATCTGCAATATATCTACTCATAAATCTGCAATATATCTACTCATAAATCTGCAATATAATCAACAATTTGCTCATAAATCTGCCATATAATCTTCAACAATTTACTCATAAATCTGCCATATGTCTACTCATAAATCTGCAATGTATCTTCAATGATTTGCTCATTAGTCTGTCATATGTCTTCTCATAAATCTGCTATATGTCTGCTCCAAAAACTCTAATTTTATTCTTTTAGATATGCTCTGAAATAGGAGGATATTCAATCATTTCTTACATTCAAAAACACTTCACAAAATCCTCTTATATCTTCTCAAAGGAGGCGACCTGATTGAAAAGACATGACTTTGCAAGAGGGGCAACCTTTGATTTATATGTACCACTTCATATCAATTTTGGGTGCTCAAATGCAAGGGATCGGCCTCTTATTTAAACTATTTATTTGCAAATTAAATCCCCTAACATAGGTCGGCCCATAGCAAAATATAATATATTTATTTGCAATCTAATTTTCAAGGTGAGGTGCGCTAGACATGGGTGGGCCATGTAGGAAAGTAATAAACAATTATTTATGCAATTTATTATTTAAATTGCCTCCTCAATTTTGGGTGCCAAGATAAATCGACCATCTAATTGATTCCATTTTTCTCCTTCCTTTCACAATGATTTCTCGATATTGGTGCTACTATTGATAGAGTCCTTGAGTCCTTGATTGACTTTTCTTTGGTAGTCTTCTGACTTTCCTCAAAGCCAAGACCTATCTTGATGAAAGGTGATCTTTGGGAGTTGATAATGTCCTCCAGAATTCTGGTGCTCTTTTCAAACTCTATGCTTCGATTTAATTGATCATTACATTTCTCCAACTCCTTCCTCAAGGAAACAATTTCAAGCTCCAATTCCTTTACCTTTAGCTGATCTCTTACAACTTCTTCTATTCGTTTTGCTTCCTCAATTTGAATCTTTAGGTTCATGATCATCTTTTCCAATTCTTCAAGATTTTGAGATGATTTCACTATCCTCTTGAAGTTGTGACTTTAGTCTCAAATTTATTTTCTTAAGCTTCTCAATTTTATGGTAGGCAAAATGGAGTTCTTCCTCAAGATCCACTTTTTCATCATCTTTGGTATGTCCTTTTAAATCTCTTTCTTCTTTACTTTTGTCTTCATCACCCTTTGCTTCTACCACCATGAAGAGTATTTCTTATGTATTGCAATCGGAGAAGCTTCCACTGCTTTCTTTAGATTAACTACTCGCTTATTAGATATAGAGACTCTTTTTATGCTTTCGGAAGTTCTTTTCATGCTTGCCTCATGTGCTCTTTCTCTTTTTGCTGTATTCTTCTTCCTCTTCACTACTTTCACTCTCAGTCTGTGGACACTTGGAAGTAAAATGACCTATATTACCACAATTGAAACATTTAAGAGTATACTTACCTTTGTGTTTGCTAGATCCTTTCTTTAGCTTTCTCCTGAAGTGAGCTTCTTCATCACTTGAACTTTCACTTGATATGTTCTCTTTGTTCTTTATCTTCTCGGATGCTTCGAAAATGGCTTCCCATTTTGATGGCTTCTCCTTCTCCATCCTCATTTCATATGCCATGAGGATCCCATGTAACTCGTCTATCTTCAAAGTGCCTAGATCCTTCATTTCCTCGATGGCAGAAAATTTTGCATCAAATCTCATGGGGAGATATCTTACAACCTTTTGCACAATTATGGATTGTTCCATCTTTTCCCCAAGTCCTTTAATGGTATTTACAATCTCATCCACACAGAGGAGATAAGCTACAATGTCTTCTTCATCCTTCATTTTCAAGCTTTCAAATTTTCTCCTATGGTTTGAAGTTTGGCTTTCTTAACTTTGTTGTCTCCTTCATAGATGTTCTTCAATTTATCCTGCATATCTTTAACCGATTTGCAATGCTTAACTTTCACAAACTCTGATTTGGATAATCCACACAAAATCACAATTTTTGGCTTTGGCATTATTTTCGCTTGCCCTCTTTTTGACTTGATCCGTTGGTGGGGTTGTAGTAGTATAACCAATTTCAATGGATTGTCAAATATCAAATCCTAGAGCATTCAAATAAGTTTCCATCCTTATGCTCCAAAAGGCATAATTTGTTCCATCGAACAATGGTGCCTTGTTTGAAGAGAACCCACATCCTTCTTGATCGGCGATGTGTGCTTCCAAGATCTACCTTTGAGCAATTAGGCTATTTTCGAAGGAACCTACTCTGATACCAATTGATGAGCACATAGTTATACTAAGGAAAGGGGGAGTGGGGTAGGGGGGTGGAAGGGGGTGAATTAGTATAACAATCTTTTACTTTTCAAAACTTAATCAACCACAACAATGACACACATGCAAGATCTAGCAATTAAGAACACAGGGAGAACACATGATTTACGTGGTAACCCTTGCAGGAGAAAACCATGGAAAAATATTGCTTTTATATATATAACCAACTTACTTCTCTTACAAGTCTTCTTTTGTAAGCACCAACCCACTGGAGACACCAATCCCCACAACTGAGCACCAACTCAACAAGAGACACCAATCTCTTCTTTGACAAGAACCAACCTCCAAATTCTTCAATGGATGATATGTCTTCACAAGATCTAAATGTTGATACACTTTCCCTCACAACTTTGATCACAAATCTGATGCAATGTCCTTCCTTCACAAATCTGAGTTCTTCTTTCACAAATCTGACTCAAATGATGTATATCTTTCTTTCACAAATCTGATTTAAATATTGCAATGTATTCACTCACAAATTTGATCACAATGATGCACTGCTTCCACAAATATTTCTTCCTTAAGGTCTGCTCTAATTTCCCTTTAAAGATCTACTTGTGACTTCATCAAAAACTGCCTTAATATCTGCTCACAAATCTGCAATATATCTACTCATAAATCTGCCATATAATCTTCAACAATTTACTCATAAATCTGCCATATGTCTACTTATAAATCTGCAATGTATCTTCAACGATTTGCTCATTAATCTGCCATATATCTACTCATAAATCTGCAATATAATCTTCAACAAGCTTGCTCATAAATCTTCCATATGTCTGCTCGAAAAACTCTTAACTTTATTCTTTTAGATCTGCTTTGAAATAGAAGGATATTCAATCATTTTTTCCATTCAAAAACACTTCACAAAATCCTCTTATATCTTCTCAAAGGAGGTGACCTGATTGAAAAGACATAATTTTGCAAGAGGGGCAACCTTTGATTTATATGCACCACTTCATATCAATTTGGGGCGCTCAAATGCAAGGGGTCAGCCCCTTATTTAAACTATTTCTTTGTAAATTAACTCTCCTAACATAGGTTGGCCCACAACAAAATATAATATATATATTTGCTATTTAATGTTCAAGGTGAGGGGCTCTAGACATGGGTCGGCCATGTAGGAAAGTAATAACCAATTATTTATGCAATTTAATATTTAAATTGAATCCTCAATTTTGGGCGCCAAGATAAATCAATCATCTAATTGATTCCATTTTTCTCCTTCCTTGCACAAGGATTTCTCGATATTGGTACCATAAATTTGGCACAAGACTTTATTGATTTAACCTCCAATAATTTAGCCATCTCCTGATTTTGGACTTGCCCTTTGACATCAATGACAACATCATCAACAATCTATTCTATACACTTTTGACATCAATGACAAACCATCCATGCCCCTTTGACATCAATCACTATTTCCAACACTCCTTGCTCCTACCAACTCTACTAGTACTCCCCATCCTATCCATATCCTTAAACAGCCTCATTGCATACAATAAATTCAAGCATTTGCATTGGTGGCACTCTATGCTTGACTAAAACAAAAATTGCAATGTGATAAAATTTGTTGCAAAATAAGTTATTTTAGGGAAAGCCAACTCCTTTTGTCCATATACTTCCTCATTAAATTGTGGACCTAAACATGGTTGTATATGTATTTGCAAATATTTTTAGTACGCTACACACATGTTTTGATCTATGGAATTATTCCAAGATCCTCCAATATGAGGTCAAGGCAATGAACAACACAAGGAGCCTTGAACACGGATGTGTGTCTATCCATAAGAAGTGTACCTACGACAACATAATTTGTTGTATTATCTATAACTATCTACACAACATTTTCCTCCCTCACCTCAACCAAAACTTCACAAAGGAAATCAATATTTTTTATTCCAAAAGCATCAATTGTAAACAACCGGACCAAATTTTTTCCAATTCTTTAATGAACAATTCAGCTCAAGCACATAGTCGCCCGTTAAGGTTAGCTCCAAAACCAAAACGATGCGGAAGGTATCTCTAACCAAGAATGTGCCTAGGAGAGTGCCTAGGAGAGGCGAGCATATGGTCAAAGGATCTTGTGCATGCAGTACTAGAAATAAACAATGCTAAAAGAACTCAACGCCAAGAATGTGCTTCCAAACCCAAGGTGGGCAAGGAGCTACCATATGGCGGAGGTACTGAAATAGATGATGCAATGCTGAAAAGTAAACTCGACACCAAGCATGTGCACTCCAAACTCAAGGTGGGAATGGTGCTATCATATGGTGGAGATTCTATTGATGACAATGCAGTGTTGAAAGTAACTCAATCATCAAGCATGTGCATTCCAAGCTCGAGGCGAGCAAGGTGCTATCATATGATGATGAGGATCCAATGCAATACAATAAAGACTGAACTAGGGCCAGTCTCTTCCACAACCGTGGGAATACAATGTAACTTAGCAAGAAATAGAGAGGGCTGAACAGTACTACTATAACAGCCCTACAATAAGAAGAGTTGCCTACCAAGAACACTGAATTAGTGATATATCAATGCTGCAATGAAGTTTAATGTTTCTCCAATACTCAATATGACTCCATGACTCAAACCCAATTCCTAAAGCAAACTCTAACAATCTGATATGACTGAACATAGACTGAAAATGCATAACCAGCAACACTGTAACTCACTAAAATGCTCATAACTCTCTCCAGACTTGTCCAAATGACATGAAATCTGATGCAAATGAACACTAAGAAGATGGAGACCAGATCCTAATCAAGAAATGACTCTAAAAGCTTGTAATTTTATTTTCTAAACATTTTCCAGGCAAAACAGAATGGTACAGCCTCAAGAAATGTTCTACCAACAAGATAAAATCCGAGACACCTCTAAAAAATCTGCAACTTGGCATAGAAGGGTGCCCAAGGCTAGCAAATGCATGGGTAAACTACCCAGAACCAAAATAAATTTGCCAAAGACTTATGAGTATAAACTTCAATCTGCAATACAAAACCAACAACTCCATATTATGATTAAAATGCAAGAAACTGAACTACAAATGCAAAACAACTTCTACAATGCAAAATCTCACTACAAATCTCACTCAACTACAATCTAACTCTCCACTAGTTGCTATCTTTCAAGCAAGAAGTCGAGCCTTTGCTAGGAGGCATGCATTCCTCGAAGCAACTCCGATACCATTCTGGCAGCATAACATTACTGAAGACAAGAGATGAAGAACTAAAGAGCAGAGGCTTGCTTTTACAAACTTGAGAGGAATCTTCTAGAAGTTTCAAGAAGGCGCCCAATTTCAATTTTGAATTTGTTCTCTTTTCCCTCCAAGGATGGCGTCCCCTTCATCAAGGCAACATTTGACTTTTTTTATTAAATTAAAATTATCTTCTCAAAAGTTGGCGTCCCATTTCTCCAAGCATAATTTTGGCCTTTAGAAAATATTAAAATAACCTTCTGATGAGGCATTCACCCATGAAGTCCCCCCTTTTAAAACAACTTCAAGTTATACTGCTAGGCCAAGGGGTTAATGTGAAAATATAACATTATTAAATCAAAATAACTTATCTCTCCAAAAATGCATCAAAAGGCCAAAAATCAACAATACCAACTGAACTACCTAAAGAGGAAAGCCTGTTGAACTGATGCCAACTGGATTGCTGCCAAAAATAGAATTTACTAAAAATAGTAAATTCAGAAAGTTGCTCGGATCAAATTGCATGCGATACCATTGCGAAGCTTTCTGAAAACCCAGAAAGAATCCGCAATCCAAAATCCCAAACTCCAAGATGTAGCCGTCATAACTTACTAAAAATAGTAAGTCTGGAAAGGTTGTCCGACGTAGTTGCATGTCATACCTTTGCGAAGCTCTCTGAAAACCCAGAAGGAATCCAGAATCCAAATAGCCAAACTCCAACATGCAAACCCCTGAATCTTCAAAAGAACCCACCAAGCAGTTGGAAACCCTAATTCTGCCTCTGACTAGCCGACAACACACCGGAGATAGGCTATCAATCACTGGAAAGTGTAGGGCTAAAAATGGGGACATTACAGTCCGCCCGTCCCAAAATTGCTTGTCCTCAAGCAAAGCCACTGCAACCTCAAAGAATATAGAACTGATCAATACCCCAACAAGTATGATCCCAGGGTCCCAAGTCTGTCTCGGGAAGGACCCGCCATGCCAATGCTACACCACTCTGATCTCATCAATGAAAACATCATGCCAAGGCTGCACTAACCTGCCTTGTAACTCAAAAATGTTGCCATCCATGATACTCAAACTGAAAAATCTTAAAGGACTGAGATCCATATCATGCAACGTCTCATGTTCAAGATGCCCAGAGTCAACAATATCAACCATACCACTGTCTATCACAATCCTAGGCAAGAAGAAGGATAGGCTACTCAACTCAAAATCAAACCCTTCAACATACTCCCATGCGGTATCAAACGGAGCCATGACTGCAAATGTGACATCTTCAAGTCTTCTTGCAAAGAGGAAAGCAATCCTTTGCAAGAGCTCAACAAACTCATACTCATATCTTCCCATGGAGCTACTATGCCTCATCTGCATTATACTAATACTACCATGAGGACTACAGAAAACTCCCATAATTCCAACCCTATGAGTCTCAGAATGATGAATCAAGGCAAGTGATAGTTTTCTGTCCTGAACCAACAATGAGAGTAAACTATCAAAGTTAACATCACAAACCTCCATAGGATGAACTTGGAGAGTACGAAAGATGTGAAGAAACAAATAATTGTTGTTGTTCAAGGCTGGAATCAGCGTAGTACAATTTGATTCTAGAGCTCTACACAAGGAAAAACAACAGCACCAATGAAATTCCCAAGTGTGAGCGTGTGAGATGGGCATTGAGTTGCAAGATAACACCTCCAAAGTGGCCGGAAAATACACTAGAGCAACCTCCAACTGAAAACTACCACCTCTTAGACAAGAAGTGATGAACCCACTCTCCTGAATGAAAGTAACTCCACATGTAAGGTGGCTGGTCTGCCTCCAACCAGCAAGCTCGTGTCTCGAAATCTGCCCTTGTCTGTAAAGTCCCTGACTTGTAGTCTGAGAATTTTTTTGATTTTGTCTTGGTTTGAGTGATTTCTGTTTAACCAATTGATATGATTCAATATATGCAAATCTAACAAACAATAGAGTGTATAGTTGAGCGAGGACAATGCTAAATGCATTCAAATGCTATTTCATCTAATTCAAAATACTTGTAGGTGTCCACAATAAAATGGTCCAGTGCAGATCCACATAGACAAGACTTCAACTACATTCATGGCTCCACACAGAAGCATTGACAGTACACAAAAGTGATTGGAAACTGACTACAACAGACTGTAATGTGATTTCTGAGTGCAATAATCATTACAATGTCTGAGCAGCAATCAACCAAGGAACATCTAATGCTGTAGCAGATTATCGGTTATTTGGGGCAATGCAATACATATCATATTTAGAACATCACTGTTACAATATTTCATTCTCAGGTTGACATATGATTTCACAAGCTCACCCAATACTAGAACGGAGTCCAAAAGATGCAGAACTGACAAAGGACTAAAGGACTCATACAATGTCAGATTGCAGCAAATAAGAAGTTATTCTATTTCCAATGCTCAAAAGACTTGCTGCCTAATGCACAGAAACTACACAAGGCTGTAACAGCAGTTTAATGGCATTTTCTGAGTACTATAGGACTGGAAACCATGCACAGAAGTTACCGAATGCTATAACAAGTATTAGAACCCAATCCCAGAACGATACAATGTCACAGACCCAGTTACCAATAGCATATATGAGTGAATGTGCTCAGAACAACTTACAGCAGATATCAGATTTGAATGCAATGATTTCAGACTTTAACAGAAGTCATTAAATACAACTTTCTACCCTTATAATGACGGGTGATGACATTCTATAGTTCCCAGTTCCTAGTGCCAGATACTAGTTTCTTACTCAAGCATTTAGGAGTATCTATAACTCAAATGCAAGGATGATAATAAACAAAACGTGCTCAGACCTGGGACGAGTTTGCTAAACTCAGAACTGCTCCAAATACCGCCAACTCCAAGCAGCTTTACATACCATTCTCTCCTCTTATTTCTGGTGCGCCTCTCCTCCTAGCAGCAAGACGTCTTCAAATAAGCCAGAAATAATTCCTAGGACCTAGTCTATTTCAGTTCCAGAGGTCGCCTTTGCCCAGAAATCACGTCCTTTTCCAAAAACGCCCAAACTTCTTCAAATCTCGACCCCCATCAATGTATTTTGCTTGAATATTAGGCGCCTAGGGTTTCTTGATGCAGCCACGCCTTCAACAAGTCTGAAATGAGCTTTAGATTCAACCCTTGAAGAAGCAAAATCACAGTCTAAGAAAATCACGAAATCTGATGTAAATCCACTCAGCTAGGTCAGATGATTTCATTGACGAAACTGGTATCCCATGGCTGGAAACCCGCCATCAAAGAAGCTCTCAAGCTTTTCCCGTGAAGGATGAAAATCATAACAATGAGAATGTCTCGAATCCTTCTTTTTTCTCCCTTTTGTATTTTTCCCTTCAAAACATAAGTGACTCCTTTAACTTTATAAAATAATATTTCAATTATTTCATAAGTCACCTTTTTAATTTTCCATAATCAAAACATTAGTTACTTTTACAAAGTAATATTCCAAATATTTCACAAGTTACTTTAGGAACATCTCATGAAGTCACTTTATAACTTGATTTATTAATTATTTAATATCCCCCACTTAAATGTAATTTAAGACTTAGGCAATATTAAATAATTAAGTCATTTCATCCAAATTTTGGGGACATTACATTGTCTTAGCCGAAAGTCACTCCCAAGAGCAACCGATCGTTTATCTCTCCA
Source organism: Sequoia sempervirens (assembly GCA_007258455.2). NCBI lineage: Eukaryota > Viridiplantae > Streptophyta > Pinopsida > Cupressales > Cupressaceae > Sequoia > Sequoia sempervirens. Next base: position 8,671,013 of record VDFB02049217.1, on the reverse strand, counting down.
ACCCATACTCAAAATTTCTCTCCAATCCATTTGTTGATGAACAAACGGAACCATCAAGTGGCTGGAAAAGAAGGGAACAACACCAACAAATCTGGAAATTTGATCCTTATCCCTCCAAAAGTCCTTTCCACAAGCAATAGGCTCCATCAACCCATGTTGAGAATCCCAAGCATTGGTACCCAACTGAAAATAATTTCCAACACTTCGGAGAGAAAACATAGCACATCTCTGAGTGCTAGTAAAAATCAAGTGCATACTTGTGAAATTGATCTTCCCTCTGATGAACCCTTGAAGCCTATCCATGAAAGCTTCAACAACATTGGAGCATGAAACATTAGATGACCTCAAATCCAACTCCCAAAATATACTAGTTAGTGCCAAAGCATCATTCAACCAAAGGGATGGATTATCAAGCATGTAAACACCATGTTTTGGACCCCCTTTCTCCCCTACATCATGAGTAACAAGTCTGGTTTCTTCACTCCTTGCTGCTGTAATGGACCTATCAACAGCTACCAAACTGTGTTTGGACAACATCTTGATGTCAAGGACGCTAATAACATCTTGATTCAACAATTCCCAAGTGGAGACTTCATCCTCAAACACTCTTATGCATTCACTAACAAGCAACCTTGGAAGATTATTAATCACAATTTGTGTCACATCCTCATAGAGTGATATCAAAGCATCCTTAGACTGGAGTTCATACTCAAACTCATGCTTGGTCACTTCACTACATGACTAATTTTTCAAAACAAAGAGAGGATTGTCATAAGTTGCTTCTCCACCCACTTCAAAGAAAGGATTGTCAAAAACTTGTAAGTCATTCTTTCCGTCTTGCTGATCCAAATCTGCACATGCAACTTCTGATTTCCTTGTGAAACCTTCAAGATCAAACTCCTCTCGAAGACTATCAAGCTCGCCAATTACTTGCTTGATTTCTTCAACTCTTTGCTCATTCTCTTGCTCCCTGAAAAGTTTGAAATCAGCAAACTGGTCTTCAAACTCTGTTAGAGCCAACTGAGTTTCTTTCAACTTGTCCTTTGTTGATTTAAGATCTAGAGCGAGCTCATCAACCAAACTCTCCTTTTCTTGGAAAACACCAATGGTCTTCTTTGCAACTTCAATGGTGTGATCACGATCTTCAATCAAGTGTAAGTACTCCGTTTTCAATGTCCCCAAGGAGTCTTTGCCATGTTGCAAATTAGGGAGAGTAACTTCATCTTTAATCCCTTTCAGTCTCTCATCAAATTGAACCTTCCAGTAGAGATCTTCAACCAAGCTATGTGTGTGATCAAACATGGATAGAGCTTGCACTTCCTTGTCAACGGACACCTTGAATTGTCTTTCCCACTCATAAGAATGCAAAGATGGTGAACTGTTGATAGGCTGCAACTGAAAATCAGAACCTTGTCCCTTGTCTTTGCTGCCTTCATTGCTGCTCCAATATTCTTGTTCTTCACCACCAACTAGCAGAGAATGCTCAACGACTTGGAAAGAATCATACTCCACTAAGTCTTCAACCCGTTGCTTGCAATCAGCATTATGCCTTGATAAATAAGATTGGTGTTTGGTAATTCCTTCGGACCTTTCATCTTCAAGAGCCATAAGGACTTCTAGCTCTTCAACCCCACTAGTGGCTGCTACCAACTCAAAGACACCTCCTCCAAAAGCCACCTCACAGCTTCCAATGCAATCTAATTTTTGATCTTCATCTGGATCAAAGGGAAATTCATCCCACAAAGGTTCTCTTTCATACCTTGGTGCCAACACACCCGGATCCCAAATGCTAGAGGGTTGATTAAGATGATCAACAGGAAAAAACTTATCATGATCCCCTTGAAGTGATGACTCTTTGAATAAGTCAACTCCCAAATCACTTAAGCTGATATCATCAAAAATATTTCTCTCCAATGGCTCAGTTTGCTACTCAAACCCAATGTCACCACCCTAATGAATTGAAGAATCTTCAATGCTTGCTGTTTTGAAAACTTCATTATCATTATCTTCATCATGAGGGAGTATGTCACTGATTTCTTCATGTGGGACTTCTTGAGAAGTTGGGGCAGCAACATGAAGAGTATCCTTCTTTACGAAATCTTCAATATGATCTTGTTTGGACTCTTTGCAATTATCTCAATCATCATGACCACTAATTTTTCCTGCATCTTGCTCTAACTTCTCCAAAAGTGGCTTCAATTTTTCTTCACATTGATTAAATAATTCCTTGATCAACATAGCAGCAATAGGAGAATCATTTTCTTCACATTCATATGTGTCCAAGAGGAGAGATTGGACATTTGGTGGAATTTTATCTGACTCTTTAATGGTGAGAACAAGAATTTTCTTCACGGCTGCAATAACATCCTCTTCTTGTTCGCTCCAAGTGGATATGAAAAGGTAGTGGAACAAGTGATAAATCTAATCATGCATTCCCAAGTCTAATAGCAAGTTACTTATCCTGAGATCTGAAAATGTCTTTAATATAGCAGCCCTTTTTGAAAACAGTTTATTTCCAGTTTCATCTAGGTCTTGAAAACTCTCCACAATCATTTTCAGAATGATTTTCATGGTTTCATCATCATAGGGTGTCATGGGAACCAAAATTCTCATCATCTCCATGAAGCAAGAAGAAATCAGCAGCTTGGTTTCTTCATCTGGATGTCCCAACCAATAGGGTTGTTTTAAAAAGGTCCATGCAGGTGTCATTGCCAATTGCATCCGATAAGAAGGTGACTGCTTCACCTATCTCAAACATTGTTCCAACATTTGAAGATTATTCTCTTCATCTTCCCTTGACTGAAATTCTTTGTCAAGTCTATTTCCAGCCGTATAAAGTGTTTGTTCCAGCTTTATCTCTTCTTTGTTAGCCATGCTTTAGTCTGTCAACTAAACCTTGATGGGCACAGGATGGCAGGATGTGTGGCTTTGATACCACTGTAAAGAACCGGACCAAATTTTTTCCAATTCTTTAATGAACAATTCAGCTCAAGCACACTGTCACCCGTTAAGGTTAGCTCCAAAAACAAAACGATGCAGAAGGTAACTCTAACCAAGAATGTGCCTAGGAGAGGCGAGCATATGGTCAGAGGATCTTGTGCATGCAGTACTAGAAATAAACAATGCTGAAAGAACTCAACGCCAAGAATGTGCTTCCAAACCCAAGGTGGGCAAGGAGCTACCATATGGCGGAGGTACTGAAATAGATGATGCAATGCTGAAAAGTAAACTCGACACCAAGCATGTGCACTCCAAACCCAAGGTGGGAATGGTGCTATCATATGGTGGAGATTCTATTGATGACAATGCAGTGTTGAAAGTAACTCAATCATCAAGCATATGCATTCCAAGCTCGAGGCGAGCAAGGTGCTATCATATGATGATGAGGATCCAATGCAATACAATAAAGACTGAGCTAGGGCCAGTCTCTTCCACAGCCGTGGGAATACAATGTAACTTAGCAAGAAATAGAGAGGGCTGAACAGTACTACTATAACAGCCTTACAATAAGAAGAGTTGCCTACCAAAAACACTGAATTAGTGATATATCAATCCTGCGATGAAGTTTAATGTTTCTCCAATACTCAATATGACTCCATGACTCAAACCCAATTCCTAAAGCAAACTCTAACAATCTGATATGACTGAACATAGACTGAAAATGCATAACCAGCAACACTGTAACTCACTAAAATGCTCATAACTCTCTCCAGACTTGTCCAAATGACATGAAATCTGATGCAAATGAACACTAAGAAGATGGAGACCAGATCCTAATCAAGAAATGACTCTAAAAGCTTGTAATTTTATTTTCTAAACATTTGCCAGGCAAAACAGAATGGTACGGCCTCAAGAAATGTTCTACCAACAAGATAAAATCCAAGACACCTCTAAAAAATCTGCAACTTGGCATAGAGGGGCGCCCAAGGCCAGCAAATGCATGGGTAAACTACCCAGAACCAAAATAAATTCGCCCAAAGACTTATGAGTATAAACTTCAATCTGCAATACAAAACCAACAACTCCATATTATGATTAAAATGCAAGAAACTAAACTACAAATGCAAAACAACTTCTACAATGCAAAATCTCACTACAAATCTCACTCAACTACAATCTAACTCTCCATTAGTTGCTATCTTTCAAGCAAGAAGTCGAGCCTTTGCTAGGAGGCATGCATTCCTCGAAGCAACTCCGATACCATTCCGGCAGCATAACATTACTGAAGACAAGAGATGAAGAACTGAAGAGCAGAGGCTTGCTTTTACAAACTTGAGAGGAATCTTCTAGAAGCTTCAAGAAGGCGCCCAATTTCAATTTTGAATTTGTTCTTTTTTCCCTCCAAGGATGGCGTCCCCTTCATCAAGGCAACATTTGACTTTTTTTATTAAATTAAAATTATCTTCTCCTCAAAAGTTGGTGTCCCATTTCTCCAAGCATAATTTTGGCCTTTAGAAAATATTAAAATAACCTCCTGATGAGGCATTCACCCATGAAGTCCCCCCTTTTAAAACAACTTCAAGTTATACTGCTAGGCCAAGGGGTTAATGTGAAATTATAACATTATTAAATCAAAATAACTTATCTCTCCAAAAATGCATCAAAAGGCCAAAAATCAAAAATACCAACTGAACTGCCTGAAGAGGAAAGCCTGCTGAACTGATGCCAATTGGACTGCTGCCAAAAATAGAATTTACTAAAAATAGTAAATTCAGAAAGTTGCTCGGATCAAAGTGCATGTGATACCATTGCAAAGCTTTCTGAAAACCCAGAAAGAATCCGCAATCCAAAATCCCAAACTCCAAGATGTAGCCGTCATAACTTACTAAAAATAGTAAGTCCAGAAAGATTGTTCGACGTAGTTGCATGTCATACCTTTGCGAAGCTCTCTGAAAACCCAGAAGGAATCCAGAATCCAAGCAGCCAAACTCCAACATGCAAACCCCTGAATCTTCAAAAGAACCCACCAAGCAGTCAGAAACCCTAATTCTGCCTCTGACTAGCCGACAGCACACCGGAGATAGGCTATCAATCACTGGAAAGTGTAGGGTTAAAAATGGGGACATTACATCAATGGATTTCAAGAAAAAACAATGCCATCTAAAAAAAATTAAATTTGAAATGCAAATATTAATCACTAAAGTAGAACTTAGAGATCTTGATAGGATTTTATAAAGTACAACCACCTAAGAATAAACAAGGAAATTTGACAAAAACCAATTTCATCTATCTATCCAACCATTAGTCATGATTATGCAACCCTTCCTCCTCCATATCTCACACTACTTCCCAAGTTTGGCCTTCACATCGACCTCCTTTTGAGTCAAAATGAAGCCCTTTATCTCTTTATTATTAGGGCTCTTGAACTTCACCTCACAAACAATAATGATACCTAACATATTTTGCGAATAAAGAGAAAAAATAAATAAATAAACAAAATAAGGATTATTAAATTTAAAGTTTAAATTCTGCAAACCCCTAAATTTAAAAATTCAAGAGAAAAAGCAAACAAACATATTTTGAAATAAAAATAATAATTAATTACCTAGCTATTGAAATGGAATGGCACAATAAAACCAAAAAATATCAATTGCATTCTTTGCTAGATCATGTGTGTGCTAGTTCCAACCCATGCTCTCAAGTGATGTGTAGGAAGCTAAAGTAGTGTGTGATATCATAGTTGGAAAACTCATACTCACAAGTTTTTTCCCAAAATGAGTACTCAAAGAGTAAACCCACAGGGCAGACAGGGTAAGTTTTTGGCAAGTCTAGTAGGAAAACTCATGGTGGCACATTTTGGACATTGTTTAGACACTTTTTGAACACTTTTTTTTCGCTATTTAACCCCCACCATAGGTAATCCTCACATAGCAATTGTGTATCCTTGAGAGAAATATGAAAGGATTTTTAGTGGATTCAAAGGACAGATTTGAAAAAGTTCAATTTCCAAGGTAGTTTTTTTCCCTTTCTTTCCAAGCACACAAGATACTTCTAGCATGTTAGTTTGATTTTTCCAAGCATCTACGTCACATTATTTACAATTTACTCACAGTGAATTAAATTTTTGAAAATTTTATTGCTAATTTGTTTTAGTTTTTTAGTGGAATCACTACTTTTTTCCTTAAACGAAAGGTTATAACTTATATTGAAAAATGGTCTAATTAATGGCATGTTGCATTGCTATTCAATTACCATATTACATTTGTAATGTAAGATTTATAAATGAATTTTTTTTCATATGCAAATCACTAATTTTTTAAACATTATTTTTGGTATTTAAACATGTAGGTTAGATATGATCGCATCTAGCTCTACATCTGGCTCGACAACAATAACTAGAAGTCATCCCACTTGAAGCAAAAACCTCACTTGAAAATGTCATAACGAGACCAAGCGAGTGTGATTTGCACCTTATGCATGAAGAAGCTTAATGGAGGCATCAATTGCTTCAAATACCATATTGCAAACATTCATAATCACAATGTCAAAGCATGTCCAAAAACTCAAGAAAAGAAAAAAAGAATGCAAGTACTCCTTGCATTGTTGAATGAGAAGTATTAGAGAAGGTGGGGACACATGCAGCAGTAGCAATAGCCATTAACCCTAACATGCAAGTGCAATGAACGAACATATGGCAAGTATTATGGGCTCTAGTTGTGGTCCATGCAAATGAAGCACGTCCACCTCATCCAATTCAAGCAAAGCAAAGATACAAGACTTTTTTGTACCTACAATCATACCTAAAGCACAACTTTTGTTGCAAGGTACAACATTGAACAAAGAGATACACTAGGAAGTAGATAAGGTGTGTGAATTTCTGGTTTTAGAACTTTCCTTTAATGTGGCAAAGAGACTGTACAAGGAGAATTTGGTGACAACATTGATAACTGTAGTGAAAGGGTACAAGGCACCCTCTCTAAAAGACTTAAGTGGAAAATTGCTTCAAAATCTTGTTGAACATGCAAAGTCAATTCTAAAAGAACAAATGAGGCAATGGCAAAAATTTGGATGCACTATTCTTCTAGATGGGTGGATGGATGGAAAGAACCACACTCTTATCAATTTTTTGGCATCTTCAAATGGTGAGATGGTTTTCATGAAATCAATTGATGACTCTAACAAAGTAAAAAATGCAAGTAACTTCCTAACATTGCAAAGCATTACTAGATTGATGACATAATTGAAGCAATTTTTTGTACGTCAAGCATGGCTGAACTTACCATATTCAAAGAAGGTTGATGGTGAGAGAACCACAAAGACAATCTTTTATAATAACTTTTTGAAAAGAGTTGTAAATATTGTCAAGGTAATTTCAAATTGAAGCATTTATTTTTAAACATTAAAATTATCTACTTCCATTATGAATTAGTGTAATGTCCCCTTCTAATTAATCTTCTGAGAATCAGAGGATTAGCCTATCACGTCGACCCTCGTAGGCTAATGGTTCTGGATAGAGGGTCACTTGAATGGGCACTTGGTCGTTAATTTGCAGTGTTGATATTCAGAGTATGGTGACGGGGTGAATTTGTGCATTTGGCGTGATATTTGTGCTTAAAATTATGATCCTCACCATTTATTTCACCTTCTCTGGCTTAGGGACCATGTGTCTTTTATTTAAAGGGGTCACTTTATATTTTTCAGTTACTATTCATTCATAAAGTGAAAAACGATCTTAAGTTAAGTGAATAGTGCTCACTTTATGAATAGTGTTTTTCAATGAAAATTTATAGAAGGCAAAGAGAGAAGTTCGACCCCCTTAGGTTATGAGTTATTTTTGCTTGCTTGAGCTTGTGAGTTGGAGTTTGGGAGAGAGGGAAACTAGGGTTTCCTGATTTCTGTAGTGGGTGAGCCTGGAGGGGGCTTGTTGTTCGTTTACGAGCTGCTTGAGGGTGTGAAATACCACCTTAAGGTTGCTGATCTAAGTTTGGTTGCTTATTGTGGAGCCATTTATTGTTGTTTGCAAGTTATTAGAGCCATTTTTTTATAGGTTTTTTGCTGCCATTGACTCCACTTTCAACTACGAAGAAGTAGTTCGCATTTTAGAAGGTTTTTGGAGCTGATTTTTGCATCTACAGCCAGCCGCCTTGTTTTGAGGGTTTCATCATCAGCAAGAAAAAGAAACGCCTCTTCTAAGAGGCTACAATCTTACCTAAAGGGGGCGCCCCAGCCCTAAGAAGCTTTCTATTTTGGTTTATAGCGGGAGAAGCTTGAATATCGAAAGTTGTAAGCACTTATTTGGGGTTTGGTACTGTAGCAAAACACTATTCACAGTGCTATATGGCTGTAAGTTGAATTATTGCATATGATGTATCTAGTTTTGAATCCTATGTAAGTCATCTATTTTATATAGTCTCTTATATAATGAAGAAAGTATCTTTGGCACTTAAATTGAGTCATTACTCAAATTGCCTTAGTAAATTAGTTTATTTAAATATTTAAAGTTCCTATTGCATGTAAATGCTTGTTAGTATTGTTAGCATTATTGGAATCAAACTCAAAAACACAAAAGGGAAAAAATACAAATTGAAACAAAAAATATCAGACCTAAAGAAACTCAGTGGAAACAAATCAGCAGAGGGGTGGAACACTACAATTAGTAACTTTATTTTTTTTGTACTTTGTAGGGGTTAGAACCCTTTGTGAGAGTTTTGCACTTGGTAGATGGGGATCAAAATGGTCAAAGAGGCCATTTGAAACTATTATAGTAGGATAGAGATAGATTTGATCTCATTTGGGCAATAATTCATGCAATGGGGTACTACTCCAACCCCAAGTTTTTGTTCTCTAATAGTTTCATAGATCCTAATGGTGAGGTTACGGAGAGCGTCTTTGCTAGAAATTTGACAAAAAAATAACCCAAAAGCTTTTTATAAGAGAAATAAGAAATAAAATTGTAAATATATAAATAAAAAATAGACCAAAGATTCCAAGAGATGTGCAAAATGCCAAGATGACAAATCTACGTTAAGAGCTCATAGAGAAAAGTTGTTGAATCAATCAGAATTACAAGCTAGGTAATGAGTATAAAAAGACTCAAGGAGAGGGTGGAGGTGGCAAGTTCAACCAATAGAGAGTGACCACCAAGCGGGCTAAGAATAGAAAATATAACTCCCTTGGAAAATACAACACCTCAACAACCCACTCACTTTGTTAACCTAAGCAAGCTTAATCAAATTGTAGGAAAAACCTAGGAAAAGGAAATAAAAACCTACTCTAACACCCCCTTAAGCATAGCTAAAGTGGGTGGAAACATGGGTCCTGATAAATGAAGTTTGATGAGGTACCATGTATAAAATCTCCCCCAAAGAGAAGAAGCACCCCACTCACAAAAGAAAAAGAGGCCCCCAAAAATAGAGAGAGAGAAACAGGACTAAGAAGCCCCACTCAAAGTGGACACCTGTTGCACCCCTAGCAAAGCTCACAAATACTTGCTTTTAGTGAAAGGTTAGGTAAAAATGTATGTGACTTGCTCTAATATCGAATAGTACTAAAGATCAATGATGTAATTATGACTCAGTTCTCGGATGTAGTGCATGTGTATCTCAATGTGTTTGGTCCTCTAGTGATGAACTAGATTCTTTGACATCTATATTGCACTTCGGTTATCACAAAAGTTTGTAGGCTTTTGAAATGGAACGCCAAACTCAGTGAGAATATTCTGAAGCCAAAGAGCCTCAATGGTAGCATTAACTGCTTCTCGATACTTAACCTCTACAAATGAAAGAGCAATTATAGATTGCTTGCTCAACCAACAAATTGGACCAAAACCACATGAGAAGAAATACCCTGAAGTAGACTTGCGATCCAAAGAATCGCCCACCCAATCTAAATCTACGTGTCCACCAAGTCAATATCCACACCCGCTACATACTAAATCTCATCACTACAAGTGCATTGCACATATTGGATTATCCTCTTGGTTACTTTCCAATGCAACTCATGGGGCTCCTACGTGAACCGAGAGACCAAGCCCATAGATTGTGAAAGGGCGAGCCTTGTGTGAGTCAAGTATATGAGACTCCCAACTAATTGGTGATACAAAGTAGCATCCACCAACAATGTAGAAAAGTGGACCTCAAGTTTTACCCCTAACAAAAATGGAGTTAGTGCAGGCTTATAGTCAGCCATGCAAAATCTAGATAGCATATAAAATTATACTTGGATTGTATAATGAAGATGACTAAGTGATCTCAATCCCCAAGAAGTAGTGCAGTGGACCAAGTCTAACATCAAAAATGGTCATGAAGAGCAGTTTTCATTGCTCAAATAGTGGATGAATGACTCCCTTTGATGAACAAGTCATCAACATAGAGAACCAAAAATGTGAGAATGCCATCCTACTATAGACATTCAAAACAAAGTGGCATCAAGTGAATACAAATAAAAGAAGAAAAGAGTCTATCTTGGTATACCAAGCCCAAAGGGCCTATTTGAGACCATAAAAGACTTTTGAGGACAACAGACAAGTGAGGAATCCTAAATGAACCCTTGTGGCTGCTCCATGTAAATCTCCTCCTAAAGGTCACTATGAAGAAAAACACTCTTCACATCCATCTTATGCACTTCCAAACAATGAGATGCAGCTATAGAAAGGACAAGTTAGATGGAGTCATTTTGGCAACTAGTGCAAAAATCTCAAACTAGTCAATCCCAAGAAGCTAGGACAATTTGTTGGAAATATTGGCATTGATGTCAAAGGTGTATGGCAAGATTGTTAGAATTATTATCATTGATGTCAAAGGAAGACTTCCGTGATGAAAAGATCGTTGATTGAAGACAAGGAATAATAAGATTTTGATTTAATTTATTTATGGCCGACCTCCATCTACTTATGGCAAAGCTAGATTTTAAAGGTAAAAATTAAAATAGAATATTAATTAAAGAGGCCGAACCCTTAAAGAAGTGTTATCTCCCATGGATGGCCGACCTCACATTAAATTAATATTTATCAAAGATGGCCGACCTACTTTGAAAGGTGAATTTAAATATTTAAAATAAATTTTATGCCAAATCTTGGCCAACCTACTTTTGGTAAAGTGCATGATTTGGATATAAATACAAGTTATTTTGGAGGTTAGATAGCAAGTTCTTCAATGAAAAATCATTCCTTTTAAGAGCAGAAATTAGGAGAAGAAGAGCATATTTAAGAAGAAAAGGAGCAGATTTATAGCAGACATTGTGCCTAATTTGGAACAGACTTGTAAGGCAGATTTATAGCAGACATCGTGCCTGATTTGGAGGAGACCTTTAAGGCAGATTTTTAGCAGACATTGTGCCTGATTTGGAGCAGACCTCTAAGTGCAGATTTGGAACAGGCCTAAGAGCTGATTTGGAGCAGAATTTGAATCAGAAATTGCATCATTTTGGAGCAGACTTGACCTTGAGCAAAGATATAAGGTATATTTGGACCAGAGATATGAAGCAGATTTGGAGCAAAGATTAAGGCAGAATTGAAGCAAAAATAAACAAAGTTAATAACAGACTTATGGCAGATTTGTAAAGGGAAGTGCATGCAGATTTGAGAAAGAAAGTGTATGACAGTGATTCTATCATTCAAGAGTAGATTTGTGAGAGAAAGATTATGTATATTCAGATTTTGCGAAAATAATATGTTCATCATCCATAGAAGGAGCAACATCCCAAAGGTGATATTTTGTAGAAGAGGTTGGTGTCTCTTGCTGAGTTGGTGCTCACTTGTGGGGATTGGTGTCTCCAGTGGGTTGGTCCCTACAAATCATTAAAGAGGTGATTGGTGTCTCCTGTGGGTTGGTTCCTACAAATTTTGTAAAATCTTATATAAGCAGTATTTTGTCATGGTTTTCTCCAGAAAGGGTTTCCACGTAAATTGTGTGTTCTTGTGTTGCATAATTGTTAGATTTTATGTGATTGCTATTTCTATGGTGGTTAAGTTTTGAAAAAGTAAAAGTTTGTCTTATACTGATTCACGCCCACCGCCCCCCTCCCCTCTCAGTGTAATTGTGTGCTCTTCAATTGGTATCAAAGCGAGTTCCTTTGAAAAGAGCTTAACCACTTGAAGGTAGATCTTGGAAGCACACATGGCTGAAGGATATGGATTTTCCTCAAGGCACCACTATTTGATGGAACGAATTATGCCTTTTGGAGCATAAAGATGGAGACTTAATTGAGTGCTCTAGGATATGATATTTGGTGATCAGTTGAAGATGGTTATACTCCTCCTACAACCCCAATAATGGATTAAGTTGAATAGAGGGCAAGTGAGAACAATGCCAAAGCCAAAAATGCAATCTTGTGTGGATTATCTGAATCGGAGTTTGTGAAGGTTATGCACTACAAATCGGCTAAGGACGTGTGGGATAAATTGAAAAATATATATGAAGGAGATGTTAGTTTTAGGATCAGAAATTAAATAAGCAGATATAGAACAATTTAAACAATTTGACACAGCATATACCCTGGGAAAACCCTTTAACTTGAGGGAGAAAAACCCAACAACAATATATCACTTATATATTGAATAATAACCAGCAATTTTCTTTACAATAAGGCCAATCACAAGGCCGAATATCAACACCTCACTTGATGCAATACAAGATAATGTCGATCTCGTTGTAGATGATAACTTCGACCCTCTTAAAGACTTTGATCTGCTGAAGGTAATGCTCGATCTCTTACTAAGTGCAAACTTGAATGATGATGAAAATGAATGATGGAATAAGAAGAGTGATCGCCTATATATACAAAGTGAATGTAACTTCTCCCAAGAGATGTGTCTCTTCTTCAAGAGGTCAGCCATCATGAAGAGTGGCGAATATCAAGGAGAGGTCGGCTATAATAACAAATATTGTTTAACATTTAAGTGAAGCGCCTCTTCACTAAAAGGTGTCTCCAATAAATTAAATAGCCGTTAGGCTATATTTTATTTATTGCTTTATGAAATTGTGGCTGGAAGTAGAGGCCCGCGCTATAAACATTAACACTCCCTCTCAGCTAGGGAGGAATACTTCCAAATATCCAATGTCATGGAGTCTCTCAACATGACATCTACAATGGCTACACCCATTTGTGGAAAAGAGCTCATCACAGAGTCAATCAACGTGATATCATCCATCATGGCTACTCCCATGTATGGAAAAGAACATGTGCACAAGTGCCCATCACGGAGTCACTCAACATGATGTCGTCATCTCAACATGACGTCCACCATGGCTACTACCAGAGGGTGGATAAACACAAGTACAAGAAAATCATCACGGAATCTCTCAACGTGATGTTGTCATGGAGTCACTCAACATGACATCCACCATGGCTACTCCCATAGGGTGGAAACAAGGGCTTTCACCTCAAATTTCTCTCACAAAGAAACATGCATTAACAAGGGCTTACACCTCAAATTTCTCTCACAGAGAAATATGCATTAAAGCAAATCATAGAAGATCACTGATGCTGAGTCTCCCTCTCAACTAGGGCTTCATTCTCCACAACTCCAAGCTTGTTTCGAAAGTGGACAAACTTTACTCTGGAGAGAGGCTTGGTGAGAATATTAGTCGTATGCTCATCAATACAAATGTATCTCAACTGGATAGCTTTCCTCAATACCATATCTCTGATATAGTGGTATTTGATCTCAACATGTTTTGTTCTGTCATGAAACACTGGATTGACAAAAAGCTTCACACAGCTTTGATTATCACAATGAATAACAGTCGGCTCCAATGATTGTCCAAACAATCCTGCAAGGAGCTTTCGAAGCCACACTGCTTCTCAGGCTACTACACATGCTGCAATATACTTGGCCTCTGCAGTGCTTAATGCCACTGATGACTACTTCCTGCTACACCAGGAAATCATCACAAATCCCAAACTAAAGCAACACCCAGAGGTGCTCTTCCAATCAGCTACACTCCTTGCCCAACCAGAATCAGAATATCCTTTCAGCTTTAGGTCTACACTGGAAGTATATTTCAAACCATATCCAACTGTGCCACACAAGTATCTCAGGATATGTTTAGCTGCAACTAGATGAATTTGTCTTGGTTCACACATGAACTGACTAAGTGCACTCACTGCATAGCAAATATCTGGTCTAGTATTGACTAGTTACATCAACAATCCAATCAACTACCTGTACATAGTAGGATCCACCAAATTTGAACTAGCTGCAAACTCACTTAGCTTCTTCAAATTAGTTTCCATCGGTGTAGACATGGATTTGCAATCCATCATACCAAATCTCTTCAAGATGTCTATTGTATACTTCCCTTGACTCAGAATGATCTCATTAGGCCTCTGCCATACTTCTAATCCTAGGAAGTAATGCATGTTAGTGTTTGGTAGCTTCGGGAGATATTTTCTCCTTAATTAAGGCTAGTGGCCTACATATTACAAATTATATTTTATATTTAATGTTGATATATTAGTAGCAGAGGCATCTTCTTTAAATAGCTGTTATGACAAGCTGGCTGACCCACATAAATTGTCTTATTCAAAATGGTCAACATGCAAAGTGTAACTGACATGCAATAGAATCTTCGGTCAAACATGCAAGAGAATCTTTGCATGAAATGTATTTGTAACTGATCCTAAAAATAGGCAATTATAATGCTCCTAGTGCATGCACATGCAAGTGACAATTCCCTATTTTGGGATTGATTCTTGCTTAAGTCAAGTGGTTATTTTCAAGGAGAGTTTGCTATCTACAACAGATTATTATTAAGTGCGAGTTTGTCTCAAGAGCAGATTGATACTTGAGTAGAAGGCTGAGATAATTGTTAGCAGATTGCTTCACTCAATTCTGTATTTGCATCAGATTATGGTGCTTTGTGTTGGCCTTCTTATCAGCCTATTGTAAAAGTGACATGCTTGTTGAGATTCAATATACAAGAGACATATTTGTGGCTGGGTTTTTCTCCCTCGAGAAGGAGGGTTTTCCCAGGATATATGTTGTGTTATATTGTTCATTTCTTCATGTGTTTGTGTTGCATTTTCTGCTTTCTATTAAATCTGATCATAAAAACTAACATGGTATCAGAGCGGGTTTCTAAAAAGACCTGATCAGATTTGGGTTGACTAAGCCTATTGTTGATTGTGTAAATCAAGACATCAAGTCTATTGTATCTTGGCCACTACTTGTTGTGGTTGATATGAGTTAAGTAGGTTATAGTCACTTCAGGAAGGATAGACGTCTGAGCCTTTGCAGTTGCATATTCACTATGAGTTGGTATAGTTGCTGATTATAGAGCATCATCATAAATATATCTGGCACAGGACTTCTCCCCAGGAGATATGTGAGAAGGAACTGTTGTTTTAAGCAAAGTCAACATTCAGGAGCAGAATTAATGCTCACATGAACAGACCTAAGGGAAAGATAAGTGCAGACCTGAAAAAGTGTTTAAGTACAACAGTTAAGGAAATTTTGATTTCAACGAGATAAGTATTTCCTGTTTAAATAATGTTCATGAATTTTTTATGTAGTTATTAATTCATGCTATAACATTGAGATAGTGAAACATGTATGATTCTAGCTTTGATACTTCTTCTGGATAGTTTAAACTATTAGTAATCTCTCTCTAAATGCTTCCAGGACAGATTGAGGAGCAAGAGGGTGATGAGAGATTGCCTAGAGAAGAAGAGCTTGAGGCATCCTGTGAGGAATTCATGCACGCTGAAGAGATAAACTTAACTGGAGACATCTCTTGAAGACGAAGAACCTATTCAAGTTGTCTTTGAGATCAGTTTCTTCGAAGAGGAGGAATTTACATTCAGAGGGAGTTTGACAATTCATTAGAAGCAACCTTGAACGAGGAGGTCAGAAGGTTGATGCAAGTACTTGGAGCTTTAGAGGGAGTTTCATCATCATGGAGATCTGTTGTTAATGCATTTTCCTCTGCGACGGAGGAATTTGAGGTGAAAGCCCTTGTTAATGCATTTTCCTCTGAGACGGAGGAATTTGAGGTGAAAGCCCTTGTTAATGAATTTTCCTCTGAGACGGAGGAATTTGAGATATCAGCCCTTGTTAATGCATTTTCCTCTGAGATGGAGGAATTTGAGGTATCAGCCCTTGTTAATGCATTTCTCTCTGCGAGAGAGATTTGAGGTATCAACCCTTGTTAATGCATTTCTCTCTGCGAGAGAGATTTGAGGTATCAACCCTTGTTAATGCATTTCTCTCTGCAAGAGAGATTTGAGGTGTCGGCCCTTGATAATGCATTTCTCTTTGCGAGAGAGATTTGAGGTATCAACCCTTGTTAATGCATTTCTCTCTGCGAGAGAGATTTGAGGTATCAGCCCTTGTTAATGCATTTCTCTCTGTGAGAGAGATTTGAGGTGTCAGCACTGGTTAATGCATTTCTCTCTGCGAGAGAGATTTGAGGTGAAAGCCCTTGTTTCATTCTCTGGGAGTAGCCATGGTGGACGTCATGTTGAGATGACGACATCACGTTGAGTGTCTCCATGATGAGCTCTTTCCACAAATGGGTGTAGCCATTGTGGGCGTCATGTTGAGAGACTCCATGACGTAGATTTCTGGAAAATATCTCCCTAGCTAAGAGGGAGTGTTAGTGTTTGGTAGCTTCGGGAGATATTTTCTCCTTAATTAAGGCTAGTGGCCTACATATTACAAATTATATTTTATATTTAATGTTGATGTATTAGCAACAAAGGCATCTTCTTTAAATAGTTGTTATGACAAGCTAGCTGACCCACATAAATTGTCTTATTCAAAATGGTCAACACACAAAGTGTAACTGACATGCAATAGAATCTTCGGTCAGACATGCAAGAGAATCTTTGCATGAAATGTATTTGTAACTGCTCCTAATAATAGGCAATTATAATGCTCCTAGTGCATGCACATGCAAGTGATGATTCCCTATTTTGGGATTGATTCTTGCTTAAGTTAAGTGGTTATTTTCAAGGAGAGTTTGCTATCTACAGCAGATTATTATTAAGTGCGAGTTTGTCTCAAGAGCAGATTGATACTTGAGTAGAAGGCTGAGATAATTGTTAGTAGATTGCTTCACTCAATTTCTGTATTTGCATCAGATTATGGTGCTTTGTGTTGGCCTTCTTATCAGCCTATTGTAAAAGTGACATGCTTGTTGAGATTCAATATACAAGAGAAATATTTGTGGCTGGGTTTTTCTCTCTCGAGAAGGAGGGTTTTCCCAGGATATATGCTATGTTATATTGTTCATTTCTTCATGTGTTTGTGTTGCATTTTCTGCTTTCTATTAAATCTGATCATAAAAACTAACAATGCATGTATCCAAGATCCTTCATCTCAAATTCAGAAGCTAACTCCTTCTTGCATTTGATAATGAGATATTCTACTCCAGTAAGAAATAGATCATCAACATAAAGAACCAAGATTAATGCCTCACCATCAACTACCTTAAAGTATAGGTTTGAATCAGCATCATTCTTGGAGAAGCCCAAGCTCATCAAGTATCGATCAATCCTCTCATACCAAGCACGAGGAGCCTGCTTAAGGCCGTACAAAGCCTTTTTCAATTTACAAACATGAGACTCCTTCCCATGAATCGCAAAGCCATCAAGTTGCTCAATGTATACCTCTTCTTCAATTACACCATTAAGGAATGTTGTCTTCACATCCATCTGATGTAACTTCCATCCTTTAGCTGCTACAATAGCAATGATAGTCCTGATGGATGTATAACGAGCAACCGGAGCAAAGGTTTCTTCATAATCTATTCCCTCTTTCTGAGAGAATCCTCTAGCCACAAATCTAGCCTTGTACTTTTCAATGCTTCCATCAGCCGCATGCTTGATCTTGTAAAGCCACTTAGAAGATACAACAGATTTCCCTTCTGGTCTTAGTACAATATCCCAAACATCATTCTTGATGATAGATTGATATTCTTCAGCCATAGCATCTCTCCATACTTGCTGACTTGAGGCTTCCTCAACACTGGAAGGCTCAGATTCAATAATATGACTCATTAATGCAACATAGCTTGGAAACTTCTGTGGTCTTTTGTTTTCTTTGAATGTTCCTCTAGGAGCTGCAAACTTTTCTACCTCCTACATTGTTTGCCTAGCCCATAAAGGTCTCTTTCGACCTATAACAATGTCTCTTGGCCCATAAGTTGGTTCCAAAGGCTCAGCTAGATCACCATCTTCTTTTGGTTCAGTAGACTCCCTCTGAATCTCTAGAGTATGATCAACTTCCATGTCCTAAGGAGTCTCTTGGTCTTCATTATCTATCTCCATGTGTGAACCTTTAGATCTTTTGAATGCAACATCTTCCTCAAAAGTGACATCCCTGTTGATCTCTATCTATTTCTAACTTGGAATGTAAATCCTGTAGGCTTTTGAAGATTCACTATAGCCCACAAATATTCCTTTCTTGCCAGAAGGTTCTAACTTAGTCCTTTTATCTTTAGGCACATGAACATACACAGGACAACCAAAGATTCTCAAGTGACTAAGCTCAGGCTTCACACCTATGAAGGCTTCTTCAAGAGTCATGTTCTCCAAAATACGATGAGGGCTCTGATTCTGAACGTACACTATAGTTCTAGATGCTTCTGCCCAAAGGAAGGTTTGCAAGTCTTGATCATGGATCATAGCTTTAGCTGCCTCAACAATGGATCTATTCTTCCTTTCTGCAACACCGTTTTGTTGTGGATTGTAAGGGACACAAAACTCCCTCTTAATCCCTGCCTCGATACAAAAGTTACAAAAGCCTCCAGAGATGTATTCTCCACCATTATCAGATCTTAGAACTTTGATCCTCTTCCCGGACAAGTTCTCTACTTGAGCCTTAAATTCTTTGAATTTCTCAAGTACATCTTCAGATTTCTTAGTCTTTAAGAAATAAATCCAAGTCTTTCTAGAGTAGTCATCAATAAAAATTACATAATACCAAAAACCACTCAAAGAAGCAATAGACATTGGACCACACAAATCAGAATGAACAAGATCTAGAATACATTTAGATCTACTTTCACTACTATGAAAAGGACCTTTAGTATTCTTACCCAATGTGCATCCTCGGCAAGTACCTTCATGCTCCTAACTGAGTTTTGGAAGGCCAGTCACCATCTTCTACATGGATGGAAGAGCTCTGAAATGGAGGTGAGCAAGTCTTCTATGCCAAAGCTCACTTGAACTAGTAGAATCATGTAACAATACCTACATTGGACGAATGGAAAGTCTATAAAGACTCTCTTGCCAAACACCAATCACTCGGGCTGTCTTGATGCTAGAGTTCTTTGGCCAAGCAAGAAATTTTCCCTCAGAAAATGCAACTTGATATCCCTTGTCCTCCAAGGCTGAAATTGATACAAGGTTCCTCTTGATGCCTAGGACAAATAACACATCGCTCAAATGAAGAGAGATGTCGGAATCTAGGTGAAGAGAGGAGGCTCCAGCACCTTTCACAAAATAGCATGCATCATCTCCAATTATGACTTGAATGTTGGTATCTCTCTCCACCAAATCTGAAAGATGTTCTCTAAATCCAGTAATGTGATGAGAGGAGCCACTATCAATCAACCATGTGCTACTATCGGTTGGAACATTGCTTGATAGGACTGAGATAAATAGAAATCCACTTGAATTGTCTCTTGAATCCTTCTGAGGAGAGACCTCATCCATATTTGCGGTGGTAGCATGTTGTTTTGGTCTAGTTGCACAATCTCTCGCATAGTGACCATATTATAGAAATAACTTGTCTGCATGAGAGATAACGCTGCTTATAGAAATCTGATCACGATCTTGCTTAAACCCACTCTGATACCATGTTAGTTTTAGGATTAGAAATTAAATAAGCAGATATAGAACAATTTAAACAATTTGACACAGCATATACCCTGGGAAAACCCTCCAACTTGAGGGAGAAAAACCCAGCAACAATATATCACTTATATATTGAATAATAACCAACAATTTGCTTTACAATAAGGCCAATCACAAGGCTGAATATCAACACCTCACTTGATGCAATACAAGATAATGTCGATCTCCTTGTAGATGATAACTTCGACCCTCTTTAAGACTTCGATCTGCTGAAGGTAATGCTCGATCTTTTACTAAGTGTGAACTTGAATGATGATGAAAATGAATGATGGAATGAGATTAGTGATCGCCTATATATACAAAGTGAATGTAACTTCTCTCAAGAGATGTGTCTCTTCTTCAAGAGGTTGGCCATCATGAAGAGTGGCGAATATCAAGGAGAGGTCGGCTATAATAACAAATATTGTTTAACATTTAAGTGAAGCGCCTCTTCACTAAAAGGTGTCTCCAATAAATTAAATAGCCATTAGGCTATATTTTATTTATTGCTTTATGAAATCGTGGCTAGAAGTAGAGGCCCGCGGCTATAAACATTAACAAGAGACAAGAAGGTTAAGAAGGCTAAGCTTCAAACCCACAGGAGACAATTTGAGAGCTTGAAGATGAAGGACGAAGAAGATATCATTGCCTATCTACTTCGCATGGATGAAATCATCAACACTATTTGTGGTCTTGGAGATATCCCTAGATGGAATTTCCAATGATGGAGAGGAAGGTTTTCGTCCTCAAATCTGTGAGTAGAAATCAAAGAGGGCTTTCATCCTCCAACATCACCAATGAGCCAAGGGTTTTCATCTTTGGTTGTGAAATTGAACACAATGATCAAATTCAGAAAAAGGTTAGTTTGCAAAATAAAGACAAGATAAGATGCTCAAATTAATCCAAACGCCTCCTTTATGTAGCACTCCAAAATGGGCCTATGAACCCAATTTCCTTAAGTATTTAAAAATACTTTTTATTTTATTTTTATTTTTAAGTATTTAAAAATATTTCTTATTTTAATATTAGCGTTTAAAACACTTTTTATTTTAATAATAATATCATTAAGTTGCCCCTTAAATTAGAAATCACCAAGCCCAACTTAAAATAACATTTTTAATT
Source organism: Sequoia sempervirens (assembly GCA_007258455.2). NCBI lineage: Eukaryota > Viridiplantae > Streptophyta > Pinopsida > Cupressales > Cupressaceae > Sequoia > Sequoia sempervirens. The sequence goes on along the minus strand of VDFB02049217.1, from coordinate 8,650,112 downwards.
ATTTCCCTTGTTTTAGCTTTTAGCCTACGGGAAATGGGAATAGGCTAGAGATCTTCTCCATGTCTCTATTTCCAAAAAGGGGACATGACAAGAGACATGAAGGAATGCACCCATGGCTTGCATATGCATAGTTTAAAAATTAAAACAATCTGTCTCCATGCTTGATGCCAACCTTGATAAGGCATGAAATTGATTTTAAAAGCTTTGTTGGTAAGAGGGTTGCAAGGCACTAAGAAGAAATATCAAATATCGTGTATAAGAGTGGTGGAAACAAATGTAAGTCCAACTAATCAAATATCATGTATATGTGTATAAGAGGGATGGAAGCTTTTTTCCATCCCTTATTTTGCAGTAAGGGATGGAAAAAAGGGATTTCTATTCATAATTATTCCATTTTGATTAATGTTTGTTAATTGTTTGCATTTATAGAGAGATCAACTTGCCAAACATAACCTTAGTTTAGTTTGGGTTTTTTAGTAACAATGTGTGGTCAAGTGAATAGACATTGTGTTAGTCCAACTAGTCAATAAATTGGTATGTCCTCCCCTAGCCTTTGGCTATATATATATATATGGAATCACTGTGGATGATTTGTGGCATTCTACAGGCTTGAAAATAATTCATCTCAATATAGTGACCAGACCTCAAATCATGTCTACTAATCATTGATGTGAGGGAACCAAGTTGGTAACTATTCATTGTCAATGTCATCTCTAGCTCCAAATAAGCATTAATATGTTTTAAGACTTTAATGTTTATTTATTGACTGGTGTTCAGTTATTAACTTGGTTAATACATTTATGACTGTATCTCAATGAATCTGCCCGAGTTATTAATCTCAATCGGATCAAGAGATGTATATAAATCAGTTGTTGAGACAAGGTAGTACTGAGGAAGAACAATTTCTCTATCAGATATCTCTTCAGTACATTTTCCTTTTTCAATTGTGAAATATTTAATCTCTAAGTTTTAACAAAATCGTTGTCACACAAATAAAACAGGAAGATGTAAATGAATATAAGAAATCTGTTAAGGGCTGAATGCGGTTTCATGTTTTTTGAGATTCTTAAAGGCTAAATACCAATCAACGACATTTTGCTGTATTAGTGTATTGGATAATGCAATGCTTTTGTAAAAGTTAAAAACATAATGACCTACAACGAGATAAAATGAATGAAACACTGCTAACTTATAATTTGTAGCCCAGAAAACATGTGAATCAAAGAAAATCCAACCTAGTTTCTACATAAATTTTCAACACTCACATACTTGTGTTTTACCACTTCCAGCTGGACCAACCACTTCTGTAACTGCACCAAAAGGAATACCTCCACATAAAGCATTATCTAGACCACTTAAATGTGTTTGAAAATGGCCATGCGATGGCTCATTTATGATGTGATCCTTCACGACTGAAAGAACCTGGAAATCAAATACCAGCAAGTCTTATTTACTTATATCTAAAAGAATGGCCCTAATGTCTGCCCATACATTTTATGTTTTGTGTGCATTGCAGAACATCAAGCATACTTCTGACCCTAAAATGAATAAAACAACTCTTTCACAATTCTTCTGTTCCATCAAGTATGGCTAAGAGTAAAATTAGATTATGAAAACAGTACTGTGCAAATATCATTACTTTTACTGATACTTCAGAACAAAAATGCAATGTTATACAATATATGCCACCCAACACATCAGCAGATACTTCTGTAACAACAACTACAACAGTTGATCCCTTGATCAGACAAATAATTTATATTGAATACTTACAGTGCGGCAAGGTGGGCATGCAATTTCGCTAATTCGAGTTACCGCTGCAGATACTGCATCTAGTGACACATCTAATAGCTCCATTAGTTCCAACTCTGTTTTACACAAGGCATCCTGCAACATATGCTTTATAAGAAAGGAATTGAATATGACCTTATGGCAGTATGGTTAGTCCTTAATTCTTGTATAACAAAGGAAACCCTCAATTCACATGACTTGCTACATATTCATCAAACTAATTGATCCATCCATCATTCATCATTGTATAAAACAACAAAAATTATACAGCATGTGCAAGCATTAGAGATTTGAAATTTTAACAGTTAAATTTTGAAACATCAAACCAAATTTTCAACTAGTTAACAGATAGCAAAATATAAGAGAAAAAGTACTGCAATCAAAAAAATAATCAGTAATCTGCCAAGACATAACTGAATCATATAGTGTGCCATGTTTAGTGGTAAGTTGGAGCCATTGCCTTGATGATGAGTTGGATTTAGTCCTTTTTGGGTGTGCTCCCACTTTTAAAGAAAATGTATTAATATAGGCCACACTTAGACAACATTGGGTGCTCCCAGGGAATTTCAAGGAAATATGAACATCTCAGATGTGGCTTTTAAGAATAAAGGTGCTCCAAGCTTGATGATACATTCCATGCATTCAATTTACAACAGGGTACCCCTGTTCATGGGGTTAAAAGTAAAGTTGTGCTACGTAGTAGTCAATTATGAAAGAGACCTCCCAAGGGATTCTTAAAGCTAAATATGTGTTTGAAAATGGCCATGCGATGGCTTTTGTTTGCATACCTCTATGAGAAATAAACAATCACTCACCTATTGAAGAAGTTTGTATAGAGGTTCATTGAATCCTCCAATTCGGGTGTAAATAAATTTAGGATATTGTATGAAGTAACTCCCAAATTGAGTCATCAAATTGGCTGCTTCTTGGGAGATTTTGACTTCATGGTTGCCTTCCAATTCCCTAACAGTTAGCATGGTGAAAGCATCATTTGACCTTTTGAAGTGTTTATTGCTGATTTCCAATTGGAGCTAAGGGTAATGATCATAAATTTGCATTGTGTTATCATAAACACCTTGTGTTTGCAGCTTTGGCCATGCTTTCCTACTCACAATTATGTAGAAAAAATATGAAGACATATAAAAGAATTGGTTTGTAGGCAAGTTCACTAATTGCTCATGCAAGTTGTAATGTCCCCATTTTACGACATCCTCTTTCAGTTGGGTTGATTCTGATACACTTACTATTTTTAGTAAGTGTTATTTTTAGCAGGGGGTCTAGTGCTATGCTTCTATCCTTAGCAAGCCCTTTCGAGCTCCTTAGTTTCTCTCTGGCTTAAATTTTAAGGTGCCACTTACTATTATTAAGACTTTCTAAAAATAGTAAGTTATCCAAGGTTAGCTGGACCCAGTCAAAGTTATCTCTCGGCAACATTTCTCAATGGAGGCATCAATTTCTCTCCAGTTTGAGCCCTTGGATCAATACTTGCTATTTTAAGTACTTACTAAAAATAGTAAGCCTATTTGGGAATACTGGACTTGATAAGGCTCGTCGTTACAGCATTTTCAATTGACAAAGTTACTTTGATAAAATCATTTAAAAATTGAATTAAGCCTCGAAATGTGTGCTTAATTAAAGTGACTTTATATCTTTTAATTTAAGGGGACATAAGGGGGACACTTAAAAAGTGACCATGGATGCCTAGTTCAACAACTTCAAGTTGTTATTAAAAGTAATATCAAATTATATTATTTCTCCTCTTGGGCGCCCATGTTTATGAAGGAAAGTATTAAAATTAAATTAAAATCAAATGTTTGAAGATTGGCATGGGTTTTAGGGTTGTTGTTTGACCTCATTGAGAGGTTTCTCATAAAAAGGTTGCACGGCTTTCCTTTCGTTATGTTTTTTGGATATGAATCTTGGTCGTGCATTCTCTTGGAGCTTTGGAAGCTTGAGGATTTGAACCACACTTTGCTGAGACGAAAACCTCATCAAAGATCCCTTCTTCGTGTGCGAAAGACCACATCAAGAAGGACTATTGGAGGCTTCACACGGGAGCTTCATTTGTGCTTCAAAGTTGTAGATTCAGACTTTTGAGATGAAGATTTTTTTATCATTTTTGAAGTGGGATTGAGATTTTTTGGCTTATGATGACATTGCATCGATTTGGTGAAGTTTAGTGGCTATTTTGGTGAGATTTTATAAATTTTTGGCCATTAATATTCAAGGCCTGAACTCATATTTCTACTCATATCTTTGAGAAGGATTTTTAAATCAAAATGGGTATTTAACCTTTGGATTTCTCTCTCAAGGGCGCTTCTATCAAGCACAAGAACGAATGTTTTAGTGAAGCCTTTGTTTTTTTAAAGGGAGGTTGACCTTCCCAAGTGGTACAACCTTATGGGTGTGGAGTACAAGGTTCTTGTAGAAGCCGGTAAAGCTATTTGGTGAATCACCTTTGAAGACTCTCTATTGGGTGTTGGGACATCATCAAGCAAGGGCTTGCTGGTTGGTTCTTGGACAGATCGAACCTCTCTCAGGGGTGGCCATGTTGTGGAGAAAGAACTCAATTTATTGAATGCTGGTTTGTCTTTTTCAATGACCATCTAAAGTCTGGTTTTTAACTGTTCTTGGCATTGGGGAAGAGTGGGATAAAGGTGAAAGCTTGATGTCGTACGTGGCTTTGAAGAGCTTCAGGTGTTGCTGTTACAAACTTTATACCAGGTCTGAAAATAACAAAGAAACACCGTTAATTCCTATTATCAGTGTTTGTAATCTGCTCCATATATGATCAATGAAACTCTAATTTAATGAAGGGATTGATAGTTATTTCGAGCAAGTTGCTTGTTTGCTTCATTTGCATTTATTTATATCATTTGGTTTCAATTCATCATGAATGGCACGTGTGAAAGAAACAACAATCAAACCTGAAACAAACATAGAAAACCTCATACAACAGTTTGGAAGAATCTTGGAAAAAAACAAACAAAAAAAATTTGAGGGTTGATTATTACAATGGTATTAGAGCTAAAACAATCCTGCCAACCACTTGGCATAAATTTCTATGAGCCAAAGTGATAGAGAAAGGAGGTATTTAGAAAGGAGTAGGAGAAGGGAAGAAAGTTTTTGGGAACATTGATCATCCTCTAAAGAAGGGCGGCATTCAAAAACATTATCCAATAGGTCTTCTAACACAGGAAACATGGGAGATAGGGGTGGAGAAGGTGATAGGAATGTTAGGAATAAGAGGAATGAGAGGAATGAGGAACCTCCAGACAAAATGGCAATCTTACTTGACACCTTGGTTAGGGGACAGATGAGGGCAGCCCAACAAGTCCAAGAGACTAATGACAGGTTAGAAAATTTGATACAGAGAATGGATCAAATGGGTCAAGGAAATAGGGTAGGACAGCAAGGACTTGGTAACTAAGGAGCTTTGGCAAGGCCTCTTATGCCAAACTTTCCACCGAGAGTAGAAGCACCTGTGAATCCTAAGCTTACTTTGTTGGAATAGCAAGATCAGTTTAAGCAAGATTCGCTCGATGTAGGGGCTGGTTTCCAGATGGATATATCTCTCAGAGACTACATTGACTTGAAAATGAGACACTCTAACCATAGGGGAAATAGGGACCAGCAAAATGAGCTACAAAGGAAGGTTGGGAAACTTACACTTCCTTATTTTGATGGGTCCGGGAAGATGGCAGCAAGGGCATGTGTACAAAAACTTGATACCTACTTGTTGTAACCTTTTCACACATTGCCCCATTGCAAATGGGGACCCCCTAATTTTTGCTTCGTTCGAGTCTTTTGGCTTTGCTTTTGGGTCGTTTTGTCGTTGTCTCTCTTTCTTCTATCTGTCTTTCCGGGGATGTGCCCGTCTAAATTAAAATTTTGGTTAAGTCTATAGAATTAGGGTTTGCATTTCTCACGTCAGTTTGAGGTCAAATCAAGTTTGGCTATTGAAGTCTAAGACTAACATTGTTGTCAGGAGGGCTACAAACAAGTTTCCACTGAATTTTCACCAAGTTCCGGCAACTTACTATTTTTAGTAAGTACTTGATTTGCGGCATTTTCTCAGCACAGTTGAAATTCTAACCAATACACTGCATTCTAAGCACCTTGAGCTATTTGCCTGCAAATTTTGAGTTGGAACGGACGAATTGCTATTTTTAGCAATCTGGGCTTCAGAAGCAGATTTTAGGGTTTATATGCAAAGTTCTTCAATGCATGTAAAGAGCCTTGCAAAATCTGCTCTAAAATTTCTGTATGACTTCCCGGAATTAAGTCCAATGCTTGGTATGCAACTGTATAATTTGGTTTTTCGTTAATGTTTGCTTGTTTGATTTGAAGGGAGCTCGTTTGTGTGTTGTTAAAGCTGCTGTTAAATATGTCCTGTTACCACTGCAGTGTGCCTTGTCAAATTTGTGTACTTAGGTTCTGGTTTTCTGCCACAAATATTTCTGTCTACACTTCCCTTGCAACCTTGGTTCTACTGGGAATGCTTTCAGTTTGATTTGTTTGATTTATAGATGATGCCAAGATGTTTTTGAGGGCTTCCCCAACAAGTATCTGATTAGTCCTGCAACAAAGACACTATACAAGATATTTTGTATTTTAAATACACAAGGGGGAAGGTTATGTGTGCAAATAATCACATACAGCTAATAGACACTTAACATATGACCAGCAGCCAAACTCAGACTTCATTATAATGCTTATGACATTAAATATAACTTGCTACTAGGCTGTAAATGCTGTGAGATGTTTACAATGCAAAAACCAAACTCGGAGAATGTGAGATACCGTTACCATTGTCTAGCAACATCAAATGCTATTAACTCCATGACTGGTTACAATATTTTATGCTCAGAAATATGTACTAGCTTCAGCCTATGCTCAAAATAATCAGACAGCTCATCAACAGCGATGCAATGCAGGCTAAGCAGTGGTGTAACACAGTGCATGTATGTTTATATCAAAAAAGAACAGCAGGGAACATACAAGAATTGAATATCATTCTGAAATTCAGAAGTTTATAGATAGATATTGACTGCCCAGACCTGGTATGGGCGCTAGCTTGACATTAGAGGTCTCCTGTTAAGTTGATCCATCAAAACTTCTGCACCCAGCTTCAATAATCAGTAGCACACACCTGGAGACGTTCAGCTAGCAGCCACTGACAAGCAGCAACCTGGATATGGTCATTCTCCAACAATAAATTCGTTCTTCTTGACAGCGAACTCAGGGATCTCTAAAAAAACGCGCATTCTTTAAGTGCCTTGCTGGAAGGAACGTGGTTAGGGATTTAAGGTAAAGCCACGCCTCTGAATGCACACACGAAAGTTCCCAAAAAACGCCACCAATGCTGCGCGACTAACACAGGAAATAAAGCAAGAAAATGTGAAGTCGAGCTCAGACCTTCGTGTGCTTAGTCTCTACAAGACGTCTCCCACTTCGATTCTTCAAAAAACCAGATTTATTCTCCAAGACCAAGATCGAACCAGCTAGGTGATGATCTTACACATCCGAAACTGGTCTGCAAACTCGCCAAAACCCTAAGCGCGGCCGCTTGAGTTCTCCCGTGAAAGATGAGTTCATAAAAGGTCAAAGGTGCGAATGAGTTCTTCCAAAATCCCTTTTGTATTTCTATCATGCCCTATAAGTGGCGAATTTCCTTCTTTTAATTTGCTTCCAAAATATTAAAGTGACTTATTTTATTTCCTTTAAATTGCTCACATAAAGTTTAAGTGACTTCCCAAAGTCCAAACTTTTAAATATCCGCCCTTAGTCACTTTTATCATTTAATAAAGTCACTTAGCAAAAGATTTAATTAATTATTTAGTATTACCTTTAGAAAACTTAGGTAATAACTAAACAATTAAATAAACGACTCCCTTTTTCCACCAATTGCCTTCAAGAGTTAAAAGGCAACGAAGCAATCAGAGAGCTAGGTGGGAGGGGACATTACAATGCATGTCTGGAGATTCTTTCTAGGCTTTTTGAAACTTATGCAGTGATATAACATGCAAAATGAGACGATGACTTTCAGTATTCAGCCTTTAGAGGCTATTTTTAGGGTTTGCATGTTGAAGTTTTCAGCGCATGTCAGCATATTCCTTGTGGGTTTTTCGAGGGCTTCGCGGCAGTATAACATGCAAACTAGGATCAGGACTTTTTCAGAAGCTGCCTTCGGAGGCTATTTTTAGGGTTTGCATGTCAGAGTTTTCAGCGCATGTCAAGTGATTCTTTATGGGTTTTTCAAGAGCTACGCAGTGATGTGACATGCAAAGCAGGATGATCAGTTTTCAGGGACTTACTATTTTTAGCAAATCCACTCTGACAGCTCCCTCCCAACGCATTAGTATCACGATCAAAGCGAAGCGCAACAAAAACAGAGTCAAACGGAGGTCGTTTGATATAAATGCAAGTCAAATTAGGGTTTCCAGCTTCGAGACCCAAAATGAGGGGTAAAATGCTAGAATTTTCGAAAACCGGTGTATCCCACTGTGATCAGCATCTTTCAAGCTATCCATCGGTAAAATTTGAAGGCAATCGGAGCACTTACTATTTATAGTAAGGCATTCCAGAAACTAGCTAAAAATAGTAAACCAGCAGTAGGGCCCAGTGCGAACGGGCAAGACATCCGATGAGGAGCACGTCATTCAAATTTCAAGTCAAACGGAGTTGTGGAGGTCATGAAATCAAGCAATTGCTATAAATAGTAAACCACCTTCAGAAACATGCTATAAATAGCAGGTCAGCTCGAGATGGCAGTGTGAATAGGCTAACTAGGTCATGAGGATCTTGTGGTTAAAATTTCAAATCAATCCGATCTCCAGAAGAGGGAAAATCAAAGAGCTTACTAAATATAGTAAGGCATAAGCTGGCTGGTGAAGATGAGAAAAACGCCTAAGTGTTGAAAATATCCTTCACCACCCCTGAAATGCGCCCAAGAAGAAGCTGGCAAGAGGATAAAAGTTTTCAAGTGTTGAAATTCCTGCTCATACCCCAAAATGCGCCCTCAAGCTGGCAGGAAGCTAAGAAATTTTCTAAGTCTGGAGTTAAATCTTGCTTGACCCCCTAAATGCGCCCTCAAGCTGGCAAAAGTTGGAAAATTTTCAAAGTCTGGAGATAAGTCCACTGCCACCCCAAAAATGCGCCCAAGGAGAGAAAGGTTGATAGAAAAGTTTCAAGGCGTTGAAGTTTGTCCACCTCCCTATGCCAAATGCGCCCACTTCACAAGCATAAGATGGAAAAGGATTCTAAGTGTTGAAGTTCTTCATCACATCCAAAATGCGCCCACCTCAAGGAGAAAGTGAAAAATTCTAAGTATTGAAGATAAGTCCACCTCCACCCTTCAAATGCGCCCTCATGCTAGGAAGGTGTTTTAAAAAAAAGTCTAAGTCAAAGACTTAAGTCCTCCTTGATACCTAAAATGCGCCCATGCAAAGTAAAAGGTGGCAAAGGCATTGGAATAAACTTAAGTCCACCTCCCTATGTGAAATGTGCCCAAATGAGGGTGAAGACAAGTGAAGATTCCAAGGCGTGGTGCATGCAAAGTAGAAAAATCCAAGGCGTGTGCATGCAAAGTGAAAGATTCCAAGGCGTTGTGCATAAAGAGAATATTCTAAGTATAGGAAATTTGAAGTCCAACTCCCCATATGCGCCTTGATTGGAAGGGGTGACTACAGAATAATCTAAGTATGGTAAACTTGAAGCTTGCCACCTCTATTTGCGCCTGGACTGAGAGATAAAGTGAAAATATTCTAAGGCATGGAAATTAATTCCTCTTAGACATGCAATATGCGCCCAAGTCCAAAATGATTCTAGAAGAAGGTTAATAAATTCCTCCACCCCAAGCTAAATGCGCCTAAAGTGAAGAAAGATGGTGGGGAATAAAATGCTAAGTATTCAAAATTCCTTCCAGACCTCCAAATGCGCCCATTTTCATTGAGACAATAAAATTTTTCTAAGGCATAAAATTCCACCTCTAGAGGAAATTACGCCTAAGCTTGACAAGGGTGATGAAATTTTCTGTGGCAGGGATGAATTGGCTATGAAATATGTCGGGAGGTGCCAGCTTCATGAAGTTGATGAAGATTGTCAAGACAGAGCAAGAAAATTCACCCGGATGTGAAGAATAAGAATGGACTTTGATTGACAAATATTTTTCTAAGGTTGAAATTCAAAAAAATTAAATGTACCCCTTCGTTTGGAGACACATGAATTTGGTGCTTTCTGAAGGAAATTTTCTTCTGGGTACTGGACATCTTCGATGAGGAATTGATTTCAAAGTCTTCCACAGCTTGCCAAGGATTCCGAGGTGAAGATTTTTGATGGGCACAGGATTGATGAATTTCCTAAGGAAAATTTGAAAAAAATTCTAAGGCAAGGAATAAAATGTGTTAAAATGCCTTGGCGGATGAATTTGAAGTTGGGTGCCTAGATAATTTTTTATCAAATTCCTGATGAAAACATTTTGTTCGATCCAGAGTTGGATGAAATGTCAGAGTGAACGCCTCAGCTGGAAAAGTGAAGAAGATGCAGTTGAAGCTGGCACTTTCAAAAGATGATTTTAAAATGCATCTCTTAAATACGCCCTTGAGGAAGTTGAAAATTTGTCTAAGGCATTGAAGTATGATGTACAAGTGTTATATGCCCTAGCCTACAGATGTTGAAAAATCATGAAGAAAGAAAAGTTGGCTAGAGAAAAACGATGAACCCTTGGAAGTTAAAACATGAAAATCAGGTAAGTAAGGTGAGTTTATATGATGAAGTGTTCTGATGCTCTTCTCCTTGCTTGTTTTGCAAGGTGAACATCAAGGCCAAGGCATGATAACTTGTGGGATGAAGCGAATACTTGGAGAAAGTGGCTAAGTGTTGAGACCTAGTATGTGCCCAACTCAGGTGGCAAAGAAGAAATGGATGGAGGAAAAAATGGAAACCCAAGCAAGTACTTCAAAGTTGAAGAACAACATCAAGGAGAAAAATCATTGTCGAGCAGGAGAAAGAGGTTGTCGCCTTGGAGTCAAATCGAGAACGTGCCTGTCGTACTAGTCCAAGAAGTTGAAGCAGTGTGAACACGTCTATGAACAGGAATCTTCTAGAGGACGGTGGACATTAATTGTTCATTTATTACTCCACTCCTCTTTTTAGGGTTAGGGCTGAGGTGGCACAATTTGGGCCATTCATTTGATTGTAATCTGAGTCGTCCGTTGGACTTGGCCAGCTATATAAAGGGGCATCCCCCCTCATTTGTACCTCAGTAGAGATTAGATTAGAATAGAGAGACAGCTAGGTGATAGCATAGTTTGATAGTGTAGCATAGATTGGTAGGATAGTTTGAAGAAGAAGGAAAGTTTTTCCTTTGAAAACTTTGTAAGAAATTGTTGTGAACACTCTCTCAATAAAAAGAGTTTTCATTGATGGTGAATTTCGTCTTTTGTTGTGAGTAGCTAGCAAGGTTTCTTCATCCTTCTGATTCGAATAGTAGCTTAAAGTAGAGTAAATTTCATTTCATGCAAGTAGATAGTAATAATGGAATGTGGTGTTTGATCTAAGCAAGCTTCATTTATCCATACCACTAGTGGGCTCACTGATGGTGTGTTCGCCTTGTGTGGTCAACTGGAAACGTTGTGGGCCTAACTTCAATCACAGTTTGAATGATGGTATGCATCATTGTGATGGTATCTTCATGTCAAGTGGTGGTTTGAATATCTTTAGTCATCTCCCTTGAAGATTGCACCGCCTCCGTGGAAGCTGTCTGAGGCGAGGCAAAGCGAAGTTTGGTTGAAGTTTGCTGAAGTTGAGTTCCATATCCTGCACTTAGAATAAATTTAGACTTTTTAAACCCTGCAACCATTTTAAATTCAGTACTTTCTAGTTAGTATAGGAAACCTGTGCTTCATTGATAAATCTGTCGAACTGCAAAAATCCCTTTCTTTGTTGTTGAACAATTCCGTAAGTCCCCTTGAAATACCAACAAATCACATCGAGCCAACTGAGACTATTCGCACTAAAGGAACCTTGGAGTTGAACGCAAGAACTCTCTCGCAATCTTAGCGTGCTGGATACTTTGATCAAGAGAGAATAGGGTAGTCGTTGGCAACTTTATTTTGCGTTGGTGCAGTCACGAAAAACACATCAACACTACTTCACACTGAATCCTATGTCGGAGCTAAAGTCCATCCAATATGCATCAATCCACTTAGAAGGCATTGCTCACGAGTGGTGGTATAATGGAATGTTAACCTTGGGGCATGCACAAATCACTACTTACAGGGTGTTCACCGAAAGGTTAATTGAAAGGTTTGATAAAAAAGATCCTGAGCTGCACTTTAAGGAGTTAACGCAACTTAAACAATGGGGTTCAATGGATTCAAAAATATCAAATTTCCAAAAGCTATATGTGCTTGTGACTGACATTTCTGAGAGGAGGTTGATTGTGTTGTTCATAGATGGATTATCCGATCCTTTAAGAGGATGGATAAATGCTTTTAACCCTCCTAGCCTTTAGGAAGCCATTAAAAAGGCTAGAGACATGGAGACATCAACTTTCAAGAACAAATTTCAGTCCAAGGACCCACAGCCCAAGAAGGAAAAAGACAAGAAAATTGACATCAAAGAGCAGGAGCAACCTAAGAAAAACTACACAAAGATAGACAGTGAGACCTTGAATGAACTCAAGAAGAAAGGATTATGTTTTACATGCAAGGAATCTTACACCAAGGATCACAAATGCTCAACCAAGGCTAAGGTACTGCTAATAGAGTACCAATATGATGAAGATGGTGAATCAGAAAAATCAGACCAGCAAGCTGATTCTGAAGAAAATGAAGGTGAAAAGACATCAGAAGAAAGTGGTAAGCTGTGGGACTATGATGGGACACTTGCCCAACTCCACAGTCTTCATGAGAATCAGTCTTTGCGTATTAGAGGTGTGATACAGCGACAGTGTATGTTGGCCTTAATTGATTCAGATCCTACCCATAACTTCATTGATGAAGGTTTAGTGGTGCGAAGAAGTCTACAGACACATGAGGTTGGTGGTTTCAAAGTCATGGTAGCCAATGGATTTACTATCCAATGTACCAGGATGTAATGTCCCCATTTTTACGACGTCCTCTTTTAGCTAGGTTGATTCTGGCACACTTACTACTTTTAGTAAGTGCTAATTTTAGCAAGGGGTTTGGCACGGTGCTTCGATCTTTGGTGAGCCTTTTTGAGCATTTCAGCTTCTCACCGGCTCAAGCTTCAGGACATTATTTACTATTTTTAGGACTTACTAAAAATAGTAAGTCAATTAGGGTTGACCGGACTTGGTTAGGATGGTCTCAGCAGTACAAACTCAGTCAATACAAGGTTACTAAGGTTGAATCATTCAAAAATTTGAATAATGTTTTGAAAAGGAGCTTTAATAAGCTAACTTTATATTATGTTGTTGAGGGTCATGAAGGGGACCATTTTGTACCATGGTGCCTAGTTCAATGACTTAAAGTCATTTTAAAGTGCTTTTGAAATATTTAATATTGCAAAAAGGGGGATGGACGCCTAAGGTAATAAAGAAGTTAATTTTATTTAAAAAAAGGCTAAAGTAAAAGTTGAGATTAAAAGAAATATTTTTAATGTCTCCTTTTTGGATGCCAAAGTGAGAAGACAAATTATTAAAAATGAAATAAAATCAAAAGCAAGTGAGTTTTAGCATGCATTTTAGGGTGCTAGAGAAACTTTGATAAAAGTGGATGTTAAAGGCTTATTTTCATTATGGATGTTTTGGTATTTACTAGTTCGGTGGCTTTGGAGCTTGGCTCTAGGATTTGATTTCGACTTGTTGAGACGAAAACCTCTACAAGATCGCCTGTCCTCGTGTGTGGAAAATCACATCAGGAGAGGATAAGGGGAGCTTCATTTAGGAGCTTCATTTGTGCTTCAAGTTGCAATTTCAGATTTTGGAATGAAGATTGTAGCTAATGTTTTGAAGTAGACTGTGTGATTTTGGCTTGTTAAATCTTGGAATCAAATTGGGTGTTTATTAAATACAAAGTGGAGGTTGTTTTTTCAGAATTTTTGGGCATTTTGAGAAAGCTCCTGGGACTCATATTTTGCTCACAAGTCAAAAACAGTGAATGATATCAATATGGGTACTTGACCAAACAAACTCTCAAGCAAGGGCGGTCCCTTTAAGCACAAGATTGGAATTTTAAGTGAAGGTTGGGAATTTCTAAAGAAAATCGCCCCTTTTGGGATGGTATGGCCCCTGGAGCTAGGTTTTCAATTTGAAATCTGATTTCATTGGGCATTGGTGGCTGGAGATAAAGAATACTCTTGCTGCGTTAGTGGCCCTTGGTCTTGGAGGCGTTGAAATCTTCCATGGTGTTGTATGTTGGTTGAAAGAGAGTTTTCTTACATCTGTAGTGCTCAAAAACCAGATTATGTTTGTTGATTGAAGGCATTCCCAGCTAAGGCGTGTTGGAAGATAGCTATTGGAGTGGCGTGGCTAGGACAAAATCACTATCTACTGTTATTCACTCTTAATCAGGTCTGGAAACTTTTTAAAACTGAGTGTTGCTACTAGTATTTGACTTTAAAAAAAAATACTGTTAATAAATCAAAATTCTTGCTTTCAAAAAAGGTGTTGATTGCAAGCATATCTTTCTACATTGATTTTTTGTTTATGTTCTTCATTGATATATCATATGCAAAGTAAAAACCCTTTTGATAACATTGCAAAAACACTTCAAAAAACTCTCAAAATAGCAAGCAGCAAAACAGGGGAAATTAGTTGAAAAAGGAATTTGGGGTGGATTACTACAATGAAAGTTGGCAAACTTAGAAATCAAAAAAAAAAAAAAAAAATTACATAAGGGGGTTGTACACTATAGTGGTATCAAAGCTAGAACTTACCTGTCAGACAGTGGGTTCAGCGTTCTATGAGCCAGAGTGACAAAGAAAGGAGATATTTAGAAAGGAGTAGAAGAGAAGAAGAGAGTTTTTGGGAACACCAGTCATCTTCAGAAGAAGAGAAGCAAATAGAAACTTTATCTAGTGGGTCTTCTAACACAGGAAGCATGGGAGACAGGGATGGAAATGGGAATGAAAGAAATAACAGGAATGGGAGAAATGAAGAACCTCCAGACAGAATGGCAATATTACTTGACACTTTGGTTAGGGGACAGTTGAGGGCAGCACAACAACAACAGGAAACTAATGACAAGATAGCAGATTTGGTGCATAGAATGAATCAACTAGGTCAAGCAAATAGGATAGGACAGCAAGGAGTTGGTAACCAAGGGGCTTTGGCAAGAGCTCTTATTCCAAAATTTCCTTCGAGGATAGAAGCTCCGGTTAATCCAAAACTCACAATGTTGGAGCAACATGATCAGTTTAGACAGGATTGGGTGGATGCAAGCCTTGGTTTTCAGATGGATATTTCACTTTGAGATTATATTGACTTGAGGATGAGACACTCTAATCACAGGGGGAATAGAGACCAGCAATATGAACTACGAAAGAAAGTAGGGAAGCTCACACTTCCTTATTTCGATCGGTCTGGAAAGATGACAGCAAGGGCATGGGTACAAAAACTAGACACCTACTTCACATTAAATCCTATGTCGGAACTTGAGTCTATTCAGTATGCATCCATACACTTGGATAGCGTGGCTCATGAGTGGTGGAACAACGGAATGATAACCTTGGGTCATGCACAAATACTTCCTACAGGGTGTTCACCAAAAGGCTAATTGAGAGATTTGATAAAAAAGATCCCGAGTTGCACTTCAAAGAGTTAGCCCAACTCAAACAATGGGGTTCTATAGATTCTTACATATCAGATTTTCAAAAGCTTCCAATGTTAGTGACTGACATTTCTGAGAGGAGGCTGATTGTATTATTCATTGATGGATTATCTGACCCCTTATGAGGTTGGATAAAGGCTTTTAACCCTCCTCGCCTTCAGTAAGCCATTAAAAAGGCTAGAGAGAATTTAGCATTTAAAAAT
This sequence comes from Sequoia sempervirens, assembly GCA_007258455.2. NCBI lineage: Eukaryota > Viridiplantae > Streptophyta > Pinopsida > Cupressales > Cupressaceae > Sequoia > Sequoia sempervirens. The sequence goes on along the minus strand of VDFB02049217.1, from coordinate 8,634,322 downwards.
AAATTTCAGTCTAAGGACCCGCAGCCCAAGAAGGAAAAGGATAAGAAAATTGACATCAAAGAGCAGGAGCAGCCTAAGAAAAACTACACAAGGTTAGACACTGAGACTTTGAATGAACTCAGGAAGAAAGAATTATGTTTCACATGCAGAGAGCCTTATACGCAGGCCCATAAATGTGTTGTCAAGGCAAAGGCATTGTTAATAGAGTACCAATCTGGTGAAAAAAGTGAATCAGAAAAATCAGACCAGCAAGCTAATTCCGACGAAATGGAGGTGGAAAAAACATCGAAAGGGAGTGATAAGGGGTTGGACCATGATGGGACATTTGCCCAACTTCATAGCTTTCATGAGCATCAGTCTTTGTGTATTAGAGGTGTGTTACAGGGGCAATGTATGTTAGCCTTGATCGATACAGGAGCTACTCATAACTTCATCAATGATGGTTTAGTGGTTCAAAGAGGACTTCAGACACAAGAGGTTGGTGGGTTCAAGGTTATGGTAGTCGATGGTTTCACTATTCAATGTAACAGGATGGTTCCCCAATTGAGCATCCAAAATTCCTGTGAACGCTAGTTTCATGTTGGGTAACACTATAAGTGATAACACACCCCTGGTAGTTTGTACGGTTGAAAGCAATCAGGTTGAGGCCTTCAAAACAGCAACCCAAGATGATTGCCACAGTGAACTCAAAGAACCAAACAAACCACTTCCTGATACATAGAAACTTGATGAGATGGTACTTCAATTCGACAATGAGCCAACATGGGATGAATTTACTTTTGATTATGGAGCTGCTCCGATTTTTATTTAGCAATCAAGCATGGCTGATGGCATTAATGATGATTTTGGTCTTGATCTTGTTAGAGAGAACAAATCATAGTTATCTTTGCTTATAGTTGATCATGAGCATGAACCTAGCAACTTTGCTGATTTAGATTCACAATCAGCTCTTGAGGGTGATCAACAATTTTTTTTTATAATCCCTTGTTTGAGATAGGAGCTAATAGGGTATATAACAACCCACCTTTTGAGCTAGAAGATGAAATTACTCCTAGTTGTTGCACTATATTGGATGAAAACAACAAGGTATGGGATCCAGGTGCAGCTTCTAGTAGCGAAGTGTTGACTCAAGAATGGACTAGTGGGATTACTTCCAGCTTCGGGCCCCAAGCAAATGTTCCAATCAGCTTACATACTATCCCAATTGGTGACCAACAACTAAGTTTTACCAGGTTGAGCTTGGGTGTCAGAGATAATTTGGTATTAGGGGATGACTTTTCAGCTTATATCTTGTCTCCTACCCCTATGTATCCTATGGAATTGTGGATTAATTATTGTTGCCCGCGCTTTCTTGAGTTGGTTATACAGTCCTTGCTCGATGAGATGATTGATTTTGAGTTGGGGTAGCAAACAGTGAGTACCTTTCCGACTTCTTTGTTCCCATTATTTGCCTCCATTTTGGTGAGTGACACTAACTACAGTTACTTCATGGCGTGGGCATACTTTGCTACGGTTGATGGTTCACTGTTTGCAGCAGTTTGGGATAGGAGAGTACAATTTGGGCACTTGGGGTTGGCAGTGATGTTTAGTATGATGCAGCCTCAGCGTGATAGTTATTTCCTGAGATTCACAGGGAATCCAAGATTCACATCAAGTTTTAGAGCAGATGTTGTTTGGGATGTGAGATCCAGTGTGGATTTTCTTGAGTTTACTTCGGTGGCACCTTCGTTTGGTTCTTTAGAGAGACTTATTTTTGAGGAGTGGGTTGAGTTTGGTTGGAACTTTTTGACTCTTCTTACACATGACATTCAGGAGACTTCAAGTGTTGATGCCTTACACAGGACAGGGAGTTGAGCCATCGGAGCTACAGACCACCTAGACTTATTTGGGACCCAGCGATCATTTCAAGTTTCGACATGGTTTTGGATGTGGATTGCAGGGCTCATTGGCATTGCTTGAGGACAAGCAATCTTTGGGAAGGGCGGACTATAATGTCCCCATTTTTACAACGTCCTCTTTCAACTAGGTTGATTCTGGCACACTTACTATTTTTAGTAAGTTCCATCTTTAGCAAGGGGTCTGGCACAGTGCTTCAGTCTTTGGTGAGTCTTTTTAATCGTTTCAGCTTCTCATCGGCTCAAGCTTCAAGACATTATTTACTATTTTTAGGACTTACTAAAAATAGTAAGTCAATTAGGGTTGACCGGACTTGGTTAGGATGGTCTCAACAGTACAAACTCAGTCAATACAAGGTTACTAAGGTTGAATCATTCAAAAATTTGAATAATGTTTCGAAAAGGAGCTTTAATAAGCTAACTTTATATTATGTTGTTGAGGGTCATGAAGGGGACCATTTTGTCCATGGTGCCTAGTTCAATGACTTAGTCATTTTAAAGTGTTTTTGAAATATTTAATATTGCAAAAAGTGGGATGGATGCCTAAGGTAATAAAGAAGTTAATTTTATTTAAAAAAAGGCTGAAGTAAAAGTTGAGATTAAAAGAAATATTTTTAATGTCTCCTTTTTGGATGCCGAAGGAGAAGACAAATTATTAAAAATGAAATAAAATCAAAAGCAAGTGAGGTTTAGTGTGCATTTTAGGGTGCTGGAGAAACTTTGATAAAAGTGGATGTTGGAGGCTTATTTTCATTGTGGATGTTTTGGTATTTACTGGTTCAATGGCTTTGGAGCTTGTCTCTAGGGTTTGATTTCAACTTGTTCAAACAAAAACCTCTACAAGATCGCCTATCCTCGTGTGTAGAAGATCACTCAGGAGCTTCATTTGTGCTTTAAGTTGTGTTGATGTGATTTTTGTGACCGCACCAATCAGCCGAAGAACAAAGTTGTCCGAAGGCTACTCTGTTCTCTCTTGATCAAAGTATTCCGTGCACTAAGATTGCGAGAAAGTTCGCACGTTCAACTCCAAGGTTCCGAATACTTAGAATACCCTCAGTTGGTTGATGTGAATTGCTGTGTTCTTACAAGGGGACTTACACAATTGTTCAAGATTCTTGCAGCTAACAATAAATGGATGATGTGAAGGGGATTTTGTGTGTATGATTTGGCAATGAGTTCGTTTTCCTAAAGCTAACCAGAAATATGCGGAAAGTAAATGAGTGAAAGGGCCTAAGAGACTTATATTCTATTCTAAATGCAGGATATATGGGGCTCAATTTTGGCAGACTTCGACCGAATTTCACCTAGCCTCACGTCGGACAGCTTCAACAAAATTAGTGCAATCTTCAAAGGGATAGCAAAAGATGTTCAGATTATAATTTAGCATACATACACCATCAAAAACGACGCATATAAGTATACAAATCACAATCGAAGTTAAACTCAAGATGATCTCCAGTGGACCACGCAAGGCGAACTTATCATCAATAAGCTGCTAGTGGTATGGAATGAAATGAAGCTACCTCAATAAAACGCCACATATCAAAGTAAACTACTTGCATGAAATGAAAATTATGCTACTCGGATCCGAAAGGAAGAAGAGACCTTGCTAGCTATCCATGACAAAGGCGAATTCCACCATCAATGAAAAGATCTATTATCATGAAAGTGTTACACAACAATCTCCACAAAAGTTTTCAAAGGGAAAACTTTCTTTCTTCTGCACACTATGCTAAGCAAAATGTCTACTATGCTCTACTCTCTAGTCTCCAATCTCTAGCTCTAATGCTAATGTCTACTATCTACTTCTAATGAAATAAAAATGAGGGGGACTCCCCCTTATATAGGTAGCCCAGTCCAAAAGACGGCTAGGGTTACAATCAATAGAATGGCTAAGATTAAACCACCTCAGCCCTAACCCTAAAAATTGCCAGGATGGGGAGTGGTGCAATAAATGAGCAAAGATTCCCACTCACTCCCAAAATAGAAAAGGCAATTAATGCCCACAATCAGTCTTCTAGAAGATCCTCGTCCAATAGTGCATTCCCATTCTCCTTTTCTCTGACTACGAACTCAACGAATCTGCCAAGTACAGCCTCAACCTCCTTCACTAAAATGGGTGGAATGCAATCAAGCTGGAACTCTAACACCGTGACTGAATGTTCATGCCTTGTACAAGATTTTCTCCAAGCAACTAAGGAATCCTGCGTGCTCTGGATCAAGGTGGAGAAAGTGGAAGTATTTTCGAAATCATCCTGTACGAAGGTCACCTCTGAAAAGAAAGGCACCAGCCTACCCCTCAAATTATCAACATTTACTTCATCCGGATTCAACCGCCTAGCAAATATGGCCTCAAAAGTATTCTGAACTCCATCAATGATATTGGCCATAGCCTTACGTACCCTGGTTGAATCTGCCTGTGCTGCGTCGAAGAAACCACGTCCTGTGATTGCTGAAGAATACCATCTAGAAAAGTCATATCTGTCATTCTCCTGAATGACCCCTCCATCAATCAGCAATCGCAAAGGAAAATGCCTCAAAGCCTCAAGACGCTGAATTACTTTGCTCGATAGACAGAAGCATCACCCCGCCTGATCAATCAGCTTCCATCCGTGCCAGAATACTAGAAGCCTGCTGAAAAGCAAAAGCAAGGTCCTCCATAAACTTTTCTGTCTCAGCACGAACTCCCGTGACCCACTTGTCTGCCTCCTGAGCCATCTTCCCTAACTCCAACAAGCCACGATTGACTCTCTAGGTATCTCTGCTGGAGGCTCTATCACTGGAATCTCCTGCCCACGAGAACGAGACAACTGCTGCACATATCCAATTAGAGCCTTATGCTCTCTTTTCAACTTCTTGTACTTTCCTTCCTTCTTGAATAATCTGTCCTTGAGGGCGAGGTAGGAGTTATCACACTCCTCCACAATCTGTGCACCAGTGGGGCGTCCTAACTCCAAAGTTGTGACCACGTAATTCTCTGGCACTGCTTCATCTCGATCACAATCAACCTGTGGCACGGCCACGTGAAGAGTACGGGAACCATCCTCATCTGTTGATATCTTTGAAAACTTTCATGCCCTCTTCTTCTGTGGAGGTGCGCTGATCCTATTCAAGAACTCTTCCATTTCAACTGCTGGATCAATCTCCTCGCTAGGGCTTCTCCTCATCCTATCCCTGAGCCAATCAGGTACTGTATACTGTATATCAAAGGGCTGTTGCTCCTGTGCCTCTACTTCTCGAACCTGTTCAACCTCTACATCATTCTGGTGAGGCTCATCGTCCTCAAGTGGCTGAGTGTCCCCTGAAACTATATCATCATCATCCTCCATAGCCGCCTCTAACTCTAGCTGAAACTGAGGGTCAGTAGTAGTCCCCTCATTATCTTGCTGATCAACCCTACTAGGTGCGCTGACGCTCTGGCCAACCGACTCTCTCCATGGTGGCTGATTATTCTCCTGTACTGCTTGCACCTGATTCAATGCATTCCTCTGATCAGCAAACAAAGAAACCTCCTGTATACTTGGAGAACGTGTCTCCAATGGCGTGGGTGACTCAACTACAACTCGTGGAGGTTCCAGCCGAATGGGCTCCTGCCGAACCGGCTCTTTCCTTCTGGACTCTGGACCTCGTGTGATCTGTTTCTTTGGTGGTGGGTGTCCTCTGGATCTCCCATCAAATTGTAAGTCAAAGCAATTGACCTACTCTTCAACTCTCGCACACCCTGTCAACCCATGCTCTGGTAAATGTCAAGACCGGAATAGAAAGTGTGTCCAAGTCAGCAACCTCTGGTTCTGACCAATCCGGAGCGAAGCGGAGTATCTCTTACTGCTGCATAACTGGATGGACAACGTCCATATCCTCATTCTCCTGTCTGGAACCGGAACAACTTCGCACTCCTGATCATGTTAATCGGCAACCGAGAACATTCTTTTCCTGACTTCAACCTCATCTGATGCATCAACCCAATAGTCCTCAATATTTGCCTTGTGTTTAAACTCCTTTGACAGCACCCATTTGATGTTATTATGTGGATCATAGTGCTGTCGGCTGGTGTGATATGAAAAGTGATAAAATTGAAGTTCACTCTCGGCTTCTCTAGCTACCTGTAATGAAGGACACACTTCATCCGAGTTGCCCATGACAATTGGGAAGTCAACACCTCCCTTCTTCTTCTGAATTTTATCGTAGGCAACCAATTGCCTAGATATCTCTAGCATTAAAATTCTATCGGTTGGGTACTTAGGCAGCCTATATGGGTATGATGAAAAAACTTGCAGCCTTATGTAAGAAAACTTCGGAAACTGTATAAACCAGCACCCATACCTTTCAATCAATTCTTGGGCCTCTCTCGAGATTCTATGATACATCCGCTCCTGAAGCAATCTCATGATATGCATGGTGAAGGCGTCATTGACACGCTTGTAATGAGTGGTACTTGCCAGGTGTAACTGCGGACAAGCCTCATGAATTTTGAATTGGTGAGAGCCACAACCAACAAGCTCCTTGTATGAAATTCCTTTGTACTTCGTCATATGAGCCAACACGTAGATGATGTAAGAGCTCATATAGAACGTCTTCGTCCTTCTCAGGCTCAGGAGCTGCTCATGCAAACTGTCACTGATCATTGCAGCCCAGTTGACGTAGTCTTTTCCTTCCAGCACGAGGTTGATGTAATAGAACATCTAGGGCTCGAAAATAAATGATTGTGGGCAACCACCAACTCGACTCAGCATCATAATAAGGTCGCAGTACTCCTGCTTCAAGTCATCTGCAATAATTTGTCTTGGCAGCTTCGTTCGAGAAGGCTTGGGATTGATCATCCAGTGAGTATTGATTGTCTCCATGCATCTTTTGAATGCAGAAGCATACATTCGCTCAGATCGCTCTCTGGATTTGTAAACCATGTTTTTGTGCACCGGGATCCCGAAAGCTTCACCAATGGCTGAAGGAGTGAGATTAGCAAGTACTTGTCCATCTGGTGACATGATCGATCTGTGGTCCTTCTCGTAGCAATTGGCGCACTCCATCATCAGTTCCGAACACTGAATGGCTGGTGGGAAACCAGCAACTGCATATAATCCGCTTCGAACAATATTGTGCGAAGTGTTTGAAGGTCGATGACTTCCAATCCCCAGCATTCTATTATTGAAATTCTCAAGGTTGATGGAGCCCAAGTTGGTATCTGTCAGCTTGCCCAACTTCGAAATGAATTTTGACTCTGGCATAAATGTCTTGCTCAACTTCTTTATAACTGCTTGCCTGGATGCACCGTTGTTGTCTTTGCCAGTCGCCCTTGCCTCAGCCATCTGCAACACACCAAACATTCATCAGCAAATTAATTTATAAAATAAATAAAACATTGTGTAGGGGCTGCAGTCGACTTCAAGAAGTTGTAATGTTATTTCTCGCTTGCAAACCTCAACTTCTTTCTTCGAGCCTCGATCACTTAGCAAATTCAACACTTTCAGCAACTTCAATCTGCAACTTGAACTTCTGTAAATTTGTATTTCACACTTAGCAAGTGCGCACTTCACAAGCTTCAGCAACTTCGCTTTTTGAACTCACACTTCTTCAATCAACAAGTTTGCACCTTTTAAACTCTTTGAAATTTCTCACTTCAAGGCGTCCTTAGCTTCAGCAATATGATTTTCCTCAAGCTTCAGCAAATTCAAACTTCAGCAATCCAGCACTTCCAACGCCTTTCACTCAGCAACTCTCAGACTTAGCAAAATTTCGAACTTCTTCAAGCCTCAGCAACTCAGTCTTCTGCAACTCACTTAGAGCAAATCGAATTCTCCTTAGCTGTGAAAATCAAGTGAGAAACTTCTCAATTTTATAGCCAAAAATCGAATTCTAGAAGGAGCCAATTATAGCCAGTACATTAAATTTCCACTACTCCACTTCAAGAATTCGAATTTTCCCTCTCTGGTATTTTTGACACTTGTTCGAGAATCTCAACCTTCTAGAAGTTCAACTTTGACTGGCATCTTAATTTACTTTCAAAAATGTTTAATTAAATTTCATCTTTTAATCCATTTAATTCCCCAGCCGAAATTCTATCTTGCAAATTTTAAATTTGAATCATCTTTGATGCTCTGGAAAATTCATCCATGAAGAATTCGATCGAAATCATCTAGGCAACTCACTTCAAATTCGTTGTCCGGAGAAAATTATCTTGAAAACACATTTTATTCACTTTGCCTTAGAAAATTTTAAAATTTTCCCTTAGGAAAACTCACAATTCGAGCACCGATTAAATTCCTCATGCTGAAGGTCTTGGCGAAGTGCGTAAAACATATAAATCCATCCACCATCACAAATGTCCAGTACCCAAAAGAGAATTTTCTCCAGAATGCTTCGAATCCATGGGTACTCAACGAACAGGTTCATTTAATTTTTTTAAATTTTGAACCTTAGAAAAATATTATTCCATCAATTCAAATCCGTTCTTCATCTGTGAACAACCCGTTGCTCTGACTTGAGAAATTTTAAATCATCTTGCATTTTATCATCCTGGCTCAGTCACTGGAAAATTGCTCGTGTCTCAGGAAAATTCACCACCTTGAGTTCTAGGCGTATTTTCTAAGGAAGAAAATACTTTGCCTTAAAAAAAAATTTAAATCACTTTGAAAATTTTGCCTTAGAAAAATTTTGCCTTGGAAATTTTTATTCAATCTTGCTCATCTTTGCCTATGAGAAAAACATCAACTTTGCTTAGAAAATCTTCATGAGGGCGCCTAGCATATTTTATCTTTTACTCACCACCTTGCATTTTATTTCACACTTTGGAAAATATTTTCACTTGAAGCTCCAACGCCTTAGGAAAAAAAATTCTCATCACATCATCTTATATTTCATTTCACCACCCTAGGCGCATAGCATACTTGAAGAATAAACCACGCCTAGCACTTTGTTTCACCTCACACGCCTTGGAGTATTTTCTAACACCTTATAACACTTACCACCTTGGGCGCATATAGCACTTGAAGAGGGATAACAACCACGCCTAGCATTTACCTTGCTTTGACCACGCCTTGAAGTATTTTATTCACCTCTTACCTTGTTTACCACCCTTCATTCACCTTTACCATCTTCAACTTGGGCGCATTTTGCCATGCCTGCAGGATGACTCTTCAACTTCTCCGTTTTTGTCCTCACTTGACCTCATTTGGGCGCATTTCCATGTAGGTGAGGGATGAAAATCTTTGACTTGTTGACTTGCTTTCATTTTTGGGCGCATTTCTTATGTAGAGGAGGACGAAATTTGTTTGACCCCTTTGACCTTTTGTTGCATGGGTGCATTTGAGAGGGGGAGGAGGACGAATTCCTTTGACTCCTTTGACTTCCTTCCTTCTTGGGCGCATTTTGGCCTATGTGGTGGATGAAACTTCCCACGCCTTGCCTGTGACCCTTCATCTTCCTTGTTTTTGTCTTCACATGCCTTGTTTTGGGCGCATTTTGCTATGGGAGAAGGATAAAACAAGTTGACCACTTTGACTTCTTCTTTTGGCGCATTTCCACCTAGGAGGAGGATGGGCGCATTTGGAGGGGTGAGGAGGACGAGTTCTACACTTAGCCAATTTTCTAACTTTCATCAGCTTCCTTTGGGCGCATTTTGGCATAGCTACAGGATGAAAATTGTTGACTTTCTTTGACTTTCCAAGCATGGGCGCATTTTGGCCTAGGAGGTGGACGAAGTCTCATACTTAGAATTTTTTTAATGCTTTCACTTTGAGTTGGGCGCATTTTGCCTAGGCAGGAGGACGAGCTTTCATACTTAGAAATTTTTAATGCTTTCACCTTGAGTTGGGCGCATTTTGCCTAGGTAGGAGGACGAGCTTTCATACTTAGAAATTTTTAATGCTTTCACCTTGAGTTGGGCGCATTTTGCCATGGCTACAGGATGGAGTTCCAGACTTAGTCAATTTTTCCTTGTTTTTGCCAATTTATCCATGCCCTGCTATTTCTAGTAAGCCCTCTGATTTTTGCATCTCTGAAGCTCAGAATGATTTGAAATTTCAAACGCTGCATCCTCACGATCCTGTTACCCTGTTGACACTGCTATTTTTAGCCTGCTATTTTTAGCCCATTTCTGAAGGTGATTTGCTATAAATAGTAACTCTTGTTCGATAGCTCCATCGCCCGATTGACCTGAATTTGAATGTCGTATTCTCACCACGCGACTGCCTGTGACACGATGCATACAACTCATTTGCTATTTTTAGCTCTGTTTCAAAATGACTTACTATAAATAGTAAGTGCTTCGCTTGACTTCAAATTTTGCAGATAGCCTCAAGGATGCCGATTCGCGGCGGGTTTACACCGCATTTTCAAAATTTTGACTTTTACCCCTCTTTCGCCCGCCGGAAACCTTAATTTGCTGCATGACAAATGATTTTTGTTTGTTCGCTCTCCCGCTGCTGCGACGTGATTCTCGGCGCCGAGGCACCACGGAAGCACTCGCTAAAAATAGTAAGTTCCTACCGAGTGACCATCTCCGCTTTGCATGTCATATCATCGCTAAGCTCTCGAAAACCCATAAGGAATATGCCAACATGCAAAGAAAAACCTTGACATGCAAACCCTAAAATAGCCTCGAAGGCTGAATTCGGAAGTTGTCGCCTCGCTTTGCATGTTATACCATCGCAAGGTCTCAAAACCTGTATGAATATGTGACATGCAGAAAACTCTCAAGGCCTAAGCCCAAAATTTGTCCCTAAGCCGGACTGCTAAAAATAGAAAGTTGTCTGTTTCAGGTCAAATTTTGCGCACAAGCAGCCTGACGTGCTCCGAATGCAGTGTGACTGTCGGAATCTCAAAAATGCTGACAGATTGCCTGTAATTGCACACTTACTAAAAATAGTAAGTACTCGGAATTTGATGAAAATCTGCTGAGAGCCTGCTGGAAGCATACTGACAACAATGTTAAGCTCTGTTTTCACTTTACTCACTTTGTTTGACCTCGGACTGACCAGGAAAGATGAAACCCTAATTTTCAGACCTGGCCAACATTTCACGTTTTAAGCTCAATGACGGGCACAATCCCCGGAAAAGCAGACATCAGAAAAGAGACAGAGACAGAGACAGAGAGAAAAACCCAAGCCAAAAGACCAGAATGGAGCAAAAATTAGGGGTCCCCATCTTGAATGGGGCGATGTGTGAAAAGGTCACAACAAGTTGCAGTTTCAAATTTTGGAATGAAGATTGTAGATCATGTTTTGAAGTAGACTGTGTGATTTTGGCTTGTTAAATCTTGGAATCAAATTGGGTGTTGATTAAATACAGATTGGAGGTGATTTTCAGAATTTTTGGGCATTTTGAGAAAGCTCTTGGGACTCATATTTTGCTCACAAGTCAGAAATGGTGAATGATATCAATATGGGTACTTGACCAAACAAACTCTCAAGCAAGGGCAACCCCTTTAAGCACAAGATTGGAATTTTAAGTGAAGGCTAGGAATTTCTAGAGAAAATCGCCCCTTTTGGAATGGTATGGCCCCTGCAGCTAGGTTTTCAGTTTAAAATCTGATTTCATTGGGCATTGGTGGCTAGAGATAGAGAATACTCTTGCTGCATTGGTGGGCCTTGGTCTTGGAGGCATTGAAATCTTCCATGGTGTTGTCTGTTGGTTGAAAGAGAGTTTTCTTACAGCTGTAGTGCTCAAAAACCAGATTATGTTTTTTGATTGAAGGTATTCCCAACTAGGGCTTGTTGGAAGATAGCTATTGGAGTGGCGTGGCTAGAACAAAATCACTATTTGTTGTTATTCACTCTTAATCAGGTCTGGAAACTTTTTAAAACTGAGTGTTGCTACTGGTCTTTGACTTAAAAAAAATACTGTTAATAAATCAGATTTCTCGCTTTCAAAAAAGGTGTTGATTGCAAGCATATCTTTCTACATTTATTTTTAGTTTATGTTCTTCATTGATATATCATGTGCAAAGTAAAAACCCTTTCGAAACATTTCAAAAACACTTCAAAAAACTCTCAAAACAGCAAGCAGCAAAACAAGGGAAATCAGTTGAAAAAGAAATTTGGGGTAGATTACTACAGTGGAAATTGGCAAACTTAGAAATCAAAAAAAAAAAAAATTACATAAGGGGGTTGTACACTACACAAGATGGTTCCTCAATTGAGCGTCCAGTTGGGAGGTCATGAAATTGAGAACTTTAACGTGGTGAACATTGGAGACACGAATGTAGTTATGGGCATTTAGTGGCTACACTCTTTAGGAGAGTTTACTCTGAACTTTCAGACATTAGAGCTAAAATTTAAATCTGAAGGTAAGAATGTGGTTTTGAGAGGACTATCACATAGTGGACCACGTGCAGATTCTAGCAAAGAAAAGGGAAAAGACAAGGTAGCAGCCTTTAATGCATCTTTAGAGCTGTCCAGGGTGCCTATGAACGCTAGTATCAGTTTTGGTAACGCTGAAAATGGTAACATGCTATTGGGAGATTGTATTGTTGGAGGCAATGAGGATGAAGCCTACAAAACAGCAAACAAAGACAATTGCAGTGATGTTGACAAAGGTGATTTGAGTTTGATTTCACGGGATGAATTTTTTTTTTTATAATGGAGCTGATCCAATTTCCACACCGCAACTAAGCATGGTTGATGGTATTGATGATGATATTGGTCTTGATCTTATTCCTGAGAACAAATCAGATTTTACTTTGCATACAGTTGAACATGAGCAAGGTCCTAGCAGCTTTGCTGATTTGGATTCACAATCAGCTCTTGAGGGTGGTCAACAATTGTTTTTTGATAACCCCTTGTTCGAGATAGGAACTGATCGGGTTTTTGACAACCCACTTTTTGAGCTGGAAGATGAAATTACTCCTAGTTATAGCACTACATTGGATGAAAACAGCAAGGTTTGGGATCCAGGTGTTGCTTCTAGTTGTGAAGTGATGACTCAAGAATGGACTAGTGGGTCCACTTCTAGCCACAGTGCCTGGGCAAACTTTCCAATTAGCTTACAAACAACTTCGATTCTGGACTAGCAGTTGAGTTGTACTAGGTTGAGTTTGGGTGTCAGTGATGATTTGGTGCTAAGGGATGATTCTTCAGCCTATTCCTTGTGTACCTCTCCTACATATCCAGTGGAACCATGGATTTTTTACTGCTGCCCACAATTTCTTGAGTTGGTTATGTAGACATTTCTCGATGAGCTAGTTGGTTACGAGTTGGGGCAGCTGGTTGTGAGTACTTATCCGGATATAGTGCCCCCATTATTTGCTTCCATTTTGGTGAGTGTTGTTGACTACGGTTACTTCATGGCGAGGGCATGCATTGTTCTGGTTGATGGTTTATTGACTCCTGCAATTTGGGATAGGAGAGTACAGTCTAAGCACATTGGGCTGACAGTGATGTTCACTATGATGCAACCTCAGCATGATGGTTCTTTTTTGAGATTCACTTGGAATCCGAGATTCACACTGGGGTTTAGAGCAGCTACTGTTTGGGGTGAGAGAGTCAGTGTGGATTTTCTTGAGCTTAATCCTATGGCACCTTAGTTTGGTTCTCTTGAGGCACTTATTTTTGAGAAGTGGATTGAGTTTTGGGGGTATTTTATGACTCTTCTTACAGGTGACTTACAGGTGGCCTCATATGTTGGTACCTCGTAGGACAGGGATTTGAGCAGTTGGAGCTACAAACCTCCTAGAATTATTTGGGACCCTGGGATCGTTGTTGGTTTCGATATGATTTTGATTGTGAATTGTAGGGTTTCACTAGTATTGCTTGAGGACAAGCAATCTTTGGGAAGGGCGGACTGTAATGTCCCCATTTTATGACATCCTCTTTCAGTTGGGTTGATTCTGATACACTTACTATTTTTAGTAAGTTGTATTTTTAGTAAGTTGTATTTTTAGCAAGAGGTCTAGTGTTGTGCTTTTGTCCTCAGCGAGCCCTTTCGAGCTCTTCAGTTTCTCTCCGGCTCGAGTTTTAAGGCGCTGATTACTATTTTTAAGACTTTCTAAAAATAGTAGGTCATCCAAGGTTAGCTGGACCCGGTCAAGGTTATCTGGACCCGGTCAAGGTCATCTCTTGGCAGCATTTCTCAGTGCAGGCATCAATTTCTCTCCAGTTTGAGCCCTTGGATCATCACTTGCTATTTTAAGTACTTACTAAAAATAGTAAGCCTGTTTTGGGAATACTGGACTTGGTTAGGCTTGTCGTTGCAGCATTTTCAGTTGGTAAAGTTACTTTGATAAAATCATTTAAATAATTGAATTAAGCCTCGAAATGTGTGCTTAATTAAAGTGACTTTATATCTTTTAATTTAAGGAAACATAAGGGGGACACTTAAAAAGTGACCATGGATGCCTAGCTCAACAACTTCAAGTTGTTTTTAGTGGTACTATCAAATTATATTATTTCTACTCTTGGGCACCCATGTTTATGAAGGAAAGTATTAAAATTAAATTAAAATCAAATACTTGAAGATTGGTGTGGGTTTTAGGGTTGTTGGTCGACCTCATTGAGAGGTTTCTCATAAAAAGGTTGCAAGGCTTTCATTTTATTATGTTTTTTGGATATGAATCTTGGTCGTGCATTCTCTTGGAGCTTTGGAAGCTTGAGGATTTGAACCACACTTTGTTGAGACGAAAACCTCATCAAAGATCCCTTCTTCGTGTGCGAAAGACCACATCAAGAAGGACTATTGGAGGCTTCACACGGGAGCTTCATTTGTGCTTCAAAGTTGTAGATTCAGACTTTTGAGATGAAGATTTTTTATCATTTTTGAAGTGGGATTGAGAGTTTTTGGCTTATGATGACATTGCATCGATTTGGTGAAGTTTAGTGGCTATTTTGGTGAGATTTTATAAATTTTTGGCCATTAATATTCAAGTCCTGAACTCATATTTTTGTTCGTATCTTTGAGAAGGATTTTTAAATCAAAATGGGTATTTAACCTTTGGATTTCTCTCTCAAGGGTGTTTCTATCAAGCACAAGAACGAATGTTTTAGTGAAGCCTTTGTTTTTTTAAAGGGAGGTCGACCTTCCCAGGTGGTACGACCTTGTGGGTGTGGAGTATAGGGTTCTTGTAGAAGCTGGTAAAGCTATTTGGTGTATCGCCTTTGAAGACTCTCTGCTAGGTGTTGGGACGTCATCAAGCAAGGGCTTGCTAGTTGGTTCTTGGATAGATCAAACCTCTCTCAGGGGCAGCCATATTGTGGAGAAAAAACTCAGTTTATTGAATGCTGGTTTGTCTTTTTCAGTCACCATCTAAAGTCTGTTTTTTAACTGTTCTTGACGTGGGGAAAGAGTGGGATAAAGGTGAAAGCTTGATGTCATACATGGCTTTGAAGAGCTTCAGGTGTTGCTGTTACAAACTTTATACCAGGTCTGAAAATAACAAAGAAACACCATTAATTTCTGTTATCAATGTTTGTAATCTGCTCCATATATGATCAATGAAACTCTGATTTAATGAAGGGATTGATAGTTATTTCCAGCAAGTTGCTTGTTTGCTACATTTGCATTTATTTATATCATTTGGTTTCAATTCATCATGAATGGCATGTGTGAAAGAAACAACAATCAAACCTGAAACAAACTCAGAAAACCTCATACAGCAGTTTGGAAGAATCAAGGGAAAAAAACACAAAAGAAAATTTGGGGGTTGATTATTACACAAGTTACCACTGATTATTTTTCCCCTGTTAATATATTACTTTCCATAATAGATGACTATTATATATTGGCACATCTAGTGACTAAATTCTCCTATATCTTCCTTTCCGGTGACCCTGTTCAATAGGGTGATCATATCAAAAGTTTCTTTGTCAAAATGTGCCCTCTACAAAATATTTTGTAATTTTTGACTTGCTCCTTCTCAGTACTTTGAGTTAATATTTTGCTATGTTATTGAGGTACGAGTCTTTTTTCTCCTTGAAGAAGCAGTTAGCAATGATTGAATCTATATCAGCATATTCTTCCATTACTAGCAGCCTGAATGTGATTCTAATGGGAGGGCCATCCAGTTTGGCTATTAGCTTGGTAATATTTAACAGAAGCTAAAATTAGTTCAATGCATTGTGTTGAAGGAGAGAAACCTGCAGCATGTGCTAATCCACCAGCAAAAGTTAATTCTGTAATTAGAAGGGAATTGTCAATCATTGTAGCATATTCTTGGCCTTGGTATCCGAATTTTATTTTGTGTGGTTTAGATAATAACCAAGTAAGATAGGCTAGGGTTTGTAGAAGATTTTGGTGAATGAAAAGGAATAGAATACTATCTTGGTATGTGGAATAGTTATAGAAAACACTGTTCATGAATATACAAGTCAGACTTAGGGAAAACCTCACCCTCAATAGGCAAATGGCAGAGTTTGAATTTATCAGACAAATGTGCATGAAATTGCAATGAATGTAGATATGAAAGTTTGTACCTACCTTGTTGCACGGGTCATGATAAGTAGAACTAAGATTTGTGGGCCATTTTGCAAAGAATTTCATAGCAAAGTCATGAGATTGGTCGGGTAGCAGCAATTTAGTCTTTGTTTGAAAAATTCGATAATTACAAATAGCCCTTTTGAAGACTTATATTCCTTTTAAAGTTTTTTCACTTTATTGAACCTTATTTATTATTGGTGATGGAAGGGTTAGAAAATTTTAAAATGTGCCACCCATTAATTAATTGTGCCTCCTTTTTGACAACTGTACTTTCTAAATCTAGCAGAAAATCAGAGAGTTTGCTAACTTTCTAACTTGTGGATTTCATTTGAGAGCTTGAGCAACTAATGGCAGCATTTTCACCAAAAAATTCTAACTATGTCAGTGAATCAACAAGTTATAGAACTTACTACATGTTGGTGTAAGAACCCTCTCCAGGCAGATTCTTGAGAATACAAATTTTCTGCCCTTGTGTGATTACTTGTTCCCCATGTGTTTGTTTTCTTTTCAATTGTTTGATGATTATTTATAAAGTTTGCCAGGAAGTAAATAAAATACATGTAATTGCAAGATGAAGAGAATACTGAAAGTAAATGCTAGAAAGGATTCCAAACTGATTTATTATATTTGCTAACACATTACATTCAATTCAGTTCACCATTTAATGCTTGTAAGAACCTTAACCATCATACCCGATAAGCTAAAGAATGATTAATGGAAATCTGATATACAATTATCAGCAAACTGAAACACCTTGCAAGAGGACGTTAGGCAGCTGAAAATGATTTCTCCTTCACAATAATGCAGCAATATGTTTCTCTTAACCCAGCGGCCTCCAATTGACATCAATTTCAAACTTTATTCAAAGCACTTCTCCCTAGAACTAACACATCCAGCTGTAAGGCTCTGTGCAGCCTGCTACAGGTGTTTAATCTGCCCTCTATCAAGTCCCACGTGCAAGTTATTAATGATTGCTAACAGCAAATAAGATCAGCAGCAATGAACTTCTAGTTTAATTCTTCAATCTGCTCTAACCCTTGAATTCGCCAATGTATATTCTTCTAAATGCTTTGTATGAAACCCCACATGCTAAAGAAGAATGGCACACAGCCAGCCATGAATGTTCTTCAATGATGAAACCCTTTTTATCTTCTAATTTGCAAATGATTCATCTCTGAAACCCTTGTGAAATCCTCCAATGAAGCTCAATGTTGACCTTTGGATGAAGCCAATCTCACAAGCAATCCTTCAGAAGATCTTTCACAACCTCAAGTATCCAAATCAATAAGAGTTTTCGTTCCCAATAATCAAGAATTGTAGAAATTGCAGAAACCCTAGGTTTCCTCTTCTCCATAGTGAAACATTTCAAAGCCAAATATCAAAATCCTGAATGATTGAGTAATAGCTTTGGTTGATCCCTTTTATAATTTCTCCAAGAAGAGGTCGACCCTCTAGAAGCTTTTTTTTAATCATTTAAAACAATATTAAATGTGCACTTTATAACTTATTGAAATATTTCCTCAAAGTAGGCGCCCATTTAATTAAATCATTTAATGTACTTTAAGTCATTAAATGGCCCCCTTTAGGCATAAAGTTATAATATAACTGTATAATATGCTTTTGATGATTAATTAGTATTAAATTCACCTTTAATAATAATTAAATGATATAACTTGCACATTAAACCTTATTTCCCCAGGCCAACTGAAAATTGGGGTCAACACTGCTTCCCCGAAGCGTCCAAGTGCCTTACTATAAATAGTAACGCTAAACTCCAATGACCTAATAACTTACTATAAATAGTAAGTGTGTGAAACTGAGTCCTGAATCACCAAACGAAGGCCAAACCTGAACCGCCCAAAGCTCTGGAGAAGAAACCACTCTGATATCCGTCAAACAAGGCCCTCTAACCAACTGCATTAGCCTACGAGGGCCAAATAATAGGCTAATCCACCAAGAAACTAGAACGTAGCTAAAAGGGGACATTACAATCCGCCCTCCCTGAAATTGCTTGTCCCCAAGCAATCTCAACTGCCAAAAGAACACCTTTCCACCCGGATCCCAAGGGAAGTGCTATGTAATGTCCCTCATATCACCAACCAACTCCTGTAACACCAACAACTGAACATCTGATGAAACATGATGAACCATGTCAGCCCCAACATCAGCTGTCGCAGGAGTGTAAACCCCAAGAGGAAGCAACTCCGAATGCTAACAACATTTGCTTCCC
Organism: Sequoia sempervirens; assembly: GCA_007258455.2. Lineage (NCBI taxonomy): Eukaryota > Viridiplantae > Streptophyta > Pinopsida > Cupressales > Cupressaceae > Sequoia > Sequoia sempervirens. The sequence goes on along the minus strand of VDFB02049217.1, from coordinate 8,615,794 downwards.
ATATCTGTGCAAGGTAAGATGTCATACAAACTGTCCACCACGTGCGCATCAAAATTGTGCATCTGAAACAAATCATGTACATGAGGATCAAAAGTGAAACTACAAGCAATCCTCATCATGTACACACAGCAATACTCCCCAGTAAAACTTGACTGGAACCCTGATGCACACGAAGGATCCCTCTACACACTAAAGAGTGTCCAACAAAATTTTCCTAGATCCCAAATCCAGAATGGAAGTCTGCCATGTTTGATATCCTCTGACTTCCTCTGCACAAATCTGATCTCAACTTCATCATGTTAAAAATGGTGAAGCAAGCCGTCGAGACCCATCCAAACTGCAATGCCAACCCTGTCACTGCCTGGATCCCAATACAAACGAACCTCACATCCATTCGTCATGAAGAGATACAAATATATGAAAGTATCTACAACACAACATCTCTCTATCCTCTGCCAAACTCCCATGGATGTGCTGACACACCAAGCCATCATGCCCACTGCCACAACAACCTCCAAGAAGCCTTGTCTCCCATTGAAACCCAAAAGTGGCAAACTCTGCCAAGAACATACTAGCATGATGGTAATCCAACCTCTAATCCTGCAAGTAATCCCCACAACTGAGTCGAGTACTTGCAACCTCTAATCTCATCTTCTGAAGATGGAAACTTTGAGCATAGAAATGATTTACTTCCTTTGATTGCGCAAAGAGAATCATCATGCGCACAAGAATTTTGCATCGAATACAAATTATGTACTAGTGGATTAAAAGCAAAACTGTAAGCACTCCTCACCATGTACACACTGTAAACTCCTCTATGAACCCTGTTTGGAATCCCGATGCACTGGAAAGAACCCAAACACTACGATTATCACCCAACTCTAAGCTAGTGTCAAGAGGGAGATCAGCATCTAACTCGAAGAGTGGATTATCATAAACCATTTCTACCTCAGACTCAAATAATGGATTATTCACAAACTGCATGACCACTCCATGCTGATCTAAATCATCCATTCCCCAACTAGATGATACTCTACATATCTCCTATGAAGAAGATGAAGTAGCATCATGTTCTGTCACACAACTCTCTGAGGAATCCACTACTACATCACAAGAGTTGTCAATAATCTTCCCTACAACTGTAGTGGGTGTCGCCACATCCTCAACACTCCCATTACCACAACCCATAGATGCTTGATCCTCACCAATTGCTGCCATGGAAACCTGGGCTATATCTAAAGATGGTGAAGACTGTGCCAAACTCAACTCCACGATAAGCTCCTCTATCAGTGATTGTAACTCTCGAAGGGCCAATTGAGTGCTCTTCAAAGAGTCCATAGTCACCTCAAGCTCATGAGTGAGCTCATCAACCTCCTCCTCCTTTCCCTTCAATGCATCATGACAATTGCAATCCCACTCGAGAAGACAATCTTTGTCCACAAGTAGTTGTAGGTAATTTTGTTTCATTATTCCAATTGCTTCTCGAAGTGCATGAAACTCTTCAAAGGAAAGACCACTATCACAGCACTCATCTGTTGCGGGAGTACTCCAACCATAAGTGGCCAACATTTGACAAGCAACATCAAAATGCTCTATGGCAGTAGCGATCATTCTATCATTAACCTTAAGTTGCCCTACCAAATGATGACGACCCTAGAACTTATCACTTCCATACAAGTTTTCTAATTTAGAATCTGCACTATGATATGAGGCTAAATCATCATCGCTCACTAACTGATAAATAGGATCGTGTGTGCTATCAACTTCGCACACAATATCATCAAAGGTACTGCTGCTATGTACCTCATGGGATGGCTCAAAAGACACTGTAGAAGCTATTGTTTTGACAATATCTTCGCACACTTCTTCTTCCAAAGCATCTGCATATCCATCCGAAGAGCAATCCTGGGACTTATTGCCAATAAATGAATTTTTTGATTTGTTTTCCATGGTCTGACTTGAAAAATCAGACTTGTTGTGGCATGAATCTTCAACACAAAATGCATCAATAATACTCAAATCTTGAGTATTTTCTTTTGACAACTCCATAGGACCATCACCCTCATGTGAAGTGATTGTTGTCTCATGCTGATGCAAAGGAACCTCACTGCTGTCATGAAAATCAAAACTATTATGGTTCGTATTTTCGTTGCCTTCTCCATGTTTGACACTCATATCTTGCGTGCCAACATTCAAAGTTTTTCCCATAATTTTTCCTGCACTTGCCATGACCTCTAAACCAACGTTACGTTCAAAAGGACTACTGGTATAAAAATCAGAATTGTTATCATGGCTGATAATAACTTCTTGAGTGCTAAAAGTACCAACATTCTCTTCGAATTTCACCCTCTGTTCCTTTTCCTCTGTACTGATAAGATTATTTGCATTAGTGTTTGCTTTATTTTTCTTTGCAAACAAAGGATCCAAAATTTCTGAATGTTGTAGAAGCCTTGTTAAATTCTTGTCATAGTTTTGAAAGACCTCCATGAGTTCTGATATAGACTTCATTTTATCCCAAACCCACCAATCAACGGCAGCCGATATAGATGAGTGTTGATCACTCAAATGATGCAAGATGTTAATTCACTAAATATTTAATACAAACCCCAACAGGATGGCAGGAAACCACTCTAATACCACTGTAAGAACCCTCTCCAGGGGGATTCTTGAGAATACAAATTTTCTGCCCTTGTGTGATTACTTGTTCCCCATGTGTTTGTTTTCTTTTCAATTGTTTGATGATTATTTATAAAGTTTTCCAGGAAGTAAAATGAAATACATGTAATTACAAGATAAAGAGAATACTAAAAGTAAACGCTAGAAAGGATTCCAAACTGATTTATTATATTTGCTAACACATTACATTCAATTCAGTTCACCATTTAATGCTTGTAAGAACCTTAACCATCATACCCGATAAGCTGAAGAATGATTAATGGAAATCTGATATACAATTATCAGCAAACTGAAACAACTTGCAAGAGGACGTTAGGTAGCTGGAGATGATTTCTCCTTCACAATAATGCAGCAAAATGTTTCTCTTAACCCAGCCGCCTCCAATTGACATCAATTTCAGATTTTATTCAAAGCGCTTCTCCCTAGAACTAACACATCCAACTGTAAGGCTCTGTACGCCCTGCTACAGGTGTTTAATCTGCCCTCTATCAAGTCCCACGTGCAAGTTAATGATTGCTAAAAGCAAATAAGATCAGCAGCAATGAAGTTCTAGTTTAATTCTTCAATCTGCTCTAACCCTTGAATTTGTTATCACGGAACCTAGCAGCGCTCGTTCCACGGATAACCCCCCTACGAAACTTGTTCGTTTCCTAGGTTCGTGGAATTCAAGCACGCAAAACGAAGTGATTATCGAGCCACCTCGAAATGCGTTCCAAAGCCTCAAACAGTCAGTTTGAGCATCCCCCTATGTTTGCCTCACGAAGACCTTCGAAACGAGTACCTTCGCGAAGTGTCACTGTTAATACTTAGTGAAATTGGGAAAAGTGCAGTTGTGTTGAAAAACAGCGCCCCAACTCACTTTAACAAAAATGACTAAGTGTTGAAAATGCAGGGGCGCCAAAAATCAGCGCCCCTACACAAAGGTGATTGTAATAAGATGTAATAGCGCTAAATTTTAGCGCTTTTACACATTTTTTCCAGACTTAGCCAAAAATTGGCTTAGACGTGTTTTTTCATGTCTTTTACTTTTTTCGCTTATTGTGCCTTATTTCATGCCACTTTTTATTGGGTCGACTTGAGTTCTTCTAAATCACTTAAAAGTGATTTTAGCTTTCTTCTTCTTCACTTTTGGCATTCGATTTTCACTCCTCCTTGCTAGGCAAATACCTCTCACCTCCAAAAACGCATTTTTGTGAAGATTTGAACAATTTTTAACAGCTAGGTTTCGAGTTTTTGTTTAGGTATGTCATTCTTCTCTCCTTTTCTTTCTTTCCTTCACACTAATTTTTTATTTGATAATGTTTTGTGATCTATAAATGTGTTTTTAATGAACCCACGCTTTTTCTTTCTTTCCTTTTGTCTATGGTGTTTTGTTAACGCGTGGGTGTTCCTTTCTTACCCTAATCGTGTTTTTCCCCTTTGCTAGGCTACACAAGTGAACTTACATTGTTTGTGTTGGGCATGGCTTTCTTGCATATGCACATTTTCTCATTTTTTGCTTATGTCGATCTTACCCGCGCGTTTTAATCTCCTCACATGATTCTTTGTCAATGCTTTGAAATGAACAACGAAAGAAACTCACGTTTTGTGAGTAACATTGCACTATACTTTTCATAAGAACCATGGCAGTGAAATGAAGATCCAATGCACTTCAATGTGTTTTCAAGTGTTGATTTTAATCCGTTCAATGCTTCAAAATTGTAAAAGCGTTGTTTTCATAAATCATTACATCTTGTTTTCAATGTTCTTCCCAAATGCTGAAGCACTCAAATTCAACACCATTTCAATTGCCAACTTCACAGTGAAAAGTGTCATGGAGCTAAAATTCAGCGCCCTGACATGTTGCCTCAAAAGTTTCTAACACTCAAGGGTGCAAGAGCGTTGTTTTTCAGCGCCATTGCACCAAGTTCATTTTGCTTAAGTGCAAGGGCGCTGAATTTTGGCGCCCTTACACTTTTCACTACTTTTCTTCCAAACACCTCAAAACTTGCCAGTTTCACTTCGTTTCTCGTTCCTTCCACTTTGTGCATCATTTTGCGTGCCTTGTCACTCGCTTCATGCTTGCTCGACATCGTTGCTCGCTTCACGCATCCCAATGTTGTTTTCCCGACTAACGTTTGTTGTTTCCACATCTTACAATCTCTTTTCAAATATTATCAAAAGATCCTCGAAGTTGTTGCTTGTAGACTCAGTTGCTCTTAGATGATTGCCAGAAAACCTCCATCGTCTTCAAGGGCTAAAGACAAAATGAAGTACAAATATCAAAGTGTTTGTCTGCCGACTGTGGTGGTCTCCAAGGTGGAAGAGATAAAAGACACAGAGGTTGGTCATCAAGACCTAGTTGATTTTGCAAAGAGAACTAAGAAGAAGCCTCTTGATGATTCTATGAGAGCAATCGTACACAGTAACCTGCATTTGGTGTCTATGTTCCCTACTGCTGCACATAATACAGAATTTGTCCTTCAAGTTGCATACCACTACATCAGGGAAAGCAGAAGTGTGATTGATTCTTCTGGACATGAGATATTGAGACTCGACCCCGACTTCTTTGATATTGTGTTCAGAGTTCCACAAATGGAGAAGTATATTGACATCTCAATACAAAAGGCATGGGAAGTCTATGAAGCTGATCCCAACAAGGCTAAAAACCTGATAAATAGCCAATGGTTGAAAAAACCCAGACAAACTGTTTCCAAATGGCCGAAGGGACTCCCACGAAGTGACTTCAAAGAAGATGTCAAAGATATGATCACATTCTTGAGCAGAGTGAAGGGGTTGCCTAAATCATCCAATTTTCATGACTGGATGTATGAATACATCAGAATCATAAGAAGACAAAAAGTTCACATTGATTGGGGCAAACAAATCAGCGATGAAATACATGAACAGCTGATCAATGTGTCGTCCACATTAAAGTTCTATATGACTTCTTACCTGGTGTATGTTGTAGTCGTGATGAGGCAATTTCTAGGTCAATCTACAAGAGGGAATAGGCACACCACACCTATGTACAAATTTTTCTATCAACTGGAACTGAAAGAAAGCTTTCATCATTTCAGGAGAGTTACTGATGCTTTCTTCGCACCTTTGCTTTTCAGCTTTGATCCGACTCTCGAAAGAAAGAGGGTATCTGATGAAGCCTATAAGGCGGTAAGGTTGGATGCATATTTCTACAATTCCCAACTTTTACTTATTTAAGAGTAGGGTGCTACACTAGTTGCCCTTACATGTTGCCACGATACCCCTCGGACAAGTGGGTTCTCATGGAGATGTGCAGACAACTAATTTCAGTGCACAAAGAACGGAGAAATTAATTGAGATGGATGTGGTAGCAAGCACTAGAGAGGACCAAACATTCATTTGGTCACAACAATATAAGTCTCTAGTTCAGTTTCTTGATGAAGTTGTCACCATATTGGGAGACCAAAAGGGTAGGTTGGATGAGATATGATGGCAAGTTGCTTATTTGGTGACATCTCTCTCTCTCTTCTACCTTTGTGAATGAAGATGGTATCCAAATTAAACATGATGAGTTACAAACTGAATTTCAAAGATCAATAAAGGGCACACTAGGAAAGGCTTGGCATGATGAAAATATATATAATTTTTTTATCATTGCCAAAAATGTCTAGGATGGAGAGGTGTTGGTCAAGATTGACACAATAATTACAGAGAGCAGCATCACATTAGATGTTCAGTTTATTCAAAGGGATTTGGTGTCACTGCCTGATAGATCACAAGTCGAGAGCTTCATTAACAAATTTCAATGAGTATAGTATAGAGAGGATGATGATATTATTGGTGTTGTTGTGTGGGGTTCTAGAGTAGCTATTTTTAGCTATCTCTATTTTTGGATCACCCCTATTTTTTATTGCACTTATTATGGATCAGCCATTTTGAGAGGACCTTCTAGAAGATCCATTCAAAGATAACCTACTTTTTTAATAACCTTCTAGAGGGACCATTGATAGATACTTTATATTTTGACAAAAATATTTTTCACAATCTTCAAATTTTAGTTCATGTATTAAGGATAATTATATATTTTGAGCTTGTCATATTAAACAGACTATTTTTAGTATAGAAACTGCAATGTATTTTTTTATTAATCGAATTCAAAAGAAACTTGTAGACATCAATAAATAAGTAGCTATTGGTCCAACTTAGATTTTCAATAGTAATTGTATACCTACTTGATGTTGGGACTATTGTTCAGCTTTTACTAGTAAGATTTTGTGTATGCGCGCTTAGGGGAAATTAAACTAATTTATTGAGCTTGGAAGCTTTGTATAATGTGTGCTTAGGGAAAATTAAATTACTTTATTGAGTTTGGAGGCTTTGCATTTCAAGTTTCTTTAAAAGTTAGTGATTGTAATTTGTAGCTTTGTATGCATTTCTATAGTTCAATTTATTGAATTGCATCTTTAATTCAATTCACTTGGTGTTGTTCTTACACTTGTTAGGTTGCATGCTTAGGTAAAATATGTGACTGTTTGTGAAAGTGTCGAATAGTCTTGTGCCCTAGCCTAACAACAAAAGGATAGGTTTACTTTGAGCTTGTATGCGTTGCACACTCAACAAAACTCCACTAATTCTAGATTTATTTTAATTTTCCATATAAGGGAATATTATCATTTCCTTCACTCTCTAAAAGGGAGTTTCCCCTTAAAATGTGAAGAAAAGTTCATCCTTACACGTTGTTCCATTTTTTGTTGTCTTGAAGGGGACAAATTAAAATGCTAACACTTATGACATCGCAACATGCATTTTGCTGCCAACCAATCAACAAGCTTCGGTTGGGCTAAAAAGTTAGAGAGATAATTAAGAGATAAACAAAGATCCAATCAAGTGGATTTAAGATATATCACACTGCCCACTTCTTGTATGTAGAATGACTCGTTAACAAATGATGAATCATTCATAGTGTGACAACTTCAAACCAACCTCCATAAATGTAATGGAAAGATTCCAATCAGTGATGCAAAACTATACCCAAAGATTTGTAGCATATTTAACCTAAGCAATGAAAATGAAATGATAATGTTATCAAAACTCTAAACCTATGCAATATTGTGGGAAGCCTAGAAAAATTATGTCAAAAGCATAACATGAGTATACTTCACAAGTAATAATGCAATGACCCCACTAAATGTGATGGCAAGATCACAACATAGACAACAAGACTCACAATGTTATCACCACTACTTTTGGCGAACTATGAGATAGAGCAATGAAAGTCCCACAGGACCAACAGACAAAGAATAGTGCCACCAAGAAGAGTGTTTATGAGTTTCAAAAAATTTATCCTCATTCATTTGCATAGGTATTGGGATGATGCATCATTTAGAGAAGAAGGATGTCACATCCCCAAAACAAACATTTATTATCGGTTCTTGTTAGCATTAATAATCAATGATGGTGTTGATGGTTGGCCAATCATTTTTACCACTTATTTTTTCCTGTTTACTCTTAACATAACTTGGAGTTACTTTTAATTTTTCCTAATTGTAGAGTTTAATAAATTATTGTCTTGGAATAACATGATCTCTACTATGTTTCCACTAGCAGTTGGATGTCTTCAGAATGGTTTACTTGGCTTTTACAATGTAAGTATAGGTGTATTTACTAAAATGGTTTTTGAGAATATCAAATGATTTTCTAGTTTTTTTTTTGTTTAGTAACATGCAACCTTGGGAATTGCTCCCTTTCTATTGATTCAAAAGTTTTATTTACAGTGTTATTGGGCATCAAAATACAAAATTGCCCGTACTGTTGCATCTGCTAGATTGCAGGCTAAACTATGTTTCTGTACATATGTCAGTGCTTAAACAAAATCTGGCGAAGACAATGACTATTAACCATAGTCCGGTTCGGGAAAGCGCCCGGGCTGAAGTCCGCCGGCCGTCAGTGTGGATGCCGGGCCCGTGGCTGGGCGACGCCGGGGCTTGTGCACGCCAGACGCGCCGGTCCCCGATCAGGGCAAGGCAAAGCAAAGCCAAAAGGCCAAAAAACAATTAAAACACAACATTTTTTTAATCTGTTTTTTTATTTATATCTTCTATTTCGCCCTAAAAGGGCACTCATTTCATTCATTTGGCAAAATAGGAGGAGAAGAGAGAGTTGTGAAGAAAAATAGGAGGAGAAGAGAGGGCAACCAGCAACTTGTTGAAGACAAATCCAAGGGCATATATCATTTGGGGAGCTTCATACCAGCAAGGAGGTGCATTGAAAGCTCATTACCAGTGATTTGGAGGAGTTTCTATTGCATTCCAAGCTAAATCTAAGAGGTAAGTTCGATTTTAATTGATTTTTTTGTGTTTTTTTAACAAATATTTCATTGTAATTTGTAAAATCACTATTCTTTTGAGTTTGCATATTTTTTTTACAAACCCTACTTGCAACTTAAATAATTTTAGAAACCCTATTTTGTGCAGCCACATTCATTTGCAAATCATACCATATTATTATTTTCACAATGTCTCATACCCCAGTCAGAAAAGACCCTGCTTGGAAACATGCTGAAATCTTTCCCGGAATGAAAAAAGGAGACGCCAAATGTTTCTATTGCAAAACAATATATCATGGAGGCATAAATCGATTAAAATATCATCTTGCACGCATACCCGCCCATGATGCAGTGGGTTGCCCTATAGCACCTCCTGAGGTTGTTCGTGAAGTACAGGTGCAATTAGAAACTTTTGAAATGCAAAAAGAAATGAAAAAGAAACAGAAGCAGAGTTGTTGAGTGTTGGAGTTGGACAGGGACTTGGTGCTGTTGGAGATGCTTCTTCCATGCCTCCATACCATCCTAGTGCTAGTGCTTGTGGTAGTGCTTCTGTTTCTGCATCAGCAATGCCTATGCGTACTCCTAGTGCTGGTGGCGCTACTACTGCTAGTGGTAGTGGCAGTGTTAGCATTGGCCCTAGAGTTCGTAAATCTAGGGTGGACTCATATTTTGTACCACGCACTACCCCTGGTTCCCAACCGTCGCTTGAGAGCATGGGTTGGAACAAGGACGCACATGATGCAGCCAAAAAGGCAATTGCAGACTTTTGGTACTACTGCACCATTCCCTTCCATGTAGCCAGGTAATTTTTTTCGTTTAATTGTTTTAAAATTTATATTTAAATTTTAGAATCTAGATGTATCTCATTATCTCATTATCGAATTCAAATTTTACAATACTTATGTAACTTATCAATTTATTTATGACATGTTATAGGTCACCTTTCTGGCAAAACATGGTTGATGCGATAACTATATGTGGGGCGGGGTTCAAAGCCCCTAGTGAAGATGAATTAAAGGGCCCACTTTTGACTCAAAAGGTGGCAGATGTGAAAGCACAATTAGAGGAGCAACGCAAGCAGTGGAGCATGATTGGTTGCACCATCATGACTGATGGTTGGACTGATAGGAGAAATAGGACGTTGCTTAATTTCCTAGTTTCCTCCGGAGGTAATTGTACTTCCTTCAATGCATTGGAATTTGAATTTTATTTAGTGAATCACATAATTTAATATGGCTGATTTATGTTTTTTAATTTATTGAATAATTGGTTTTGCTTTTTTTTTCAGGTGACACCGTCTTCATTAAGTCCATTGATGCTTCTGGCCAAATCAAAAATGCCACATACCTGTGTGAGGCTATAGAGGACGTGATAGCTGATGTGGGGGAAGAAAATGTAGTGCAAGTGGTGACAGACAATGCAGCAAATTATGTTGCTGCTGGTAGACTATTGATGGAGAGGCACCCTACTATATTTTGGACTCCATGTGCCGCCCATTGCATTGACCTCATGTTGGAGGATCTTGGGAAGCTCCCATGGATCAAAACATGTGTGGAAGCAGCAAAAAACGTTTGCAAATTTGTATACAACCACACATGGGTGCTTAACCTTATGAGGCAATACACGGGGTTGAGGGAGTTGTCTCGTCCTGGCATCACCAGGTTTGCAACAAATTTTATCACGATGCAATCCTTGATTCGGTCAAGGGCAGCTTTGAGGCGCATGTTTACTAGTGAGGAGTGGTCTTCCTCATCCTTTTCTACAAGCACTGCAGGGATTGCTGTGGCTGATTGCATTTTTGATGAGCAAGGTTTTTGGACACCAATGGATGAGATTGTGAAGGTAAAATTTAATTCTTTATTATGTTCTAATTTTTAATCATATCTTACTTTTATTTGTTTATTTTCATTCACACTTATTTGTGCAACATGTTTGCACTTTGCAGTTTATTGAGCCCTTGCTAGTTCTCCTACGAGTTGCAGATGGGGAGAAGCCCGCAATGGGCTACATATATGAGGGCATGGATAGGGCCAAAGAGGCCATTAGATCAGTCTATGGTGGAGTTGAGGAGAAGTATCGTCCCATTTGGGATATCATTGATAGGAGATGGCAAAACCAACTTCATAGGCCCATCCATGCAGCCGCATGTTTCCTGAATCCGGCCTTCCAATTCCACCGCGATCTCCGTGCAGATAGAGAAATTCTTAGTGGGCTCTACACGACATTGGAGCGGATGTTGCCTGCTGTTACTACACAGGTGGTGCAGGAGATAGATGCCTTCACTAAGGCACAAGGAGACTTCTTTGCACGTCAAATGTGCAAAGATAATAGGACAACATTACTACCAGGTAAAAATATATTTAAGGGCATAATTTTCATCTCTTTATATTATAATTTATTATTAAATGTTGAACTTGAACTTGAAACTTGAAATGAGATTGATTTTGTTTCTTTTTCTCATCTCAGATAGCTGGTGGAATATGTTTGGTTCTGATACACCGAACCTGCAAAATATTGCCATTCGTATATTGAGCCAGCCATGCAGTTCATCTGGTTGTGAGCGCAATTGGAGTATGTTTGAGCACATACACTCCAAGAAGCGCAATAGATTGACAGTGGAGAGGATGAACGACTTGGTATATGTTCATTACAATCTTCGGCTCAGATACAGGAAGCTTTTTGACCATGACAAAACCCCGATCAATCTAGACGAGGTTGATCCACAGTCTGAGTGGACCACTGAGGCTACAGATGCAGTCTTTAGTGACGAGGACCTTGATTGGGTGGACCAGGCAGAGAGAGAGGCCGAGGTTGTAGCCATGGCTGAGGAGGAGGCTAGAGCACGAGGAGGCATAGATGCTGTTGGTGAGCGTGGCATGGAGAGTCAGACACAGGCAGAGACTATGGCTGCAGCTGCAACATCATCCAGGCCCTTTAGACGCCTTCGTAGGAAGGATGCTGGCTCCACTATGCCATAGGGCATAGAGTCATAGAACATTTTGATTTGATGTCATATTTCATATTTCATATTTGTATGGAACATTTGATGTCATGGATTTCATATTCCATGAGTTTTGTATACATTTGACTAATTTTATATATCTAAGTATGTTATTTCCTTCAGCAACGCAACTACAATGTGTACCTTATACTTATGTAATCGTTGTATACTTATGCATGTGATCAAATTTGCTTTTATTTGTGTTGTATTCAATAAAGGGTGCTTGAAACAAGTTTTAAATCCTTAAAAATCTCTAAATTTCTAGGGTTTTTTTTTTTCTGGCCCTCACGCCGAGTCGCTGAAGTCCCGCGAGTCGCCTCGCCAAGTCTGAGCCGCCCGCCTCGTTACTATGCTATTAACCCATCTCCTATGCCTAACATTAAGATTTAACTATTGTATTTAAAAAAAGTTTTCCTTTAGAGAACAGAGCCATTCATATCAACTCACTAAGGAGCAGTCAAGGAATCATCAAAACAATCTTTGATAAAATCTGCCAAGCAGTCCAGACACTCCCATTCACCAATGCCCATGACCTTTTTCAATAATTTTGCAGCTTTAGAAGCCTTTCGGTGACAAGCCAGAACAGAAGAGGCGCCACTATAGAAGACAAACGAAAACCATTCAACCGTATCTCCACAAGTCATAAGGCAGTCGAAGTCAAAAGGCAAAGGGACCCCATTTCCATATCTAGCAACTTCCAAAATTTCATCCAAATTGCCTAGGAACTACCATTTCATATACGCCTTAGCCATTTTTTTCACCACATCTTTCAGCTCCTCCACATCCAGCAAAGAGGCCATGAACATGGATGCAATGTCGGAATTTACTCTATTTTTGTGGTCTGTGTACATGAAATCCTGACCTAAGACCCACCAAATGGCATGTATTGAAGACACATTGCAGTCGCCTCTCCATTATTATCCCCAAAAACACCATTTAGCATTAGCTGGAAAGAAGCCTAATAGGTGTATCCATTGCAGAAAGCCAGAAGTTAACAGAATGTTTTTTGATGCGGATTCATTGAACTATGTCTGATTAATGGGCTCTACAAGAGAGAGCTTGCATGAGCAAAACAGGCAAGCATCATCATCTAATTATGACTCCCAAACCCATTTGTCCTCCGAATCTCAAGGTGGAATCCAACAAGCACATATCAATAATTACTATGTCATAACTCACGTCTTTCATCAGCCACCAGACTATCATTAATCAATACATCATACTCCAGGTCATTTGTCTTGTAGATTGCCGAGGTGGCCAGAAGATCAACCTCCATGTTGGCCTCTCTATAGACATGATTAGGAATGTAATTTTCTAATTTTGTGAGTTCACTTTGGATAGCTAAGAGAATGGAATTAAGTTTCCATCCTTGGAGAAGTTTAGACCTTAGGGCGTTTATTGACAATGAAGAGTCTCCCTCAATTTCTACCTTAGTCGGTTTCAAATTTGAACAAATTTGCAACCCGAGAAGAAGAGCTTGTAACTCTGCTTCATTGTTTGTGCCATGATGGATGCATATTGATGCTTTACACATTATAGTCCCATTCCAATCACAAATGATACAACCAGCACCCGAAGGACCTGGATTGCCTTTAGATACTCCATCAAAGTTAAGTTTCACCTAGCCAAATTAAGTGGTGACTACTTTGCTTCAACTCTTTTTTTAAGGGTCTCAACACCTCTTGTTGGGACTCAAATTTTTTTTGTCTTTTTTGCTAATACTTTGGCCCAAAAAGGGCATTTTGCACTAGTAAAAATGGTGATTCTTAGACAATAGACTCCCTAGTGTCTACCTTGTCCATCTATCATCTTGGTTGAAAATATATGAGGTTTCTTTTAATTTATTCAATCATTTGTGTTGAAGGTTGTGACCTTGTGCGAAAACCACAAGCCAACTATTTGACTATATGAGATCATAGATCTCCTGATTGTCCTACCTCATGGGTAGGTGAACCTTGGGTTTGGATGTCATTTCCACTTTCTTGTGGATGTTGGTCGTGTCTCATTTGGATTGAGTAATAAAACAACATGTAGTCCCCATTCTAATCCTTCAATTTGCAAAAGACTAGGATCGTTGTCTCATGCCCAATCACAATCACTAGAGGCAACTCTATCCTCTCATATGGTCGTCATGGTGAATTTGTCATGCAAGATTAAGACTTTTGCTTGTGTTGTCACACTTTGTGCATTGATACCACATGCTTCAACTGTCATTGCATTGTGATGGGGCATTCTAGGGCATTGGTGTGCACTGTGGTGCATTGGTGACACATTTGTATCCCGAAAAATTTGCTCATCCATTACTGTTATGTCTTAGGTGAAAGCTTGGGGCATTACAGAGGTAAAAAAACAATCCCTTAAAAGTGAAGCAAAATAACCCTCAAGGCTGCAAACTTAGCCCGGAACCTCATAACAGAAAAGGAATTTGCAAAAGACAGATATTAAGGTGGCATTCTGCTGGAAAATACCACACAATGTTGATGGCCACTTTCTGCACTGCTGTATCTTCAAATTGGTCTTGCTATAGCACTGAAGCTGCTTATACACGTGAACGCAGACTGAAAGTGGAACCTAGTTCTGCTGCAAACACCAAAGGGAAAACTTCCTTGAGTCAAAAGGCAAATCGAACCTGAGTTTTATGCTTTAAAACCTGATTTTTGCTTTCATGGCCAGCTAACCCAACACAGGCACCACCTCTTTTGAAATATTGTTGACTTGTTATAAGTGGTGCGCCATAATGTGAATTCATCCTGATTTAAATGATAGAAGCAGGTGCCATAATGATCCTTGCCAAGGCAGAACATTCCAATGGCTTTGCCATGCCCTACAAATGCTAGCAGAACTTTAACATAACCATTTTTCAAATGCCGGGCGCACTTCACTGGCCTCTCCACAGGGTATTAATGGGTTTGGCGCATGCCTTGAAGATAATTGCCATCTTTTTAGACTTTGAGGCAAAAATTTGGCATGACTCAACCAAGCGAAAGTCTTCAATGATTTAACCACGTTTACAAGGCAGAATTTCATGCCAACTTTGCCAATATTCAACAGCAGACAGAATTTCTCAATGACTTGGGCCTGTCTAGATGAAAGCCAATTTTTTTAGTGGCTTTGCCTAGCTGGGCACACGGCATAAGAGCCTCTGCCTGGCCGCTTCATGTCTCAACCAGGTTTAAATTGTCCAGGAGCACGCTTTTAGGAACTTTGACATTTTTTCGTTGAGGTTTGACTGAGGTTTTGCAAGGGTTCTGCGACTTTGCCACTTGCTGTTTGCTGTTGAAGTTGCCACTTTATCGATGGGAATATTCAAACAAAAAACTTCACTCTGCTGCTACCTGTTCTTGAGTGCTGCTCGTCCTCAACTTCTGCCCTTGAAATTGTTGTTTGTCGCTGTTCAGCTGAAAATGACGAATGAGTGTGAAATGACAGCTATCTCATCTTGCATATATATTTCCTTGCTGATAACCTGATTAGGCCGGCCCCGATCATGGAAAGTTTGTTTTTATTTGAAAAAAATTCAGGGGTGTAACACTATTATAACCATAGCTCTGAAAGTATCATTTATCCTGCACGTCGGAGCTAAAAAGGGGAAACAGGGAGAGAAATGTTATGTTATTTATAAATAAAAAAGTAATTAGAACAAAGCCTTTTCTGCTTTAGAAAAGATAAGGTCTAAGTGAAGGCTTGTGTATCAGTGATTAGAGGGCGAGTAATCCTTGGCCAAGAACAGAGCCCATACTGTTCTTCGATCCCCATGATTCTCGATTATCAGAGTGACCTCTTCATCTTTCTTCAAAAACAGATCAAGAAAACTAGGATATTCATAGTCAAAGTTAAGAGCAATATGGTTTATAAACTGGACTTACTCCGTTGAAATCAGAAAAAACCAGTTAGAGATATCAAACAAAATATGCCTGAGAATGCAGATTCAAACTCCAACCAATATCTTAAGATCAGAAAAATAGACTTTGCTAATAGGCCTAACGATTGGTGTGATTGTCAAAGGAAAAGTCATCGACATCACTAAAGTTTTCAGTGGAAGAATTATACTTATGAAACAGAGGTTTGCCATGGAATTCCTCAACTAAGCCGTTACGGGCTACAGGAGCAGCATTTATGCCTGAAGGTTGGACCATTTCCTTATAAGTACACTCTTTATCAGATGTAATTTAATGAGAAGAAATCCAGGAAGACATTGTTTACTTCATTTTGCAAGTTAACCTCTTTTATGATATTCGGTGATAGTCTTAAATCTCATTATGATTCTCGGCAGCGTTTCCAGATAAAATGTCAGCAAACCATTTGTATCCGTGATTTAGAATCATTTTATGTAATCAAAACATTTTTTTAATAATGGAACAGTAGGACATGCAGCATTGCACTCGATAGTAATGCTTTGGTACTTTAAACCTGACTAGGCATGACCAAATAAAGTTACAGTAAGGAATTTGTACTGTCTTTTTCTAGCAAGTAAAGGGTTTGTAACTAACCAAGAAGGAGACCTCCCTCCCCCGATACAACATTTCATAATCAAGAAACTAACTCACAGACTCTCATTTGATGGATACACCACGCAAAGTCAAGTTCTCTGCCAATGAGCAGACCCAGTAGTTTTTAAAATTAGTCAGACTTTGTTCGATTGCCTAGATTTAAGATGGAAATGTAGAATAGCTAATACCTGGGCAGTGAGAATGCTGCGAGCGGCAAAGATATGATGGATAGAAGAATGAAGACCCATTCTACTTATCAACTTTCCTGCCATGTCTGTGATCTCTTGTAAGCGAGTTACATGCTCCAATTTGAATATTTCAATATAAAGAGCAGTTCTGTTTCTTTTACATTTTCTTCTTAGTCCTCCAGGATTTTCTACCGGAATTTCTCAACCAGAGGTGATCAATGGATTATATGTATCTTGAATCTAAACAACTCCCGAAAAGAAATTGTTTTCCAATTTTTACATCAATGTCGACACCTTATTCAAAACACCCCTACCGCTGGTACGTGGGCTCTTATATTTATGCTTGCCAAGTGTATAAAGAAATAGTTTTTTTTAACTATAATAGAATAGAATAGAAGAC
The DNA here is from genome assembly GCA_007258455.2 of Sequoia sempervirens. Taxonomy (NCBI): domain Eukaryota; kingdom Viridiplantae; phylum Streptophyta; class Pinopsida; order Cupressales; family Cupressaceae; genus Sequoia; species Sequoia sempervirens. The sequence goes on along the minus strand of VDFB02049217.1, from coordinate 8,598,753 downwards.
TTTTAATCTCCAAGAGATAAAAGATAGTTTGTGAGATGGGAGATTAATGGAGTCTAGTATTGTGTATCTTTAAGTAGGCAATCAGACAACTTTTAGAAGAATGATACTCAAAAATATTGCAGGTTCAAAAAGATAGATTAAATTCTGAAAACCAACAAAAAATAGAAGCATCAATCATAGATTACAAAACTACAATACATATAGACTCTAAAAACCTTTCTATAGACTAATATCTCATAGGCCAAAACTTTCCCTAAATTACTATTACATAGACTAAAATTAAGATTTGCCGTCAATATACCTCTTGCCAAATCTTTCACACCTACGATATGCAAAAACTTTTTTTTCCGTCCCCATTCTCTTTATCCAAATCCATTCCTCTAAAAACAATGAATTTATAAATGGCAAGAAAACCCAAAAGGCACGACTTGACATCATGGATAATGATGAAGATCTCAAAATAGCATGGATGGTAGAAAATAAAGAAGGAATCCACTCAACCATCAATGTAACAAGCCCCAAATTTACCCAACAGATTTTACCTAAGTTTTAACCCATATATGTGAAATGATCAAGTTCACCAACACATAGAAATAAAAAAAATCAATTCAATAACATAGATGCATATTTGAAATAAACTCATTCCAAATTGCATTGCATGAATAAAGTAACATTACATGATCCCATGTAATCAATTCAACTTTCAAATACAATTTACATAAAGATGCAAGATCATAATTGCATAAAATGGCTTACAAGAGCTTACATGGCTTCCAAGAGTTGAATGGATCAAGAGTACAATTGGTCTAGATGTCCCCTGTTGGAGCATACATCCTCAAATCTCAGTAACATAACATAAAAAAATCCTTGAGATTCCATAACATTGAAAAATCAAACCCTTATCCTTTTGACCAAGAATACCTAGAAGAAGACCCGAAACATCCCAACTAAGTCTATCATATTCATCCATCAGAAGAAAAAAAATATGAGTGAAACCCCATCCACTTAAAATTTCATCTCATCTTTTTGGACTTTAGAACCATTATCCTTATCTTGGATAATGTTCAAACTTTTTCAACATATACCTAGTCATCCATTCATAGTATATCCAGCAATCAAAATAGTTAGAGTTTGATCTAGATATTCTATCTTATGTCTCTATCTTACCTTTTTACTTGAAAAATTGCCTATTTCAAGTAGAGAGTTGAGCTATCCCATATCACTAGTGGATAAACTAGCTTAGGATCTTTGGCTACTATTAAGTTGGTAAAATCGACTCTTTATCCTTTTTATTGGACTCACAAGTCTAGTTCAAGTAAATAATCCATATCCTATAAATTATCATTAGAAGACCTATATTGAATTTGGTCTATTGTGGTTCTATCCAACTCAAATGGGGTTGCAAGCTAAGTGGGCTTAACCTTGGGGAAAACTCCATGGTTAAGCATGCTTGAGCTAGAGTAGTACTAGGATGGGTGACCTCTTGAGAAGGCCTAGTGCTTCACCTCTATGAGCATCACCTAGATGCAATGATTTCTAGGTGGACCATTCATCATCATGAGATATGGGTCCTTGTGAACCACTACTTATGAAACATGGGTCAATGAGTTTGACTCATAAAACCACATGGTTGAATCTTGATAGCAATATCACAATTTGACAGCATGTGGAAAAAATTCTTACTTATCAATCCTTGGTCAATCAAAACATCAAAAATCAATCTAAATCATCATGTCTTTGTCCAAGTCTAATCATATCTTTAAAATTCAAAAAACCCAAACCATACCCCTTCATCCACCTTTCACCTCACACATCATTTACCAAGGTCTTAAGACATTCATGCTTATCACAAGGTCTCAACATAAGAAACTCATGGAACCTCATCAAACTAATCCAAACATAGGGAAAAGCATGGATGTTAATTAACTTGAGTTTGGTATGCCTTCCCATATATTTGACCCAAGTGGATACTAAACACCCCAACCATATTCTTCAGAGGTTATTCTCGTTTTAGGAGACAACACTCACAATGCCTCTTATCTATCACCAACCAAACTACAAGAAATGCAACAAGACCCTGATTTAATGAAATTCAATGATAATCTTCTTGATTTATATCTCAACCATTATTGTCTTTAGCTAGCTCAAAATGGTTTCAAGTTACCCTCTTATTTTGACACAACCCTCCTTAAGGAACAAGATTCTAAAATCATTTCCTTATAAAGTATCTTAGGAGGAAAAAATTCCTCAACTATACAAATCACAAACATCCCCAAACCATAATTGGTTAACGTCCCCATTCCTCAAGTATCCATCTTGACTGCTTCAAGTCAACCCTCCATACCTTCAATTAGCATTCATTCATCAACATACGCTCAACAATGCGGCAATCCATTTTACTAAGGACCCATCCCATCTAGTCATGTCATTGTATCCATTCCCATAAGTAGCCCTCAAATCTTGTCATTTATCCTATAAACCTTCCAAACCTTCACATCCACCATACTAAAAACACATACACCCCACATAAATCTTAATCCTCCATATTCACCATTCCTACAAATACATACATCCCACATAACCATCAATCCTCTACATCTACCATACCTACAAACACATACATCTCACATAACTCTCAATCCTCCACATTCACCATGCCTACAAAAATATGCATCCCATATAACTCTCAATCATCCACATTCACCATACCTACAAAGATATGCATCCCCCAAAATCACAATCCTTCTTTCAATTCATCAAATATTCCACAACATCAATCATCCATCACTCCCACCTTTACCACTTGAACCCCCATCAACATTGTTGCAAGAATGAAAAGAATGAAGGTGTTGTCATTGATGTCAACTGGTCAATTGATTATCAACTGGTTGTTGTTGTCATTAATGTCATGGATGCAAGTTATTGGTTGTTCATGTCAAGGATATTGAGAAAATTGTATTGAAGAAAGGTTGCAGGTATTCAGTGGTTGCTCCAAGTTTTTCTTTGGGATTTACTCCTATGTTTGTGTGGTTCAGATATGTTGATCATGGTTGTTGGAAGCTTCTATATCCAGATTTTTGGCTTTTCATTCATTGTATAGTGCGATTTATATTCACTAGTTGTGAATTGTGGCTTTCTATGTTTCTAGTGAGGTTCGGGAGAAATGTTGTTGGTCCAGATTTATCTTTGGTAAAGTCTTATGACTTGCAGTTCTAGAGTTAAGTTGATATGATCATGTTGATAATTTTGGTATCTAGAAGGATCGTGCTTAATTGTTCTATGTTTTACACTAGTTTGGCCGACCTTGTGTTGAACACTATCTTTGAAGTTGTTGAAGTGTGTTGGACTTATTTGGGTCCTCATCAAGCGTGTGTTTGGGTTGCCCTCATTCTAATTCCACCTTATGATGTTTTGGTGCTGACCTAATTTGAATTTATTAATGGATGGCCGACTTTGGATATGTTTCAAAGTTGAAGATGGTATAAATATAGGATGAGTTAGTGGTGAAGAAGGACAAGAGAGATAAGTGCAAATAAATTGAGCATATAGATGTGAAATAGATGTGAATTAGTGGGTGTGTGTGATGTGAGTGTGGCAGATCAAAACGAATTCTAAATGTTGAGTTTTCAGAAGCAATGAGTTGAAGGTGTACTCTATCATTCATGCATGTCTGAGTGGTTGAGCAAATTGTGGTGGAAATATCCATTGCATTGATATTGTCTTCTCTCTATCTATGTGGCAGTGATCCCTCCAAGTGGTTAGCCCTATTGTATAGTGAGTCATGATTTGGATAGTGAGTTCTTGTTTTGGCAGTGAGCCTTGTTTCTCAAGAAGTGATGCTTTGTAATCGATTTTGATATTCTTTATAGTGTGAGTTAATCCTCACCGTGGTTTCCACCTTATTGGGTTTTCCACATAAATTTGGTGTTGTGTTTGTGTGATGATTCTCAGTTTCTACACTTGCATTTAATTTGTTTAATCATTTTAGTAATGTTAAGGATTAGTTTTGATGAATGAATTAAAGGTTTAAATTGTTACAACTGATTCACCCCCCCTCTCAGTTGTCTTGTTCAATAATTGCTATCAAATCTTGGTTCCTTGGAGAAGAGCTTAACCACTTAAGGAAGGTCTAAGATGGCTAGAAGAGTTACTCATGATAATCCAAGGTTCGATGGAACTAATTATGCTATCTGGAAAATATTGATGGAAGAATATCTGGAGTATTGTGGATATGATGTGGAAAAATCTTACAAGAATCCTTACACTCCTCCTGCTAATGGTTTGAGTACAATTGATGAGATCAAGGCGAACAATAAGGTGAAGTACATTTTAAAGAATAGTCTTGTACATTTTGAGTTGATTAAAGTTCAAAATCTGAAAACTACTAAGGAAGTCTGGGATGCTTTGGAAAAGGTGCATGAAGGTGATGAAAGGGTCAAAGAAGTGAAATTATAGAATTTGGAGACACAGTTTGAGCTCCTGCATATGTCTAAAGATGATAATGTTAAAGCCTATGTACATAGATTGGATGAGGTAGTATCTGGAATGCGAGGACTTGGTGCTACTATAGATGAAACTAGGATTGTAAAGAAGATTCATAGAACTCTCCCTGATGCCTACAACAAAAAGGTATGTGCTATTGAAGAAAATATAGATTATAAGGCTTACACTAAAGATCAGTTGTTGGGATCTTTGATATATTATGAGATGAGAAAGCTAAATTTGAGAAATGGATTCAAATTAGAGACTACTTTTAAGGATTCAAAAGCTAAAGATCCAGATGAAGAAAATATTGATGAAGTAGAAGCTAACTTTGTGAGAAGGATGAGGAAAGGTTCCAAAAAGTATGTAGGTAAGTTTCCCTTTAAATGCTTTAGTTGTGGAGGAATAGGTCATTATGCTACAAAGTGTCTGCAAAGAGCTAAAATGAATAAAGGTAAGATCAACTGAGCATATTATGTGAATGAGGATGCTAGTATATCTAATGAGGAATCTGATCATGAAGATCCTGATGAAAATGAAGGCTTGTTCTTGGCTATAAAAGATGAACCTACTTCTGCTAATTTTGAAAACTAGGTAAAGGAATGCCCTCCATAGAAGGAGAAAAATGAAGGTATTGTAATATTTGTCCTGTTAACATAAGGATTTGCACCCGAAGATAAGTTGAAAAAATCAATAAATCCTATGCACATGGGACTATTCTCAAGTTGTGGGTATCCTATGGTGAGAATAGACCTCCAGGTTTTGGGCTGGTTCCCTTTGGATTTTCTTGTAAAACTAGTTTTGTTTTTTTAATAGAGGTAAAGGATAGAATGATAAAGTAAAAATAAAACATGAAAGTATGGCGATTCACCAATTGTCAAAATGATTTGAAATTTTGATAAACTCACAAAAGACTCAATTAAGCTATATGATCACAACTCAGAAACTTATGCCTGCATAAATGGTTCTAAGGCTTGAACTTATGCTAAGAGTAAGGAAAACAATAATGTTTTCACAAAATTCCTAACCATGAGACTTAAGGCACAAACTAAGACCTGCACTATGACATAATATCTTATGCATTTAGTATTGGAGGAATTGATAAAATAATGAAAGAATTCAATATTTAATTTTAACTCACAAGTACTAAAGAACACAGAAAAATAGAGAAGGAAATAAACTTCTTTATTGAGAAATAAGAAGTATTTGCATTACAAATCTGTAAAACTCACAAGAAAATGAGTTACAAATCAAGGAATAATATGCTCTTGCAGCCTCCAAACTCAGAACTAGAGAACAAAAGAGAGAAGAGAAGGACTTATAGAAAAGGCTCTCAAAATTCAAATTCAAATTTTGGCTCCAAAACTAATGTGTTGTCCATTCTTTCCTTCAAACAAGGTATGTAACTGAAAACAACTCCTCAAAACATGGACAAAGAGTTGTCAAAACCTCTATAAGCTCATGGGTCATATACAACTAAAAATCCCTCAAAAAGAGGGTCATAACTGAATGTGGATTTCCATTTTAGGCCTCAAATCACTCCTTGACTAAAACTTCATCAATTTGGATTCAAAACTAAAGATGAACTCATGATTAAGTGCCAAGGATCCCTAATTTTGCTCCATATGTTGGCACAATTATCTCAATCATCTTCATGATTCAAGCAAGCTCTTAAGGCTTTATTTGAATCCCTTTTGACCAAGTCCCATAATTTGAAATCACATTCAAATCACTTTTCATTTGCATTTTATGGTATCATTTATTTAAAATGATTTATAACTCATCATTTTAAATAAAGATTACAATTTGAAACAAATGCAAAGAATGTATTTTCTATTTTGCATTTAATAAATAACATTTACTTTAAAGTGATTTATTATCACTCAAAATAAAGTTTTACACTTGTATTAAATGCAAAATAAAAGGAACTTAAACAAAGCCAAATACAAATAAGCCTTGAAGACTAAGTCTTAGAGATATTTAAAAAAACTTAAATGCTATGACCTAGCATGCATGAATAAAGTTTTTTAATAAAAAACAAAAGGAAAAAAGATTGCCTATCCCCATCGTGCCTTTCTTAGGGTATTCGTAACCCTAAAACAAGTGAAAGATATTTGTTTTTTGTTTTCATTTGCTTGTTGCTGGAAACTTCTAGGCACCACCATGCATTTGCAAACCTTAGCCATGTTTTGAGTTGGAAATTTGTTCTTTTGGACACCATTATCTTGTAGATATTTGGAAGTCTTGAAGGAGGTAAACTCAATTTTAAGATCTGGAAGTTTTCATCTTTTCAAAAGCTTTTGAAAGCTCTTAGTCGTGACTGTGGCTTCCTCTAATGCTTTCATCTGTAAAAAAAATTCTTTCTTTTTTTGAGGTTTTTTGTTGGCCGCCATGGGAGATGGAGATTTCTACTTTTGAGCACCATTTCTCTGCAGATTTTAAAGCTTGTACCCATGGTAAGTCTGATCTCTTGCTAAATTTGGAAGTTTTCCTTTGTTCTGAAAAGCTTTTGAGAGCTCTATGGCAGCAGTTGTGGGTTATTTCTAATGCTTTTGTTTGAAACATTTTGCATTTTGTTGTGAATTTGTTTTGCACGCCATAAGTTCTCTTCACATTTCCTTCAAAAAAAAGAGAGAAGGCCAACACTGTATCCATTTTTTTCTTTCAAAAACCTCTGTATATCTCAAAAGAGAGGCCACGACCTTTGATTGTATTTTGTCTGTAGCTTTTCTATTACATTTTATAAAGAAAATAGAGGCTCAACCTCTAATTGAATGAAACTTTGTTGGAAACTTGCATAGACTTGGGCTTTGTATATTATTGTTTTTCCCCACCAACAAAATGCAAAAGTTCCAAAAATCAAAAGTGCAAAGGGCTAAAACCCAAACAATGTTGTATTGCATTTGTTTCTTTGTGAAATCCAAAGATTCAACCTCCTGTAGAATATGATAACAACATGTGATTTTTAACTTCATCCTTGGCATATTTCTGATGAGTTCTTTTAATGGCCACGACCTTGGCTATGAGAGGGTTTTATTTAAAATAAAACTCCATTAATTGCAAAAACAAACCCATGAGCTACATAATGTTCTTCTTTCTTTCAGCTATAGCTTGCATTTTTATCTGAAAATGAATACAATACTGAACATTTATCCATGGTCCCTCTATAGCTTCATTTTTATGAAATAACAAAAACTTTGCCAGTAATGTTTATTGTATTTCCTAGAAACCTTTGCATTTATCTTTGCTCTTGATAACTGAATATTGTAATTTCCATTAATACGAGCTTATGGAATTTCTTGGAAACCAATAATGTGTTCTCTTCATATCATGAAGAAATCTGCAATAAAAGAGCCTATGTATTTAAAAATACACAAAAGACTTGCATATAATGTAAAAATGCAATGATTTATTTTATATGAGGTTGTTCTAGAACTTTTGTGAAACACTGTATTGGCCTTATGATAGATACACTGCACACTTTTAAATGAGTTGGGCTCCACCCTTGTGGGAGCCTCATTTAACCCCACTCATTTTGACATTCAATAATCAACAACATTACATTTCTTGTATCTGCACATGAAGCAAACAAGTTAGAAAAATAGTGGATCAGTGATTCCTTTTGATGATTTAATATCTCCTTCATTTATCTCATGGATGTCTAATTCAGTTGATTTGATTTAATAATGAGTACAAACTATATTTTTGTTGAATTTCAACATGTTCTTAGATTTCATGACCTGAGCTCTAACATAATTTTTTACAATCACTGCAGATTTTGGGACTCGAGAGCAAAGGAGTTGAAGACATAGAAGATTGATCTGAAGCAACAAATCAACTATACATTAGCCTCCCAGGCAATGACAACATGATCTCCTTTTTCATGTTTCACTTTTAGTTATTCTTCTATTGTGTAGTTTGTACTCCTTGTCGAATCAAGTCAACTTAGTCTTTCCACAGCTTGTGTGGGATCACAAAACATATTTCTCAATAAATCAATTGTTCATGATATGTAATGACTTATGTATCTTTTTGGGTTTATTCCAATTACATAATGAAACAATGAAATTGCAACTGTTTTAAACAAATGTTATATAATCATAATGAATGATTATTTGCATTCTTGTTCTATACTACAATTCTTTTTTGATAATCAACAATAATAAATATTGCAGAAAATAAAGACTTTGTACTTCAATCCTTTTGAATTTTTCCTTTCTTAGTGAAGCCTGTTCAGCGGTTTATTTGAACTGTTAAGTAGTTTATCTCAAAATGTTTGAATGATTTGAATAAATCTATGAACAAGTTAACATATTTATTATGAAAGTAAGGATTCATTTGAAGACTCAAAACTTTTATATCCCAGCAAATAAACTTCATTAAATTCTTACCAATTTTAAGCAAGTGGCTAAAAATTGGTAACATGTCCTACATGCTAAATAGGAAAAGAACTATTGAGTTGTTGACAATGGTTGTTCACATCACATGACTGGTGATAAGAGTAAGTTTTTTAAACTTGAAAATAATGACGGAGGCTTGGTTATGTTTGGAGATGATACTGGTGCTAAAATTTGTGGGATAGGTTCAATAAGTTTTGATGGCAAGCATAATACTGATGATGTCTACTTGTTAAAGGTTTAAGGCATAATCTCTTGAGTGTTGGACATATGTGTAATAAAGGATATAATCTTGTATTTGAGGATGAGAGATATGAGATCCGGAAAGGATTTGAAATAGTGATTGTTGCAGGAAAGAAATTTGAAGGAAATATCTATCAACTTAAGGGTGTTGATGAACAATGCTTTATGACTCAGATTAATGACAGTGGTTGTGGCATTAGAGAATGTGTCACATGAATTTTGATAACTTGGAAAGGATTAGTGCAATTCAGGTCGTGAGAGATATGGGAGTAAATGGTGACTCCCCAACACCCCCAGGGATAGTTACTAGACCAAAATATCTTCCACAAGAGAGAAAATGACAAGAAAGCTTCCTTCAACAATGCTCAAATACAAATGTACATGAGATGCCTTTCTTATAAAGGCAAGGTAGAGAGATAGGATTAGACAAGATCATGACAAGTGTCTTAATCCAATTACATGAGACAACTAACAAACTAACTACCTAGGAATCAAGCATTACTAGCTAGATAAGATAAGTTTTAGAAAATTCAACTAAGACTTCTAAAAAGAATCTCTTATCCTAAGTAAACTTAACATGTGAATATGTCCCCTAATTCCCTAGTGAATGAATCAGCTAGGTACAAGGCATTTATTCACACCAAAACCCCCCCTTAAGTGCAACTTAGGGAGAAGATTATTATGAAAAATATGCAAAGATGAAGACTATGAGGATGGGTCCTGGCTACTAGGCCATGTTAGGTACCTATTTACAATGCAAATGCAATCAATCTCTCACAAGTGGAGAAAAGGAGAAAACCTAGTGGGACAAAACTCCTCTCCAAAAGAGAGAAAACAAAACAAAACAATCATGATGTATGGAGGACTCAATGATACCCCCCAAGGACTACATCAATCATGTATATACAATCAATGACCCCCCATAAGAGGGAAAAAGAGAGACAAGATATCCCCCCACAATGAAGAAGCTCCAATGCTAATGAAGAATGCTTGGAAATAAAAGATGATCCAATGTCTACAAGCAACACATCTTCCCTTATGAAGAAACAAGTCCATAAGCTGATGAAGAAGCCACTCCATGTCCAACTAAAATGAGGAAGGATGAAGTATCAACATGTATGCCTCTGAAAACTGAGTAGGAGTCTCCAAGCTTGAATGAGTCACAACATAATCATGATCAAACTCAACCAAGAAACATGAAAAATCAAGTGAAGGAGGAGACTCATGAATGTCAATCTCCAAAGAAAAATTAGATGGTATAACAATTATGTTGAAACTGTCATCAAAGAGGAGAGAAATCCCCTCAATTGTGTCCTCCAAATCTGCAGTATGAGACTTCATGAACAAGCTAGAAATACATGTCAAATATTCATCCCACAAAGCAAAATTTGAAAAACTATGATCATCCTATTGAATAGAAGCACTACTTAGAGCTGAAGAAGCAGGAGGTGGAGGAGTAGGAAGCTCAGCACTGGTATCTAGAATACCAAGGTGTCGATGAACAAACTTCTCCTCACAAACATGGTTCACACTAAATGGAGTGTGTGATGCAATAAAAGGAACACTATCACCTTCTAAAGAAAAATGTGAAAAGGAATACACACGAGATGAATGATCAACCATCCTGATAACAACAATATCCCTAGTCTCCAAGTCCCTTATGTACACCCTATCAGGAGTGAACTCAACTGTTTTACCTTGACCCCCATGAGTAATTTGATAAATAGAAAGGGGATTAGTGGGAAAAGAAGGAAAACAAAGTACATCATTGAAATTCCCTTCCCCCATATCAATAAAACCCTTCCCAGTTACCTTCATATATGTATTGTTACCCATCAAAATATGAGGTGAATTACAAGGCTCAAAAGAAGAGAACATATCCATAGAAGATGTCATATGATGAGATGCCCCTGAATCAAGGAGCCATCTATGTGATTCAAGACTTGCAGAGGCCAAGAGTTCTTGTCCTTTCATTTTGTGTAGCCCAAATGTAGCTCCTATATTTTCTGACTAAGATGATGATGAGGGGGTTCCTAATTGAGATGTTGAAGAAGAAGGAGACACTGATGAAGGCAGCTAAATGTTATTCTTTTGAAGAAGGTGTGTGAGTTCATCAATCTTCTTACTGTAACATCTATTCTCATCATGTCCTAGCCTTTTACAATATGCACATTTGAACTTCTTATTTTTAGATGATTCCTCTTTAGAAGAGGGTGTAGTCTCAGGAGTGCTATGTGAAGGAGAATATTTACCTTGCTCATTAGAATTGGGACCCTTGTTCTGCTTCTTACCTTTTCCACTTGAAGCCTTTTTATCCTTTGCAAGAAGAGCATGAGATGTAGAAGACTTCAATGTTCCCATGTGAACCAACTTTTCTTGTTCCCTTATGAGCTGAGCTACAAATTCATCAAGAGAAGGCATTTTGTATGCATTTCCAAGGGCATCCATTGTAGCATAGAATGTAGAAACAAGCATTGAATAATCATGACCAAGCTTAGCAAGAATAGAAAGAATCAATTGTTCATCCTCTTTAGTGACCCCATAATTAGATAACTACAATCTTAGAGAATTTAGCTTAGAGAAGAAGTCTTGGACATTGTCAAAATATGATGGATTAAGACCCATTAGTTCATTCTCCAACTTAAATTTCTTCATCTTATCTAGCTTACCAAAGAGACTCTCTAAAGTAGTCCAAAATTGATTAGGATGTGTGCAAGACGCAACATGATATCTAAGATTTGGAGAAATGGACAAAAGAAGAGTATGAAGAGCTTCATCCCTTCTATCAAGCCATTTCCTTCTTTCTGCAGCTCCATTGGGTTTTGGATCTTGGCCATAGGTGATTCTTTGCAACTTCAATTTTAACAATAACATCCCCATTTGTGATTTCCACTCATGATAGTTATATGGGGTTAGAATTACAACTTTTGGAAAATCCATGATATAATCAGATATTATAATAGAGGAACAACAAATTCCCTTCACAATACAAGAAAATAACCCCTTTGTCCCAAACAATTTTACACTTTTTTTGCAGATTTACAACAAAGTATCCCAAACTATCAAATCAGATTCAAATTAAAATTATGAAAATTTGGAAAAATAATCTACAAAAAATGCATGAGTAGAACTAAAGTGTTCCTGAATACCTTCCTAATGATGCGAATTTCGGGAAAAATGGAATTTGGATCAAAAAGATATGAGCTTAGAGGAAAATAATGGATATTTGTCTTCAACCTCGAAAAAATGACACAAAATTGTAAAAAAAATTCAAAACACTTGCATCACTAAAAAATTGAGACTTCCAACTTTCTGATGATATTTTGTTTCAAAAAATTTGCCTTTGTATGTGAAAGTTATGGAAAAATGAAAAGAAGACCTATATAAGGGAACTTAGGGGCAAAATTAGAATCTCAAAGGCTAATCTGGCAGAAATTTTCAGCACTGGAGGCTAAAAAATAAGGTCATCCATATGATCGACACCTGCAGGGCTAGAAAAAAAAAAACTATTCGTATATATTGATCTAGGTGGATTTTCACCAAAAATTGAAGTGTTTCAATTGCTCCAAAAAATGGCACCATGTCGAAGTACTTGACGAAACAAACTCAACGTAACTTGAACAGAGCCAAAAGGAGTTCAAACGCTCGAGATATGTGTGGTCAAAGTTGAGGTCAAACTAGGCACATAGGCCAGTCAAAAAGGAAAAACAATTCATCATCTCAAAATTGGTCAAATTCAATGTCATGACGAAGAGCTCATTGCCACGAGTCCAATGTCGTTTGTTTCATTGAAAATGAAGCTCAGATGATGAAGTTATGCCAAATCAAAGTTTGCAGGCAAAAGGGTTGACCATGCTAACGTCAGCATGGTGACATGGCAACACATCGATGATGTGGATGAATCAAGGGTTGACACGTGGCAGGCCGTATATGTGGATGTTGACTGTACAAAGGGGACGTGGACTAATAGCAACTAGGCATGTGTCATCATCGACAATTGAAATAATACCACATGGCACAATCAAGTAGTGCCAAGTGGCACCTCTGTCGCGTATTTGGCTGGTTCAACTGTCTACCAAAAATTTAGAATGGGATTCAAACCCATAACCTCCCATCCACAAGCATAGCGCTCTTGACCGATACACCACTACATAACAAGCTACCATTTATGGGTGGCAGTTTCTTTTGTTGACTATTTTACCATATAAAGGGCACAAAAAGGGGAAGCGAGGGTTGAACTTGTAACCTCCCCTTACCTGCCATTTACTCTCCACCAATGTGCCACATACTTGGTGTGAGAGAATTTTGGGGCCTGTTCATTTAATTAAAGGTTGAATCTTCTATATTCTAAAAATTAAACCTCCTATAACTTAAGGGCAATCCCTTTAAACCCAAAAACCTGAAAACATGATAAAAATAAAGGGTTTAAAATGATATTAGAAGATAATAAGGAATTTTAAAAAGGGATGAGGTTATTTTTAAAAGATTATTCATGTTTTTTTTTTTTTTTTAAATATTTTATTAGGGGTAAACGCTTTTGACCGGAGCTATGAACCGGGTACAAGAAACCACAAGAAACAACCAAACCCACGAGTGCAATGGCCCAGCAAAGGCACAAGGCCTACGAGTAGTTTGACCCAGTGAGGGTTTGAACATTGGTGGTCGTCACCACAACCAAGTGACTTGACCACCGAACCACGCCCTGATTGGCAAGATTATTCATGTAATTATGGGGGATTTTTGAGATTTTTGTTGTAAATAGGAGATAGGGTAGATTTTTCAAAATCATATGGTTATGGGCCAAATTGGTAAGTTTTATGTATAAAAAGGGGGGTATAGGCTTGTGAGAGGGGGTGGTGATTTTTGTGAGAGAGTTTCTTGTAGAGTTTTGTTCAACTCTATACTTTGGAGGAATGTTATTCTGTCGCACTTGAAGGAGCGGAACATTGTAACTCTTGTGAACCAGGAGACGTGACACTGTCTAGTTGAAGCCTTGTAACTCATTTTCTAGAGCATAATCAAGGATCGGTCACTCTGTTGGAGAGGGACCCAGAGATGTAGCCATCTTGGCAACTCCATTATCAACTTGTGTTTTTTGTTCTATCTTCTGTCTCTCATCATTTTGTTCATCACTTTATTATTGCTTTGTTCATTTAAGCATTTTAATTACATTAATATGTTTATAGGCTTTAAAATCAAGCATTGTAATTGTTAAAGAATTCACTTAGCAATTGTCATAGACCCTAACACAGATCTAGTTGGTATCAGAGCTTTGTTTGACTAGTATTGTAGAAGTGGATGCTAACACGATCGAGGATTCGGCGAGGTGAAGGTACACTTGCATAATACAATCTTGAGATTGGAAAATGATGAACTTTGTCAAAGATGGGAGAAAAATAAGCTAGGAAAAGTGTTGAGCTTGATGAGAAAAGCTTTCAACAAGATTTTATCGACATGAAGGCAATGGTAGAAGTGCTTTTTTAGGAGAGGCAAGAATTGAAGAAGCGTGAAAAAGGAGGAGCATCAAAGTGAGAAAAGCGAAAGGAAGATGAATATCCTCCAAAAACTCCTCCATCTTCTCCATCTTCTCCATCTTCTCCTACAAGTTCTACTTCTTCTGCTAATCCTTTCAAGGGTGCACATAAGCGTAAAATTAAATCGGATGTAAAATTTGAATTGCCTAAGTATTGTGCAGAATTAAATCCTGAGAAATTAGATGATTGGGTTCAACAAGTAGAAGTGTACTGTAGAGTTCAAAATATCTTAGATGATGCTTCTAGGATCTAGCTAGCTACTCTTCGGTTGGGAGGAACAACTCTCACCTAGTGGGAGAGTAGAACTTGGGCAGAAGTTTCACAACATGGTAGAGTCAATTTAACTGGGTCATAATTTGTTAATGCTCTTAAGAAGCAATTTTATCCTTTACGCCATATGCAATAGTTAATGATGAACTGGAAAACTTTTAGGCAAGGGAAAGGTCAATCTGTCTAAGAGTACAACCATGAATTCAGGAAAAGGGCTATTGCATTAAATGTCTCATTGTACACCTAGGATACATTGCTTAAGTACATAGGTGGTCTTCACTCTTATCTATGACACTCTGTTTTGGTTTTGAATCCTAGTGATTTGGATGAAGTATGTGTACAAGCCACACACTTAGAGTCAAGAAGTAAGAGTAATTTCATTGATAAGTTTGATAAGAATCCATCTAAGCCTAAAGGTAAACCCAAAGGCAAAGGAAAGGGGAAAAAGACAGCTACAGTTAAAAAGGAAGGTGATAATCCCACATGCTCCCATTGCAAGAAAGAGGGGCATGGTGATTCAAAGTGTTGGAAGCTACATTCGGAACTAAGGCCAAAGAAATATGGAGGAAACAAAGGCAAAAAGAAGACTGTTGTTGTAGTACAGCAGGATCTTGGATATGATTCCGGGGATGAGACAAAGATTGTTGCTGTCGGGATCCAAGGTAAAAGGAAAGGTATATCTCTTTCTTCTGATACAAGTTTTTCTCATGCAAGTACAAGTGTAAGTAAAGAATCTTCTCCTAAGATTGATAAGCAAAGGAATGAATTGTTTCACATTCAGGATGAAACAAAGCATACTAAGGCAGATACTTTGTTTGATACGGGATCTCAAGTTAATCTAATATCTAAAGTTGTTAAAAAGCTTAACTTGACTACAACACCTCATCCAAAACCATACCCGCTTGGATGAGTTTGCAATGATGCACAGTTACAGGTAACGAAGCAATGTAAGTTGAGATTTTTTATCACTGCAAACTTTATAGATGAGGTAGAACCTGATGTAGTCCCTTTAGATATTTGTGGTCTTGTACCGAGGAGTCCCTATCTGTATGAACGAAAAGAAATCTTTTATAGGGGTGAGAATAAGTATCATCTTTTTAAGGATGAGATAGAATACATTGTACATGCACATAAAATTATGACTAATCTAACCTTGGTAAATACTGGGCCAATGGAAAGGTTGGCCAATGCAAGTAAGAACTTTGTATTAATGATTGTAAAAGCCAAAGAAGATGAAAAATATGAGGCATTCAAGGGGTGCAATCCAAAGCATAAAGCTGGATTAGTCAAAGTTGTTTCCACTTATGATGACTTATTTCAGGAGTCGAGGGGATTGCCACCTAATAGAGAGATACAACATAAAATCTAGTTGCAGCAGGATGTTCCTTTACCAAACATTGGCATGTACCATTTATCAATTTTTTAGAATGAGGAAATCAAAAAGCAAGTTCAGGAGTTGGTTGAAAAAGGAGTTATCCATCCTAGTACATCTCCTTGTGGTTCTCCAATTGTGTTGGTTCCAAAGAAGGATGGGTCTTGGAGAATGTGCATCGACTACTGAGCCCTGAACAAGATAACGGTAAAGAAAAGGTATCCTCTTCCCCGAATAGATGATTTACTTGAGCAATTGAAACATGTAGTTCATTTCACTAAGTTAGACTTGTGTAGTGGATATCATCAGATAAGAATTGCAGAAAATGACATTTGGAAAACTGCATTCAAGACAAAACATGGACTACTCGAGTGGTTGGTCATGCCCTTCGGGCTATGTAATGCACCAACTACCTTTATGAGAGTCATGAATGATGTATTTCATCCTTTTATTGATGATTTTGTCATAGTCTATTTAGATGATATTCTTGTATTGAGTCAATCTTGGGAAGATCATGTAATTCGTGTAAAAGTTTTTGATGTATTGAGAAAAGAAAAACTTTTTGTAAAGATGTCTAAATGTGAATTCGCTAAGACATCCTTAGTGTACTTAGGCTATGTTGTAGGAAGTGGTCAATTGAAAGTAGACCCTGTGAAGGTTGAAGTTATTGTAAAATTGCCTAAGCTAAGTACCGTCACAGAAGTCAAAAGTTTCTTCGGTGTAGTTTAGTACTGGAGGAAGTTCATTGCAAACTTATCCTACATTGCATCACCATTGCACACATTAACTAGTACCAAGATAACTTTCCAGTGGGAAGGTATGCAACAAAAGGCCTTCGACACTTTGAAGGAAAAGTTGAGCACCACACTAGTTCTGGCTTTACCAGATTTACAATAGTTGTTCAAGATTGAGACAAATGTGAGTGGGTTTTCCATGGGAGCAGTACTAATGCAAGGAGGTAAACCAATTTTCTATCACTTTGAAACCTTTATAGGTGCAGTAACTATCCTACTTATGATAAGGAACTTTATGCACTAGTTCAAAGTGTTAAAAAATGGAAACACTACTTAATGGGGAAAGAAACTGTAATCCACATTGATCATCAGCCACTTCAATACTTGCACTCATAGTCTAAACTACAACAAAGTAGTCACTTTAGGTGGATTGGTTTTCTTCAACAGTTTCATTTGGTTATTAAGTATAACAAACGTGCCCATAAAAAAGTAGCGGATATGTTGTCTAGGCCTCCTACCATGAATGCTTTGATTATCCTTAAAGGTAGTTCTATGGTACATGAAAGTTTTCAGGAACAGTATGCTAATGATGAAGACTTTAAGGATATCTATGCAACTTTAATCCAAGGAAAACATGTAGAAGAGAAAGATTACTATGTGCAGGATAACTTGTTGTATCATTTAGGTAAGCTATGTATTCCAAAAGATGAACAAGCACAGGTAATCAAAGAATCACACACATCATTGATTGCTGGACACTTTGGGGTAAGCGAAACATTGACTCAATTGCAGTAATATTGTTATTGGCCTCGTATGCAAGAAACTGTATCTAAGTACATTAGAGGTTGTGTAATGTGTGCAACAAGTAAACCTAGCAATAGGAAATTAGGGTTGTACACATATCTACCTGTACCTTCCTGTCCATGGGAAATTGTTTCAATGGATTTTGTCGGGGGGCTACGTATGTCTAGGAAGGGACATGATCATTTTTTTGTAGTAGTTGATCGGTTTAGCAAAATGTGTATTCTAATGCATTGTAAGAACTAGATCACAGCTGAACTGACATCACACTTGTACTTTCAATTTGTATGGGTTCATTTTGGGCTCCCTACTTCTATTGTATTAGATCGAGATTCTCGATTCTTTGGGGAATTTTGGTCAGCATTGTGGGAACTCATGGACACTAGATTGAAGAAAAGTGCGGCATTCCATCCGCAGATTGATGGACAAACAAAGGTAGTGAACAAGATAGTTGTGCATCTTCTCAAAGGTTACTACAATAAGCATCCCAAGCTGTGGGATGAAAATCTACACTATGTGCAGCATGCTTACAACCATGCAACACACTCCTCTACAAAAAGATATCCTTTTGAGACTTGTTTCGATTATCTGCCAAAAACACTGATGGACTTTGCTTTTGGGAAAGACGATATTGAAGATGGATGACATGATGCAGAAAAGGCTTTGAAATTCATCCAGAAAGTCCAAGCAATTAATCAAGCAGTGGAAGCACAGCTGGAGAAGAGCCAAGCCAAGTACAAGGCTCAACATGATAAGTGTTGACGATGGAAATGGGTATTTGAATTCAAAGATTCAAATTTGTTCCAACGTCAAACAATGGATTATTTTCCCATCTACACATACATGCAAATAAAATAAACTAACTAAACACACATGGATGCAAATGGATTTTTGTCTCCATTGCCCTCCTATCATCCAAGATCTTATGTTGCTGAAAAGAATTTTCTCTCAGAGTGCTATGCACAAGAGGCTATGGCCAACAAAGATTAAGAGATTGAATGCAAATGATATGGAATAACAGAAGAAAACATGGTAAACTAAAATGCTAACATGCAACTATCTTATGAGCTAAAATGCTAAAATGCTAAAATGCTAAAATGATATCAAAAGAGTGTCAAACATGCTAAGAGCGAATGTAAGGATTCAAAGATCGTGAATGTTGTAGATGATCGAGAAATGAGAAAGGGAAGGGTTTAAATAGATCTCCTCAGGGGAGGGTCCAATATTAGGGCGAATGTGGGATAAATATGCAAAATGGTAAAATAAAGAAAGTGGGTAAATATATGAATTGATTTATGAATATGCAAATGGATATTAATTAAATATGTAAATGTATTGATATTTTAATGATCATATGAATAAATAATATTTTAATGATTATGGATTTATAAATGATTTAATGAGATGGATTAATATTTATAAAATGGTTATGCATGAAATATAAATATAAGATGAATATAAAATGGATAATGGCACTAATAATGGATCCACATATTGATAAATTTTTTGATATTATTAGAGGAAATTTTTATGTGTCTACATTTTTCCCCTCTTTGAGACAATGCAGCCTATTGAGTTGTTTCAAAGAGAAAAAGATCAACTGATACATGCCCTAGAGATATCCTGGTAAGGATGATGATGAATATTGATATTGCCCCCTCAAGAGATTAATCGAACGAAAATACAATGCCCCAGAGATTGATCTCTCAATAGATTACAGGAAAATGATTAGATGATTGATATTGCACAAGTGATTAAGCAATGATGTACATTTGATGGAAATGCACAGTTGATGGGAATAACTGAATAATTGATGGAAATGATTAGTATAGCCAAGTTGATAAGTTGATTAAGTTGATTGAGCTAATTAAGCTAATTGAGATTGATGCTAGCGCAAAACAATAATTGATTAATAGATTGAGTGATCAAGGAGCAGATTGGTTGATTCGATATGTGGATTAAAATACAAGCATCAGTTGGACAAAGTGATTAATCATTCTTTGAAATAAAGAACATGAAGAAAAATGAAATGATGAAGGAAATGGATGATGGAAGAAATGATAGATGAAAAAGAGATATGAAGGAAATAAAAGTGGTGAAGCTTCTTGCGCTTTACAAGGTGCTTTTATCATCATAGAGCTTATTATGCTGAAAATTAGTATAAGCATCTAGGTATAAGGACCTTAGATGACCTGAATACTTATTGCATGGAAGAAACTATCAAAAAAGGAATGCTCTCATCCACAGTAGACACATAGGTCCTCTATGGTTTTGGATAACCATGTCTTAAGACGAGTCATCCTATGAATAAGAAACAATCCACAAACAACAAACAAGTGAACTTGCCCCATCCTCGCCTCTCTAGTCCAAGACATCCTTGAGAAGCTAAAAGACATGCCACCAAAGATAAAATTATAAAATAATCAAAGATCGACAAACAAACAAGCATCATGCTTCAATGTAAAACAAATTCTCATTACAGTTTATGCGGTTGGTTGGATTTGAAAGATGAATTGATAGGTATGTTGCAATATTTGCTTGATTGTCAATCGTGGCATGTTTTGATTTTGTTGAAGTTCAAAGTTGTGTGGCAATTTGAAAGTGTCACTGCTTAGGATTTTTGAGGTTATTTGATTTTTTTGTATTTTTTGGAATATTTGATTTTTTTGGATTTTCTGAATATTTATTTTTTTTGGATTTTTTTAGGACATTTTATGATTTTTTTTGGATTTTGTGAAGTTTTTGCGATGGAAAGAGACGAATCACAAATGAGTAGACATACAAAGAGGGTAGTTTCTCTAACCGCAATATTTTCAATATCCTAACCCATAGCTCAGGTTGAGGAAATGCCCCAGTGAGGGATAGGACCGACCTAGCACACATGGCGAAGAGAGCAAGCAAGGGGAATGTCGAACAATTCACAAGCAATGATGAGTGTTAGAAGGCTATTATGAAGTGGCAGGTGAATGAGAATGGCGTGAAAAGATCAAGTAGAGCTCCAAAGGAAATAGGAGCAAAGCCTCAACACATGGTGTCAATTTCTCAGTTTTCACCATGGTACTTGCTCAAGGCACCACCGAAGTGGTTTTCACCATTGAACAAATTGATTTCTCTTTACTTTTTTTTTCTTTTTTTTGTATTTTTAGGACTTTTTTTCCATTTTTTTGTATTTTTTTTAGTTTTACCCTAGCTCTCTGAAGCTAGGTATAGAATTGATAAGTTCCAATCCCATAGAATGCCTTGACGATGCCTCGATCCTATGTGGATGGCCGTGTTGTATGAAAGGACCCGATCAGGATGAGAAGTATGAGTGGCAAATATGAAGGATGATAGATGTGGCAGATGAAAGAGGCTATGGTCTGATCCCTAATGTGCACACTACATGGGCCATCAAGCTTCAAATGAAAAGGAGCTTGGGCGATCTACGAGTTATAGTACGTGAAGGGGTCGTTGCCAAAGACACATTGAAAGACATCACCAATGGAGGGATATGATGGATATACAAATATGGATGGGTGGAATGGAATATATGGTATGAGTGAGAGTGACGTGGATGGATACCTTGGATCAACAAGCTCTTTTCTTGACTTTTTTCCTTGATAGATGTCCCCAGTGATTTTTTATGGAGAGGCATAATTGGAGATCAACTTTTTCTTGCTTTCACTTTTGAATTTTATTTTTTATTTTTCCGATAGCTTTTTATTTTGGCTAGGGGACTTGTCTTGATCTTCTTTTGTTTTTGATTTTTCCAATAGCTTTTTATTTTGGCTAAGGGACTTTTCTTGACCTTTCTTTCTTTGCATACTTTCTTTTGATTCTGGATCTCCATTTGAAAAAGCCACTTTTACATTTGATTCTTGAATTACATCCTTATTATTTTCTTTCGGTGATACTTGTTGATCCATGTCATGAGGTGGATGGATGTGGGTGAGATGGGTGAGGTGGATGGAGTGATAGGAATGTTAGGTGGCCGAATGAGAGTGGCGATGTGATCAGTAGAGTCTTTGGGACTATCCTTTTCAATATTGTTAACGTCAAAGGAGGCTTGCACATCCTTAACAACTTGGCAAGATGGCTTAGTAGAGGTGACAATAGGAGATTCATATCCTAGCCTAGGGTAGGTGGGATGGAAGGATGATGGTTTAGAAGATGGAGAAGGATAATCTTGGACATCTTCAATAAGGTCATGATCAAAAAGTGAATTATCATAGATATCATGATCAAACATGGGATTATTATAAACATGAAAAGCTTGAGTAGTAGCAGATATAGCAAAGGAAGGTGTATCACTAGGATCCCAAAAGGTTTCAATCCAAGCACGACCATCTTTTTGCATTCCTTCTATAGCTATCTTGACATGATTGTTGGAAGTTTGAACCTTCTCAATGATATTAGTAGTTTCTTTTGTTGGTAAATTATCCATACGATATTCTCCACATCCTATATCATGGATTTGGACCTTGGGGTTTAATGGTGCAGTAAATGAAGTGGATGATTTTAAGGATTTAGGATCAACATATGCATGAGAAGGAGGTCCTTCACGAATTCTAGGGATTGTGATTTCAGTTTTAGGGCTTAGATTATGGCAATACATGAAAGGGTATGGATCTCCTTGTATTGTGATTTCAACACCATTGTGTGGAAATTTAATGCACTTATGAAATGTAGAAGGTACTTGTTATGCCTTGCATAACCACCCCATTTTATTTTATTTTGGAACAAAATGGGTCCCCCCTTTTCTTTTCTTTTGTTCACTTTTGGTTGTTTGTTTGGGTCTTAAGAGTTGTTTTTTTTGCTCCTAATTTTGTCTTTTGCTCTGTCGGAGGCGGGTCCAAAACCAAATCTAAATACAAAACTCTTTCAAGGTTTCTAGTTCGGATATAGTTTCGACTCCGACTCTGCCTTCTCTGTTGTTTCTCCTTTGTTCTGTTAGTTTTTTTCAAAAAACTCTTGGGTTGGCCCGTCCTCTTGTTTGTTGGTCGTTTCCTTGTGTTTCGTTTGTTTTCTCGCGCAAAAGCAGAACCGGGATTGGAATGAAAGTATGAAATTTCAAGTTTCCATTTTATGTTTCTGTCTCGACTCCGTCTCCGCTCATTTCCTTTCTCCTGGTTTTCTTTGTTCCTTTGGGTCGGGTCCGTTGTTCGCTCTAGTCCCGCTTAACTTGTGCTGGTGTTTTATTCTTTGCTTTTTGGTCGGGACCGGATCTAGACCTGGAATCGAACTTCAAACTTTGTGAAGTTCCATTTCGGTTTTATCTCTACCTCGTCCTCTTTTGTCGTGTTTTGGTTGTCCTTTTGTCTAAACCGGATCTGGAGTGGAAGTTGAATGTGGGAACTAACGATTAGTTCTGGTCCAGTTCCTGTTCCGGTCTCGCTTCCAACCCCGATTTGGTTCTTATCCGGTTCTGATCCCGGTCCCGCTTCTGACCCTATTTTGGTTCTTATCCAGTTCCGATCCCGAGCTCGCCACATGATGAGAAAATATCTTTTATGCCTAGTAATTCTATGGTTCCACCTTCGATAGAGGCATAGTTTGACTAAGTAAATATTATCTAAGGAGAATGGAGAAGGGATTATATGATTGACTAACTTGGATGTTTTGTTCATCTAATACAGGAAGTTGCTGCATGAATCAAAAAATGTTGGGGGCATTAGATGAGGCCTCTTAGAGAAGCCAACTAGGTGAAACTTCATGGCAAGGAGTTAGACCAAAGAAGATCAAGGTGGAACAACTCCCGTATACCTTGAGATAAATTATGCAAAAGGGAGACGATGGGGAGAATTTATTATTAGATCAGTTTATGGATATCAAGGAGGAGGTAAGAACTACTAGAAAGGAGTTAATCAAGTTAAAGGAGATGCAAAGGTTGGTTTTTGTAAAATTTGAAAGGATTAGATTTGAAGATGATTGGTTGGATGAACCTGATTCAGGTACTCTTCAACAAGTGTTCTCCAGTTATGATGAGTACATCCTTGAGCATTCAGTGCAAAAGTGAACTAACTCTTTTCACCATACTCAATATCTTCTTTTCTCCTCTTTTTGTGGGTTTTGACATGAGCTCAACTCTAAGTTTGAGCCATTGGTTTCACTTTCTTCTTGGAATATCAAATTTCTTGTTGGCGCAACAAAGTAATCAGCCTTGGAACAAGGGTTCATGAGTCCACTTCCGTGTTCGGTTCCAGTTCCATTAATTGTGGATCTTGATTGATAATTGAGAAACTTGTGCATGTGGCACCATATATGTATTATTAGGTTCTACTTTGTAAAGGTCGGCTAATTGAAGGAAGATCAGCCACCTGATGATAGAAAATAGAATTAGATCTAGGATTTCTCTGTTTTAGAAGAGATACTCTAAAAGTTCAGTAAAACTTGGTTATTTTACAGTTTTTCATACATTTTCATGTTATGGTTTTAAAGTTTGGATCTATTTTGATAAGGTTAATGGTACATGATCAATCCATACGCCAGTGATTTTTGTTGTGCTTAATTGTTTCTTATTTGATGAAAGTCAATAGAAGGAACTAGATTCAAGATTATATCATTGGATTATCCGTGGATAAAGTTGTTATCGTATTCATTTGATCTGTGTTTTAGATGATGAGTGAGTGATTTGTTTGAAGCAAGTTTAGTGATGTTGATGGTATTTGAATTAGCATTATGGATGTATGTAGTAGCATAGTTTATTTTATGGATTGCATCTTGCTATAGTTGTGGTTAGGTGGGATAAACACTCATTATTGATATGCATGTCTGGATATGTAAGAATTTTACTCATGTTTCTTTGATTTGAAGCTTTGATTCATCTTTTTTTCTTTTATTTAAACCCCGCCCAAACGTAGACTAATTGATGCTATGCAGTCATGTTCCTTGTTACTAGCAAAGGCCCCTTGAACATTATAGTTATATCAACCATTGAGTGATCTCAGCATAATTGAGAACCAATTACCAGGACCTTGGGAGTTAGGTCACCATTTGTTATCTTTCTCTTTCATGAGAAATAGAATAGTAATATTATGTTTAATGTTGTTGTGTTGTTTTGACCCTCAACAGATCTGGCACTAGAGGGAGGGCCTGAGGAACAAGCTGGTTCGCATTGGGTCATTTTCACTAGATAGGTATGAGAGAGTTCTTAGATCTTCTCAGAACCCTGAACCACTTGTTGAACTCCAAACCCCTATCAGGTATAGGCCCCGGGCTCGTAGAGTCTTGATCGAACCTTTATCACCACCGCTCACCCCACCTAGGTTTCCACCGAACCCACCTACACCACCTCACTGACCACTTTCACCCATTCCACAACCTACTCAACCTGTATCACCACCAAGACCTGTGGCTTACTTTTTCAATAACCCTTCACCATTAGGGACTATACTTGGAGGTATACATGATCTCCCCAAGAACCCAGAGAGGTTTTGTCCTAAGTACATGAATGGAGAATCAAGAAGTGTCGAGGAGCACATACAAGCATTTAAAGATGCCTGTACTCGTGCTTAGGTGGCTCATCAGGACGACGTGTGCAGATTGTTCCCCTATTCATTGGGAGACATGGCGTACAATTGGTACCTAAACTTACCCCAAAGGTCGGTTCTAAGTTGGATGAATTTGGAGAAGGCCTTTATCAATCAGTTCAGGGTTTATGTAGACCTTGCTATCCTTTACCACCAGTTTGCCACAATAAGAAAAGAACACCATGAACCGCTACCTCTATTCAACACTAGGTTCCAAAGAATGTACCGAAGGTTGCAGGA
The DNA here is from genome assembly GCA_007258455.2 of Sequoia sempervirens. NCBI lineage: Eukaryota > Viridiplantae > Streptophyta > Pinopsida > Cupressales > Cupressaceae > Sequoia > Sequoia sempervirens. The sequence goes on along the minus strand of VDFB02049217.1, from coordinate 8,573,172 downwards.
TCCTTACTCGGTGGCTAAGAACATTGCCATTTTGGCATTCTTAAGGGTTGTGGACCCTTTGATTGGCTTGTTCTTGAAAAAGACATATAATTATAACGAAACTGATTCTTTGGCTAAGGTATATCATCTCGCTATCCAGTTGCAACAACAGATAAGTCTGCAATCTGGGAGTCTAGGAGGAGTTCTCCCTCCTATAGGATACCAAATGTCCAATCCACCCCCTTTATTCAATACGGTCCCAGGGATGTCTTATTCCCAATACAGACCGATGTATGAGTTCCAAGCTTCACCTCCCTTTCCATTTTTTAACAATGGTCCCCAAGACTCCTCCCAATAGAATCAAAATTACCAAAATCAAGCTGGAGGATCAAATTTAGTTAATCAATCCTTTGCTGTGAAGACTGTAGAAAGTGAAAAGACTCTCCAACTAACCAATGAGATGGAGACTTTCAAAAAGACACTATCTCAGATGTCTAACGACATGGCTCAACTTAGACAAAATCCCCCTCACAACTAGAACCAAGGTTTTCAGAATCAGGGAGGATATTCTAATCAGGGTGGTTATCCTAATTAGAATTATAATACCATCCAGAACGCCAATAGGAATTTCTAGAACCAAACTTCCTCTAATAAAAAATATCAAAATTAGAATAGAGGATACAATCAAAGGTATAACAACAATAGGCCATGGAATACTGGACCCAATAACGAAGGAGTTTCCCATAATTATCAAGTGGGAGACGAAAAGCTGCACACTGCTAACATGGCAAACCTCAACCTTATGACCAATTGGTGTAGACTACATGATATTGCTGTCCATTATGAGGTAAATTTACCAGAGATGGAAATGATGGTTAAGATAGCCCAAGCTGATGCTCCATTCTAGGGTGCATCCAAAAAATATGGTGGATCAACAGATACTGCCATGGCATATGATATTTTTGAGGAAGAACTTCCATTTCCCAACCAGGAAGACAATGAAGTAGTAGAAGATGTGTACAATGCCCAAGCCTTCCAAACCAAGGGAGGCCATTTCCTTAGAAATCAGAACAGAGGGCCATTCGCGACTTCTGCCTCTCCTAATAATATGATCCTACCAAATCAGAATGAAGATAATAATCCACCATCACCAAAGGGACCATCAGATTCTCAAAATAGAGGTAATTCACCTTCAATTCCTAAATATCAGGTTGGGAATGATTCAAAATTTGATTTCATTACAAAGATGCAGAGGCAAAAGACTTCAATGTCTTTCTTTGATATTTTGAAATGGTGCCCTACTCAAAAGGAAATTTTGTTGAAAGCCTTGGGGGAAGCAGACAGGTTAAAAGGAAGAGAAAAGGAAACTCCTACTAATGAGATGAATGCAATACTCTATAAAGGTAAGACTGGTACTCCACCTTTCTTGCTAAGTTTAAGAATTTTTGGAAAGAATTTACACAACTGTCTGCTAGATTATGGGGCGTCGGGAAACGTCATGCCATTTTCAATTTGTAGGAAGTTAGGTCTAAGTCCACTCCAGACAAATAAAAAGGTTATCCAGTTAGACAAAATAGAAGTTAATGTGGTAGGAGAGCTAAAAAATATCCATGTATAGATTGGATTTGATCCAAGGATCCAAACTTACGTGGATATCCAAGTCGCAGATATCCCAAAAACCTATGGTATGCTCTTGAGCAGAGACCTGATGAAAAGTCTTGGTGGATATTTGTCTTTGGATTTCTCACACATGTGGCTGCCCTGGAAAGGGATAGCAACCCAGATCAGAATTGAAAGTGAGCTTAGGCCCAAACACATGATCACCGAGTATGATTCCCCTAATGAAGTAGCCTATTTCGAAACCAAGATAGGAGTTTACAAGCAGGAGGAAATCATGACTTTTTCAGTACTTCATTATGATGACTCACCCCTTTCAGAGCAAAATGACCCAATGATTACTATTAATCAACAAGTCCTAATAATGAAATTACAACAAGATAGGTTGGTACTGGGAGAGGAGGTTGATATGTGGAGTCTGCTACTTCCTAATTGGTGTAGGGTTCATTACCAGAATCATTCTGAGTTAACTTGCCAACCCTGTGTAGATATTTTAAAACAAGTCTCTGAGGTAGAGAAAACTTGTGAATGTCAACCTCAAGCCTCCACTAATGAATTTCCATATCAAGCAAAGGATGCAACCATCCTTACGAGAGTCGGCCTTGCTCAAAGGGAATCATCTTCTCAACTTGAGTAGAGTTAGGTTCTGAGTTATGAACTACAACTAGAGACTGAGGAATCTCAGTCTTTGCCAATTACACTTACCCCAAAAAGACTTCCAATGCCCAGGGCATTGGTGACAAAGGTGATAAATCATGACCTGACTCAAGAGGAGGTTCAAGAATCACTTCTTGAACAAATTTTGAATTCAGGAGAATCTTTTGGTGAATTGTGCCCCTAGTTACTTTCAAATACTGATGATCAACACCAGTATTAGCCGCCATATACTTCTGCCAAGCAAAAAATTGTAAGCCAGAAAAAGAAAGAGATCCCAGCCCCAAATCAATTATGGAGTTAAAATTTGATGGCTCTAAGTCCAAATCAGGAAGTGGAGCAGGGGTGGAATTAACCAATCCAAAGGGGAAGACTTACTTTGCTTCCTATAGGCTATAGTTTGGTTGCACGAACAACGTGGCAGAGTATGAAGCATTTGCTAGGGGCTTAATGTTTTCCCATCAGAAGAAGGTCACATCTCTTATGGTGATGGGGGACTCTGAAGTCATTATCAAATAGGTTCGCAGCCAATATACTTGCCATAATAAAAGATTAGTTGCTTACATAAATAGAGTTTGGAATCTGATTGAGGACTTTAACGCTTTTAGAATTAGTTTTATTCCTAGGGAACAAAATCATATTGCAGATGCTTTGGCAGTTACTGCTAGTACTTTGGAGCCTATGTAGGACTCCAAATTGAAAATATTTTCAGTTGAACTCGTTTCAATCCTAGCAATCCCTGATAATGTTCAGAATTTTTAGGTCTTTGATGATGACCAACACATACTCACCTTCTTGGAAAGTTCAGATGTCTTCGAAGGGAAAATCATAGATGAATCAGATAAAGATCAGGGAGAATGGGTACCTAAAGGTTGTGATACGAAAGGAGTAATGAACTTAAAGAGTAACAACATCCCCAAGGGGATGGTAGCCTTAGAAAGAATATTTGATTCTGATCCTCAGGCTCGGGAGAGAGTGCCAATGCAAAGTGAAGGAGGGAAGTATGAATCTATTAATTTGGCTAATTTAGGTCCCAAAAGAAATGTCCTTATTGGAAAAACTTTCCCTGAGGAGATCAAAAATGAAATAATTAAGGTGTTGAAAGAAGATATTGCGGCAATTTCCTAGAGTTATGAATATTTGAAGACTTTTGACACCTCTGTGATCACACACACAATACTGCTAAAGCTAGAAGCCAAGCCCTTTCGTCAAAAGTAGCGCCCAGTCAATGCTTTGATCGAACCATTAATACACAAGGAAGTGCAAAAATTTTATCAACAAGAATCATCTTCCCAGTAAGGCACTCCACGTGGGTTGCCAATCTAGTTCCAGTACGTAAGAAAAGTGGAAAGATCAAGTTGTGTTGACTTCAGGAACCTAAACAAAGCCTCAGAGAAGGATAAATATCCACTTCCTTCTCTTGATGAGGTATTACAAACTGTCAACAGATCTCGGATGATGTCGTTCTTAGATGGCTATTCTGGGTATAACCAAGTTCTTGTCAGCCATGAGGACAGGATGAAAACTGCCTTCACTACAAAATGGGGAACATTTGCCTATCGACGCATGCCATTTTAATGGATGTGGCTTTTAAAGATTTGATAGGTAAGTGTATTATTATATATATGGATGACTTGACAATCTTTTCCAAGAAGAGAAAGGATCATGCTGCTGATTTAATAAAGGTCCTTAAGAGATGTATCAACTATGGAGTATCTCTAAACCCCAAGAAATGTGTCTTTGGAGTTTCTGAAGGGAAACTTCTAGGGCAGGTGATATCAGAAAGAGGAATATCCATAGATCCCGATAGAGTCAAGGCCATTTTGAAATTGACGATGCCAGGAAGTAAAAAGGAGATGAGGTCATTCTTCGGGAGGATTAATTTTGTAAGGAAGTTCATAACAGGGTTTGCAGAAATTGTCAAACCCCTCAACAAGATAATGAAGAAAGATGCTAAAATTGAATGGAGCCATGAGGCTAAATCTACATTTTCGCAGATTAAGTAATCAATATCTGAGGCATCGGTCTTGACCAGCCCAGATTACCTAAAGAAGCCCTTTTATATTTATTCATTTGCATATGATCATTCATGTGCAACAGTCCTAACACAACGCAGAGGTGAAGGAGATGAAAGGCCAATTGCTTTCATGAGCTCACCATTCAAGAATGCAGAAGTCAGGTACCCACCCTTGGAAAAATAGGCCTTTGCATTGGTACGAGCAGTAAAACAATTCAGGCTTTACATTTTGAGAAGCCAAGTTATTGCTATAGTGTATGATCCAGCGATTAAGTCTCTCCTTATGCAAAGCAAATTAGGGGAAAGAAGAGGAAAATGGATGGCTATCCTACAAGAGTATGATTTAGAGATCCATCCAATGAAACTTGTCCGAGGACAAGGTTTATCAAAGGCCATGGAAAATGTTGACAAGAATATTACCTGTCAGCAATATACTGTGCACTCATTCACCAAAGACCCATGGTATATTGACTTGATTTTTCTCCTTCTCAATAACAGATGCCTAGAAGGAATGAATGCTACCCAGAGGAGGGCACTAAGGATGAAGAGTGCTCATTACATGCTCAAAGGAGGGGCTCTATACAGAAGAAATTATAAGGGGGTTTACCTGCGATGTCTAGATCAACAAGAAGCCAAGCATGCCATGGCTGAATTCCACGGTAGGCATGGCATAGGACACAAATCATCAGATTCTTTGGCCCATCAAATCCTCAGGTCAGGATATTATTGGCCCCATGTGTTCAGGGATGCACATCAACACGTCAAGACATGTCATACATGTCAGAATTCTACATCAAAGGAGCGTAATCCAACAATGCCTCTACAACCAGTATATGAGGTAAGACCATTTTCCCAATGGGCACTAGATTTTGTTGGGGTAATTAATCCTAATTCTTCTACAGGACACAAATTAATTCTAACTGCTACAGACTATTGCACCCATTGGACTGAGGCTCAACCATGCAAGAACAACACCACTGAGGTGGTTATCAAATTTCTTACTGAAAACATTGTTACGAGGTTTGGAGTGCCGTTCACCTTGGTATGTGACAATGGCCCTGCTTTTTCATCTGTTGAATTCATACAATGGGCTTATGAACATAAAATCATTTTGAAATATTCCTCTAACTATTATCCTAAGGGAAATGGTGTAGCAGAATCTACTAACAAGAATCTGTTAGAAGTGATAAAGAAATTACTTGAAAGTAATCCTAGGGACTGGCATACCCAGTTAAGATTTTCCTTATGGGAAGATCGAACCCGTATTAAGGTTGCTCTAGGAAATTCCCCTTTTAAATTAGTTTATGGCCAAGATCCGGTTTTCCCCATACACTTACAGATACCTGTTCTCAAGTTTATGCAAGAATTTTATGCAAAAGATGATCGGATTGAGGTAAGATTAAATAACCTTTTAAACATGGAAGAATAGAGAGATGCTGCTCTACAACAGTTTTTCAAACATCAGGCTGTTGTCAAACATTGGTTTGACAAAAGAGCTAGGCTTAAGGCATTCAGAATCTCAGATCTAGTGTTGTTGTGGGATAAGGCTAAGGAGAAAAAGGGTGATCACCAAAAATTTGATAGACTCTGGCTAGGTCTGTATCAAGTAGCCGAGATCTTGGGTGAGAACGCTTTTCGTTTGACCACCTTGATGGGAGAACATGTTCTATTGCCGGTCAATGGGCAGTTTCTCAAGCATTACTTTGGATTGTAAAGGTTTGAGTTTCTGAATTAGTTGTATATATGTATTCTATGTAATTACTGGTTCTTTGCTTCTGTTGGTTGTTTGTTTGTTGTTTCTTTCTTTCTCTTTGTTTCCTTTGTTGTTTTGTGTCTGTTTTTGTTTTCTTCTTTGGGGATTCTCTTTTCTTTCCATCTTAAAATATTGGGGTTGTTATTCAAAGAATGTTGTAGGCACTAGGAGAGAAATTGGTTTAGGCATTTTTAGGCATATATGTTGAAAGATTTTGTTCTAAAGCTCATGCCTTATTGTCATTTTAGCATGAGTCTAAAGGCTATTAGGAGTAAGGTATATTGTAGATAACCTCCTGAACTATCATTGAAATCTGTCACAAAAGAGATAAAACATCTGACTATAAAGTGCCTATTCATCTCAAAGTGATTATATCTTCAATTCAAGTGAAAATTTTGTTTCCTCAAAACTGTCATAGGATCCACTGTAGTTCTCAACCCACATCTCAGATTGTTAATGTCTTTTTATTGAGGAGGTTTTTGAAAAGAATTTTCACAAGTAAGGCCTGTAAAAGAAATAAGAAAAGAGAAGCACTAAAATAAAGGCAAACTCAATACTAAATGGGTAATTCAAGTATCTCTATCGGGGCTATGGACGCCTGATTGGCAGTAGAGCAATGCTTTGAGAGAACTAGAGGTATCTCTGTCAGGGCTATGGATGCTTGATTGGTAGCAGAGCAATACCCAAGATTCCATTGCACGACTGTCGAAGGACTCAACCCATGTAGCTTGGATCGTAAATATAGTTGTTTAGGTGTGGAGAAAGCTCAAATAAAGAAGGATGCACCATAAGCATGCACACACTCAGATTCAAGCAGTAGTTTATGATGGTTCTACATTTGAGATTCCAGCTCAACTTTACTTAAATACTCTGATCACACTTAAGTTAACATGTCTCATAAATTATAAGTTTTGGGGTGACTGAATTCTTCAATATCTTAAAAATGGGTAAAACATTTTTCCCAGCCGAGTTTCCATTTGTTATGCCTTGCATAACCACCCCATTTTATTTTATTTTGGAACAAAATGGGTCCCCCCTTTTCTTTTCTTTTGTTTGCCTTTGGTTGTTTGGTTGGATCTTAGGAGTTGTTTGTTTTGCTCCTAAGTCTGTCTTTTGCTCTATCAAAGACGGGTTTGGAACCAAATCTAAATACGAAACTCTTTCAAGGTTTCTAGTTCGGATATAGTTCCGACTCCGACTCTGCCTTCTCTATTGTTTCTCCTTTGTTCTATTGGTTGTTTTCAACAAAATCTCGGGTTGTCCCGTCCTCTTGTTTGTTGGTCATTTCCTTGTGTTTTTTTTGTATGCTCGTGCGAAAGCGGAACCGAGATTGGAACGAAAGTATGAAATTTCAAATTCCCATTTTATGTTCCCATCTTGACTCCGTCTCCACTCGTTTCCTTTCTCCTCATTTTCTTTGTTCCTTTGGGCCAGGTCTGCTGTTCGCTCCGGTCCCACTTCCCTTGTGCTAGTGTTTTGTTCTTTGCTTTTAGTCGGGACCGGATCCGGACCTGGAATCGAACTTCAAACTTTGTGAAGTTCCATTTCAGTTTTGTCTCCACCCCGTCCTCTTGTGTCGTGTTTTGGTCGTTGTCCTTTTGTCGGAACTGGATCCAGAGTGGAAGTTGAATGTGGGAACTAACAATTAGTTATGGTTTGGTTCCCATTCCGGTCCTGCTTTCGACCCCATTTTGGTTCTTATCTGGTCCGATCTCAGTCCCGCTTCTGAACCCGTTTTGGTTCTTATCCAGTTTCGATCCCAGTCCCGCTTCCGATCCTATTTTGGTTCTTATCCAGTTTCGATCCTGGCCCTGCCACATGATAAGAAAATATCTTTTATGCCTAGTACTTCTACTGTTCTGCCTTCGATAGAGGCATAGTTTGACTAAATAAATATTATCTAAGGAGGATGGAGAAGGGATTATATGATTAACTAACTTGGATGTTTTGTTCATCTAATACAGGAAGTTGTTGTAGGAATCAAGAAATGTCAAGGGCATCAGATGAGGCCTCTCAGAGAAGCCAACTAGGTGAAACTTCATGGCAAGGAGTTAGGTCGAAGAAGATCAAGGTGGAATAACTCCCGTATACCATGAGATAAATTATGCAAAAGGGAGACGATGGGGAGAATTTATTATTAGATCAGTTTATGGATATCAAGGAGGAGGTAAGAACTGCGAGAAAGGAGTTAATCAAGTTAAAGGAGATGCAAAGGTTGGTTTTTGTAGAATTTGAAAGGATCAGATTTGAAGATGATTGGTTGGATGAACCTGATTCAGGTACTCTTCAACAAGTGTTCTCCAATTATGACTAGTACATCCTTGAGCATTCAGTGGAAAACTGAACTAACTCTTTTCACCATACTCAATATCTGCTTTTCTCCTCTTTTTGTGGGTTTTGACATGAGCTCAACTCTGAGTTTGAGCCGTTGGTTTCACTTTCTTCTTGGAATATTAGATTTCTTGTTGGTGCAACAGAGTAATCAACCTTGGAACAAGGGTTCATGAGTCCACTTTTGTGTTTGGTTCCAGTTCCATTAATTGTGGATCTTGATTGATAATTGAGAAACTTGTCCATGTGGCACCATATATGTATTATTAGGTTCTACTTTGTAAAGGTCAGATAATTGAAGGAAGATCAACCACCTGATGATAGAAAAAATCTAGGATTTCTATGTTTTAGGAGAGATACTCTAAAATTTTAGTAAAACTTGGTTATTTTACAGTTTTTCATACATTTTCATGTTATGGTTTTAAAGTTTGGATCTATTTTGATAAGGTTAATGGTACATGATCAATCCATACGCCAGTGATTTTTGTTGTGCTTAATTGTTTCTTATTTGATGAAAGTCAATAGAAGGAACTGGATTCAAGATTATATCATTGGATTATCTGTGGATAAAGTTGTTACTGTATTCATTTGATCTGTGTTTTAGATGATGAGTGAGTGATTTGTTTGAAGCAAGTTTAGTGAATGTTGATGGTATTTGAATTAGCATTATGGATGTATGCAGTGGCATAGTTTATTCTATGGATTGCATCTTGCTATAGTTGTGGTTAGGTGGGATAAACACTCATTATTGATATGCATGTCTGGATATGTAAGAATTTTACTCATGTTTCTTTGATTTGAAGCTCTGATTCATCTTTTTTTCTTTTATTTAAACCCCCCCAAATGTAGACTAATTAATGCTATGCAGTCATGTTCCTTGTTACCAGCAAAGGCCCCTTGAACATTATAGTTATATCAACCACTGAGTGATATCAGCATAATTGAGAACCAATTACCAGGACCTTGGGAGTTAGGTCACCATGTGTTATCTTTCTCTTTCAGGAGAAATAGAATAGTAATATTTTGTTTAATGTTGTTGTGCTATTTTGACCCTCAGCAGTACTGCTTGCATTGCATGAATCCAAGGTCTTCCAAGGTGGATATTATAGGTTAGGGGGAGATCAAGGACTTGGCAAACCACATCTTTCACCATAGGGCCAACTTTGATTGGTAGAGTAACTGATCCTTTAGACAAGTGTTCCTCTTCGTCATATGCATTTATGGTAATCCTTTTCCTTGGATCAACTACATTTTTAGAGAAGCCTAATTTTGTGATTAATTCTTGGGTACAAATATTAAGGCCTACTCCTCCGTCTATCAAAACTCACTTGATCTTGACATTATGGAAAATGACGTCAATGTGTAAAGCTGCTTTATGAGGTTGTCGAGGGGATGAATCGTCATTTTTAATAAAAGTGAGAGTATGGGGTGAGGTGATGTGTCCCACCATAGCTTGGAATTGGTCTACATGTAAGTCTGTAGGCACTGTAGCAATAGCAAGCACTTTATCTAGGATAGCTTTATGCTCAAAAGATAGGTGTAGTAGCTCAAGTATAGTTCAATTTGTGTAGGTGTTTTTCCTAAATATTCTATGAGGTTGTATTGTGAAGCTGGTGTAACGGATTTCGAATTAGGACCTCTAAGGGTAATTGTGCCTCTACGGGTAGTAATATTGCAATCAAATTATTTTCCTTTTATGATGGAAGTGTTTACATGATTATTAGCCTCACTAATGTTATTTATGGTATAGTCATACTTAGCAGTAGTATATTTTACACCATCAATAGATTCAAGGGCCTTTCCTTTATCCTTGTCATGCTTAGGGAAAGGGTTCTTAAACATCTCACGATCAGAGTTACCAGAAGTAGTGTGCTCGTCAACTGCTATCTTACCGTCATTAATAAGGTCTTGTATTAGAAATCAAAGTTTATTGCAACTATTAGTCTTATGTCCTTTGTGTCTATGATAGTCGCAAAAGTGATCCTCATTCCACCATGGGGGTTTGACTTGTGGATTATAGTCCTTCATTGTAGGTAGTGTTATAATATTGTTTTCAAGAAGTTCTTTTAATGCAGATTCAAGTGATTGTTCCAATGGTGTAAAATTTTGTTTAGGGAAACTTCTTTGTTTTTTTTTTCCTTTATTTGAAGATGGACCTTTAAGGTTGTAGATAGGTGATGATGCTTTAGTTTTTTTTGCATCAACAACTCCATCATTGACTACATTCTTGTTCTTTATCCAACAAGGTGTCTTATTGTTTGAGCCTGATTTTTTTTATCTTTGTCGTTATTAAGTTTAATAGTTCCATCGTCAAGGAGAGTTTTTTCAATTCAAAATACCATTTCTATGGATCCATCAAAGGAATCCAAGCATTTAAGATGAAGTTCCCTTCCAATTTCCTTGTTCAAATTTTGACAAAAGAGTTCAACCAATTCTTTTTTTGAAATGGTATAAGGTAATCGTTTTGTTAAATGTCTCCATCTTTGTAAAAATGACACAAAATATTCTCCTTGTTTTAGTTTGGTGTTAAAAAGGTTTGTCATGGTCACTTTAAGGTCACAGTTGAAACTATAATTGGAGACAAATTTATTAGCCAGTTCTTGAAAAGATTTGATGGTCGGGGGTAATCATGAAAACCATTCCATAGCTTCTCCTCCTAGATTGCGAGGGAATAATCTCATAAGGTACATTTCATCAACTGCAAATTCCAAAGTAGTAGCAAAAAATTATCTTAAGTGGTCTTTAGGATCTCCTTTTCCCTTATATTTATCAAGTTTCGGTACGTCCCAATGACTAGGAAAAGGTGGCATTGGTATGCTCAGATCGAAAGGATAAGGACATATATCTTCAATAGAGAACTTATGGGATGATTTTTTACTATTCTTGTGAGTATCCAATTCTTGTCTCAGTGTTCTAAGTTAATCCAAAATAGGATTATTTGTAGGTGTAGGTTTTGATGTCTTTGAAGATCTCTTGTAACTAGGTTGTAGATAAAAGGGTCTATGATCCTTGATTCTTTCATCATTGTTTGTTTGGGGGTGTTTAGATTCACTAAATTTGGGTTGGTCATTCATTATGAGTAGTGACATGTCAAAATTAGGGGGCATTTTGATTCCTTCATCAGCAAGGGCTTTGAAGTATTGTTGTGGATTACGTTTGACTACCTTTGTATGCAATTTAGTGAATCTATGATCCTTAAGTGCTTCTTCTATATTGGATTGGGTTATTTATTCCTCATAATTTTCAATTGTTTCACTAGTTGGAACACTAATGTGGTCTTCCCCATCAAAGTCTCTTCCCCAAGGATTCCCTTCTTCTTGAAACATTTTTGTTCTTGTTCTAGGGGTCATAGGAAATTTGTTCAGATCTTCAATCTAGGATAAGATAATGTATGAGACCTAAGAATAGGATGCAATGAAAAGGATATGATTCTAAGATTAGGTATGAAAATGGTATGGTATGATATGACAAGCTACAAATGCAAGGGATCAAAGGAAACTCTAGGTCTGAAGTTGGTTATGATGCAAGACCAAATGATCAAGAGAGGGTATGTGGGAGATGATGAACTCCAAAAGGATTTCCCTACTCAAGGATAAAGGTATGTTTCCCTAACTTAAGGATGATGAGTGATGTGGGTGATAGATAGCCAATGGTTTGATTTCAAGACCTAGGGAAAGCAACCTAAGTGCAATCTAAAGGTTTGTTTGAGCAATAATGGATATGCAAGGGTGGAGGATATGCAAGTACCAAGTGGAATGCAAGGATTGAAAAATTAGAACTGAAGGATGATGTCCCCAAGAGATTTTAGTGATAGGTTTAGTTTGACGTTTTTGGGGTTTGCAATGTTGAGATATTGCAAATTACTAATTATGATGTTTGTTTGAGATTTATTTTAAATACACACACAAATCACTTGGAAGACAAAGTGGTTGTTCACTGATTATCTACAAATGAAGGCAAGCACAACCTAGCTGGAAAGGTGTGTATACTTGGTATAACTCACTGAAATACCTCAGATTGGTGCGAAACACTTTTCCTTCTCGAAGTAGATAGCTTAGAAGTTTGGTGGCACAGGCTCCTCTCCACGACACTCACTTCTATGTGCGCACCAACTTTGAATTCTCAGGAAGCCACTTCCCAAAATTTTCTATCTCTACTCAAGGGAGTCAATAGTGAGTATCTTCGGGCATGATACTGTACCCAACACTATACCAAGCAACAACTGAATGGTTAGGCTTCTACAAACAAGAGGTGTTTGGTAAGGGCTTCCGATTTAGGGGTACTATAATAAACTCCCTCAGGAGGTCTCCCAACCCTTAGAACAAGGGTTTACGTATCATAAAGATGTTGGGGGAGAGCTATCACGTACCACGTCCTATTGATTGCAAACTTTCCTCGCAATCACAAATTTTTATAGCGGTTCAAAAGGACTTGGCTTTACAATTTCTCTTGCACTTAGGATCACACAAGTGCACAAGGGGAGAGGATACTTTTCTTATTAAATCAAGATCTAATCTAAACATAAGCGTGCAAAAGCACCAAGCACAACAATCAATTATTCATTTTAGGCACCAAATGAAATGTGTTCTAAGCTATGTAGACAATCAGTTTTAAAATCAAGTCTTCAACGAACGTCCTACATCAGATTCATTAGTAATTTCACATTCAGGTCTTCGACAAATGTGTGTTTTAGATTTTTGAGCCCTGGACAAACGGACCTGCAAAAAAGACAAATTAACAAAATTAGCCTTGCAATTAAGAAACTAAACTAAGAAAAGAAATAACATTTAATCTATAATCTAATTAGATTAAATCAAAATTGGAATTAATTCCTAAATTAAATTAAATCTAAAATTCTAAATTAAAAATCAAATCTAGACAAAAAAAGAGAAACTAAATCTAAGTTTAAAAGCTAAAAACTAGATTAAAATTAAAAATTAAATTAAAATTAAAATTAAAATCTAATCTAAAAAGAAGATCTAAATTGGAATGTTAATCTAATCTAAAAATTAAAATTAAAATTAGAAATTTTAATCTAATCTAAAAAAAAGTAAAATCTAAATTAGAAATTTTAATCTAATCTAAAAAAGTAAAAGCTAAATTAGAGATATTAATCTAATCTAAAAAAGTAGAAGTCTAAATTAGAAATTTTAATCTAATCTAAAAAAGTAAAAGTCTAAATTAGAAATTTTAATCTAATCTAAAAAAGTAAAAATCTAAATTAGAAATTTTAATCTAATCTAAAAAATAAAAGTCTAAATTAGAAATTTAAAAACTAAACTAAATTAAAAAATCAAAAACTAATCTAAATTAGAAATTTAAAAACTAAACTAAATTAAAAGTCAAATCTATACTAAATTAGAAACTTAAATTTAAAATCTAAATTAGAATCTAAACTATATTAAATCTAAATTAAATTAGTAACTTTAAAATCTGAAATCTAAATCTAAACTTAATTTAAAACTTAAATGTAAATTAAAAAAAAACTTAAATCTAAACTAAATAATAAAGAAAACATTTCAAATAATTTTGTTGTTTATCTCTACTCTAGCAAGCTTGATTCAATGGACTTGATCATGTTGAGGTTATGTGGAAGTAAATAAAATCTGCTGTGCAAAAGCAAATAAAATTTGTTGTGCAAAGTTTGTTTATTCAAAGACTTAAATATTTCCTGCGAACAAAACATTAAACCTACAAACAAACCTGCAACAAATTAACTCAAGACATCAAAACTTCTATCAAGCGAAAATGAAGCAATAGACAAACTAGGGAAAGGTCCCACCGAGCATGCCAAATGTTGATGATGGAAATAGGTATTTGAATTTGAAGATTCATATTTGTTCCAACATCAAACAATGGAGTATTTGTCCACCTACACACACATGCAAATAAAAAAAACTAACTAAACACACATGCATGCAAATGGATTTTCGTCTCCATTGCCCTCCTATCATCCAAATTCTTGTGTTACTAAAAATAATTTTCTCTCAGAGTGCTATGCACAAGAGGCTATGGCGAACAGAGATTAAGAGATTAAATGCAAATGATATGGAATAACAAAAGAAAACATGGTAAACTAAAATGCTAACATGCAACTATCTTATGAGCTAAAATGCTAAAATGTTAAAATGATATCAAAAGAGTTCCAAACATGCTAAGAGTGAATGTAAGGATGCAAAGATTGTGAATGTTGTAGATGATCGCGAAATGAGAAAGGGCAGGGTTTAAATAGATCTCCTCAAGAGTGGATCCAATATTAAAATATAAGCACTTTCCTTCACTCTCTTTGAATTTTCACACTTAAAATAATAAAAAGAATTAGACATAAGTATAATAGACAAGGAGAACGATACAAAATAAACTAAAATGCTTCCATATAAAGGTATCCTAATCATTGGCTTTGAGAATGAAATAGACAACCACAAGTACAATTGTGCAACTATGATAAATTTCTCATTTTTAGGCATATTTAATGGCTAGAACTCTAAGCATAAAATACAAAGCTCCTATTAGGTCTTAAGAATGAAATATAAGTCATTTTTCCTACTACCATCGCAAAAAGAAAATTTAGGTCGAGAGTATAAGAAAAAACTAAGAAACTAGGTTGAAAAATATTTCAAAATACGCTCAAAATACTTAACTATTTTGCAAGACAACTCATAGTACGTTTTGCTATAAGTAAAAGAAAAAAAATCCACAATCAAACTCATTTGAAAGAGTTGTAACATAGTGTTAATGTCCTTTCACATAATTGATAATCTCAGCAACACTGCCTGTGGATCATATATGAATATAGGCTAAGTATTCTAGCAACACTACTTTTTTAGTTGGATCCTAAAAATGTTGCAACTTATGTTCTTCTCTAAAACATTTGTGCAGAAGTGGGAAGGTGTGGTGAGGTTCAAATAGTAAGGATATTGATGAAAGAAAAATGAATTAAAAGATACCTGCATGTAGTTGGATTGAAGGGCATAAAATGGTACATGCTTTTTTGTGTAGGAGACAGATCACATCCACAAACATGGGAGATCTATGCAAAATTAGAGAAATTGGCTTGGAAAATGAAGGCAGCAGGTTATTTTAGATTCAATACTTTTACTTAATGTTGTGGAATAGAAGAAAAAAGAATCATTTATCTACCATCATAGCGAAAAGTTAGCAATTGCATTTGGTTTGTTAAACATGGCCCCTGGTAAAACTAATAGAGTTGTTAAGAACCTTCGAATATGTTTTAATTTTCAGACTGCATCTAAATTCATCTCCAAGATTGTTACAAAAAAAATTGTTCTGAGAGATGTGAACCTTTTCCATCATTTTAAACAGGGACAATGTTCTTGTGGATAATATTGGTGATGCTAAATGAAACAATATGAAAAATAGGCTTGCACTATAATAATGTGCACTACATCAGATATCCAACAATAACAAAGGGACATCCATCAAAGCATAACAATAGGGATTTTTTTGTCATATGTTGTAGTTACAAGTTCCCTACTAGACCGTACAAAGCCTCCACCGCAACACCGCATATTTTGTTGTTGGGCCTTGCACCGCATCACTGCAAGGCCTAGCAACAAACTTTGTGGTGTTGTGGTGGCCTAAATGAATTGCACCTAACCATTCCAATCTCAATCCCACCTGAATTTCTTTCACCCACATTGGGTAGAGGCCATGGGTTTTATGTTTCCACCTCTAAGAATAAGTATCATGACAAGATTCAGTTTATGGTCTTCTTCGTTGTGATTGAGGAGAAAGTTAAATATGGGCATTTTGTTAAGTTTTTTGGAGTAGACAATGTGTTGTTGGGTGAGAGGTAGATTGCAATAGTGGGAGGGACAAGAAAATTCAAGAATGCTCAAGGTTATGCCAACCTCCAAATGATTCCACATGACGCCATCAAGTTCACTCTCCATCTTACGTTTTAGGGATTCTGCAGTGGCTTTGTGTAACAAAGTTGTTTGCTCTATGTATCCATTAATAAGCTGATTTCAATAAAACTTGGTATATTGTGCTTGTGTTTCGTGCATTGTTAAATTGTCTTCTAGAGGGGAAAACCTTTATAAATACATATTACAATGATTTCAAATTGATAAAAAATTCTAAAGTGTATACTTATAAACACTAGTGAAATCCATATGTGCTTATGCATATGAATGTCTATAAACTAGTTTATCTATCTTTATATAAAATCTATATAATTATCGCCGTAAGATATCTTTTTTGGACTTTTCCCTTGTAACGGGGGAGGAATTTCTTTCAGAATATGATTTTGAAATTGTTTGACTGATGTACAATGATCACCAAGCTCGTCTTGGTGAAGTTCTATTAAAAGAGAACTCTAATTGAATGGTATTAGAATTGTAGCAATATATGTGATAAGTATCATAATAAGGTTGAATCTTCAAGATACATTTTTGAAAAGGAAGTACTCTGCTTTGCTCAATTAATACCGAAAGCACACTGCTTGCATACATAACTCTGCTTATTTGTAATGAAAAAATGGGCATGCCCTGCCACCTAGCAAAAGAGATAGAGAGCACTTTACTACCCATATGTAAAACAAGGCATGATGAATGATTTAATTTCTCTACTTTTACTTTGAGAGTGCAATTCAGACATGCAGCCACATACAACCATTAGTAGGTCAAGATGGCAGTCTAGGATCTGGAAGAGTGGTATGCTTTGTGAAACAAATGGTTGTCGTAATGAAACTGATGGTAGTGGAAGAGGCATTGGTCTCTTTAAAAGAACAATGGATATAAGTATAATTTTGGAGCATTTTCAGGGAAGGAGGATGACATACACTATATACATTGACTTATTGGTGTGGATGAAAGGCTTAAGATTTGCATGGTTTGTGGTAGTCCTCATGAATGGACAAATACTACAACAAATCTAGCAATGTTATGGAAAAATCTAGCAAGTTTGAATTCAATATAGTTTTTTCTTCGCAATATCAAATCACTTTATCAGATTAATATTTTGTATATGGTTGAATGCAATTCGTAATGAAAAAGTGTTCTTGTTTTTGTGTTTCAAAAAGTTGTGTTTTGTGGAAATGCTTCACTGTTCCTCTAGAATGAAAGGAGAGTAAGGAGACACAGATGTGGATAAGTACTACTTCTATGTTATGTAAAACCTATTGGGTTTACATTTAAGGCATTAGATAATGAATATCTTGTGTTTATGATTTTTTTTAGCTTTTGGTATATGTACGGACATAATGACATGTTTCATTGAGATTGAATTATGAGGCATCAACATTATTTTAAAAATGATAGCAGAGGTGGACAACAAAAGTTGCAGCCCATGCCTTTTGCAACACCAACATGGTATCAACTACCATGGGTCCACCATCAGACTTAAGTATGAGTTCGAGATTGACTTCAGTTGTAAATCATGTTGCCAATTCTAGGCCATTTTCTCTTGCTCCAAATGCTCAGTTTTTTTATATGCTTCTCGCTCTGCAAGAGAAAAGGTGCACTTATCTTCACTTTTTAAAAACAATTCTATAACTTTTTTCCCTAAAAAAGCAGTATATGAAGTAGAAAGCTAGCAGAATGTACACTTTGATATGTTATGCATCTCAACATTAGTTTTCTTGGGCTCTGTTATGTTGGAAACGTAAATGATTTATTAATCATAGCTTAATGTAGACTATACTCTTTTAACCTACAATGTGTTGAATCCTGAAATTAAAACCATGCAATCATGAAATTACAGTGGATGCTTGAGTTGATAACCAATTTTCATGAGTCGGAGAGTTGATTTATTATTTTAAAGAAGTTACTGCTAGAACAAATAAATCACTCAAACTAGTACTACTTTCAAGGATTGTGATTAGGAACTTTTCTACAATGGTAAAATTTCTCTTCCAGTGTTTTCAAGGGCTTGTAAATGAAAATTAATGTCAGAATGATAATAGATAGTTTACTTGTCAAGGTAAGTGTCATTTCATTCTCAATTAGTGTTAAGTTTATAGTCCTAGATATTGGCATGACAGGCTATAGAAAAAGCTATGTGTTGAAATAGATCAAAAATTAGATCAAAACCCCATAAGTAACAACATATGAGCTACTACCATCATTCTTACCCACACCCTTCCACAACTCAATTGCCTCTACCACCTTCCCAACTTCATCCATGGTGTATGGTAAAACCCAAGGTTGCTTGCACTGTCTTGTGGAAGACTTTCCACTGTCTCCTGCCTGGAACCTGACTCCAATGGGTTCCTCTTGAGCTTGGAGATTGACCAAACTCTGCTCCAACTCTTCTCAAAGAGTTCCTACCTTGTGCTTTACCTTGGGTAGACAAACACCTTCTTGCACTTGCAATCTTTGTCACTACACCTAGAAGAGTCTAGATGCCAAATTCTCCAACTTGCTTGAACTTCTTGCAGGGAAGGTAGATGCTCTGTCTCCAAGTATTTCTCTACCATTGGAATCCATCTAGGAGATTCTACTGTCCTCAAGTTACCCGATCTCTTAATTTTGTCTTGAGAGGGCCTAGTTTCTACTAGCCCTTACCAGTCACTATCTTGCTTTTTCTGCCTGAATTCTCCACTGTACCTAGCAAACAAATCACATCTTCTGACACCCTTTTGGGACTTTTAAATCTTGCACAGGGTTTCAAATCTCTTTCCCTACCATACAGCTGTTTTCTACATTCAAGGGCTAATATGGTAATTAGGCCTAATACCTAGGGTTTGACTGATCACTTATCTATTTCTCACTCAAAAAGGGTTGATCAAGCCTCCATCTCTTTGATATACTGGTGCTTAGTCATATCCCACCTGTAAGTGTACTTCTTCCGTACGGTGATACCTTCCACTGCCTGTTCTATTCACTTTTTCACTTCCAAACTCCTAACCGGGTAATTACAACTCGCCTAGGGTTTGGCATTAGAATTTCTTGCTTGGCCTTTTAACATTCCTACCCCTAAATATTTACAAAGCATTGGCTTCACTCCCATATTCAACCAATTTCAGGAACATTCTGTGGTTGGTGACTATGGGGAAGCCATCTCAAACCTTACTGCTCAAAACAGTATTTACAAACTTCTAAATTCTAATCTAAAGATTCTAATCAAAGTCTCTACACTAAACAATCTAAACACAAGGTGAATATTGTTCTACACTATCCAATGAGCATGAGCACAATGTTAAATCAACAAATACAGTGCCTAAAAGATCACTGTCTCTCAAGATGCGTGGGCAGAAACATAAAATATAGTCTTTATTTATTTCTTGCAACCTAAAACTCAACTACAATGCATGTATTCCTTATCAATGGACTATCTAAAAAATAACAGATGCTAGAGCATGTTAAGGAAACTCTAACCTAATACCAAACAGGGCATATAGTTCATAACATCACGGTTGTCAGAAAACACACGGGGTTTTCAAACACAGAAAATATACAAGAATCTGCTCACTTTTTTTTTATTCATCTCCACCAAAATTGATTACAATGACTACTCCTACTTGTTACGAGCCATTCCCTTATCTTGAAGTCTTTTCCACCATGCAAGGGAAGATTGCTCGCTCCCATATCCCTGATTTTAAGGGAATCTTAAGACCACTAACAATTACATGCAATCCAAGCAATATTGCCATGCAACTATGCAATATTCTTGCAACCTTGCCATTATCCTTCTTTTTAGGATCTCCAACTCATTAATCTCGACCAACCATCATCTAAACTGCCCTTGGCATCTTCAAATAACGAAGGTATGGCTATGACAAATTTAATGCTTTAGATCCTAACATTTGCTGTCTTAAGCTAAACAAAGCAGAATTTAACACTAATGATAACTAAAGAAAGTTTTAGTCCTAGTGACTAGCTCTTCCCACACAAATGCAAGACCTTCTAAGGTCCAAAACAAACATACCAAAATCCCTGACTTGGCTAGAGTCAATACAAGCCAAAATTGTGCACAAACTTGGTGGAGGTCAGCCTAGGTGCTCCTGCACCAATCCACCATACCATCCTTACAAAACCCATTGATTAAAGTATTATAAATCACCCCATCCAGTTTACAATTTGTTTGGATAATCCCAGATCAAATATTTGCAGCTTCCCTAACCTTACCCTGCTTGCAGAGCCTATGAATCATGGTCCCATTAAAAAAAAAAACATTAGGCTTACACCCATTCTGTCCCATCCTCGCCAAACCTCTTCAGCCTTCCGGAACCTCCCTTCCTTATAAAGATAATTCAACATGAAACTTATTTAAACTGAACTAACCAAGATGATTTCTTTGATGTGTATTCACAACAAATGTATTGAATACTTTATGAATGACCTGCATGCGGCGGCAGTGGCCTCA
This sequence comes from Sequoia sempervirens, assembly GCA_007258455.2. Classification (NCBI taxonomy): domain Eukaryota; kingdom Viridiplantae; phylum Streptophyta; class Pinopsida; order Cupressales; family Cupressaceae; genus Sequoia; species Sequoia sempervirens. Next base: position 8,552,494 of record VDFB02049217.1, on the reverse strand, counting down.
CCAATCGAGAAAGGAAAGAGAAGGAATGAAGTCTCCCAAAACAACTACTCCCATGAGATGCGTAATTTTAGCCACCATCTATGAAAACCCTTGCCCTCCACTCAGTTGATTGTCTAAGTGACTTTTTCCTACAAACGTTCTACGCACTATATTGAGTGAGAGGGCAAAGATGTGCTTCCTTAGATTGAGGAAGTGCAGGCAATGTTCACTCTCCTCCCCAATAGACTGCACCATGGCATACACCTCCTCCTCCCTCACCCACCTGCTTCCTAAATAATGAACAGTTGTGCGAAGCCTCGATGGAATAGTTGGTCAGGTGAATAATGAACAATTGTGCAAATTTTGCAAACGAAGTTTTAAAATATGTTTCTTGCTTCTTCTTTCTGCGCATGTGCTACTTAAGTTTAGGGAGTAAAATTTAAAATGGTGTGAAAATCTCTGGTTTACTTCTACGCGATAGACGAATGGCATTAAAATAGAGTTTTGAAGTACACGAAAATATGCCACTGCAGTGGAACGCCTTACGACGTAATAAATTTTCGCTCATGGACATAGATACTTAAGAAATAAGGGATTGATGATTCATCATATATTTTAGAGCTATTTCTCAAGCAAATGGGACCACAATTATGAGCATATAACAATCGTTGGTTATAGATTCAAGTTACATGGCGATTCCATAACAACTTTGATATGCAAGCCATAACCATTCATTTACCATTAATAGAAAAGAAAGAATGTAAAATTCAACCGTATTTCTTCCTGGATAGAGTTAAAAATTCTTCTAGTTCTTATTTATAACCATTCATTAACTAATAATAATAACAACATGATTTAAAAAGTACAATAATTTATATTAATTCTTTCTACATACTAGAGTTCAAAATTGTTGTAGTTCTTACACTCTAAGATATGATAATTTATATTAATTCTTTCCACATAGTAGAGTTCAAAATTATTGTTGTTCTTACTCTCTAAATATGAAAATTGCAAATCAAGAAAGTAAAAATTTGAATTTGAGGTTACATGGGATTCTCTATTTGCTGGAATAGATCTTGATTCTTGTTTTAACATTACATGTTCTAAACATGTGGTATTGATCCAACTAAATTCTTCCTCTTTGGTAGGTCACGTTGCTTTCAAGGTGGAATCTTATGTGGAGAAGGATGTCTCCTCTCCTCTAGACTTGAGTTGTGGGGCACATGCTCCCTATTCAAATGGCTCTAATCATGTGCCTTGGGAGGATTTTTTCAAATTTCCATCAACACATGCAAGGGTTGTGTGTTTACCCTCTTATTTATATTGATGCTTCTTCTAGTTTTGGTGAAATTGCACTATGCATTCTAGATATGGTGGCGGATAGAGCTATCTCCAAAATGGATAACTATTTGGTTAGCAAAGTTTTGTGCCCTAGATCAAACACAGACACATAGGTCCTAGATGGATAAATGTTGGTCACCAAAAGGGTACTTGGAGGTGATTGGCATGGTGAAAGGTTTTTTTCTATTTCTCCTTTTCCCTTCTCCTATCATAAGGATGTGAGAGTTGTTGATCAACTCCACAAAATCCCAAGGATCACCTACAACCAAAATAACTTTCCATGTAATTCCTCGAGCCACCTCAATCACTTCATCCACATACATCAAACTTATGAGTTAAAAATGTAGTTGCATTCAAATCTACAATCAACCTAACACCTATTGTAATACAAATCTTTTAGCAAATGCTAAGAAATGCTATTATTTTGTAGGATGATGACATTTCAAACCTAGGTTGAAGGAAGGATTGTAACCTTATGCTTCCAGCCACAAAGAGATCAAAGGGAAGTGATTATTTTGTCGAAGAGTGGTAATGAAATGGTAGTGAGGATCAAACTTTAGGGTTTCAAGACCAACCAAGCCCTAGATAGTGCCTCAAGTGTGGAAATATGACAATAGTAGTGATAAACAAAGTGATGGTCATAGCAATTACAATTGTAGTCATACTCAATTTTAGGATAGTCAGAACACTTCCATGGTTGACTATGAATAAGAGGCCAATGTATGCATCATAGCTTGGTGACAGTCCCACATCACAATGCAAGAATATACAAATGATAGTTGCAAGGTATATGGAGGCAAAGTTTTTTACCCTTGAGGAAAGCAGTGAGTATCATATCAAGCATATACACTATGAAAGGTACTCATGATGGGTTGCTACATGATTTCAGTTAGGAAGAGAAATGGAAAGCTTCTAGCAATGTAAACTTTGTGTTTGAACCATGACATTATATGCAAGGAAACTATGAAATAGTGATTTTGAATGGAGGATTATTTGCAAGTCTTGCACTACTTTGGAGATTACAAGAACTATCTTGTTGAACAATCACTTGGGATATTTTTTCAATTTGATGAAACTATTTCAAGGTTCATGGATATATTAGGTTGGATTAACATTAACCTCCCCAAAAATTCATCAAAATAGTGGTTAAGGGAGGCCAAAATCCAAGATTGAGTGATAGTTGGAGGTGCAGTAAGTGTTGTGGTTCTTGTAGGAATAATAATTTCTCTTGTATACATTTATTCAACATGTAGCAAGAGGATTTCAATTAGATATTTGAAGACTTTCTTTTCAAGACCATCTATAAAGAGGAGCAAACCTTCAAACATAGTGATATATATAAGATGACTCATGACAATATGCATATAATAGACAATGAACCCTGTGCAATAAAGGGGTGAGACCTTATAGAGTAGCAATATGATACAACAAGACTTCAAGGAAGATCATGATTATGAAGCTTGAAGAGGACAACCACCTTTTATAAATGATAGTGAAAGTGCTCCAAAAGGGGTTTTAATGCTTCAAAAATATCACTCTAGTGGACAGTCAAGAGGATCATGTCAAAGTAGAAGCCAAAGAAGATGAGGATAATGAGGGTGAACAAGATCAATGGACAGTGAATAGTCTTTTCATAGGGCAAGGATATGATGTTGCATGGCATGTTACATTGGAAAGTGCAACACAACAATTACTTGCAGCAACAATACGAGCAAAGAAAAAAGGTGAATTTAAGAGTATTGTAATGACATGATGACAGTAACAAAGGGCAGTTATAGGATTGTCTTAAGGAAGGAGAACACTCACAAAAGATAGTGACATAACTTAGTTTGTGCCAACAACAAATAGGAATTCATTAAAATTCAAATTAAATAGAAAAAAAAGCAGCCCCTACCTCATTATAGTCCATACACATCCTATTTGCATGAAGATAAGCCTCAATCATTTTTATCTGTAGTTGATAAGAAGTAACATCAGTATCCGACAAAAGGAATGTATTTCCATAGAAGTGGAAATTATAAATGCTCACTGTCTCATCACTATGACCAATCAATTTCAAATACTCCACAGTAACATGATTTATAGGGAAGAATCCCATGGTTGCTCCATATTTAGGAGACATGTTTGCAATAGTCGCTTGATCAACAAGTGATAATTTATCCATACCATCACCTAAATTGAATACATAAAGTTACAATTAGCCACACACACAATCAAAGCATGCCAAAAATCAACTCAACTACAAGAAATTCCATAGTTAGTAGAGCTTCGTAAACCAAAAACTAAAATGTAACAAAAGAGACTTGGGAAACAAAAATCCTATAGTAAACTTACCATAAAATTCAACAAATTTTCCAACAACACCATGCTTTTGTAGAATTTGAGTCATAGTTAAAACCAAGTAAGTGTCTGTCACTCCATTGTTCAAATTTCCCATTAATTTGAACCCCACAACACCTGGAACCACCATACTCATTGGTTGCACAAAATAAACCTTAGTGAGAGCTAGCACCACAACTAAACAACAAATGAACAAGTAACATATACATTGTCTAGCTCCTTAGTGAACATTCCAAGTAGAATATATCATCTACTAGTTAATGCATAAGCTATTATTTAAGGAGGGCTAATGCATAGACCAGTGGCTAACACCCATTGCATATTTGTTATGTTATTAAGAACCTAACATCATGATCAAAGGCATTGAGCTCATATGGTTAATCCATTAAGTTCTTAAATCAGAGATTCAATTTTGAATCCTCAAAATTACATCTCAGAATCAAATGGCATGGTACAACAGTAATCTCACAATTGAGGTATGTGGAAAATGTGTTGGCCCTTCACAAGCCATGTATGGAATTTTAAGTCTTGTACTGGACATGTTAGTCCCTAGTGGACAATTTGTATAAGGTATAAGGTGTAGGCCTCATAAATAAACCCTCACTAATTAATCAAAATAAAAATATAACATAATGACAAGAACTACCTCTTCCTCCAAACCCTAACATAGTGCTATGTGGAATCAACCATAGTCTTGTCAAATATATCAACTCCTAAAACAAAACATGAACTATAAAAAGAAGTAACAGTGAAATATTAGATGGAAAACTTGCACACAAGATGAAGGATATCAACTCCTAAAACAAAACATGAACTACAAAAAATGAACATCTAAGAAACTAAAACACACTTCTAAAACATTCATCTTCGCCAATTTTTGTAATCTTGTATGTTGAATATGCATTTTAATTAACTAATGCTCTTTTTTAGCTTATGTAATTGCAAAAATTAGGTTAAGTTGTGTGTTTTGGCAGTGTGTTTTAGTTTCTGACTTGTTCATTTTTTATAGTTCATATTTGATTTAGGAGTTAGGATCCTAAATGTTCAGTGTTTCCATGTAACCTTTCACTGTTACTTGTTTTGTAGCTACTTTGATTGAACAATGATTCTTTTGGGATTTAACTTATGGGCTTTATTTGTTTTTAGTCACATTAAATGCTGAGATTGAGTTGTTATGTGTATGTATTTGAGTTTTGTGTGCTTGATCTCATCTGTGTATATTTTTATTTAGTCCATAAATTTTATTTTTTTGATTGAAAACAATTTTCTCTTGTGCTTGTGGATTGAACATTATTTTAGGGCTAATGAGTCCAAATAGATTTGAATCCGAGTCACCTTGGTGACAGCTGATGACACTGTTGGCATGCTATTTATATGAAGAATTTTTGGCCTTGCATTTTTTTGGGATCTATGCTCTAAAGAATACTCTTTGGTTATAGTGTTGTTGGGGGTTGGGGGTTAGTACAATAGTTTTGTTTAGTATCATCTCTCTACCCTAACCATTTAGTTTACATTGTGCTTCTTAATTTAACAATTTGATTATGTGCTTATGGGTTTGAACCTGTAGGCTACACTTGTCCTTGGAATAACCTATCACCACATTATTTTGGGTAAAGTGACCCCAACTAAATTTGATCCTATGTCACTTTGGTTAGAAGTGCTACAACCTATCACCAGGCCATAAACACAAATAGAAATTATATCTACTTTTTTGATATGCTATTTTATAAAAATTACTTTGTTATATGAGTGTTTTGGAGATTAGTGTGTGTTTGGTGCATTTTTATTGATTTTTCTCTTTTGAATTTTTTAGAGTAAGCGAGGCTTTGCAGGATTATAAACTTAACATGTATAATATTTTAGATAGCTGGAGATCCATCTACAGTGAAGAAAGCATTAAATGAAATTTCAACTTGATTACATGAGAAGCCATCAAAACAACATTTGGAATTTAACAATCCTTCATGAGGTGCTTATGCCTCTAGTGGCTCTTTATTTTCTTCAAGATATCTTTTGCCCCAAGGAAACCTTCTATGGTCAAATTAGAATGTTGGTGCTCTAGTTGTTGGACTTGGAGCATCTATGCCATTGTTTGGAGATATGGAAGCAAAACAGGATTTGCATGGCAAATAAATCCTTCTGGTTTTCTTTCACTAGTAGGTTTTGGTGGACCGTCCCATAGGGAGGGTGGTTAAGGACAAGATTTTTTTCTTAGAATATTTTGTCCAAATGACATGATTGGTGGAGTAATTGGCAAGAGTGGAAGCACAATCAACCAAATAAGACAAGACTCAAGAGCAACCATTAAAATCTAACATAGTGCTATGTGGAAGCAATGCATGAATTAAGCATTGGTTGAAGGGATGGCATGAAAGGTAACTCTTTCAAATGATTATTCTAATGCAACTATGAAGAGCAGAAAATGGTGTCACTCACAGTCCTAAATAAATGTCAAATGTAGAATTTACAAAACACCAAATGTCCATTTTACATTTGGAAGCTTTATAGGGCTTCTCAATATAAGCTCAAAAACCACTGAAATAGGAGAATAATTCAGCACTAAGTCATACTACATTACCGATATCCTTGTGTCCTAAAGTTATACTTGGTGAAGAATTCCTATATTCTCCATCAAATGTCTGCAAAAAGGCTCGAGCTTCAAACCCTAATCCTCTTCATACATGGAAAACTCATTCATTAATGAGCATATGATGAGAACACAATGAAGGATTTTTGTACAGAAGATATTAGTTCGAGCTTACATTCCTTTGTAAGGCTCAAGCACAATAGAGGAAATATTTGCATCCAACCAAATAATTTCTAAATTATAGAAATTGAGAGGAAATGATTAGCATCCCGCCAATAATTTTTCAATTCAAAATATTTTTTTAATTACCCACTTTTATTTGTGTGACTAACTATTTAGTCATTTTTATTTGTATGACTAAATAATTTTTTATTCGACAACCAAGTTAATCATTTATTTACTCATTTATAGTTGAGTTTCAAAAGATTAATAGAATTTAGTCATTTTAGTTGTTGTGACTAAATTTTTTAGTCACATAGTCATTTATTTTTCAAATTCTACTAGTGGATTAACTCACGCTATAAAGAATATCAAATCAATTACAAAAGGCTCACTGCCTGAGAAACAAGGCTCACTACCAAAACAAGGACTCACTGTTCGAATCAACACTCACTATCCAATAGGGCTAATAACCTAAAGGGATCATTACCATAGAGATACAAAGAAGATAGAAGAGATACATTACAAAGAAAAGACAATCTCAATGCAACGGAGAAATCCACCACAATTTTCTCAACCACTTGTAGAGATGCATGAATGATAGAGTACACCTTTTGCTCACTGCATCCAAAAACTAAACATTTAGGCTTCACACTGATCTGCAACACTCACATCACACACTCTCACTGATTCACATCAATCTCACATCTATTTCTCTATTTCTTTGCACTTAGCTCTCTTTTCTCTTGATTTCTCTTTTCACCACTAACTCATCCTATATTTATACCATCTTCAACTTTGAAACATATCCAAAGTTGGCCATCCAACATTAAATTCAAATTAGGTCAGCACCAAAACATCCTAGGGTGGAATTAGAATGAAGGAAACCCAAACACATGATTGATAAGGATCCAAATAGATCTAACACACTTCATCAACTTTGAAGATAGTGTTCAACACAAGGTCGATCAAACTAATGTAGAACACATAGAACAATTAAGAATGAACCTTCCAGATACCAAAATTATCTCCAATACAATCAAAATAACTCAAATCTATAACCGCAAGTCATAATACTTTACCAAAGAGAAATTCGAACCAACAACATTTCTCTTGGACCTCAACCAAAAGCACATAAAACCATAGTTCACAACTGGTGAACATAACTTACACTGTACAATGAATCAATAGCCAAAAATCTAGATTTAGCAACTTCCAACAATCATAATGAACATATCTAAACCACATAGATATAGGAGAAAATCCAAGAGCAACACCCAAAGCAACCACTAAATACCTACAATCCTTCTTCAATTCAATTTTCTCAATATCCTCGACATAAACAACCAATAACCTGCAACCATGACATTAATGAAAACAACAACTAGTTGATAACCAATTGACCAATTGAAATCAATGGAAACACCTTCATTCTTTACATTCTTGCGACAATATCCCCCTTTGTCATTGATGGCAACAGATGATGTGAAAAACCATCAAAGACAACATACTAGCTTTGAATACACTTCTCAAGATTTTTCTTTCTATTTCTCCCCCTTAGTAGATAGTCTTTTATATTCTTCCTTTTTTTTTCTTTTTTTCTTTTTTTCACATTTTTCCTCTTCCCCTTTGACATCAATGGCAAAGGAAAAAGATATTTTACATTAATTTCCCCTTTGATATTAAAAACAAAATACTCACAATGACAACACTTGACACTACCTGCTCCCTTGAGAGGTAGCCACCAAAATATCAGTCTAGAAGAAAGATAGATTCATAGATCCACCAAACTAATGCATCTCCGTATGCATCTAGTTCAATAAAGGAGGGGCAATGATCCCTAACTTTTCCTAGAGATACTCAAAAGTATCTTTAGGAATAGCCTTCATAAATATATCACCAATCTTATCCTTCGTCAGAAAATATTCAAGTTTTACTTCATTCTCCATGACTTTCTCTCAAGAAATGATACCTAATAGATATATGCTTAGTCCTCGAGTGCACCACTGGATTCTTTTAAATCTTAATTGCACTTGTATTATCATAGAAGATAGAAATAGGATCATCATACACCACTGTGATATCTTTCAATATTCTTTTCATCCACAAAACTTGTGTATAGCAAGATGCAACAACAATATACTAAGCTTCAGTACTAGACAAGGAGATTGAATCTTGCTTTTTTCTCAACCATGCCACCAATCTGCAACCAAGAAAGAATGCACTGCTACTTTTACTTTTCTGTCATCTACACATCTAGCCCAATCTACATCAATATAGGCACTTAGTGTAAAGTCAATATCTTTAGGATACCATAACCCATAATTTGGAGTGCCATTCAAATATTTGAATATTCTTTTATCATCAACATGTTTTTCCTTAGGATCTTCTTGAAATCTAGCCATGAGATAGACAACATGCATAATATCTAGTCTAGTAGCAATCAAATACAATAGTCCACCAATCGTAGATCTATACTTGCTTTGATCAACCTTAGGTGAATCATCATCTTTACCCACTTTGTAACCAGTCGCCATAGGAGTACATACCGGTTTGGAACCACCCATCCCAAACTTCTTTAACATCTCTTTCACATACTTAGACTGTGAAATAAAAATCCCTTTCTATAGCCCAAGAAAGAAATTCATCTCTCCAAACATAGACATTTAAAATTATTTTTGCATCTCTTTCACAAACATCTTATACATATTTTCATTTCCTCCAAAAATAATGCCATTAACATATACAACTACAATCAAGATTTTGTCATTTTCAATCTTAAAATATAGATTACTATCTGTCGTACCTTTGTTGAAACCTTGCTAAATCAAATACCTGTCTAACCTCGTATACCAATCCCTAGGAGCTTGCTTCAATCCATATAAGGCTTTCTTCAATATGAAAACCATATCTGGTTGATTTGACAACTGAAATCCTTCCAGTTGTTCCATGTAGACCTCTTCTTCTAGCTCACCATTCAAAAATGCAGGCTTGACATCCATCTGATAGACCTTGAAGTCTTTATGAGCAAAAAATGCTAAGTACATCCTTATAGTTTCCATTCTTGCTACTAGAGAAAATTTTCCCTGAAAATATATGCCTTCTACTTGTGAGTAACCTTTACACACAAGCCTTGCTTTGTTTCTAACCACTTCTCCATTCTCATTCAACTTATTTCTAAATACCCACTTTGATCCAATAATGTTTTTATCTATCAATATTGGGACCCATTCCCAAGTTTGATTCTTCTCAATCTACATAAGTTCTTCTTTCATGGCTTCCATCCAATGTTCATATTTACATGCTTCACTTACAGTGTTCAGTTCAATCTAAAAAAATAAACATAGATTTACTTTAGCAACAACTCTGCTACTAGTCAATACTCCTTTGGTCCTATATCCAATAATCTAACTTTCATAATGATTCTTTTGCACATATCTAGGTGTCTTAGGTGACACTACCAGAGCTTCTTCTTCTCTTTCATTCTATTCATTCTGCTTCTCTTGCACATCCTTTTCCTGTTCTTCCACAATCTCTTCAATTCTTACACAATCAGGTTCATCAGATACATATCCATTAATGTTAGTTGAATTCTTCATTGTTTCATCAACCTTGACATTTGCACTTTCTACAATATTTCTTAATATTTTATTGAAACATTTGTATGCTTTTCTTTTAGTAGAATATCCAAGAAAAATGCCTTCATCACTTCTTGCATCAAACTTTCCCAAAGTTTCTTCATCTCTTCTGATATAACATTTGCTTCAGAATACCTTGAAATATTTAACAGTAGGAATTCTTCCATACCATAGCTCATAGGGGGTCTTTGTACTGTTTGCTCTTGCTTGGACTTGATTGAATACATAAATAGTAGTATGAATATATTCTCTCCAGTAAAATTCCAGTAATCCAACCTTAGTAATCATTGATCTAACAACCTCTTGAACTGTTCTATTTTATCTTTCAACAACTCCATTTTGCTGAGGAGTTCTCAGAGCAGATAATTGTCTCTTTATTCCATGCACTTCACAAAACATGTTAAAATCATGGGAGGTGAACTCTCCACCTCTATCACACCTTAAGCATTTTATCCTCAAATTCACTTCATTTTCAACCATAGCTTTGAATTTCTTGAATCTATCTAATGCATTTGATTTCTCTCTAAGAAATGTAACCCATGCATATCTAGAATAATCATCAATCAAAAGCATACAAAAGAATAAAGTACCTTTCACCCTGTAGAATTCTCACTCTTGTAGGACCACATAGATTTGTATGAGTTAAATCTAGTAGTCCAGTAGTAGACGGTTCCTTTGATCTGTAATGACTTCTTTCTTACTTTCTAAATTGAAAATTCCTACAAATAACATTAACAAGATTTTTAATCCTTGGTAAATCTCTCATGGCTTGAACTGCACTAATCCTCACCAAGTTATCAAAATTCATGTGACATATTCTCTAATCCCACAACCAATTGTCATTTATCTGAGTCATAAAGCATCGTCCATTAGCACCCTTAAGTTGATAGATATTTCCTTTAGATTTATTTTTTGTAGCAATCACTATTCCAGATTTCACATCTCTCATCCTTAAACACAAAATCATATCCCTTACTACACATATTTCCAACACTCAAAAGATTATGCCTTAAACCCTTAAAATAGTAGACATCATTAGTATTATGCTTGCAATCCAAACTTACTAAACCTATCCCACAAATTTTAGCACCAATATCATCTCCAAACATAACCAAGCTTCCATCATATTTCTCAAGTTTAACAAAATTACTTTTATCACCAGTCATGTGACGTGAACAACCATTTTCAACTACCCAATAGTTCTTTTCTTGTTCAAAATGTAGGGCGGAGATAACAATACCTTCATTTTTCTCCTCTAAAGGACTTTCCTTCACCTATTTTCCATAATTAGTAGAAGTAGGTTCATCCTTTATAGCCAAGAACAAGCATTCATTGTCATCATGATCTTCATAATCAAAATCCTCATCAGATATACTAACATTCTCATTCACATAATATATTCCTATGTTGATCTTCTTTCCTTTCTTTTCTTTCTCATATCTTTGTTTATTCCTCTTAGCTCTTTCCAAACACTTTGCAACATAATGACCTATTTCTCCACAACTAAAGCATTTAAAGGGTAACTTACCTTCATACTTGTTAGAGCCTTTCCTCATCCTTCACAAAAAGTTAGCATCTATTTCATCAAGATTTTCTTCATTTGAATCTTCAACTTTTGTATCCTTAAAAGTAATCTGATTTACATCCATTCCTCAGATTCAGCTTCCTCACCTCATAAGATGTCAAAGACCCAACAACAAATCTTTAGTGTAGGTCTTATAATCTATACTTTGTTCAATAGCACACACCTTCTCACTATAAGTGTCAAGGAGAGTTCTAAGAATATTCTTTACAATCCTTGTTTCATCTATAGTAGCACCAACTCCTCTCATTCTGGTTACTATCCCATCCAATCTTTGTACATAAGCTTTAACATTCTCATCTTCAAGCATATGTAGAAGCTCAAACCGTGTCTCCAAATTCTGTAATTTTTCCTCTTTGAATCTTTCATCACCTTCATGTGCTCTTTCCAAAGTATCACACACTTCCTTAGCAGTCTTTCGATTCTGAACCTTAATCAACTTGCAATGTACCAGATTGTTCTTCAAAATGTACTTCACCTTATTGTTCACTTCATGTGGTTTGATCTCATCAGTTGTACTCAGACCATTAGCAAGAGGAGTGTAAGGATTTTTGTAAGCTTTTTCAACATCATATCCACAATACTCCAGATATTCGTCCATCAATATTTTTTAGATAGCATAATTAGTTCCATCGAACCTCAAATAATCATAATTCATTTTTCTAGCCATCCCGAACCTTCCTCAAGCGATTAATATCTTCACTAAGGAACCAAGATTTGATACCAATTGTTGAACAAGACAACTGAGAGGGGTGGTGAATCATTTGTCATAGATTTAAACCTTAATTCATTCACTGAAACTAATCCTTAACACTGCTTAAATGATTAAACATTAAATGCAAGTGCAAAAACTGAAAACCATCACACAAACACAACACCAAATTTACGTGGAAAAACCAATAAGGGAAAAACCACAGTGAGGATAACTCACACTATAGAGATTATCAAAACCGATTACAAGAAGCTCACTTCCAAAACAAGGACTCACTGTCCAATAGGGCTAACAACCTGGAGGGCTCACTACCATAGAGATACAAAGAAGATAGAAGAGATACATTATAGAGAGAAGACAATCTTAATGCAATGGAGAAATCCACCACAATTTTCTCAACCACTTGCAAACATGCATGAATGATAGAGTACACCTTCTACTCACTACATCCAAAAACTCAACATTTAGTATTCACACTAATTTTCCATAGTCACATCACACACTCTCACTAATTTTCATCAATCTCACATCTATCTACTCTATTTCTTTGCATTTATCTCTCTTTTCGCTTGCTTTCTCTTTTCACCACTAACTCATCCTGTATTTATACCATCTTCAACTTTGAAACATATCCAAAGTTTCCATCCAACATTAAATTCAAATTAGTTTAGCACAAAAACATCCTAGGGTGGAATTAGAATGAGGGTGACCCAAAAACACGTTTGATAAGGACCCAAATAGACCCAACACACTTCATCAACTTCGAAGATAGTGTTCAACACAATATCGACCAAACTAGTTTAAAACACAAAAAAATTAATCACTAACCTTCTAGATACTGAAATTATCTTCAATACAATAAAAAAAAATCAACTCTAGAACCACAAGTCGTAAGACTTTACCAAAGAGAAATCTGGACCAACAACATTTCTCCCGGAACTCAACTAGAAGCATAGAAAACCACAATTCACAACTAGTGAACATAACTTGCACTATACAATGAATCAATAGCCAAAAATCTAGATCTAGCAACTTCCAACAATCATGATCAACATATTTGAACCACATAGGCATAGGAGAAAATCTCATAGCAACCACTAAACACCTACAATCCTTCTTCAATACAATTTTCTTAATATCCTCGACATATACAACCAATAACTTGTAACCATGACATTAATGACAACAACAACCAGTTGATAACCAATTGACCCAATGATAACACCTTCATTCTTTCCATTCTTGCAACAGATGAAATTGAAGCAGCCATGCAATTTGTATTTCATAATGCATGAGTTTACAGTAATTTAGATGTTGCAAAGGAGATTCCTTGTCGTAGAGATATGCGATCTCCAAGTGTAACTCTTGAAGCAGACATTTTTTAGCCAAGTGGTCTTCTTACTGGTGGAAGTCATAGGCGAGGAGGTGAATTGTTAAAGCACCTTCATGCATTTTCTAAGGCAGAGTCTCAACGTGTTATTCGACAAAACATGCTATCAAGAATTGAAGCAGAAATTACAACATGGTTGCCATTGGAAAAGAGGCTTTCACATTTGAAATCTTTCCTACACCTAAATTCCTATGATCTTTCTCTTTTTAAAAATAGACATCAAAAAAATGAGCACCATACATTGACTAAATGGTTGCTAGAGTGGAAAAAAGGCTACAAATGTGCAAGCTCGAAGTGTTAACAAAAGATGAACATCACAATACACTTGTTCCTCAACTTGCTGCCGTTCAAAAGACAATGCAAGATTAAAGTTTCAGTTTAAATATTAAAATTTTCAAAATGTTGGATTAACATATGAAAGATAATACTTTACATAAGAATAAGAGAGCGGTAGCTGGGATTTTCTACCATGGCCCTTATACTGGGAGAAGGGAGAAGTCTATCAACTTACATCGTATTGAATAAATGAGATGTTTGGAAGTTGTGCAGGTTTCATAAAAGTATCTACAGACATCCCACACCGTGTTTTCCAACCTGCAATTATTTAGTGCATTTTTTACCATCATATGACGAAATTGAAACCCAAAATTTAGTCCACCCAAGAGTTGTTATAAATTTTTTAGGTGCCTTTCATTAAATTATTAATGTCTAAATAACAAGATTTTCATTACAACCATACTCTCTAGGTATAATTGGATGTTGGGATACACTGCGTGCTATACAACCTACAACCTACATACTCTTGCATAACCCTCTACACGCAACAAACCAATTAGTTAGTCAGCCATCACCTCCAACTGGTTACTTTTATGTATCCCCCACATTGCAACTCCACCCTGAACTCTACACCCTTGAGTATTCAACAAGAATTGAGAAGTGAGTCACAACCCAAAGTGTTTTCCAACCTAAAACTATTATGTGCATTTTTTGTTCCAAACATATGAAGATATTCAAATGCAATGTTTACTCAAACTAAGGGTTATTATAATATATGAAGGTGAACTTCAATACATCGTTTTGTTACAGTCTACATAATAGAAAGTGCTCATTGAACGAGAATTGAGAAGTGAGTCACAACCCACTATGTTTTTTATCCTGCAACTATTTTGTGCATTTTTTGTTCCAAACATATGAAGATATTGAAATGTAATGTTTACTCAAACTAAGGGTTGTTATAAAATATGAAGGTGAATTTCAATACACTATTACAGTCTACATAATAGAAAGTGCTCATTGCAACAAGCTATTTCACTATCATACAGATTATTTATGTTTGTGCATTTATCAAACATCCAAAGATACCATTGAAGACCATATTTGATTAAAATGTATATATACTTGGAGGTGTGTATGATACTTGAAGATCTAAATCTTAATCAAGTAAGAAAATACATAAACCTACCTAAAACCATGGATCAAGATGAGCCTAACATATCCTCCACCTTCCATCTCATACCTCAAGATCTTTTTGAACTTCTCCTTGCCAACTACTTTAACAATCATGTAAAATACATGATCATGTGTCCCATAAGTACATTCCCAAAGATCCTAAAAACCATCCAAGCCACCATTGAAACTTATACCCATGTCATGTCACCCTCCATGTCATCCTTATCCTCCATTAACAAGGGAAACCAAAATGTATTCCATGTTCAACCAACACCCATTCATCCTATTTCACCAAAGGAACACCAAAATTCACCCTCAAAGGAATACAAGAACCGATGCAAAATCCTATTTCCCAAAATCCTATTCCTAGTCTTCTACTTCCACCCACTTTCACCTCATCCATCCCATGTTTATCCACCTCATCCATTTCATGTTTTTCCACCTTCATAGCACCTAAACAAAGTAAGCCATGTCACTCACTTGACCTCATTGATCCAAATAATGACATCATAGATCCCCCTTAATGTGAAGATCAAAGTACTCCCTCTCATGTTCCTAGTCCATCTCATGATTCCATTCCATGTCATGACGCCATACCATCTCATGATCCAAGTCTTTCAACTCCATACCATAATCCTAGTCCATAAATTAATTCAATAAATCTTTCCATCCATTCAATAAATTCAATACCCTCAAGGTATAATCATTTCCCTCACATCACATGATAATCCTAATATTTCACAAGATCCCATTCATGAACCACAAACATATAAGCTTGGTTCATCTACCTTTATAAAAGTTGGTTTTCTCCTATAGTACCACATGCCTTCATGAGCAAGGTTTACGTGATCACCCTAATATTGAAACACATCTAAATTCTTATGGATTTTTCTACATACCTCCTTCTCAAGACGTTGGTAGCTCTTTCAAACCCAAAAGGCCTCCCTTTAGATCAATGCGTCCACCTCCTCCATCATCTTTACCATCTATTGTTGGACCTTATCCATCAACCCTTCCATCCATCTTGGGCCCATATGTTCCTAATGCATATCATTACATGCCCTTTCAAGAATGACAAAGGAACATACTCTTGAATTCCTTCCAACACTTTCCACTTCAAAATTCTCTATTTTCATGTAACCCCTCTATGGCCTCTCCAAGCAATTGGGATACCAAACAAGCAATGAAGAAATTGAAGAATCCAAAAAAACCTACATATCATCATGTCTCACTAAAAATACATGCCAAAATAAACAAAAATATGCTCCAAAATCAAAATAAAAACATTTCCAAGAAAGTAAAAAATCCAATTACGAAAAAATAAAAAGGCTATAAAGAAAAAACCAAAATTCAAAACAATGTGGATTCCAAAGAAAGAAAAAGAATCCACGCATTCAAATAAAAAATACAAATTGGTATCCCAACTTGCTAATCCAAAAAAATCCATTACTCCACCATCATCCAATCTTCCATCTAAGTATATTCCATCTCATAATCCAATCATAAGTTTTTCCTCATCCTCCAAATCTATTTTGGGTCCTTACATGCCCAAGTTCATTATCCCAACCCCATCTCAATCCTTCAACTTCCACCACCCTTCAAGGTGTGCACCAATGTTGTTCTTTCCCACATTCCCTCATAATGACCCCATTCCATACTTTCATCCAACCTTCATCCCTCATTCCATGCCTTTAATCAAATCCTTTGCATGAATCCTTAACCCCCTTCTACCTACCCCTATCCACTCCATTATCTTTACCAATTTTCCTACCAATGTCTTTTAGTGGGAACATGTTAGCCATGGTCTCTAAAAAAAATTATTCAATGGGGTACTTGTTACCTATTTTTCACTACCAGCTCAAACAGGTAGAGCTGAATTGCAAATTCAAATCAAAAGGTACACAAGTTGTTCAAAAGTTTATGCTAAGTACTCATTATTGTGCAATGTTTCGTTACAGTGTAAATTTCAGTAATATTATGCAAAAAACATCTCAAAATGATATCATAAGTTTGCATAATTTTTGTTGTTTTATTCATAATGTACAAACCAGAATCCCACACAAGCCGTGGGAGTAACTCAATTTGAATTTTATAATCAAATAAGGGGTGCATGAAGTAAAGTACACTATACAACTGAGAATAAAGAAGGCATAGGGTAGAAAGTGATTCGTTATTGCCTGGAATGACGAATCATTGACAAGTTGAGGTCTTCAATTGTAGCTCTAGCTCCAACTCCAAGGTCGGATGCACCTACAAGGTTCATAGAAGTGTGGTTAGAGAAATGCAAATCAAATCCTATCATATGCCTACACTACCAACAAAAATATAGTATACATTTGATCAGGCATCCATCGGATGATTTCAGATTTCAAAGGCATAAAACTCAAGATGGAAGCTTTCAACTTCATTTATTTTACTAATATGTTTGTTTAAGTGTGCAGGAACAGGTATAATCAGATCATTTCAACCAACAAGAATTTTTATGAGTGGTGAGAAATGTGGCTCCCACAAGGGTTGAGCCCAGCTCAACAATAACATAAGCAAAATTTCAATGTATTATTTATCATGAAAGACAATGATTATTGCATAAGTAAGGATAGCCACATTAGCATCCAACAATGCTTCTATAATGAACATCTACATTCATAAGTAGTCATGTATGATGCTATTCTACATTGTACTGATAATGAGAAGAAAGTAGCCTAATCAATAGTTCATAGACTAAAGTGAGACTTCATACAAGTATAGTCACAAATATGTAAGATGGAAACCCTTTGGAGTTTTTATCATAACCAAGATGGACAACAAACAAATATCATATGTAAAAGTGCAGCAATAAGGTAGGTAAAAGGGCAGGTATATTGATTGACAAGGATAGCTACATTAAAATCTGAATAGTGGCAGCTTACCAAATAGTCATAGAACTATGAACAAGCTGGAGTTATGTTTTCATAAGTGGCAGTCCCATGAGCACTATATTCAAAAATGAAATATGATGAGAACAAATTATAGTAATGATTAGCGTATGGAGTTTCATGGCCACAGTCAAAAGGATCACATCTGAAGCTTCCTTGCATAAAGATAACAGTATGACAGTCTAGATCACATGTTCATAGAGATAGCAGGTTGTTATAAAGACAACAGAGGTGTTCCTTCATGATATTAATTGAAATACAGTTCACCTTTCCAATTTCAGGTGTTTTGCATGGTTTAAATAATTTAATGCAATTTTGATGAGTTTCATTTTCGAAACCTTCAAATTTTTGTCTTGTTTATGCATGCATATATACAATTGTAGTTCGTCACAGGTCGTTAATTGTGCCCAAAAGTTGCTTTCTTTTTCCTCTAATTTGTGAAAATTCAGTTTTCCTTAATAGGGAAATAATACATACAACCTTTTAATGAGTTATTAATTTGTTCAAAGTGCTCAAATTGGACTATGTTGACAAATTTTTCTGAGGGTATAAGTTGTGAATCATTCTGCAAGTTTACCATCATTTAGGTGCATCACCGAGGCTTTAATTTTAGTTCATGCATTTAGTTCAATCCCTCTTACCCTTTTCTCAGAAAAAAATATTCAAGTATCAAATTGACCATCATATAGGAAGCCGACCTAGAATCCGGAGGTTCAATCTCATTATAGGTCACCCACAACCTGAGTTTGATCCAATGTTTCAATAGATTGCTGAATTTAATCATTCAAGCGTTCAGGTGAAATCTGATTGACAACAATTTTTGGCACGCCCGGTGGGACTTTGAAGCACAATTCAGAGAAATAATTCAAGAGTTCAAGCTGCTGTCCTGGTATATACAACAACATATTTTCACCTTTCAGAGGTACAAATTTATACCTGGCGACTTTGAGCACATCTACTGGTTTCAACAAGTTCAGTGCTGGTATGTTTCAAATTCAATCTTATTATTCTGATTTCCAACATTTATATGAGTAGAGATGATATATTTTTATAGTCAGCATGTATACCTACTTCCGTTTCATGAAAATCCTATCAACCAATCACCCTATCAGCCATATCAGGCCAATCATGCTACTGGTTTTATCCCAAACAACCATGCAACAATAGCCTATCAACATGCTCAACATGCTTACCTCCCACCCTCCCCTGCTCAACCTTTAGATCAACATTCGGATGTCCACAATCAACTCCAAGAGATTGATGATATGAAGAACAACATGAATAACATGAAGGACATACTGTCAGAAATCACAAAGTAGATAGAAGAGTTTAGGAGGCAACAAGAGATTGATACACAACAACATGAATTACATTATCAGGCCTACCTTCATGAGCAGGAATCGGGGACACAAAGGAGACAGTTTGAAGAAAATATCATAAGGGAGTTAGCTGTACAGGAAGAGAAGATCAAGTCTTTGCTTGCTCAAAAGCATGATATCCAAAAAAATTCTTGCATTTTAGATCAGTATCAAGGGGAAGAACTTTCAAGGTATGAAATTCCAAATTTTACAACCATTCATCCTTCGCAACCAGAGGAAAATAATCTAGGACAACCTAGTGTAATTACAGAGCAACCCATTGATAAGGACACTTTACTCCTCATGGAGAAGGTCAGAAATGTAAACCCATTGCGTTTAGCTTTGGAAATTTACCGATTAGAGCAGCAAAAGAATGAACATAAGGAGCAGGAAGTTGTTGCTACTTGTACTGTGTCCTCAGCTCAAAATTACCATATTACATGCGAAGAGGATATTGGTTCAAACTTAGTGCTGAACCCCTTGGATTTTGACTCATTTGAAATTTTTTCTAATGCTATTTATAACATGGATGAAAACAGAGTACATGAATTACCAATCAAAAATCTTCACTTACAGGATGCCCAGGCTTCATTTGAGAAGGCACCACATGGGGAGGAGCGATCAGTTTATTTGTTTGATCAACTACCTGGTTTCATTGAGCAAGCTGAAAAGAGCACATAGGAGCCTAACTTACCAGTTAATTTGAAACACTCAGAAGATATTGCAGAACATGTTGTACTGCTGGTTCAAGATGAGATTGAAGCCTCAATTCATATGAGACAACAAGAGGTTACCAAAATTGAACAAGCAAGCAGATCGAAACTTGTGTTTCAAAAGGATGATCTTGAATCTAAGGTAAGCCCTCTCATGTCACAAAGTAATGAAGATTATGAAGAAGCCCTATTTTGGAATGACCTTGAATCCTTTGTTTCAAGCTTAGATGACAATCAACATCAGGTTGAACATGTTTTAAACAAGGAAATAGAGGTTGAACCTCATAATTTAGCTAATTTGTTTGAGGAATTACCTGAATTTTTTGATGAGAATGAAGACAACACATGCTTACTAAAATTAGTCACTACCTTTGAGCAACAGGATGATGAGACTCATATGAATCCAATTCATGATTATGAATCAGATGAGAGTATTTTCCTAAATATCATAGAAGAGTTTTGCTCTAACATTGATGACAGTTTGATGCCATGTGAACCAATAGTATATGATCAGCCTTTTCAGGTGAAAGAAGTAATCATTCCTTCATTACTTGATGACAGATCAACATCTCCTTCAGATCGGATTAAAATTGTGATAGAGGAAGCTTGAGGATCTCTACACCTTGTTGTGTACAAAGGAGAGTGAGGAATGGGGCATGAGTATTTATTGTGTGTGTGTGTGTATCGAGTCAGTCTGTCCAATGATGATTACAAAAATCATATCCAATAACAAAGATGGATTCATTCCACTCTATGATGAAACAAATGATCACTTCATAGCCTTTCCATTCCATTCATTTCCATATCCAGCCTTTCATATCCTTTCCTCCCAAAGCGAACAAATTTCATAAGCCATTTATATGCTTTGCTTACATCTAATCAAATCATTACATTCCTTTCTTCTTTGCATCCACCTAGGTCATTCATATTTCTAAATATTGCATATAATTTTCTACCTATAGCTAAAAAATGATCACTTCATAGCCTTTCCATTCCATTCATTTCCATATCCAGCCTTTCATATCCTTTCCTCCCATATTGAATACATTTCATAATCCATTTAAATTATTTTTTTGCATCTAATCAATGCATCAAATTCCTTTCTTCTTTGCATACACCTAGGTCATTCATATTTCAAAATCTTATATATCATTTTCTATCTACAACTCAAAAATACCTTCATCTATCGTATCAAGATCAAGATCAAGGAAATATCAAGGTTATGCAATCAAAGTCTAAGGGAAATGTTACCAATTTTTCACCACAGCTCAAATTAGCAGAGCTGATTAAATTAAGTTCAATTTAGGGTGAATTTTTTTTCAATTCATTTCTACATTTGCTTAAACCATTGCATGTATTGGAGTTTGAAAGAATTGTTCAGTTAAAATGTGCAATGTGTTTTTAGTTAAAGAGAGTGTTTAGTTTTCCATTAAATGTTTACAACATAGAAAAGATTGCATGAGATACAAAGAATAATGCTTTCATTCTGTATTGATTTATCATTCTATAATGTTTCATACACTTTTGCAAAAGAGAGGTACAAAATTGCACAAAATGTTGTTTTCATATTCATTGGGATGAAAAGAAAGATCAAGTGTCCCACACAAGCTATGGGAATAGCTGATTCAATAGAACACAAGGAATGTACTATGCTACTAAAGATAAAAGAAAGAAGGGAACACATAAGAAGAAACATAGCCATCATTGCCCGAGGTGTATTCAAGTTGGCTTTGTTGTTGCTTATCCCTCCTTGCTCCCAGTCTCCAAGTGAACCTACAGATGATTGAGAAAGCTTTGTTAGAGCTATGGTTATGAATCATCCTATATGATCTATCAACAAAAATATAGTACATTGCTTGTGGTTCATTGAATCATTTGACCAAATATCAGAAGTGTTCAAGGGAACACAAAAGATGAAACATCACAGGAACATTGAACTTATTTGTTTTTTTATCTAACATGTTTGTTCACTGTGCAGGTATAGGTAAAGTCATGTTGCTGATCTATTTTCAAGACATAATAGCATGTGGTTTGAAAATGGGCTCCCACAAGGGTTGAGCCCAACATACTGCCCCTTGATTGAAAATGGGGCTTTAAGAAAATAAATGCACTCACAGTGTTCAAAATGAAGCATCCAACTGAAGGAGAGGTCCACAAAAGCAATACAAGGGAGGTTGATTCATTACCCATACATGACCATCAAATTCAAAATGCAAAGTGAAAATGAACATCATAAATGAGCAAGGAATCTTTCTCGGATGCTCAAAAATATGTGAAACATAAATTGATTGCACTATTTTCCATTAGATATTTTTGTTTGCATACAAATGTGTCATGTTCAGAGTGTTGTTACAACATTACATTACTACCATGTTTCATTAACATGATGTTGACATTGATAGGGAAATAAGTGATACATTTTCATGGAGTGATAGTGAACAGGCATACACAATGCTAGTCTACAAATCAAGAGTAGCACTGAAGCAATTGGAGAAACTTCAAAACATCATCATCAATTGTCACTTATTTCAAAATCTTCTATGCACTAAGGATCAAGACTCATATTAGCTATAACTATCGAAGGGAAGATAAAAATGCATGAAGAGTGCAAAGAGACTTTGGCTCTGTCAAGAAATGGAAGTACAAAGTGGCTATAAGTGAACTATGGAAGCTAATATATGAAAGGGAAAGAAGCCATTATTGGTTGTGGATACAGTGCATTAAAGGTTTGAGTGTGCATATTCTAAAAGAGACAATCTTGGCATGTGGATAAGCACCAATGAAGTAAAGTGAAACAAAAAACTCAAGTCTTGTTTCAGCATTATGATGCTACAGTTATAGAAGAGAATCTCATTACATTGTCTTATGCTCACAAGATGAATGAAATAGTGGTAAAGAGTGAAAGTTTGAAGTACATTTTCTGAATACAAAAGAATTTCAACCTACAATATCAAAGCTTTGAAGTTCTTGAAAATGGATGGCAACAAACAACAATGGAGGTGTCATGGCCTATAGATGCATCATGTTGGCCAAATACTAGCATTGCAAGGAGTGAATGAATATAATAGAGGCATTGTCATTAAAGCTACCATTGCACATGTAATACATTTGGGTGTAAGTAGAAATTTTTTCTGTGTGAACTTCATAGAACAAGGAAAGTGAAAATACCATGGCAACCATGTGAAATTATGAATAAGAAAATGCAAATGGAGAGTACCCAGTGAGTGCCCTTGAAAGGAAAGCCCCTATTGGAGCAACATTATGTTTCTAGAAACAAAGAAAAAAAACAAGCTATAGTGGTATGCATGAAGAAAATGAAACCATTTTTGTTTTTCAGAACAATGAGTAAATGCTATAATGAAGCTAGGTTTTCAAAATGAAAATGAACAATAATGAATTTTCCATTCAAAAATGTGAAACCCTCAAAATCTAAAGCCTCAGCCTTTCTTGGAGAAGCTTTTATTTTGGATTTCATTTAGAAAAATGGGAGAAAAATGTTACATTCTGCATATTTAGAAAATGAACAAAAAATCTAAGATGCATCAAAACCTAGTTGGTACTCTCATGGCCACGACTTGAGAGAAGAATTTCTCTTCACAGAAACACAAACCCACTTGGGGTTTGTTCCAAAAGTTCAAATGCAGAAGATATTAAGGAGGTTTAAGCTCGTGCAAGTGTTGAGCCATAAAAATGAAAGAAATGAATCCAAACCCATAAAATACTAAAACAAATGAATAGAATCATTCTCTCTATGAGTTTCATTGATTTTTACATCATGGGTCGAGCCTAGAATCAAATAATTTTTGCAGAAATAAAGAAATGCACAATGTATGGTCGTGGCCAGTATGAAAGGAAACACACAGATTCTCATTCATTCATCCCACAACAAAGGAAAAGACTCCATTGTTTTGTTTAAAGAATGCTCGAATCGAGCTTATTTAAGAGGGAAATGCACAAGGTTGAGAGCATATAAACTTACCCAGTTTTTTGTGAAGAGGAACCATCAAAGCTCATGGGTTTGTCTTACAAATACCTTAGATGGAGGCATCCATGGCAGCCCAAATGGAGAAGGATTCAAAAGAGAAACAAAGCATAAAAAATAAGTTAGAAAAACTATAGAGGCCACAGCCAAGAGGCCTCACAACCCTATGAAATGGAGTGAAAATGTCACCAAATGATCAAAGAACAACTTACCATCAAAACATAGAAGGGATTCGACACTAGACAGGTAGGAAATCGACATGAAAATGCTCAAACCCTAGTTTCCATGGCGGCTCGAGCATAGCCATTTTTCCTCCAAACTTGGCTGATGCAAATGATGAGGAAAATTAGGGATAGGAATCAGCTTTGATGTTAGGGTTTCCAAGTACCCTAATTCGAATGTGTATTTTTATCACATTATTTTTAAAAATAAAATTCCAAACAAATGTGTCAACCATGCCTTGCACTTTATCTCAACCTTAGGAGTTGTGTCTTTGATTTAATTCATGCCCTTATCACAAAAATCAAGTCAATTCCTTTTGATGCATAATTTTCCCTAAGTCTTGAATGCTTTAGTTTCCCATTGAAACTTTGAATAGGCATATATGATAGGTGCCTTAAAAAATTTGTGATTTTTTATAGAAAAATCAAATGTAATAGGAGCCCTTTGCATAGTATTTTGATTTTTGCAAAATATTAAATTTTACCCAGATTGCAAAAATTAGAATAATTAGAGTCAAATTGCATCAAAACAAATGTAATAGGAAGGTTTCTATATTGAGTTTCTAAAACTGCAAATGATTTAAAACATCATTAAGGCAATGTTTCTATAAATTACCTTAATGTTTGTTATTGTTTTAAATGCAGTTAATGCACTCGAGTCCTCACCGAAAGCTTCTATTTTTGAGTTGAGTTCTTGGGAAAATTGGGAAGGGGCAAGCAAACTAAACTTTCTAATTTTAGTCTTGAGTAGTTTGGACCTGATTTTGTGGATTTTTTGGATCAACCTCTTGGAGATGGAAAGTTTCCATTTTTTCTCATGCAGTTTGGAGCAGTTTTGGACACTATTTTTTAGGCTTTTTTGAGGAGCTTGAAAATGGATCAGAATTGCTAATTTTGAGATATAGTGGAGACACTTGGAAGATATTAGTTTGGGGAAATTTTTGATTTTCTCAGTTCAGATTGTCGTTTCTTGCTCTCCTACTCAATCAAAGAGTCTTGTAAACATTTTCTTGTACTCAAATTTTGAGCTTGACACTCCTTCATTTCAATAAAAAAACAAGACTTCCTTTCTCATTTTCTTGTCTCAAATTTATAGTACCAATTCGACATTAACTGTGATTCAAATATAGAATCCTCTTCATGTCTTGTTATTGTGAGTTTTTTTATAAGGGTTTCATATAATACAGGTTGTATTTTGTGTTCCATTTAGTGAACCTCTATTCAAATCACTATTGGATTATATGTTTTCAAGGTGGGATTGTGAGAATCAAAGTCTTAGATAATTTGAGAGTAAAAAGTTGTCAAAATATCTAAATTGCTGGTGAATCATCTTAGGTTTTAGGATCTCAGTTTTAGCTTCTTCCTTCTAACCCTTTCCTCTGAAAGTCTTTTAGATTAGGTGATTTATTGGGGGAACCAACCCACTCTAGAGATTCATTCTCATTTATAGATTACCCACAATATGAGAGCGTTTCCATGTTACAACATGATAAGCAAGTCTAACTTGGCTAAGGGTGCAATCCTCATTATCAACAGGAAACAACCATATCAAGATTCCATGTTTAAGGTGAGTTTGTTTCATTTCATGCATGCATTATCTTCTAACTATTAGAAAAAATTGAGGTTTGCAATTGGTGTTTACAGATCTCAAGTGTTAACATGTTCATACATAAGTCTGAAATATGTGTCTTCTTGCTTGAAAAGTGTTACAAAAGTGTTCTTAGTTGTTGTGACTGACAAAAGTATGAGTTACAATGTTGTTTTCTACTTGTAGTAACTAAAAAATATGAAAGAGCTAAGTTAAAATTCTATCTTGGGGGTCCTATATTTCATCTCGAGCATAGGAGAGAATATAGGAAGTATTTTTTACTAAGTTACAAGGCTGAAAAATTAGGCCAACCTCCTTTGCATGCCAAAGAAGCTTCCTTGTTTGACTTAGTCTCTTCAGCTCCTTGAAATGTGCTCTAGTTGGTGATGAGGCTTTTGGATTTGTGGAAGAAGTTGACTTGCCCCTAGATGCTTGTAAATTTCCCTTAAAAAGATCAAACTGTTCGTTGATGTCCCAACTACTACCAAACTACCTTGACTGTTCCATAATCCCCTACATGCTTTCCAGATACTCTTAATTGACCATTATTTTTTCAAATTGATGGCACATGATAATGGAGCATGTTTCCTATCTTTCTCTTCCAAATGGCATAGAGAAATCCTTATATTTATGATCATTCTTCATTTGTTAGCTATAGGTTGCTACCCAAACCTTCATAGCAGATCTATTGACTGTGATTAGGTCTATAGAACACTTTTAAAAATTATCATCCCTCGTTCAAGTTCTTAGGGCTAACACATAATTTATTTCTTGTCACTTTCAAGACACCTTAATTTCCACCAACAATGACTATCTACCTTGTCTATTAGAAGGTTAGAAATTGTATGCTTGGCATGATTAACACCTTCACAACTTATTGGTAATTAACTTTAAGATTCTACCATATTCAGGTATTTCCTTGAACTGTCTTCAAATTTGAGGCATGACTACAACCCTTTATGGAATTCCATCAAACAGTCCACATGCCTTATGTATACTTCAACATTTTGCATACATGTCTACTAGGACACTTGTAAATGCAACCTTTGATGAAATTCCATTTTATATAGTGCTTTGATGGATGTTTATGCCCCTTTTACTATCATATGTCTTATGACTACTCATCCCCATTTCATTTTCCCTAACGTTGTCTGTCATATAACAAACCTCTCTATATGCTTCATGAAACTGTCCTTATCAAAACCATTGTTTTATCTTTGGTAGCAGTATTCCTCTATCTTCTTCCTTCTTTATACTCTATCATTTCACTCTTGAACATTGGAATACCTATTCATTCATACCATTGTATCATATCAGAACTTTGTATTGTTTCTTATTTGGCTTTCAAAACTACCCATGACATTTTATCTTTGATAGTTGAATGATTATCCTTGATCATGGTGGTTATCATTTTGGAATGATTGTCCCATGCTTACATTTAATTTTCTCTTTTTTTTGTCTTTAAGAATATGGTGAATGTTGTGTTGATTTTGAGAGCCAACCATTATGATTTTGTTGTCTCTTAACCGTTCTTTGAAAACCTCACCTAATTCCTTCTCAAAATCTACCCTGCATTCCTTTGTAGGGATTGTCAACATCATTATTTGACTGCTACTATTGTTATTATAGAAAAACTACCTTTTCAATAGTCATATGAAACCATTATCATAGGTCTGACTTTTCATTTTCATACTTTGATATTGCATAGTCATTTACTCTTTTCATCTCATTGACCATACACCTTTGATGATGAAGAGTGCTTCTCATGACTGTCCTTAAGGTTGTTACTCCATCAAGCATTTCTTTTCGTTATGTTCACCTTCAAGATAATACTGTCCATGAATTTATTGTCTAATAAAATTTTGTGTTTTTGACTACCATAATGAATCTCATTGAGAGGACTACCCTAGGAAGCAATGAATGTCCTCTTTTCATGGTTGTCATCATAAGGGACTATCATAGATTTTCAAAGGTTTCCTTTTATAAATTTTTTCCTTTTTGTCCTTATGATGACTATTCATTACATACAACTATCATAGGTCTACTCTACCTTCTACTTCACCATAGGTCTTGTATGGTTCATGAATTTATCACTGTCCATGACTGATTCATGCCCCTTCTCATATACTAGATTTTTGTTATAACGATCTCTCTGTAACCTATTGAAGCAATCACTAGTTTTTAGTTTGTGTATCTTCATATGCTTGTCCAATAGTCTCAATCTTAGTAATATAGGCTTCTCCTTCTTCAGTTTTAACCTTCAAAGCTTCGGCAACTACTCATTATCATGATCACTACTCTATGCTTGAGTGTCATTAAGCTGCTTTTTAAGGGGTACTTGATTGAGTTCATGTGATTGGATTTTTGGACTTCCATTAATAGGTTTACTATGTTCAATATTTCACTTTCATTTCTCATATTTTCTAGCACCTTCACTGTCATTTCACTTTGGGATTGTCATGCTGCCACTTTATTCAATGTCAACCTATCAAATCATGAAAGTTGAAAAGAGTTAATCAAACACTCATTATTATCTCTGTTTGTGCAATCAACTTCATTATAACTTCTAGCTGATAATAATGCTAGAAGTGTGACTATAGTTGATTAATACTCCATAAAAGTTGTGTATAATATGCTAGGAACCTACTCCTTTAATCAACAAACATATACAACCATTATTCTTCCTAGGATTTGTAATTCTTTTTAATGTATCTGCACATAGAGTAGTACCACAACCTTTGGTAAAAGGGCTATTGGGTCACTTTTAGCTTCAATTTGATATGGAAGAGCCTTGCCATAAGAATGCAATTTATTGTTCTTTCAAAGAATTCACTACCATTTGTCATTTTGAAATTGTTGTCTTTTCTTCATGATGCCTATCTTTTATCATGTACCTGTTAGGACACCAAATATGCACCCTGTTTGCTAAGCTTTTATAAGTGCACTTAGCAGTTTTGGACTAACATTGGTCTACTTTCAGGTTGTGGGTAACCTTCTTGAAAGCAGACCTCTGGATTGTGGGCTAGCTTCCCCATTTGGTATCACCTAACTATTGAATTTCTGAGATAAGGGTAAGAGTTGCATAAAATAAACCTAATGCTGGAAAGAAACTAAAGTGATACACCAAAACAATTTAGAACTGCTAATAGCCTTGCACACTCAAATTAATATTTCAAAGCTAACTCACACAAATCCCTATCCAATGCAGTTCACATCAATAATTTATAAAGAGGTCTGTAACAGTGTTCTTAAAAGGAAAAGACAGACTTCACAACAATAACACTACTAAACAACACAGTTTATAACCTGTAAACATACATTTTCTGTCAAATGGATGCATGAAACATGGGACAAGTTGTAAGGAAAATGACTTTTCACAAAACAAACTGATCAACCATTAATAACACACCACAAAACATGAAGAGAAAAGGTAACAATGCCCCAATCTATTAAATCAAAGTGCTTATTGTATATTAGGTATGTCTGAGTTACAATGCAACTTCATGAAAAATAACTCGAAGAGAGTAGCTATCCTCCTGCTGAAAAAGAAAGAACTCCTAAAATGTTAAAAAATGAACATACTTAACCAACACCCACCAAAACCTCCAACACACGTGCTTCTAGAAGATTCTCCTTGGATAAAACAGAAATGGCCTCAAAAGAACCTTCTAGAAGTCTCTAAAATGCCCTCTACATGGAGAAAAAACAAGCTAAGTCAATAGCCATCCCAAAAGTGTGACAAAAATACCTCCAGCTGGCCTCATTCCCACTAAAAATAGTCCAAACAACATCACACACTTCCCACACCTCTGCAAATCATCATTGGTCCTATTTCAACATTTGACCAAATTCCCCATCATGCAATATGCGTGTTTCTGAAAACACATGGCTTTTCAAGCATTGAATATAGTGATCTTGTTAAGTGATTTATAAAACATCAATTAACAAATCACTTTACAATTAGGCTCAAATCAAAAGGGACCCACCATTTTTTTGTGTTACACTAGCATTAAAAGGCACAATAAGAGTGATTTTAAAATCACTTACATGATATTTTCAGACATGGAATAAAATGTAACATCAAATGCTATGGAAAAAGCTTTCAAAAGCTTCAAAGATACTTTGACTATCAACTTACCACCCATATTCTTCCCACACATGTCATAATCACATGGTTTGCAAAGGCACATAGTATCAATATTACTTGGCTAATAAGGCTGACCTCCAAGACTCTTGGAAAGAATATTCCAAGTCACATGATGTTGGCAAGACAAGGCATCACTTAAGGGTCTCATGGCAACACATTGTCAATATACACTTCAACATAAGTCAAATAAGGGAAGAAATCCCTAAGGCATAAAATGCCTAAGTGATAACACATGGCATAGTGAAGACTTAGCAAAGCTTTTTAAATGGGAAAGTTTATAAGGCATGAAATGCCTAAGGGGGAAATACAAGTTTTGGCCCCATAATATTTCACATGTGTTGATTTTAAAAGAAAGGATAAAATATCCCATCGAAATGCAAAGAAGAGGGTCAAACCCTAACATAATACCCAAAATGATGAAAAAACATCATCATTTGGTCTTTGAAGAATCTGGAGGATGTCATTCTACCACCATGAGGCTTTGGAGAACATGGGAAAAATGATGTCTTCTCACGGGTTCTCAGTCATTTTTTGACATTTCTCTTCATGAAAACATCGCAGGATCTCAGATAAACGTTTTTGCTTGACATAAGCTCACATCTTTTGACTTAGAGGCCACTTCTTGACTTACAGGCCGCGGCCATGAATAGACTTTGATGGACTTTCTCTGTTGCACTTGTTTTTCTGTGGTTATTCTCCTTGCTTACAACTGCCATGGGAAGTTAATGAAGCTTAACAGGAAGCTTTAAATGGCACAACTTTGCACATCCTGGTGTTTGAGCTTAGGTAAGCTCCCAGTTAGCCTTGCATATTGTCTTTTCCTCCAGATAGTGAGCAAGAAGAGCTCAAATAGAAGCTTTTAAATGCCTCATTTTGCTTTACATCTCTGTGGAATTGTTTAGAAAAGCTTCATTATTTGCAAATTTGAATAGACTCAGTGTTTTTATGTTGTTTTCCTGACTTACAAAAGGCTCACTGGCTGCGGCCATGAATAGAAAAATGTGTCCTTCATGTTCATTTCTAAAAAACCTCCTGTTATCTTTTGACTTTCCTTCCTCCTTTTCATAAATATTGGCAAAATTAATAACCCAGATGGGTTTCTGGAAAAAAGAAAAAGAAAACCAAAATGTGGCTTGACCCTCATCATGTAAACTGGGTCCTCTTGCATTTGTGATTTTCTGTCTTTTTCTTGCATTTTGAGAAAAAACCCCTGCTTGGGTTTCCTGTAGCATTCATTTTGTTGAACTCCTTAACTATTTGTAAAGAACCCAAATGGGTCACTGGATTTTTGTACAGAGCTCAGATTTGTTGTGAAATATAGATGATTTTTACAAGTTCATTTCACCTTTCTGTTGTTTAAACACCTGGGTACATGGTATCTTCATTTTCTTGGCCCATGAAAAGATGCACTATCCTGAAGTTTCATCTTCACTTAATCTGCAGATACACTATCATCTGAATGATCTTTCTTTTTCTGGAACAAACTAAGATAATTACGTTAGTAATGGAGTATGGAATAAGGTCTTTTTGAGCTCAAGAAATGGAACATTGTGAGACTTGCATTAAATTTTTAATAGTGCCTTGACACTGCTAAATGTTGGACCATATTTCATACAAGTTCCTTGGCTTTACTTGAAACTGCATCCAATGATTTCAAAAACTTTGCATAACCTCCTTTGAAAAAGTTATTTTTGATTCTTGAACATGATTTAGGAGGGCTTTAGAAAATTTAATGAGCAACCATATTCTTCATTACTGTAGAATGTTCTCTTTTATAATCTTTGCATTTTCCTTTTCAGTTTGTTGATATTCATTTTGATGGCTCTCAAGTTCCAAAATTATGTTGAAAAGTTGTTCATTTTGCTTCTGTAGATGAAGTAATGCACTACCGATGCTTCCATGTTCTTCCTCCACCTCAGATACTTACATGTCTCACCATCTTCCTGTGTAGTTTAAAGCTTTTGAAAGGGCTTCAAGATTCTGTTGAATTTATCCTCCGATAAACTCCAAGGTTATTGTTCTTAGGCTTACACATTTCATGTCACTGTCTCAGATACAATGCTGACTATAAACTGACTTATTTCCTTCATTCATTGCTGTAAGTTATTGCCCCAGATACATGTTGAATGTATTATGCTTTGATTGAAATATCCTATCACTATACTTCCCATACCTCTGTGATCTAAGGAGCAGACCACCTATATGCTGCTCCCTTGCTCCCTGCCACTGTGGACTATAGTTTGGGTCCTGTCTCTTCATGATGGCTTGTGAATGCACATATTCAACCCCCATGAAAATAATGAACTGTCCCTTTGAATCCTCCTTGAAATCATGAACTTGGTGGTCCTTGTGAATGTGCTTTATGATCCGCTCCTTTAAATCCCTTACAGGAAATACCATCATTGTCTTCACTAGATGATATCACCTTGTGCTCATTCATTTTCCTTTATGACTATGCGGGTATGGATTGTCAACTCTCTTGAGTTTTCCTTGTTTCTATCACTGTAGACTTGCCTTTGTTATCATAGGTTTATGATCTTATTGTCAGAATTTGATGATAGGATTGCTAGAATGCTGAAAACTATCTCCCAATTCATCCCTTCCATGTAACATGTATTCATGGTTGTTGTCCTAAGTTGAGATTTATTATCAGCACTTCCAAAATATTATTGGTCTTGCAAACCTGTGTTGCACTGAATTTGTCATCTATTTTTGGAAGGTCGTTATTCTCCATCTCTAAGTTATTTCAAACTCATATCCAAGGAACAAAACAAACAAGTCACTCTGCCCTGCTTTCCGAAAGCCTCCGTTTCTCCCTTAGTTGCTTCTGTGTTTCTAGAGATTTGGCATGCATAGGCATTGGTCCATTTAACTAGTGACTTCAACACATTCACTAGATATTGCAGTGATAAAACTCCACTGATGCTTTTTGTGCATGAGTTGTGAATATAAGGCTAGTGACTATACAAGAGAAACCTTAAAGGAAGTCTCCTCTTGCAAAAAATTGAAGGAAGCTTAAGTTTTTGATCCAAACCCCCAAAATGGGACACTCTTTTCACTGCATCCTTGTCATCATGAAAAGATCGCTATGATTGGTATCTCCTTGAATCATCACTGCTTGATTGTCATTTGTAACTTGTCTTCACTGCCTTTTCATGCATTGTTGCCCAACATTGATCTTGCCAATGTATATGATTTTCCAATTGGAAATGATCACATCATATGAGGGTTTCGTTGCTGTCATAAACTTCCTACAATGGCATATTTACAGTATGAACATATCTGTGTCAACTAGAGTTGATGTTTCTTGAATGTCTTTGCCTTTTTGTGCTTTTCCTTCAAACATCATGGATAGAATGTGACATGGCCACTTGTTTGCCTCATTCATTATTGCTTTCCCTACCTTCATGGATGTCTTGTAGCATCCCCTTATGAACATTGTTGTTTATGATTCACTTGTACCATGAAATTGATTCAGCCATTGTTCTTTTCTCTATTATGTATAACAAATCCATGGTCTCCTCATTCTAACTTTATTTGACAGCCATCTGTCACATATGTGGGTGACCTAACAACTCACTTTCCTATGTGATGAGTGATTTCCCAATAGGGTTGTGGTGAGAGGGGCTTGACGACAACCTAAAATGCTTCCTTATTGTTTAAAAGATGCATAATTGAACTTGATGCATCCATGAAGACACTTGATGCATAATTGAACTTGATGCATCTTCAAAATCACTTCCTTTTACAAAATGGATCAAGGGTCCACTTAAGAAGATTGAAAGACATATCAACACATTATGTTGCATCTTTTGAATCTGATAATGAAAGTTGATCAACTGGTATGATTCCATATTGATTTAATGCATTGATAAGAGATAAATCTTTGATCAAGTTGCTCAATTTCCTTTTCTTTCAAAGCGCGTTGAGTTCTACCCTTGTGGGAGCCACATTTACCCCACATGCCACATTTGATCTGATAATGAAACAATAATCAGACTTGTCTTAAATCTGCACATGAAGCAAACAGTTAGAAAATAAATGTATTTGTTGGATGCTCTTTTGTCTAATGCATTTATGGATCAGTTTATACATGCATAGGTAGGTGTGAATGTAAGGATTGAATCATTCATTTCTTAGAGCCTCACTCTAACCTCATTGTACTTTCAGGTGCAGGAACTAGGAGCACTATGGCTGGACATGACACAAGCGGTTCGGGGCAGCAAGAACATGACAACGAGCGACCTGTAATCAGTCATTCACAGGAAATGACTGGTTCCATTCTTATATGCACACTTCTTTTTCTTTCTACTTATTCATGTATGAGTTGCTTCATATTTGTATTGAATAAGAAAGTTATTCCCTTGGCTTGTGAGGGACATGTATATTTGAAGATTGTTAATTAAAAAAATCATTTGTATATCCATGATTCTCTTTCACATTTGTTGTAATGCACCATTGAAATGGAAAAAAATGTAATCTGATTTACTTTGACAATCACTCCATGCATATTGAAACTAGCAGTTTTATGGTTTATCTTTAAATGTTTAAACAACATGAAAACAACAACACTAGGTTACTTGATTTCAGCTGAAAGCTAAAAATCAGGTAACAGTACCATCAAAAGACAACCAAAAGAAATGTAGTATCATGGTGATGGAATTCCATGAAAATCCATATAACAACAAAGTAGCAATATGGATTGTCATGGCATTCCATCATAACAAGACCACATTTCTTTGAGGCATTTTATCAAATAGTTCATTGCCCTGTCTATGTTATTGCTTACTGTTTTGATATATTTTTTCCAAGCATTTGTAGCTTGTTCAAAATCACATGTTTTAGGATTTTAGCCATAGCATAAAGGTAGGGAACTGTTTGATAAAATGATTTGGTAGACATGTATGAAAAATGTGGTAGCATAGACAAGGAAATGAATTATTTAATAAAATTCCTCAAAGAAATGTGGTCTCATGGTGATGGAATGCCATGACAATCCATATAGCAACAAAGCAACAATATGGACTGTCATGGCATTCCATCACCACAAGATGAAATTTCTTTAAAGCATTTTATCAAATAGTTCACAACCTTGTCTATGTTATTGCTTACTATTATGCTTTGATAGATTTTTTTCTAAGAATTTGTAGCTCATTCAAAAGCACCTATTTCAGGCTTTTAGCCATAGTTAGCAAGGCAATGAACTATTTGATTAAATACTTTGGTAGACATGTATGAAAAATATGGTAGAATAGACAAGGTAGTGAATTGTTTGATAAAATTCCTCAAAGAAATGTGGTCTCATGGTGATGGAATGCCATGACAGTCCATATAGCAGCAAGGCAACAATATGGATTGTCATGACATTCCATCAAAATGAGACCACATTTCTTTGAGGCAATTTATCAAACAGTTCACTACCTTGTCTATGCAATTGCTTACTATTATGCTTTAATAGATTTTTTCCAAGCATCCGTAGCTTGTTCAAAAGCACTTGTTTTAGGATTTTAGCGATAGTAGTAAGGAAGTGAACTGTTTGATAAAATTCTTTGGTAGAAATGTATGAAAAATGTGGTAGCAAAGACAAAGCAGTGAATTGTTTAATAAAATGCCTCAAAGAAATGTGGTCTCATGGTGATGGAATGCCATGACAATCCATATTGCTTCCTATCAAAGCATAATAGTAACATGGATAGTAATGGGATTTCAACACCATGGCTAAATAGTAAATATGGATTTTTGAAAAATCTATCAAAGCATAATATTAAATATGGATTGCCATGGAATTCCAACACCATGGTGATTGGAATTCCATGAAAATCCATAGGAAAGTCAATGAACGATTTCTATGTATGTAGCTTGCCACTGTGTTTTGGAAGACATATACTCACCTCCCACTATGTTTTCCAACTTGCAATAATATTGTGCATGTATATGCTTGTTGGAAAACATTGCGTGTTTACTATCAAAGCATAATAGTAAATATGGATTGTCATGGCATTGCAACACCATGGCGATTGGAATGCAATGACAAGCCATAGACCATGCAATGACATATTTCTATGTAAATGTTTCTATTTCTTGTCTATGGCTTGTCGTGGCTTTCCAAGACCATGGTGTTGGAATGCCATGAAAATCCATATTTAATAATATGCTTTGATGAAAAATTTCAACAATCCATATTTAGTATTTAGCCATGGTGTTGGAATCCCATGACAATCCATATTTACTATTATGCTTTGATAGATTTTTTCCAAGCATCCATAGCTTGTTCAAAAGAACCTATTTTAGGATTTTAGCCATAGCAGCAATGTAGTGAATTGTTTGATAAATGATTTGGTAGAAATGTATGAAAAATGTGGTAGCATAAACAAGGCAATGATTTGTTTGATAAAATTCCTCAAAGAAATGTGGTCTCATGGTGATGGAATGCCATGACAATCCATATAGCAACAAGGCAACAATATGGATTGTCATGTTATTCCATCACCATGAGACCACATTTCTTTGAAGCATTTTATCAAACAATTCACTGCCTTGCTGCTATGGCTAAAATCCTAAAACAGGTGCTTTTGAACAAGCTACAAATGCTTGGAAAAAATCTATCAAAGCATAATAGTAAGCAATATCATAGACAAGGCAGTGAGCTGTTTGATAAAATGCCTCAAAGAAATGTGGTCTCATTCTGATGGAATTCCATGACAATCCATATTGCTACCTTGCTGATATAGGGATTTTCATGGAATTCCATCACCATGAGACCACATTTCTTTGAGGCATTTTATAAAACAGTTTACTGCCTTTTCTATGCTACCACATTTTTCATACATGTCTACCAAAACATTTTATCAAATAGTTCACTACCTTGCTGCTATGACTAAAAGCCTAAAACAGGTGCTTTTGAACAAGCTACAAATGCTTGGAAAATATCTATCAAAGCATAATAGTAAGCAATAACATAGAAAAGGCAGTGAATTTTTTGATAAAATGCCTTAAAGAAATGTGGTCTCATGGTGATGGAATGCCATGACAATCCATATTGCTGCCTTGCTACTATATGGATTGTCATGGCATTCCATCACCATGAGAACACATTTCTTTGAGGAATTTTATCAAACAATTCACTACCTTGTCTATGCTACCACATTTTTCATACATGTCTACCAAAGCATTTTATCAAATAGTTCACTACCTTTTTGCTATGGAAAAAATCCTAAAATAGGTGGTTTTTTACAAGCTATGGATTCTTGGAAAAAATCTATCAAAGTATAATAGTAAGCAATAGCATAGACAAGGCAATGAACTATTTGATAAAATGCCTCAAAAAAATGTGGTCTTGTGGTGATGGAATGCCATGACAATCCATATAGGAGCAAGGAAACAATATGGACTATCATGGCATTCCATCACCACGAGACCACATTTCTTTAAGGAATTTTATCAAATAGTTCACTTCCTTGTCTATGTTATTGCTTACTATTATGCTTTGATAAAAATTTTCCAAGCATTTGTATCTTTTTCAAAAGCACCTCTTTCAGGATCTTAGTCATAGCAGCAAGGCAGTGAACTGTTTGATAAAATGCTTTGGTAGACATGTATGAAAAAATGTGGTAGCATAGACAAGGAAGTGAACTGTTTGATAAAATGCCTCAAAGAAATGTGGTCTCATGGTGATGGAATGCCATGACAATCTATATAGAAACAAGGTAGAAATATGAATTGTCATGGCATTCCATCAGAACAAGACCACATTTCTTTGAGGAATTTTATCAAACAACTCACTGCCTTGTCTATGCTATTACTTACTATTATGCTTTGATAGATTTTTCCAAGCATTTGTAGCTTGTTAAAAATCACCTCTGTTTTAGGCTTTTAGCCATAGTAGCAAGGTAGTGAACTGTTTGATAAAATTCCTCAAAGAAATGTAATCTCACGGTGATGGAATTCCATGACAATCCATATTGTTGCTATATGGATTGTCATGGAATTCTATCACCATGAGACCGCATTTCTTTGAGGCATTTTATCAAACAAATCACTGCCTTTTCTATGCTATCGCATTTTTCATACATGTCTACCAAAGCATTTTATCAAATAGTTCTCTACCTTCCTGCTATGGATAAAAGCCTAAAATAGGTTCTTTTGAATAAGCTATAGATGCTTGGAAAAAATATATCAAAGCATAATAGTAAATATGGATTGTCATGAGATTTCAACACCATGGCTAAATAGTAAATATGGATTGTTGAAAAAATATATCAAAGCATAATATTAAATATGGATTGTCATGGAATTCCAACACCATGGTCTTGGAAAGCCATGAAAAGCCATAGACAAGCAATATAAATAGTTACATAAAAATAGTTCATCGCACATTCTATGGCTTGTCATGGAATTCCAATCACCATGGTGTTGCAATGCCATGACAATCAATATTTACTATTATGCTTTGATAGTAAACACCCACTATTTTCCAACAAGCATATACATGCACAATATGATTGCAAGTAGGAAAACATAGTGAGAGGTGAGTATATGTTTTCCAAAACACAATGGCAAGCCAAAGACAAGTAATCATACATAGAAATGGTTCATTGACTTGTCTATGGCTTGTCATGGAATTCCAATCACCAAGGTGTTGGAATGCCATGACAATCAATATTTACTATTATGTTTTGATAGTAAATACCCAATGTTTTCCAACAACCATATACATGCATAGTATGATTGTAAGTTGGAAAACACAGTGTGAGGTGAGTATATGTCTACCAAAAAATTGTGGCGGGCCATAGATAAGCAATCATACATAGAAGCAGTTCATTTCCTTGTCTATGGCTTGTCATGGAATTCCAATCACCATGGTGTTGGAATTCCATGACAATCCATATTTACTATTATGCTTTGATAGTAAACACCCAATGTTTTCCAACAAACATATACATGCACAATATGATTGCAAGTTGGAAAAAATAGTGTGAGGTGAGTATATGTCTACCAAAACATAGTGGAATGACATAGATAAGAAATCATACATACAAATAGTTCATTGCCTTGTCTATGGCTTGTCATGACATTCCAATCACCATGGTGTTGGAATGCCATGACAATCTAGATTTATTATTATGATTTGATAGTAAACACCCAATGTTTTCCAATAACCATATACATGCATAGTATGATTGCAAGTTAGAAAACATAGTGTGAGGTGAGTATATGTCTGCCAAAACACAGTGGCAAGCCATAGATAAGCAATCATACATACAAACAATTCAATTCCTTGTCTATGGCTTGTCATGGCATTCCAATCACCATGAGACCACATTTCTTTGAGGAATTTTTTCAAACAGTTCATTGCCTTGTCTATGTTGTTGCTTACTATTATGCTTACTAATATGCTTTCATAGACAAGGTAGTGAACTGTTTGAAAAAAGCCTCAAAAAATGTGATCTCATGGAATGCCATGAAAAGTAAATACAATTGGTAGCTGCAATTATCACTCTAGTATGAATGAATTAATATCTTTGAGAATAGTATTTGGTTGCATAGGCGAAGATCCCTACATTTGTGGGTATAGTTTTAAAATATATTGTTGATATGTCTACTGAAGATGACAATATATATATGCAAGCCAAATGACATTATCTGTAATTATCACTCTAACTATCTGCAATTAATAGTAGTAGGTGAGTATATGTCTTCCAAAACATAGTGGCAAGCCATAGATAAGTAATCATACATAGAAACGGTCCATTTCCTTATTTATGGCTTGGCATGGCATTCCAATCACCATGAGACCACATTTCTTTGAGGATTTTTTTCAAATAGTTCACTGCCTTGTCTATGTTGTTGCTCACTATTGCTTTACTATTATGCTTTCATTAACAAGGTAGTCAACTGTTTGAAAAAATACCTCAAAAAGATGTGGTCTCATGGAATGCCATGACAAACAAATACAATTTGCAGCTGCAATTATCACTCTAGAATGAAGAAATTAATATCTTTGAGAATAGTACTTGGTTGCACAGGTGGAGATCCCTATAGTTGTGGGTGTAGTTATTAGCTATGCAATGTGAAGTAATTGCATAACTGCTTAGGCTGACTTTGTAAAAAAGCTATCTTGTAATTTAAATTTTTTCATCTATCTAATAGCATCTACTTATCAGTTATGCAATGTGAAGTAATGCTTTTAGTTTGAAAGATCAACAAAATGAAATGGAAAAAAATGGGTGTTTATAAAATTGCAACCCACATCACAACATACCCAAACCCGTGTGGGTTTTAAGCCTATATTTTACATGTGCATTACAAATAGCAAGAACACCAATTTCTTTCCATTATCGACAATAATGAATAATTTTTTTGAAATTGGTGAAACACAGAGTGTTAATGGTTCTTGGAAAACATTGAGTGTTTATAAAATGGTGCCTTTCATTACATTCCTAAGGTATAAATAACAAAATCTTTTCAAGACATTCATACTATTTTGTAAAATTCTAAGATGCAAAACACTAGGTTTTACAAAATCTGCAACCCACTTAATGTTTGAAAACAATTTACAAACAAAAACCCTCATAATGTTTTAAAACCCTTTACAACTAACAACCCAAATGGTTAGAGACCCCTCACCTCACTTTAGATGTTTTTTTGTCTCCCCTTGCTCTCCAACCTTTCACTTTCAACTTGTAGAATCGTCCAATGCCAACAACACATAGTGTTAATGGTTGTGAGAAAACACTGGGTGTTTACAAAATGGTGCCTATCATTGCATTCCTATGGTCTAAATAAAAAAATATTTTCAAGACATTCATACTATTTTGTAAAATTCTAGGTTGCAAAACACTGGGTTTTTCAAAACCTACAACCTACTTAACGTTTGAAAACCCTGTAGTGCCCCTGCATGATTCACCCTGTCAGTGTTGTCAGTTGGTCTTGATTTCGAATGTGCTTCGTGATCAAGTTTTGTTTGGTATTTGGCTCATTTGAGTGATAAATGTTGTTTAGGTTAATTGATTCATTAAAACAAATTCTCAAGTTAAAAGGGCACTTTGATAATTAAAACATTATAAAAGCATAATCATGAAGTTGATTATTAAATGTAAAATAAAATTAGAGCATGCCTTAGAAAATAAATAAATAAGCATATAAAAATAAATACAGTTTAAAATAAACATACTCATAATGTAATATTATTTAAAATAAAATATTGAAATGAAATGTGATAATGATGAATAGTAAAAATAAACTAAAAAGATAGAAAAAGATTGTTATGGAGCACATGCACAATTTTGAGTTGATTGTTTTATTGGAGAATAAATGAAATATTATTTCGGTTATAAATTTAATGCTATTTAATGGAAAGGTTTTTCATGCAGCAACATGCAACCTCAAAAAATTATTTAAAAATTAGTGTTTACTAAAGAAAGGGGATTGATTTTTGTTTTTTTTTTGTTTTTGTGGAGAAGAGATCATTTAGTTAGCAAGAAAATGGGTTCCTTATGCTGCAAAATTGGTGGGGAATTTGGAATTAAGTTTGTAGTTTTTGCTACCATGGGTTTACTAGGATTTTCATTTCTAAATGATCTATCTTTGTCCTCTTCTCGACATAACCCTATAACCCTTATCTTGGAGGGAAGAAATGGAGAAAACAAAAGGTGAGGCAGGAGTTGAGCAAAATATTAGCAAAAAAGAGAGAGAATGTGTTGAGTAGAGGAGCAAGGCTGTTAAGGATGACGTTCCAGAATCTAGATGAACCAGCCATGCTCCGCAGCCAGGTAAGCTTAGTTTACCCTACCCAAATAATCTTGTTCTCTGCCCTCATAGTTGAATTAAAAGCGAATGGTAAAAGTATTTCTGCATCAAGAAGTATTCCGTAATCAATGCCTATACCAACATGCGGTAAATGGTATAATCGTATACAATTGTTTTCTTGTACCTCTATGCTAGTCACGTCTTTTGTTTATTCCCTACAAGAAAGCTTCCCACAGTTAAAATGCAGTAACCTATCACCGAAGTTTCATATTTTATCTAGCAATTAGGTTGCTAATGGGTCATTATTTCTGTAGAGTTTGAGCTCGTGCTTGATACAAATTCCTTAGACGAAGAAAATAAATCTAGTTTCGCTGCCATGTAAGGTCGCAACATTCTTAGGATCCAACAAAGAAGCTATGTTGTTTTGAATACTCAACCTATTTTTCACCTATGTTCCATTGGCACCACCAAATTAAATGGCATCATAGCGATAGGGCTTAGAGTGTCCCCAAGAAATCCAAGGCGGGTTTGAAGGTCGACCATGCATGCCTAATGATCAACTATATTTGTAATGTAATAAGGAATGTTGTGTGAAGTATGCACATCCCTCATCCTCTATACCTGCATGACTACACACACCAGAACACAAGAAAATATTGCATGTTAGGACATGCCCCAGAGTGCTCCTTTAAATTCAACGATTTTAAGAATTTTCTTGAAAATTCATTTATACTTATCCTACAATCATGGCTTTCCTTGAGATAATGATTTATTTTACTGCCGTTTCATTTTGCTTGACAATTGTTGATGCTTTTTCAACATTTTGTAATGCGAATTTCATGCTTTATCTTTGACAGTCAATATTGTATGGTGCCTTTACTCTTGTGATTTCATTTTTAGAGAATTTTTCATTGGATTTTAACTTTAGAATTCAACACTTTATGGAAAATATATTATGTTGAGTATTTCTTTCATGGTGTTCTCTTTGAGATCTCTGTCAGGGGCGGTGTACTTCCCCTTCCTAGCCTCCTATAGTTTGCTTTGGGCCAGAGCAAGGGCTAAGCTATCTTATATTACTTGATACCTAAAACCCTAATAAAAAACCCTTCGCACACGAAAAAGGAATCATGACTATTCTTAGTAATAATGTGTTCGAGTCTCTAAAAAATTAGGCCTTTCAAGGGTAGTAACGCAAAACAGTGTGTATCATCCCAATAAATAAATAAATAAATAAATTTGGTGATGGATTATGAAGTGCGACCTACTATGGCAATGCTTTTTTATATTTGATTTAGTTACCAATGTTTCTCTTGTTGATGGGTTGCAATCTGCAATTGTAAAGGTTGATATTCTTTATGTTTCTAGATGGCTTTATAAAGATAATGACTTTGTTTTAACTAAGATGTTTTCTTTCAAAATTCTTTTTGTGTAGGTAGTTTAGCTAATAACTTTTTAGTCACAATGTAGTGTGAAGTAGGCCCAATTTGGCCACAATGACCTCTGAGGGAGGGGTTGGCATTGGAGTCTTGACGATCGAATGTGATTATGGCTCTATACCTGCATTTGTAGTCTCATTTTGCAAAGTATTTTAACTAAACCTTCCTTTTGATTTTGTGATGTTGTGTGCCTGTATTTCTTTCCTTTCATCTTAAATACCAGTCCAACTAGATTTGTTTTTTGTGGTTTCCAGATCTTAACAAATTTCTTCATTATTGTATTACACTTTGATCAGCCAACCATCTGTTTAATTATTATTGCTTGAAATATGGTGGAGGCGTCTTTACTCATTTCCTTCTTAAAGTCTACATTTGTGATCAAACTTAGATAAGAAAAATCATCTAATTTATTATGAAATTCTTCTTGTTAAATCTATCATACCGTTCCCTTCTTTCCTTGAGTCCATGCTATGACCTAGCTTTCGTGTCCATTACCTCTGCATAATCTACTTGCATACCTCTTGCAGATGGGATGTATCTTGTAATTTAGCTCTAAATTTAAGCCACATTATTTGTTAATTATTTTTTATCACCTTGGAATCTTGCAATCAAATGTGAACCATTGGGTTTCCACCCTAAGATAGACCAATCGTTCGGTTCAAAGTATTAGGACATATAGCTATTTATTATAAACTTCCCTTTGCAACGTTTATAATATTGTATTCCTTGTGCCAGGCAGGATATGCATAGTCAAATGTTTTTCTTTCTCCTCGGTGTTTCTAGTGTTAATATTGCATGTAAATTAGTTTCAACGGATGTGGTTATAATCAACATTCGACGCCTTCATTGCCTTTCATTTTGGCTGAACAAGAACCATTCCTACCCCCGTGCCCTTGTCAAGCAAACATTAATATGCATTTTTTCTTTGGTTATTATGTTTTGTGAATTAAACTCGATAGCTCATACTTGACTCTACAAATTTCACTTTACAAGGTTCTGGGTGATTTTTTTTTGTTCTTCGACTTTATGCATCTATTGCTTGGGATATTAAATGTTTCTATGAGGTTCGATGTATGACAATGCTTTATTCATACTAATAGGAATTAGGAAGTTTTATGTTTTCTATTGATA
Source organism: Sequoia sempervirens (assembly GCA_007258455.2). Lineage (NCBI taxonomy): Eukaryota > Viridiplantae > Streptophyta > Pinopsida > Cupressales > Cupressaceae > Sequoia > Sequoia sempervirens. The sequence goes on along the minus strand of VDFB02049217.1, from coordinate 8,508,078 downwards.
ATATGTATTTTATATATGACATGTTTTCATTTAAATAATAATATATATATTATGTTATTTAAATTACGGAAATTGTATTGGAAAAGTTATAGTAAAATGATTATTTAATTAGAAATTAAGTGAACTTGGTATATTCAAACATAGATAGTTAACTAATTTTTAGTCTAGACAATAGTAATGTAAATATGTGTGTCCAGTGTTTTTAAATTGTTAAGTTATCATGCAATTTAGTTAATTAGAATTAACTATTATTATAGCTATTATAACAATTCATTAAAGTGGTACCTTTAATGTTAGGGTTTTGCATTAACTTTTCCAATGGAGAGGATTTCTTGGTTAAATATATAGTGCCTTTTTTATGAGGTATCTCATGGTCGCATTGTTGTTTGGTGTGCTTGTATTGAGTAAAGTATTTGGTTAGTGAATTTGGGTACTTTTGTTGAATTGATTGAATATTGAATGTCAATTTCATTTGTTATCATTAAAGTCAAATCCATGGTTGTAATGTTTATTTGTTGCTCATTTATTTGGAGGTGTTGAATTAGTGAAAATGAGAAGCTTTTGAATTTTGAGATTGATTTTGATTTTGAGATGATTTTGGGTTTTGTGCTATGAGGGAGTCTTTGTGCAAAATTGATATGGTAATCTTCCAGAGGCCTAGGGGAGTATTCTATTGGTTGAATTTTATGTTTCTCTTTTGAAGTGGTTGATTATGTATTTTAATTGTGTTCATGAGGGTTTTAAGCCATGCACTGTTTATTCATTATTATGGTTGGTTTTTGTGTGCGAGAGGGTTCATGCCTCACTTTATGTGTACATGCATGTGGGTTGTAATTTTGTGCAAGATGGATTTACTCTACTTGATGTGTTGGGTCTTCTAGTTGCTAGTAGGGGGAGTGGCTCTCAAGTGGGGGATGGGGCCCACAAGTGGCTGCCAGGATACCCTGTTGAGAGTTGGATTAAACAAGTGATAACATTTAATTAATTAATATTGGGATGGGTTTTACACACATTAATAAGATAATTGTTGTTTCCCCACTCATAGCCTAGAGGGCTAGTATAGGCTTGGGGTGAGTTGGGAAGGCCATTAGAGGTGTCGAGGCCAAGGTGGTTTCCAAGAGATCCTTGTTGGAATGACTAGACATCCTTGTCCCTATGAAAGGATGATGTAGTTTCGCATGGGTATCACTTAGGGGTGGGTGTCTGGAGTTGTTAGAGGGGTTGGACTGCCATGATAACCCATGATGATACCTTGTGATGACACTCTTCCCTATAGGAACCTAGCATTCCCTTGTCTTGTGTTCCCCTTTGTTGTTTGTGTGCCTCTAGAAGTGGTGTCACTGGTATGTGATGTTTTGTGTACTTTGTAGATTGGAGTCATGTTAGTCCTTGTGTTGTGCTACCATTTTCTTGACTGCTTGTGTAGCGGGCCCTTATTGTCATCTCCTAGCATGGGGGGTGGACCTTAGGGTTCCACATGGTCCGATGGAACGTGCTATGCACTCCATTGGGTTTCCAGTTCATGTTCATGAGCATGGATGATGTACCTTATGCAAAGATCCTAGAACTTGTACCAGACTTGATATAGTGCTGATGTTATGTAATGCAATCAATTCAGTTGTATCTTATCATGTATCTGATGTATCATTCTCGTTGTATGTTGGGGAGTATTGATGAAATTATGTAATCATGAAATGATGCACCTTTTTGTTATAAAAGTGATGTATGTACTCCTTGGGTTTAATATTTGATCATTGATGGTTATTTATTTAATATGATGTATGGATGCATGATGTTCATTTACTTAATGCAATGGATTTATAATTAACTTTTGTGGGTTGGTTAATCTTAGATGTTGGATTAGAAAATGTTAGGGATGTATGCACTTGATGCAGTCATGATACCCTAAAGGAAATAGTTAGAGCATATGTACGTGTAGTTTACATTCTATATTAGTTGATATTATGATCTGTATGTTGATTCACCTTAAAAAAAAATTGTATCATAATTATTAGTTTGTTGTGTTATCTTTTGGGGTATTGTGGTGGGGTGTTACACTTGGTATCAGAGCCTAAGTTCATACACTGGGAACTCTAGATACATATGAGCCCATTATGTTGACCTAGTTGTTTGTACTCTAGAGTTTATGTTTTCCCTTTTTGGTCATCCTCACTTAGCAACCTGAAACTTATCCCTTGGTGGTGTTGTCCAATGGTGCAGAAAACCGATGGAAAGGATATGACCCTTGACGTAATGCACAATGCACTGATATTCTTTCTATTGGGGAATGCATTATGGACGTTTGTGTAGCCTTGCGATGTGATTTTTGGTGATGTGAATTTGTGTGTGTATGTGAAGAATGCGTGTTAGATCATGAATATTGTTTTTATGAAGTGATAAATTGTGTTTTTTGCTTTTGAAAAGGCATAAAATCATGATCTTGTGTCGAATATGTTATGAGATTTAGTGTTGTAAAGAGAATACAGTGGAATGTCTTGCATATAAATGATGAATATTTATTAAAAAATGTGTGCTTTGTGTGCATAATTATGTTACATTTTGTGGAAGTGTAGCATTAAGATGTAATGAATCAACTTTGATGATAGATATGTAGTGGATGGTTTACGAGTGATTTGATTATTGAGTGCTGTCTTCGGATGTGTCTTGGTGAAAGGGACGGTGTCACATTACTCATTCATGAGTACCATGCTACGCTGCGATTTCCTTTCATGGTGTGTCTGACTGTTTGATTATATATATGTTGTTTGACCATTTTGTTTGATGCAGGTTGTAGGTACCAGGCATCAACTCCTCCTGAATTGTCAGGTTTGAGAACGCCTTAAACCCAATGGAAATTGTTGAAACAAAGATAACATACGGTCCCCTGCCCTATCCATCATCCTCGAAGAGGGTGAGTATCCAATCGATTACCCCATCAATGTGTCTGTTGTTTGTGGTCAGTTGGTCCTGCTTCTTGACCTTGGTTAAGGTTTAGGTAATTGTTTGACATTTGGTCTACTTGATTATTAGATGTTGCTTGTATTTACGTTAAAAAGAAAGGTGAATGTGGTATTATTTTAGCAAATTTTTGAACTAATGTGTGTATGTTTTATTCTAACTTGCAACTTCGAGGAGTAATTCGAATCTTAGGGGGGGAGGATGTAGTGCCCCTCCATAATTCACCCTGTTAGTGGTGTTAATTGGTCTTGCTTTCGATCGTGCTTCATGATCAGGTGTTGTTTGGTATTTGGCTCATTTGAGTGATAAATGTTGTTTAGGTTAATTGATTCATTTTAACAAATTATTAAGTTAAAAGGGCACTTTGATAATTAAAATATTATAAAATCAGAATTATGAAGTTGATTATTAAATATAAATAAAATTAGAGCATGCCTTGGTAAATAAATAAATAAATAAGCATATAAAAATAAATACAGTTTAAAATAAACATAGTCATTATGTAATATTAAAATAAAATATTGAAATGAAATGTGCTAATGATAAATAGTAAAAATAAACTAAAAAGATAGAAAAAGATTGTTATGGAGCACATGCACAATTTTGAGCTAATTGTTTTATTGGAGAATAAATAGAATATTATTTCAGTTATAAATTTAATGCTATTTAATAGAAAGGTTTTGCATGCAACAACATGCAGCCCCAAACAGTTATTTAAAAATTAGTATTTACTAAAGAAAGGGGATTGATTCTTGTTTTTTTTTTTCAGGGAGAAGAGATCATTTAGTTAGCAAGAAAATGGGTTCCTTATGCTGTGAAATTGGTGGAGAATTGGGAGTTAAGTTTGTAGTTTTTGTTAGCATGGATTTACTGGGATTTTTGTTTCTAAATGATCTATCTTCGTCCTCTTCCCAACACAACCATATAACCCTTATCCTGGAGGGAAGAAATGGAGAAAACAAAAGGTGTGACAGGAGTTGAGCAAAATATTAGCAAAAAAGAGAGAGAATGTGTTGAGTAGAGTAAGGGCGTTAAAGATGACGTTCCATAATCTAGACAAACCAACCATGCTCTGAAGCCAGGTAAGCTTAGTTTACCTTGCCCAAATAATCTTGTTCTCTTCCCTCACAATTGAATTAAAAGTGAATGGTAAAAGTATTTCTGCATCAAGAAGTATTCCGTAATCAACGCCTATACCAACATGTGGTATATGGTATAATCATATCACATGTTTTCTTGTACCTCTATGCTAGTCACGTCTTTTAGTTATTTTCTACAAGAAAGCTTCCCACAGTTGAAATGTAGTAACCTATCACCGAAGTTCTATATTTTATCTAGCAATTAGGTTGCTAATGGTTCATTATTTCTATAGAGTTTGAGCTCGTGCTTGATACAAGTTCCCTAGACGAAGACAATGAATCCAGTTTCACTGCCATATAAGGTCGCAACATTCTTAGGGTCCAACAAAGAAGTTGTGTTGGGAATACTCAACCTATTTTTCACCTATGTTCCATTGGCACTGCCGAATTAACTGGCATCTTAGCGATAGGGCTTAGGGTGTCCCCAAGAAAGCCAATGCGGGTTTGAAGGTCAACCATGCATACCTAATGATCAACTATATATGTAATGTAATAAGGAATGATGTTGTGTGAAGTATGCGTAGCACTCATCAGTTATACCTATGTGATTGCATGCGCTAGAACACAAGCAAAGCTTGCATGTTAGGACATGCCCCAGAGTGCTCCTTTAAATTCAAAAATTTTAAGAGTTTTCTTGCAAATTCATTTATACTTATCCTACAATCATGGCTTTCCTTGAGATAACGATTTATTTTACTTCCATTTCATTTTGCTTGAAAGTTGCTAATGGTTTTTCAACATTTTGAAATGCGATTTTTATGCTTTATCTTTGACAGTCAATGTTGTATGGCGCCTTTACTGTTGTGATTTCATTTTTAGAGCATTCGACATTAGATTGTAACTTCAGAATTCGATGCTTTATAGAAAATATATTATGTTGAGTATTTCTAGCGTGGTGTTCTCTTTATGGCCTCTGTTAGGGGTGGCGTACTTCACCTTCCCAGCCTCCTATAGTTTGCTTTGGGCCAAAGCGAGGGCTTAAATATCTTATATTACTTGATACCTGAAACCCTAATGTAAGACCCTTCACACACGAAAAAGGAATCATGACTATTCTCAGTAATAATGTGTTCGAGTCTCTCAAAAATTTGGCCTTTCAAGGGTCGTAATGAAAAATAGTGTGTACCCTCCAAAAAATAAAAAATAAAAAATTTGGTGATGGATTATAAAGTGCGACCTGCTATGGAAATGGTTTTTTATATTTGATTTAGTTACCAATGTTTCTCTTGTTGATGAGTTGCAATCTGCAATTGTAAAGGTTGATGTTCTTTATGTTTCTAGATGGCTTTATAAAGATAATGTCTTCGTTTTAAGTAAGATATTTTCTTTCAAAATGATTTTTGTTTAGGCAATTTAGCTAATAAATTTTTAGTCACAATGTAGTGCGAAGTAGGCCCAATTTGGCCATAATGACCTCTGAGAGAGGGGTTGGAAATGTAGTCTTGATGATCAAATATGATTATGGCTCTATACTTGCGTTTGTAGTCTCATTTGGAAAAGTATTTTAACTAAACCTTCCTTTTGCTTTTGTGATGTTGTGTGTCTGTATTTCTTTCCTTTCATCTTAAATACCAGTCTAGCCAAATTCATTTTTTGTGGTTTCCAGATCTTAATGAATTTCTTCATTATTGTATTACACTTTGATCAGCTAACCATCTCTTTAATTGTTATTGCTTAAAATATAGTGGAGGCATCTTTACTCATTTCCTTCTTAAAGTCTACATTTGTGATCAAATGTAGATAAGATAAATCATCTGATTTATTATGAAATTCTTCTTGTTAAATCTATCATACTCTTCCCTTGTTTCCTCAAGTCCATACTATGACTTAGCTTCCATGGCCATTGCTTCTGCATAATCTACTTGCATACCTCTTGCGCATGGGATTTATCCTATAATTTAGCTCTGAATTTAAGCTACCTTATTTGTTAATTATTTTCTATCACCTTGGAATCTTGCAATCAAATGTGAACCATTGGGTTTCCACCCTAAGATAGACCAATCGTTTGGTGCAAAGTATTAGGACATCTAGCTATTTATTATAAACTTTCCTCTGCAACGTTTCTAATATTGTATGCCTTGTGTTAGGCAGGATATGCATGGTCAAACGTTTTGCCTTCTCCTCGGTGTTTCTATTGTTAATATTGCATGTAAATTAGTTTCGATGGATGTGGTTATAATCAACATTCAACGCATTCATTGCCTTTCATTTTGGCTGAACAAGAACCATTCCTGCCCTCGTACCCTTGCCAAGCAAACATTAATATGCATTTTTTCTTTGGTTATTATGTTTTATGAATTAAATTCAATCGCTCATACTTGACTCTACAAATTTGACTTTACAAGGTTGTGGGTGATTTCTTTTCGTTCTTCGACTTTATGCATCTATTGGTTGGGATATTGAATGTTTTTGTGAGGTTCGATGTATGACAATGCTTTATTCATACTGATAGGAATTAGGAAGTTTTGTCTTTTATGTATTGATAATATGTATTTTATATACAACACGTTTTCATTTAATTATATATATATATATATTATGTTATTTAAATTATGGAAATTGTATTGGAAAAGTTATAGTAAAATGATTATTTAATTAGAAATTAAGTGAATTCGGTATATTCAAACATAGATAGTCGACTGATTTGTAGTCTAGACAATAGTAATGTAAATATGTGTGTCCAGTGCTTTTAAATTGTTAAGTTATCACACAATTTAGTTAATTTAAGGTCAACCCCTATGTGGCTAATAACATTTCAGCATTCCTTTGTATGTTCTTCATTATGGGATAAATGGAATAGATGCATGGTGCAATTCATAGATTTGTTGGTGTATCAACTGTATTGGTGAATCGCATGGGTTAATTCTTTCCTTGAGCTTATGTAGAAAATTTAGTTATTTTGTTACGAGAACCTTGCATAATCTTTGATGGATTGAATATCTAGGGGATTATTAGTCTTTGCACCCTCTTACATAGTTGAATATTAATGATGCCAAAGACTAATATGGTAAAGTTGGGAACTATGAATCATTTAAATTTGGAATGAATGGTTGATGTAAGCTATTTTATTATTTGTATGGAATATGAAATTGTGATTTCCTAACTAAGATTATGATAATGATTGATTCTTTTACAAATGAGCTATTTTCAAGAAACAAGATATAACGAAATTAGCTGAGTAAAATATGGTTATTAATGTGGTATTACATTGTAGTTACACAAACTTACTAATGAGTCAAGTGGATGATGGAAGCTAGGTCTCGAAGGTCTCAAGGGTTTTACAACAACAGAAGAAGGTTGTCATCAAGCATGTGAGGAAGCAAGTCAAGGTACGATAATGGAATAAATGATAAAATTCAAGTAAGTATAGGAGGTAAGCATATGTGCTTAATATGGATTATTGTATAGGAGATTTAGGGCCAATGGGGAGAAGGGAGAGACACCAAAACCCTGTTAAAACACTTCATTTGTGAAGTGTTGTTTTCTTTGATGTTAATGTGATAGTTTATATTGTAAGTTGTCCTTTAATATTCAAGGTATTGATAATTTTGTTATTTGATACGTTCTTGGGGAAAAGTGTGTTATTTGATATTTTCGTGGGAAAAAATGTTCTTGGTGTCAATGTGATAGTTATATTGTAAGTTGTCTTCAATATTTGAGTTATTGTTAATTTTTTTATTTGATATTTTATGTTTGTTCTAAAAAGGGCATATTTTCCACGGAGTTAAAAAGTGTTTGTAAGTGTTAAATTTTGCTTATAGTTGTGTTTTTGAAAGCCTAAATTGAGTACATAAGGGTTGGATACCTTTTTAAGCTCATAAATTATGTAAAACATGAGTTTTGAACCATTTTAAATACTTTTTTTTACTTGTGGCGAAAATGGAGTTAGGGTTTGTTGCCCTATCTATTTTTTAATTCATCGTGGAGTTTAAAGAAGGGAGGAGTGAAAAAAACTTGTCACTTTTTGTTGGTAGGGGAAAAAAAGGGAGAAAAGGGAAGGTTATGGAAGAAGGAAGAAGAAGAAGACACAATGGGATAGAGAGAGAAAAAAACAGTTTGAAAGATAAGTTTTCTTCACTCTTCTCTTTAAATATTGCTTGGAATGTGATTTGTGCTAGTTACTCTTTATGCTGTTTGGTTTCTTGTTGGAAATGGTGTGAAAATTTAGAATGTGAATGACTATTTTACTTAGGGTTATGAAATGTTGAATGAGTCTAAAATGTGTGGAGCTGGGTTGTTGGAAATTTCTTCTGTATGGGTTTGTATGCAATTTGTATGAATTTGCTTCTTGCTGTTTGAGTTTGATTGTTGGATTTGAAACATGGGTTTTGGGTGCTCTCTCCTTGCTTGGGGGTTGGCTAGAGCTTAGTAACAACTTGATGATGCCAAGAAGGTTGGGTGGAGAGCTTGCTCTCCTCCATTGGCATGTTTTTCAAGACCTCCTCTACCTTATTTTCAAAATGGTAAATGAAGTTGTCTCATGGAAATGAAATATTTGTATATGTTCATTTATATTGTAGTGTATGTTTATGATGGAGCCTAAAGTACAATGTTGTTAAACCCCATTATTGAAAATGAAAAGAGAGTGATAAAGGATATATTAAAGGGGATTTTAGTAAACTTTCTACTTCATCCTTGGTTATTTTGTAGAGTATAAAGGTTTAAATAAGGACTCTCATAAACTAGAGGTTGTTCTTGCTTTATAAAAGAAAAGTGCAATGAAATCTCTTAGATGGAAAAAGAAGAAAAAAAATCATTATGTTGTAATGAGTTTTTTGTTCTTGGTTAAGCATATTAAATAAATTCTTACAAACTATTATGTTGAAGTAGAGTAATGAAATGCATGATGTACATTAAAGCATACGTAAACACAAAAGTAGACATAAATATGAATGTACTTAGATGTACTTATTATGAGGGATTGCAAAACTAATTGCATATTTGTAGTTTTCTTAAAAAAAGAAGAAGAAAGAAATACACAGATGTACAATAAAGTTATGGACTTGTATAAATGTGAAATGTGTTAATATAAATGTGTATCAACATGTGTATGCTATATCTAGACAAGTTTTCAAAGCACCCTTGTGTCTTATTCTATAATACTTAAAATGTGTATAATACAGATTTAAGATTGTAAATAGATTAAAATAGAGAAATGTTATATAAATGTATATTGATATTAATGCAGTCATTTACATAAATAAAATAATATACTTTATTTTATTTATATACAAAAAAAACATAGCATATATATACATATAAAAATAATTTAATTATATATACCCTGAAATGGATTTTATTATAAAAGAAATAAACATTTAAATATATGTAAAATTGTTTTTAAATATATGTTAAAATTTTAATTGTAAATAATAATAAAAGAATAAAAATATATACATATATATTAAAAAATAATATTAAAAAAAATACAAGGGCAACGACCCTGTGATGGAGCTACAACCTTGTGTAAGGGCACGACCCATCACAGAGACCACAACTTTCTAGGCATGGACGCGACCCATGGATGGAGATGCAGCCCCTGCAAAGGGGACAACCATCCATGGGTGTTGTCACCCTCACCTCCCCCTTCTTGTGCATTCAAACACAGGTGAAACAAAACAGGGTGCCACTCTCATGCATAACCGCCTAAAAATTTCAAAGAACTGGGTGGAAAGTATTCTTTAACAGTTGCCTCAAATCTACAATAAGAATAATACAAATATAAAATAGTGTATGTATATATATTGTTGCAAATAAATGGATGGAAAAGAAAAAAAAAGAGAAGGGAAAGGAAATAGAGAGAGAGAACATAAATAAATTCATGGTGAAAAAATAAAATAAATAGATAAATAAATAAATTAGCACAGAGATGAGAAATAATGCAAGCAAACAAATAATAAACCCTAAGTCTTCAACTTGCTCATACAAAGGGAGAGCCAAATGATTCAATCTCCATTAAAGCCTTCTTTCAACCTGCAAAAGAAAAAAAAAGAGAGGAAATGAGAAGAGAATAAGTTAAAACAATATCCTTATGAGCTAGGGTTAGTATGTGGATGTCCTAAGATCCAAGGGTTTAAATTAAAACCATCCAATCGCCAAGATTTGGTGCAAACCCCATTAACAATTAATTTACCATTATATTAATTAATCTCATCTAACCTTCTAGTTTTACCTTGGTGGGAACAATGTAAATAGGAACTAACTTAAAGTTATTTTAGGAGACTTTTAAAAATAAGCTATATTCTTTCTTAAAATTTTAAGATTTGCAAAAAAAAATCAAATCAAGTCAAATTAGAAATTTATGTTAATTGCAATTCTAAAATTAAAAAAACAAAAACAAATCAATTTAAATTATAAATTTATGTTAATTGATTTTTCTTTCTTTCAATTTTAAGATTAAAAAAAAACACATCAAGTCAAATTAGAATTTTTTTATTAATTGATTTGATTAGTGGACTTTAAATAAAAACATTATCTCTATATTTTATTTAATGTTGTAGGTTAGAGCATTCTCTTTCAAATATTTTAGAAACATTGATTGTAATGGATGATAATAAATTTATCAACATAAATATTTGGGGTGATAATTAATAATATTATTAACAGTTAGATGGTGGGTTTAATAACAATGTTATCATTTATTTATTTTTATTTCCTTTTTATTTATAGTTAATTGGATAAGGTTTGATTAGTGAATAAATGAATGAGTAGGTAATATTTTCATATTAGTAACCTATGAATTGACAAATAAGTAAGGATATTATTTAATTAAGAATTAAGCATTAATTAAATAACAATATCAATAATGCAGGTGGTGGTGTCGAAGGCGGCGGTGGCCTCCTATAATGATTTAACAACTAAGCCCATAAAGCTGTTATTTAGAGATTATACATCTAATCTGAATAGTTGTCTTAATCAACATGAAGGTGCATTTAACTTGTCAACCCAGGGATGTAGACTTGAAATAGGTCAACACAGTATGTGCACTAGGAATCCCAAAGTAGCCACATTCATTCTATAGCTAAGAAAGACATAATGTTGAAAGTAAATTGTTTGGAAATAATAACATAAATGTTGAACATCAATTGACAACTATACTAAGCTAAAGTGCATGACAGAAATGAAAATTTGAGAAAACAAACGGGAAACTGCTTTGTCTGCTTTGGCTGCAGGAATAGACACAAAATGGAATTCTAGTGGCTGCAGGAATAGACAGTGCCATATTTTAACTAATTACTGAACAAAAAATAATAACTAAAGGATGGAATGCTCACCAAGTGGGCCCCCTTGGATGAGTATCCTTTAAGACAAATGTAAACTCATATGCGCAAAAACATGAGTACAAATGAGTAGCATAACTATATTACTGAAAAACTAATAATGCGAGTACATCATCAGATTAATCAACCTTTTGAGAAGGAGCATTCAAGTCTTATTTATAGGAAGAAAAGCTACTAACTACCTAGCAAGGAAGTCAACTCCAATAGATTAGGAGGACACCACTTTAGGGAAAGCATAAAAAGTGGAGAGGAGGTTATGCATGCATGAAATTTGGTCAAGCATGTTTTCCTTAACACAGATCTAGCACAACAGTAACTCCTATATTCACTCAACAAACAATTAAGACCATTTATAAGGCGGTTACAATCCTTCGATTTGAACTAGGAATTTACCTCTTGCTGAGAGTCTTCCCTCTATTTGACCTTTGAACAATCACCTTGTTGACCTTCATGGTGAATGACCAGCTGGCAGAATCTTCCCCAATTTTTTAGGTTTCTAATTATATCTGCATAACAATATTAGTACGCACAACAATTGCATATCTGTAACTATCTTAAAGTAACATTCATTAGCGCACATGTAAAATTAACATAGATAGTTCATATAACATGACAATGTCATTAAAGATTACAAAATAAGCTTATGCCCAATGTCTATAGTTTAGAGGAAATAGCATAAAAGGTCAATATCTAAGTATCAAAGTCTATGAAAACTACAACAAATGGATAATAAAATCTATCAAGATTGAGTCATAAACCGGACTCATCACTCCCCCCAACCTAAGGCTTTGTTGGTCCTCCAATAGAGGAAGGGTTGTTCTTTTGCTTGGTTAATGCCCTGAAGTTTGCAACTGCCAGCTGTCCTACATCAGTTCTTGCAGTGCATGAATTAGGGTCCCAATAGAACCCTTGCTGTATGTCCAATCTGCTCCATTTCTATCTTTCTGCAGCTATATCATACTGGTAATACTTGAAATTTGGCACAAGCCATAATAGGATAGGTGGCTGAAAAGTTAGTGGGAGCCAAAATTTTCCTTTTGTCCTTCCAATTTGTATATATCTATCCACTCTTTTACATGTTGCAGCATAGTTCTACAGAGAGTGAGGCTCAATTTTTTTTAACTCATCAGTCAGACTGTTCCACCTCTGTGCCAAATATCCCTTTACAGATTCTCCTATGGTTTTTGCTACCTCCTCATATTCTCTGTAAACTGCTTCTCTCTCAGGCAAGATCCTATTGCCATAGCTTGGTCTGTAGAGAATTTTGTGCCAATCACTGAAAATGTCTCCTAAATTTCTAGATTTAGCCCTGATGGATAGGGGAGTGTTGGATTCTATTTTCCTATAAGCCTTGAACTGTTGTCCCCAACTAATTTCATTATGTATTCAGGACATAAATGCACTTAATTGGACATCCCTAACATACAACAATGGATTCGAATCATGATCTTGGGACACATCATAATTATGCAAATAGAATTCACACAATAAATTCTTCATCTCAGGAGGAGCAATCCGATAAGCATGGAAAAATTCAAGAGGAGTCTCAATGGAAAGGTTCAAACCTGAGATAACTCTTGCAATTTTAAAAGAAATATTTTTCTCCTTCAAATATAGAGCATAGACCCTTGGAGGAGTCTTGCACTCTAATATTTGAGGTACTAGGGCTGCCATATTATCCACCTTCTCCTTTAAAGCAACAATTTTTGCATTCTTATCTTCAATTTCTTCATCTCTCTTTTGAATTTCCTTCTTCAGCTTGCATTTCTCCTCTTTCCATTCCTCTTTCCTCCTTTGCATCTCTCTCCATAAGTTCATGGCTACCATGTGCATTGAAAAATCAGATGACTTATGTATTCCTACCAAAATTTTCATGGCACTAATGCTTGCTCTTCATATGGCTCCAACTGTAGGGATTTTGTTTGTTCAGCCAATCTCGACTGCAGGGGCGCTGACTGTTCTCCCAATTTTGGCTGTAGGAGCTCTTACTCTAGCTCTTGCTGCAAGAACTCTTGCTTCTGCTCTTGCTGTAGGAGCTCCTGATTTTCCTCATACTCTTGAATTTCAACTTGTTTATGTGATGAAAGCAAGATCTGCCAATGTTACATTTGTTGCTTCCTTAAATATGTCCCTTTCCTCAACATTCACCTACCCCATTGGAGCTTCTATATCCTCTTGTGGTGTTTGTCCAGTCCTAGGGCTTCCTTCCGGAGATACACCAAAGACTGGCTTAGCTGGTCTTGATTTTCTAGGAGGGTTCTCATGTTTTTCTTCAGCTGTAGGAAGAACAGTGTCAACCTTTCATTTCTTAGAGCTTGGCATTTCCTTTCCTGCCATTTTCTTATTAGCTTTTCCCTTCCTTATTTTTGCTTCTTTCTTTTGTGGCCTAGTTCGAATTAGGATTCCCAGAGGGACGCCATCATCATAATATGAAGAGGAACTTTCTTTGTCTGAATGTTTTGTCTCAAAAGAGCTAATTTCCATGGGTCTTTTAGCTTCAAGAGGGTTTACACTAGGGCCTATGCCAGAAGTTGAGGTTCCAGGAGTGGCTTCAACAAAACTCACTCTTCTCTTAGCCCTACAAGGTTGAGGCAAAAACCTAGGTCGCAAATGCTTAGGTCTAATTTAATCAATATTTAAGAATTCTTCCCAAGTTATGTTAAACACATCATACAAAGACTTCTCAACTAATAATTTGATCAAACAATGGTGGGAAACAAAATTATCCCTACCTTTTTGGGTTTCGAATACCATGATTGAGAGAAGGTGGGATAACACCTTTGGCACATTCATTCTTCTCCCATGCCTCATATGATTTAGGAGTTTGAAGTTCAGAATGTAGATTCGATTGACGACCTTCATAAGTAATGTACTTCACAACATAAACAACTACTTGCTTCCATGGATCAGGAAGAGAGGTTCTCTTGGCTCCTTGCTTATCCACACTAAATGGAGGGTCACCAGGCTCTATAAATTCAGCCCTAACTGACTTGGCATCTCTAGTAGTAGAGTAATTTTCATCGTCAACAGGAAACCCTATAACTTCTACAATCCTTTCTTTAGTAGCCATTACCTCCAACCCTTTTACCGTGACATTTCCTTCAGACAATGTCTAGGAAAATTCCAACGCAACCTCTTCATTAAAACCATTCAGCTTCAGGAAATAATCTAACCACTTGCAATTTTTGAACTTAGTGTGGCAAGGTGCATCCTTCAGTAATACATCATGAACTATGGGTTTATTTTGAATTAACCCACCTCCCATTGTTCAATTGTCTACAATTAAACAAGCACTTCTGCAAAATTTCCCTTCCTGCAATCTTTGTCTGAAAGCACAAATTCACCTTCTTGCAACATTGCTAAATTCCCAATGCCAGTGTCATCTAAATTTTACCTTTTTTGTGACTTAGGATTATGACAGAGCAATAAAGGTAGTAAAAGAGTAATAAATGAAGGCTATGATTGAGAAAAATGGCGACGGTTTATATCACCTCACACATGTGAGCCGCAATTTCAATCAAAATTCAAATTGGCTCAAACTTTGCTGACGTGAACCAACATTGACTGACACGTGGACATGGTATTCACACTCTCCCCTGAACCTAAATTTGAGCATGTGTCCTCACATGTGGGGGAGTAATGATGACTTGACAGGGGTAGGGAATAATTACATGCTATGGAGAATGTCTATATTAATGTACAACAATTAAATGAATGTACTAAGAGACAATTAAGATATAACAAATTGATGTGCACGTACCTGAATTGTTGGAAGATCTGTTGCAAAGATTATGGAGGAAGTACCGGTCACCTTTTAAGAAGTTAGCTGAGAAATTAATGAAAGTGGAGTGGAATGAAGTGAAGTGATGGTGGAATGAGGTAAAGTTATGGAAACATGATGGAAGAGAGAGAAAGGTGGAGATGGATGGGTGGATGGGTGAATGAATGAATAATTGGACCCCCACAAAAGTGGAAATATTTATTATGACAAGTTACATACCTTAGTTAACCAAAAGGAGGGACACTAGGTTTGCTTCCTTTGGCTGTAGGAAGTTCGGGTGTTGCATGTTGAGTGAATTGCTACAGGAATTCCTCCTTAGAAGTTGGCTTGTGATACAACCTAAGGTGATGACCATTGACAAGCAGCTTAAATCTGACTGGGTGAATGGTAGTGAGCTGAACAACACCATTGGGGAAAAATTCAGCAACCTCATATGGTCCTAGCCACCTTGTCTGCAACTTTCCTGCATTATCTTGATACCTTGAGTCATAGAGCAGTGGCTAGTCTCCCTGCTAGAATTTCTTGTCTCTAATGAATTTGTCATGCTAATTTATTCTTTGATTCTGCACTACCTCTGTGTGATGCAAGAATACCTTCCTTATCTCATCCAAAGCATTCAACTGCATGATTCTGTTCCTTGGTGCCTCAAAGATATCCATCCCCATGTCTATTGCAGTCCTAAGAGTCTTATGCTCAAATTCAATGGGCATGATAACTGTCTTTCCATACAACAAATCAAAAGGAGTGAAGCATGTGCTTGTATTCCAGGTTGTTTTATAGGCCCAAACAACTTCTGGCAGTCTGTTTTCCCAATCCTTTCTATGGATAGCCACTGTTTTGGTCAGAATGACTTCAATTTCCCTGTTAGTCACCCCAACTTGGCCATTGGCTTGAGGGTGATAAGGAGTAGAATTCATGTGCCTTATGTTGTACTCATTGACCAGTGCTATAGCAAGGGTTGAAGTGAATTGAGCCCCTTGATTAGTCACTATCTCTCTTGGAACCCCATACCATGTGAAAATTTCCTCATAAAGAAAATTTTGCAACCTTATTATCTCTTGCATGCTTCATGGCATTAACTTCTACCCATTTGGTTACATAATCAACACATACTAAGATATAGGAATTTCCATTGGATGGAGGATCAATGGGTCCTACAAAATCCAATCCCCATTTGTCAAATGGAGTGATTACTACTTGGGGGAAAAGGGGCATCTCATCATATTTGGTTGGCCATCCCATCCTCTAGAATTTGTCACACTTCCTTGTATATCTCCCTGCATCCTTGTGGAGTGTGGGCCAATAATATCCTATGTTCAAAATCTTCATTGGTGTCCTCTTACCTGCAAAATTCCCTCCATAGGATTTGGTGTGACATGCATGCAAAATATCATATGTATCATTTTCCCTCACACATCTCCTCATGACATGGTCTGGTCCAGTGTAGAAAAAACATCCAACAATCCATGAAAAAGGAAAAGATTTTTCAATGAGCGCCCTTCTCTCTTTTGGAGAGAAATGAGGAGGAACTCTACCTGTGACTAGATAATTAGCTATGCTAGCATACTAGGGTGTTTGCACACTGATGGAAAACAAGTGTTCATCAGGGAAAGAGTCATTAGTGACTTGGTTGTCCTCTGATGTAGTCAGCCTTGAAAGAAAGTCTGCAACAACATTGGCCTTCCCTGGCTTATCCACAATGGTTATGTCAAACTCCTGCATCAATAATAACCATCTAGCTAGCCTACCTGATATTAGGGGTTTATTCATGAGGTACCTAATGGCTGCATGGTCGGTGTGCACAAAGATCTGATAGCCTATTATGTAGTGCCTAAATTTGTTAAGGGCATAGACCACTGCCAACATTTCTTTTTCTATCACTATATAGTTGAATTCAACTTCCTACAAATTTTTGCTAACAAAATAAATAGCATTTTCAATTGTGCCTTCTTTTTGTCCTAGAACTGCTCCTATAGCATAGTCTGATGCATCTATATGAATTTGAAAAGGAAGCTCCCAATTAGGACCTTTGAGTGCAGAAGCATGAGTTAAAGCTACTTTCAAGTCAGAAAATGCTTTGTCACAGTCATTTGTCCATTGGAATTCAACATCTTTTGTTAGGAGAGTGTACAATGATGCTGCCATTTTGCTGAAGTATTTGATAAACCACCTATAATAACCTACATGTCCTAAGAATCTCCTAGCATCTTTTTGTTTTGCAGGTATGGACAAATTAGTGATCACTTCAATCTTTGCAGGATCTACTTGAATTTCTTTGTGAGAGATGTAGTGGTCAAGGACTACACCTTCATGCATCATCATGAAGTACTTTTCACTATTTCAAGAAAGATTATGTTCTTGACATCTTTTTAAGACTCTCCCAAGATTCTCCAATGCTATAGTGAAATCAACACCATAGGTAGTAGAGTCATCCATATAAATTTCCATGCAATCATGAGAGATGTCTGAAAATATGCTAATGGATGCCCTCTAAAAAGTTGTAGGTGCATTGCATAAGCCAAATGGAAGTAATAAGTAGAAATAGGTCCCTCATGGATAGGTAAAGGTGGTCTTCTCCTGGTCCTCAGGTGCAATTTGGATCTGGTTATACCCACTGCATCCATCTAGAAAAGAGAAGTACTGCTTTCCTGCAAGTGAATCTAGAACTTGGTCTATGAAAGGTAGGGGAAAATGGTCCTTTTTGGTAGCAGCATTGAGTTCCTTGTAATAAAAAAAAACTCACCACTTCCCTCCCTTTTTGGGCACAATCACCAATGGAGACACCCATTGGCTGTCTAAAATGGGGTAAATAAATCGTGCATCTAGCAATTTTTGTAGTTCCCCTTTTACAATTTCTCTTAATGCAGGGTTAATTCTTCTTTATGGCTTCCTCACCGGTGTACAATCATCTCTGATGTAAATCCTATGAGTGCAAAGCTTAGGGTCCAAGCCCTTCATATCATGATAATCCCATGCAAAATCATGCCGGTGGGTTCTCAGTAAGTTTGTCAATGATAATTGCTGTTCTTCACTCAATTTTATGTTAATATTTAGATATTTTACTTTTGAAACTTGCACTTGTGTAGTTATCTCTACCATAACTGCTTCAATAATTCTTGGTACTTTGAGTCACGTGGAAGAAATGTATGAGACATACCTATTGCTGCAAGAAGTTCAACTACAAGAAGAGCGGGCATAAGTGTCCTCACTGAATCAACAAAATTAGATGCATGAGAGGATGAGGCTTCCTCTACTTCACAATGGTTTTGAATTATGTTAGACAATACTTCATCCTCCTCTTGAAGCTGCATGAAAGAGCTTTTGCCTAACATCATAAAATGAACTTCCTCTGCCTCTTCACCAACATGTGGCCATACAGGATTGCCATGTCATGGGATGGATGAGCAGGAGGGTAGAGAACAAGATTTTTAGTGCTCTTTCCATCAGCAATGGTCATGTCTCCAGTCTGACATCCAATATAGGCATCTTCTATTGCTAACCATGGCCTTCCTAGGATAATGGGGTACTCGCCTAGTGTAGCTTTAGGAGAAAGAACCATGAAGTTTGTTGGGTACTCCCAAGAGTCTAGAGTTACCACAAGGTCCTCTACTATCCCATCAGGTTTAACAGTAGAACTATCAACAAGATGTAAGACAGTAGGAGTAGGTCTCATGCTTGCAACATTTAGTTGCTGTAGGATATCCTTGGTCATTACATTTATTGTTTCTCCCAAGTCAATCAGAGCATTCCTTATTTGGACCCCATTTATAACAACTCCTACCAAAGGACTCCCTGGATCATTATATTTGGGAACAATCACTTTCCCAACCATGATGTCAGCGAATTGTCCCACCACATGAACCATAGTGGGGTCTTTCTTCTTCCTGCCTAGATTTTTAAGGCATGCTTCCTTAATTTCTTTGCCATATATAGGAACATATTTTATGGCCTGAAATAGAGGTATCTAGACACATATATGCTTCAAATGATCTAAAATTTCAAAGGTTGGTTCCTCCTTCTCTTCCTTTTGTTTCACAGTTTCCAACCTCTGGGGAAATGGTGGTTCTTGTTCAGTCTGCTTGACTGGGACTGGTTCAGGATCTTTAGGTACAATTGGTTGAATGGGAGAATTCAGATGCTCCTCTTCTTCCACAGGAAGTTCAGTGATAATGGGTGTGGAAGGAGTTGGCACAGTAGTTCCTGAACACAAGTGGATGTCACTTACACTCACAACATATGTAGGGAATTGATTTTGATCAGCGGAGTATACTGGTTGCTGCTGTGGTTTGTTATTTGGGTTAGGTGTGGGCTGAGCTGGTAGCTAAGTAGGTTTAGGTGTATTTGAACTTGAACTAGTAGGAGGAGACATTATAGTAGGTTGTTGGGGCTGAGAAGGTGGCTGCATGTAATTGGTTGTCTGGTTTGGCCATTACTATCCTCTCCTCCATTGAGATGTTTGCTGCCAGTTTCCTAGAGGTGGTTGCCAATTCCCCTAAGGTTGCTATCACTAGGGTGGAGAGTTTCAGTGATTAGGCTAGGTATTTGGAGGGTTACTACAAGGATATGGTGGATATCCTCCATAATTGGATGGATATGGGCGCTACCATTGGTTACCAAATGAATAAGAATTGAAATATGGCCCAACAAAAGATAATGGATCTGGTGGCATACCTTGTCTTGGAGCCCATGGCCTCCTTTGTGCAACATAGTAGACTTGATCCTCTTCAACCTAGATTGGCTTGAACTCAGGTGGAATCTTCTTACTATCAATATTAGCTACCATCTTGCATTTGTAGTCCTTCTTCTTTTGTCTGCAATGAGGGTGATATTCTGCCAACATTGCCTCTGCCTCCTCTTATTTCTTTTTAGCTTGAAGTGTATCTAGCCGAGTAACCAGATTGTTTATGATGTCTTGTTTGAAGTATTCTAGTAAGTGAGTAATCTCCAACTCCACTGGTATATGACTTACCCATAGAGGATTGGTAAGCTCCCCCTTTCTTTGAGGCTGCCCTAGAATAGTTCTGACATATCTTCTTGATATCCTCCCAAGGAACTTGGGTGATATCTCCTCCTCCCATTAGGTCCAAGGAATTAGAGCAACTATCATTAATTCCTCTTAGGAATAGCAGATTTTGTGACTCTTTATTGAATGTATGGTGTGGATATTTCTGTAGGCAAAACAAAAACCTTGAAATGTAATACTCCAGGCTCTCATCTTCCTTTTGCTGCATCCTAGAAATGTCATATCCCCTCATGTCACTGCCCCTACAATATTCCTTGAACTTCTCAAGGAACTTTGTCTTCATGTCCTCCCAAGTCTCCATAGTATTTATACCTAAGCTCATAAACCATCTTAATGCAACTTCTTTCAAAGTGGTAGGGAATAGCTTAAGCCTATGGGTATCAGTGGTATAGTCATAGCTCCTGTAGAGTATGTCAAACTCGAACAAGAAAGTATCAAGATCTTCTGTGACAAGTCCATATAACTTGGGAAGGACTGAAGCTGAGATATTTTTGAGGTTGTCAACTTCATTTTGATGAGCAACGGGGAAAGGAAAAGTTGGTTGGTTAGGTCTGTTTCTATTTGCATCACCCATTCCTACCTGATGTAGTTCCAAAGCAAAGGGATTGCCAATTTGATTTTTGTCTTCAAAGGAAATTGCAGAACTGGTCAGGTCAGGGAATGCATCAACAAAGGGGTGTGGCTCTTCTTCTTCTTCTTCTTCTCCTGGTCAATTTTGATGCCCAACTAGTTGGAATGGATCAAGATTATTAGGAAGGAATCTTCAATGAGAATCTCTCCTCCTTCCTCTATGCATACAGTATCAACTCACTATCAGCCATCTCACACAAAGAATTGACAAAAGAATGGTGGATCATTACTTTCCTAAATGAGGGGTATACTAAGAATAAACTTTCAGAAATACTAAAATAATAAAAATTATCAATGAATCCAAAGAGCTCCCGAATTTGACACCATCCTCGGCAATGGCGCAAAAAATGTTGGCCTCCTACAATGATTTAACAACTAAGCCCATAAAGTTGTGATTCATAGATTGGACATCTAATCTGAATAACTGTCTTAATCACCATGAAGGTGCATTTAACTTGTCAACCCAGAGACATAGATTTGAAATGGGTTAGCACATTATGTGCACTAGGAATCCCAAAGTAGCCAAATTCATTCTACAACTAAGAAAAACATAATGTTGAAAGTAAATTGCTTGGAAAGAAATAACATAAATGTTGAACATCAACCAACAACTATACTAAGCTGAAGTGTAGGACAAAAATGAAAATTTGGGCAAACAAACGGGAAACTACTTTGTTTACTTTGGCTGTAGGAATAGACACATAATATAATTCTAGTGGCTGTAGGAACAGACAGTGCTAGATTTTAACTTTTTGCTGAACAAAAAATAATAACTAAACTAAAGAATGGAATGCTCACCAAGTGGGCCCCCTTGGATGAGTATCCCTTAAGACAAATGTAAACTCAGATGCACAAACTTATAACTTCATTTTATTCATTGAAAAACATGAGTACAAACGAGCAACATAACTATATTACTGAAAAACTAATAATGTGAGCACATCATTAGATTAATCAACCTTCTAAGAAGGAGCATTCAAGTCTTATTTATAGGAAGAAAAGCTACTAACTAACTACCTAGCAAGGCTGTCAACTCCAATAGATTAGGAGGACACCACTTTAGGGAAAGCATAAAAAGTGGAGATGAGGTTATGCATGCGTGGAATTTGGTCAAACATGTTTTCCTTAATGTAGATCTAGCACAACAGTAACTCTTATATTTGCTCAAAAAACAATTAAGACCATTTACAAGGCAGTTACAATCCTTTGATTTGAACTAGGAATTTCCCTCTTGTTGAGAGTCTTCCCTCCATTTGACCTTTGAATGATGACCTTGTTGACCTTCATGGTGAATGACTAGTTGGCAAAATCTTTCCCAATTTTGTAGGTTTCTAATTATATCTGTATAACAATACTAGTACGCACAACAATTGCATATATGTAACTATCTTAAACTAACATTCATTAATCCACATGTAAAATTAACATAGATAGTTCATATAGCATGTCAATGTCATTAAAGATTACAGAAATAAGCTTATTCCCAATGTCTATGGTTTAGAGGAAATATCATAAAAGGGTCAATATCCAAGTATCAAAATCTATGACAACTATAGAAAATGGATAATAAACTCTATCAAAATTGAGTCATAAACTAGACTCATTAGGTGGGAGCAAGAGTTTTGTGTAGCAAGTATAGAATGGAGTAGACGACAACGTTGAAGGCGGGAGCAAGATTTTTCAAATCTGTAGGCGATGCAGATGAGGGCAGCAATGATGAGGGGGACCTGGATGGTGGTTTGCGACTGCCTGCTTGGGTCTTCCCTTGCGGTAGCTCCTCTGAGTTTTCTTGGGAAGCTATTGCGGATGGAGTGAGTAGATTTAAGTGTGGAGGACTGATGTTTTCTCATCAGAAGAAGGTTACAACTCTCACGGTTATGGGAGATTCATAAGTTATTGTCAAGCAAGTTCGCAGTCAATACACCTACCACAAAAAATATTGGTTGCATACATGATTAGAGTCTGGAACTTAATAGAATATTTTGATGCTTTTGGTATCAAGTTGATCCCCAAAGAGGACAATTATATTGTGGATTCCCTTACTATTGTTGCTAGCACTTTGGAACCAATGAAAGAATCCAAGTTGAAGAGATTCTTGGTGGAGTTAGTCTCGGTCCCAACCATCCCAAATAATGTCCAAAATTTTTAGGTCTTTGATGATGACCAACATATACTTTCCTTTTTGGAAAGTTCAGATGTCTTTGAGGGACAAATAATTGATGAATTAGAAAGAGACCACATAGATTGGGATCCCGAGAATTGTGATGCAAAAGGGATACTCAATTTGAAAAGCAACAACATTCCCAAGGGGATGGTAGCCTTGGAAAGGATCTTTGACTCCGATCCTCGGGCTCACGAAAGGGTGCCAATAGAAAGTGATGGAGGGAAGTATGAATCTGTCAACTTGGATGATTCAAGTCTAGAAAGGAATGTGTATATAGGTAAAACCTTCCCCGAGGAGATCAGAGACAAAATGTTTAAGGTGATGAAAGAAGAAATTGCAGTAATTGCTTGGGGATACAAGGATTTGAATACATTTGATACTTCAGTGATCACACATACCATACCCTTGAAGCCAAAATCAAAGCCCTTTCACCAAAAACAACGCCTGATCAATTATTTAATCGAACCCTTAATTTTCAAAGAAGTACAAAAGCTGCTATCTGCAAGGATAATCTTTCCAGTACGACATTCCACTTGGGTTTCTAAATTGGTTCCTATTCACAAGAAAAGTGGTGAGATTAGATTATGTGTTGATTTTATAAATTTAAATAAGGCCTCAGAGAAGGATAATTATCCACTCCCTTCTCTTGATGAGGTATTGCAAACTGTCAATGGATTCCAGATGATGTCATTTTTGGATGGCTATTCGGGATATAATCAAGTTCTTGTCAGTCATGAAGATAGAATGAAAAATACCTTCACTACCAAGTGGGGGAAATTTTCCTATCAGAGGATGTCGTTTGGTCTTATCAATGCTGGAGCTACATTTCAGCGTGTAATGGATGTGGAATTCAAGGACCTAATAGGTAAATGTATCATTATTTATATGGATGAATTAATTGTGTTTTCTAAGAACAAAGAAGACCATGTTGTGGATTTAGCAAAAGTTCTTAAAATATGTATAAGTTATGGTGTGTCTCTTAACCCCAAAAAGTGTGTGTTCGAAGTTTCTGAAGGGAAACTTCTAGATCACATAATTTTAGAAAAGGGGATATCCATAGATCCTGACAGAGTTGAGTCCATTTTAAAGCTAACAATGCTAGGAAGCAAGAATGAAATGAGATCTTTCTTTGCAAAGATCAATTTTATAAGGAAATTTATAACTGGGTTTGCAGAGATCGTCAAACCCCTAAATGATATGATGAAAAAGGATGCAAAGATAGAATAGAGTAATGAAGCTAAATCTTCTTTTTCGTAGATTAAACAGTCAATTTTAGAGGCACCGGTTCTTACCAGCCCTGACTTTGTTTTGAAATAGTGAAAAGGTGAAGGAGACGAAAGACCTATCAATTTTATGAGTTCCCCATTTAAGAACGTAGAAGTCAGATATCCATCCTTTGAAAAGCAAGTCTTTGCACTTGTATGGGTAGTCAAAGAGTTTAGACACTACATCCTTCGTAGTCAGGTGATTTCCATAGTTCTTGATCCAACTGTGAAGTCTCTCCTCATGCAGAGTGAACTAGGGGAGAGGCGAGGAAAATGGATGACCATTTTGTAGGAGTATGATCTTGAGATTCATCCAATGAAGCTATTATGAGACCAAGGTTTATCTAAAGCTATGGTGGATGTGGATAATAATATCACTTGCCAACAATACATAGTACAATCATTTACTAGGGATCCTTGGTATACAAATATGATCTTCTTCCTCAATAATAAATGCCCAAATGGGATGAATGCTACTCAAAGGAGAGCATTGAGGATGAAGAGTGCTCATTACATGCTTAAAGGAGGATCCTTGTACAAAATAAATTTTGAAGGTGTTTACCTGCGCTACTTGGATCAACAAGAAGCTAGGCATGCCATTGTTGAGTTTCATGGTAGGCATGGTAAGGGACATGGATCTGCCAATTCCTTGGCACATTAGATTCTTAGATCAAGCTACTATTTGCGCCATGTGTTATGAGATGCACACCAACACGTGAGGACATGCCACACATGTCAGACTTGTGCATCCAGGGAACGTAATCCAATGATGCCTTTACAACCTGTGTATGAGGTAAGACCATTTTCCCAATGGGAATTGGATTTTGTAGGAGTTATTAATCCAAACTTGTCTGTAGGTCATAAATTCATTCTGATGCCAACTGACTACTGCACATGCTGTGTTGAGGCCCAGCCCTATAAAAACAACACCATAGACATGGTCATCAAATTTATCAACGAAAACATCATAACTAGGTTTGGAGTACCATTTTCCCTGGTATGTGACAATGGCCCTACTTTTTCTTCTACTGAGTTTATTCAATGGGCTTATGAACACAAAATTGTCTTGAAATATTCGTCTAATTACTACCCATAGGGGAATGAAGTAGCTGAATCTACTAACAAAAACCTATTGGAAGTGATTAAGAAGTTGCTAGAAAATAACCCTAGAGATTGGCATACCCAACTAAGATTTTACTTATGGGCAGATCAAACTCGCATTAAATTCGCCCTAGGGAATTCACCATTTACATTAGTCTATGACCAAGAGCTGGTCTTTCCTATACATTTATAGATACCTTTCCTCAGGTTCATGCAAGAGTTCTATTCAAAAGATGATAGGATAGAGGTTAGACTAACCAATTTTCTAAATCTGGAAGAACAAAGAGACGTTGCTTTATAGTAGTTCTCTAAACATCAAGCTGTTGTCAAATGTTGGTTTGACAAAAGAGCCACAATTAAGGCCTTTAGGATATCAAATCTTGTGTTTCTATGTGATAAAGCTAAGGAGAAGAAAGGGGACCACCAGAAGTTTGACAGACTTTGGTTGGGTCCATATCAGATAGTTGAAATTATGGGTGAGAATGCTTTTCGTTTGAGCACCCTAACAGGAGAACCTATTCCATTGCCTATGAATGGTCAGTTTCTAATGCACTACTTTGGCAGGTCTGATTTTCAATTGGTTGTATATATGTAATTAGTTGTTCTTTTGTTTTGTATGTTGTTGGTTTGTTTATTTTTCTTTTGTGTTCTTTTTGTTGTGTTTTGGTTTTGTCTGTGTTTTTGGGGACCTTCATTTTCCTCCATTTTGAAATGAAGGGGTTGTTATTCAAAGTATACTGTAGGCACTAGGGGTTTAGGTATTTTCAGGTATGTCTGTTGAAAGATTTTTTTCTAAACTTGTGTCTTATGATCATTTTAAGCAATGGTTTGAAAAGTTATTAAGAATAAGGTATATTGTAAACAATCTCATGAACCATGATTGAAATTTGTCACAAAATAGATAAAACATATGTCTATGTAAAGATGCCTATTTGTCTCAGGGTGGTTGTATCTCAGATTCAAGTGAAAAATCCGATTCCCAACACTGTCATAAGGTCCATTATAGTTCTCAACCCACATTTCAAATTAATTATATCTGAGTATTGAGACAAGTTAATAAAGAATTCCTACAAGTGAAGCCTATAAAAAAGAAAGAGAAAAGAGAACCATTGAAATAAGGCAAACTCAATATCAAATGGGTGATTCAAGTATCTCTATCGGGGCTATGGACGCCTATTTGGCCGTAGAGAAATACTTTGAGAGAACTAGAGGTATCTCCGTTGGGGCTATGAACACCTGGCTGGCAGTGAAACAATTCCCAAGATTCATTGCACGATAGTTAAAGGACTCAACCTATGTAGCTTGAATCTTAGATATAGTCGTTCAGGGGTAAATAAAGTTTTTATGAAGAAAGATGCATCATATATGCACACACCCAGATTCAAAGTAGTTCATGTGGATTTACATCTAAGATTTCAGCTCAACCTTGCTCAATATATTTGATCCTACTTGAGTTAGCATGTTCATAAACCAGAGGTT
The DNA here is from genome assembly GCA_007258455.2 of Sequoia sempervirens. Taxonomy (NCBI): domain Eukaryota; kingdom Viridiplantae; phylum Streptophyta; class Pinopsida; order Cupressales; family Cupressaceae; genus Sequoia; species Sequoia sempervirens. The sequence goes on along the minus strand of VDFB02049217.1, from coordinate 8,481,258 downwards.
CTAGGTGACTGAATTCTTCAGTGTCTTGAAAATGGGTAAACCATTTTCCCAGTTGAGTCACTATTTGTTATGCCTTGCATAACCACCCCGTTTTGTTATGCACCAAAATGGGTCCCCCCTTTTTTATTTTTGTTGTTGGTGTTTTGTTTGGGTCTTAGGAGTTGTTCTTTTTCTTCCTAAGTCCTTGTTTCTTTTTGGTCTAGCGGAAGTGGAGTCAGAATGGAAACTAGACTCAAAACTTTTGAAGGTTCCAAGTCCGGATTCGGTTTCGGTTCCGGCACCGCCCTTGTCTCGTTGTTATTTTCGTTGTCTTTTGGTTTGTCTTCTGCTCTTGGGTCCATTTCTCCCTTGAGTTTTTTTCTCATTTCCTTGTGTTTTGTTTTTGCTCTAGTGGAAGCGAAAGCGGAAATGGAACTAAACTTGGAACTTTGTAAAGTTTCAAATTCGTTTTTGGTTCCGATCCTGCTCTTACTTGCTTGCTTTGTGTTTTTGTCTTCATTGGTGTCTTGGTCGGGTCCGGTTTTCATTCCTATTCCGCTTCCTGTTGTTTCTTTTGTTGTCTTTGTCTCAATGTTTTGTTCCTTTGTAGGGAGTAGAACCAGAATTGGAATTGAAATTGGGAATTTGTAAAATTTCGGGTTTGGTTTTGGTTCCAATTCCGCCCCCTTTTCCCTTTGTTGTCTGTCACTACCACGGGACTGAAACCGGGTTTGGAGTTGGATAAGAGACTTGGGTAAGGTTTCTTGTTCTGTTCCAGCTCTATTTCCACATTCGACCTGCCTTTGATTTCCACATTGGATGATTACTCATTTACATTTTTGGTTCTGCTCCCGATCAATCGCATTTAGTGCATTAATTGTAGCCTCCTCACACACGCGAAATGTTTTTAAAACCTTAATCAATATTAATTGGCTCATTATTTTTATTGTCTAAGTTTTTTTAGAAAACCAAAGCTCGAGTAGCTTTGAGAGGAGCATGATTTGATTGCGGAGGTGTGTTGGTGAGCGGATTCTTATCAAGTTTCAACCTTTCTTGTTGGCATTTCGAGGTAGAGTGTTTTTTCCTGTTCTTTTGGCGTTTTCATTCTCCCGTTCGGTTGTTGTTTTCGTTTTCCTTGTTTATGGTGTTCTTGTGCATTTACGAGACCTTTCTTTTGGATCTTCGCTCGTTCCTTTGTTTGTTTCTGGTTTCGTTTTGGTCTTTCTTCATTTTCCATTTTGCTTTTTCTACTTTTCCCATTTGTTTTTGTTGTTCTGCTGTCGTTTTCATGGCGTGTCCATTCTGTCGTGCCCTAGTTTTTAATTAGGGTTTCATTTGGTGGGGTCTTCTGTGCTTTAAATGGTTCAAAATATTTTTGGCAAACCATTTGATCCTATTCTCGTGTCGGTTCATTGATTTTCATGTTGGGTTTTTGATGCCCTAATTACCTGAGTCGATGAGTCGTGCAAACTAGCGTTTGTGAGATCACCTTTACAATGTCGAGCCCCTAAAGTTTAAATTTGGTCTTTGTCCTATTAAAAGGGTGAGGTTAGGCCCCTTTATTTAAAGTTTCCTTATAATTCCATGTGACCCAAGTCTTAAGCTCATATGACTGCATCTTTAAAAAATTGCTTCATTTGAATGGTAAACTGGCGGAAGCGGACTCGGGAACAAACTTGTCCCATAAGTGTTTCCATGAGAGTTAATTCCCAAAATGATCCAGCTTCTGATGGCTATTGGATCCAGTCTTCACCTTTGTTCTTTGGTGGAAGCAGAACCGGAGTGGGAAATGAATTTGGAACTATCGACTAGTTCCGGGTTCAGTTTCCGTTCTGATCCCGATTCCGGTATCATTCCAGTTCCAATCTCGATCCCGCCTATGTTAAAAGATTTCTATTCCTAATTATTCCATGACTCCACTTCCGGTGGATGTAAAAATTGACTAAGTATGGAGAGTTATCCTGAGGGAATAGAGAATGGTACGAGAGGTAATGTATGATGTAATTATTTTCATGCCTTTGTTCATCTAATCTAGGGTTGTATTGTAGGAATAAAGGATGTTAGGATCATCGGAGGAGGATTCTCAAAGAATCCAACCTACATAGAGTTCAAGACAAGCAACCAAGCCTAAAAAGATAAAAGTAGAACAACTCCCCTACACCTTGAGGTACAAGCACCAAAGTCCCACTATTACAACTAGCAAGGTGGATTCAGATTGGGTGGACATCACAGATACAAACTTGGGCCTGTTCAATTATGAGGAGTTGCATGAAGAAACATTCAGTGAAGATGTAATAGGGAGAACAAAGAGAATTGTTCAATATGGGTTGACACGTGATGCCATCTTTCCTCTATCAGTCTAGTGCCTAGAACTAATACTTACTGCAATTGGGGCTTAAAATACCACAACCAAACAATGTGTGGACTTGCAAGGGAATATCATCATTGATCTTACACCACAGATGATAAGGTTCATGTTTAATGAACCTACACCCCAGAACCCTAGGAAACTCAATGAGGCAAAAGCACTGTAATTATATAGCAACAAAAAGGAGGTTAGCAGAACTCACATGAACAAACACTGGATGAGAGTTGAAAATAAATCCCTGGCCAAGCTCCTTAACTATCCTAAGAGATCAGATTTTGGTAAGGAGATTGGTGACATAATCATGATGCTTTCCAGAGTGTTTGGGAAGAGAGATTCCTCACAATTCAAGGAATGGATGTTTCCATTCATTCAAACTATTCTAGATGGCAGGCAACAATTTGATTGGACAATTATTTTATCAGAGTGCCTACATAATTAGATGCTCAAAGTGAGGGAGACAAAATGCTTCTTCATGACTTCCTATGTGAGATATGTAGCTGCAAGTAGAGGCATTTTTCTTGGTTTAAATGTATTTGGGGTATTGGGAGAAGCCCCTGGATAAAGGAAGATGTGTGATCACTATGATCAGTTGACTTTGCAAACCTATGAGTCACATTATAGAAGAGTTAATGATGCATTCTTGTATGTCATCATTAATTAGCTAACATGAGATGTGGGGTATAGATTGAGCAGAGATTCCATGACATCCATTGCAGAGTGGGGACATTGGTATATCAAATACCCCAAGTTCACCTATTTCAAGCTGGATGGTTTTGATGGCCATCCTAATTTATTGCCCAAATGCTGCAATAACAATTTTTTTTTTTTGATGGAGTTCATTTATCAAGCCATAGGAGTCAACACCAAGTTTGCTAATAAACATAAGCCTGGTTGTCATAAATTTACCATGAAGTTAGGTGAGTATAGTTGTGTACACAATTTGGTAGCCAAGCTAATTTGTGATGAATTTATCCATTTGAAGTTAGGCTTATATACATCTAGGAAGTATTTTGATCCCAAGAACAAGATGCAAGGTTTGATTCCTACAGTTTTTGACAAGCATTTCAATTTGCTTGAGGATTTTTGGATGGATCTACAGGATGAGTATGATCTAAGAAGAAGGAATTATGAAATATTTCCCATTCCACTCATGATTGAGTATGGGGTGAAGGAGGATATTCCTGACACATTGTCAGATGATGGTGTAACCCTGGATCCCCAGTATGATGCTGATAATATAGGTACTAAAGACTTGAATCCAGTGGATTGGGATGTAGATGAATCCAGTGATATCAAAAAAATTGCAAGTCCAGTCCTAGATAGAAGTATCCAGTGGGTGGCTATGAGGATTAAGGAGCTAGAGGCTCAAAATTCTAAAAAGAGAAAAGCTGCAGGTACCACCTAGGGATATAGAAGGACAAAAAGAAGGACAAATCCTAAGGAGCCATTGGAGTTTTTCCTCCCAATTTTGGAGAGGATCTTGAACCTGCAATTCCTGCTTAGGATGTTCCTAATTACATGGAGAGGAGGCCACAACAGAAGCTGGAGGTGAAACCTCAACTCAACCTCCTATTGCAGAGCAACCAATTGGGGAAATGCCTATTGGAACCCTTCATAAGGAAGTTGAATCCTTGAAAGGGAAAGAGCATGAAATTGAAATTCATGATATTGATACAGATTATGAGGCCACCCAATCTAACAAGGAAACTCATGTATTTACATCCAATAAAGAAGTTGAGAATGTGGAAATTGAACATTTCCTCACTCTTGAGGAATAGTGGAAATTATTTGAAGATGCCAAAAGATAAGCAGAGGCCAAAGCACAAGCTAAGGCACTTGCTAAGAAACAAGAATATGAGGTTAAGGCTAGGGAGGAAGAACTAGCAAGGAAACAAAAAGAGAAAGAGGACTTGCTGCAACAACAAAAGGAGAAAGAGTTGAAGACCACAAAAGAGAGGGATAAATTGGCTATGTTGCAGAAAATTCATGAGCTTGAAGAGGAGAAAGCTCAAAAAAGAAGGGAAAGAGAAGCCCTTGAGGCTAAATTTAAGGTTGTTGAGGAAGCTCACAGGAGGAAAGAAGAGGAACAATGCCTGCAAAGAGAAAAGGAGGCTGAAGAACTTGCTAAAAATGAACAAAAGTCTAAAGAAGCATGGGATAGAGTTTAATATTTTGAAAGAAAAAGAGATAAAATGTGAGGAAAAGAGGCTAGAAGAAGAATGTTTGAAAAAGGAGCTAGAGGCTAAAAAGGTGCAAGAACAAAAAGACAAGGATGAAGCTGAAAGGCTTGCAAAAGAAGCTACAAAAAGGGAACAACAATAGGTACAGGAGGTTGATTCTCAACCTAAGACCACCATTATGCAACCTATTTCCTCTGCCACTGCTACTTCTTCATCCACACAAGTGGCTACCACTCCTGATGCTCTAACATGGCTAAAACTAGACCTTGAGAGGAAGCAAATAGTTCAACCTCAGCCTTTGAATTGGGATGAAATGATGAAGGAGATAGATAAAGAGAGGCTCAATAAAAAGGCCAGGGTCCTCCATTCCATGAAGCTCACAGATGTAGGTGAGATTATAGTTGAGTGTGCGCTCCCTATGGTGGACAAGGATAGACAAGATATGCAAGTGACTGATTACCAGTCATGCACTGTTAATTTGGGGAGACCTATAAGGAATCAACAAATGAACCTTATTGACATTTTGGCATCCTCCAAAAAATATAGGATGATCAAGGATAAAAAAAAGGAAGGATGAACTTAAAGCCCAATTGGATTAGTTACATAAATTCTTGAAGGATGTCTCCACTCCCGTTTCTCAACAAGCTACTGCTCCAGAGACCCCAATCTTACTAAGCAAGAAAGAAGCCGATGATTTGATACAAATGAGAAGTAAAGTTGGGATGCTTGAAAGATGGGTTGATCAGCTTAATCAAGAGGTTGGTGAGCTACTTGTTGATGGTTTTAAAGTTCATGAAGGTGCATTGAAATTGATAGAAGATATGGGCCAACATGCTGAAATCTTGGAGAAACAAGAAGAGGAGTATAGAGAACATACTAAGAAATTAAAAGAAATTAGCAAGGTGCGAAAGTAGACTCTCTAGGAGCAATCAATCCTCAATGAGGATAATGTAGATTTCATTGAAAAGACAATAAGCATAATCAGGTTCTGATCTAAATTCATCTATGAACATAAAAATGAAGTTCAGGAAGCCAGTAAGGACTTGAATGAACAAATTGATGAATTAGAAGCAGTGATTGCTATTTTGGTCAATGTGGATATCCTTGTCAAAGAAGGTCTTCCTCTTGATAAATTAAAGGAGAAATGGAATAACAGATTTGAGGAGGTAATGCAAAAAGAGGATGATGGTGAAAACTTCTTGTTAGATAGACTCGTGGACATTAAAGATGAAGTGAAAGCTGATAGGAGGGAGTTGATTAAGTTGAAAGATATGCAAGAGCTTTCCTCCGTAGAGTTGAAAAGAATTAAATTTGAAGATAATTGGGTAGATGGACCTGATGTGGATATTCTTCAAGAAGTGTTCTCTAGTTATGATGAATACCTTCTTAAGCAGACTACGCAAGGATGAGTTGGCAATGGAATATTCTGTCTTGATGGAAAACTTTCTCTTCTCTCTTATTTTGTAGAATTATGACATAAGTTTAACTATAGATCTCATCCAGTAGTTCTACCTTCCTCCTTTGGGTGTTAGATTTTGGATAACAAGGTCATTAACCATTGAATTGAAGATTAGCGAGTGTGGTCACCTCATGCAGTTCCAGTTCCTTGATTGGTAGATCTCAATTTTTGATTGAGAGAAATTAGTGCATGGCTTGCCTATATGTAATTTTGGGCTCCATTTTGTAAAGGTCGGCTGATTGAAGAAGGATTAGCCACCTGATGAGATAGCAGATAGTGTTGTTGTAGTCTTAGGATTTTATAAGTTTTTAAGCAAGATACTTTGAGAAACTTTGTTGTACTTAGATACTTTTACACTTTTTATACAGTTTCATGTTATTGTTAAGTTTGAATTTGAATGATAATGTTAATGAATCATACTGTATGCTAGTGGATGCTGTGCATAATTGTTTTCTATTTGACGCAAATCAATAGGGGAAACCAGATATGAGATTATTTCATTGAATTATCTATGAATGGAATTCATTTATATCTATTGATATGATTTTAGCAATGAGTGGGTGATGTGTTTCAATCTTGAAGTAAAGTTTTGATGAATGGTTGTGATTATTGGATTTTGCACTATGAATGTATGCAATGGTGTAGGTTATGCTATAGATTGCATCATGTTATGGTTTTGGTTAGTTGAAGAAACACTCATTGTTAAGGTACATGTCTAGATGTGAAGAAGTTTATATTCATATTTTGCTGTTTTGAAGCCCTGTTCTATCTTTTTCTATTTATTTATACCCCCCCTAACATAGGTTAATTGATATGATGCAGTTTGTATTCCTTTATACCAACAAGGCCCCTTGAATATTATAGTTGCATTGGCCACTGAATCACACCAGCACAGTTGAGAACCAACTACTAGGACCTTGGAAGATAGGTGGTTTTAGATCATTTATATTTCTTGGGAGAAATAGGATAGAGATATTCTGTTTAATGTTGTTGTGCTAAACTGACCATCAACAAGGCTATTTTTTGGGGTCCTTTGGAGGATCCTCTTGGTGTTGCAGCTCTTGTTGGGGGTGGAGATTGTTCTCCCCTCTTCAAGTACTAGTCGTGTTTTCCCTTTCTGCCTTGTATCCTGTGTTGTCTGATTTCCTCGTAGTTGGTGTGGGTGTGTGTGGGGTTCTTTCAGATGGATTGGTGGTTGGATGGGCCTATCTTTCCTCCTATTCAGTGTAATAGGAAGGCAGGTGTGATTTTCTTGTTGGCTTGTTCTACTACTTGGTTCCTCCTGATCTCCCCTTGCCCCTTTTGGTTGTGTGTTTAGTGGTACTCTTTTGGGGATTCTAGATTTTGGAGAGTTTTGGCTTGTGGGTTCCCTCTTGTGGTGTGGTGGGGTCTTCTTCTAGTTGGATATGTGAAGTTGTGGCTTATCTGTGGCTCTGACCGATGTGTTAGAGTAGTTGGATGGTTTTATTGTTTGGCCTTCTTTTGGTGTCCTTCCTATTTGGGCTCCTCTTTCCCTTTTGGGGCTTGTTTGCTTCTACTCTCTTTGGGTTTGGATCTCTGGTGGTCTTTTGGCCTGTGCTTCTTTTTACAGATGTGTGTTGCCTCCTCTTGGTATTGTGAGGATTTTTTTTTTGGGTTCCTCCTCGTGCAGTTCCCCCTCAAGCATTGTTTGGGGGTGCAGATGTTTTGGTATGGAATTTTGGTTGTGAAGCTCCCAGAGTTGGTGATGATTATTTTTTATGTTGGGAGTTTTTTTTTAATGAAGGATGCTTTGGGGTTCTGGTGGAAGATGCCAATGGAGTTTTTTGTTCTTCTTAAGATGGTGATGGAGCTGGTTGATTCGATCTTGAGGTTGATGTTGTTCTTGGTTGCGATGCTTCCTTTGGGCTCTTCTGGCCTTGTTCTCTTTTCTAGGTGGTTCTCTAGTCTTTATTCATAGGCCCTAGATGGTTTGGCTCCTGGTGCAGGGCTTTCTGAAGGATGCTATGGTTGCTCGCTTGACTACTGTGTTGGATTTCCCCTTAAGTATTATGGAGGTGGACCTCCCTTAGTTGCTACTATTGAGGTGGGTGTTCCTCCTATGGAGGTGGAGGTTGAGGGTGTTGGTGTTTTCTGGCTGCAGTGGTCTAGCTGACTGCTTCATCCTTTCCAATAGAAGCCAGGAGCTCACTCCTTTAGAGATGGAGTTGGAGTTGGTGTCATGTTACTAGGTGATTCTGTGCTATAGGGATGCTAATTTATTGCAGGTGATTTACACAACATCGATCTCTATTATTTTGGACTGAGATTTGAATGATCTGAGAGGCTAGTTTGCAAACGTCTAGCTGCTTCAGGTCATGTTTAAGTTTGTCAAAGGGGTTTCTGGTCCTGAATAAAAATAGGTTGTATTTGGGCTTTGGACCCATGCTTGTATGTCTTTTGTAGCTTGTTTAGTCATGATAATCTTTTAGAGGCTACTGTTCTTTTTTAAGTAGCTTGTGCTGTTGATGGGATGATTTATGTTTAGTTTTGTTTTCCTTTGTTTCAACTACTTTCTTTTGTATAGGGTTCTAGGCCCCTTCAAAACCTGTATTTTACCTCTAATAAAAAATAATATCAATAATGCTTATTTTAAGATTGAGTAATATTATTATAAAATCAACAATTGAATAATGATAACATCAATATTACTTGCCTAAATAATAATACTCCTTTATTATGTTTAAATGATAATTAACTAATATCTTTTGTTTAGATAGTCTAGTTGAATGGTTAGTGTATATATATATATGTATATATATCTTTGTTGGATGTTGTGGTTGTGCTACTGATATGTGGTTGTCATTGATGTCAACACTAGCATTAATGTCTTAGAGGATGTATATGTAAAGGATATTGAGAAAATTATAATGAAATAAGTTGCAGGTTTTCAGTGGTGAAGTGAAGTTCAATACGTTGATGATTAGAGGTTGTGGATTAAGGGGTTTCTTGTCGAGTATATCTAGTTTATCCATGTTGAGTTTCAGAGATCCACGTGAAGATTTGATCGAGTTATCAAGATTTATATTCTGATAGTTTTTCTGTTGCCTCAGTTGATGTTCCTGAATGAAGATGATTTGATTTTAGCAAGTTCAGTTTCTGCTGATGCTTCTCTGGTGATTCATGATGTTTATGAATGTTTCTAGATAGTGCTCTATATGTGTTGCACATCCGCATTGATCATTGTGATCACGATTCAATATTTTCTCTTGCGTGTTGATGTTTTTCATGTTCTTGGTCGATAGGGTGTTGTAACGTGTTGTGGATCTTCGAGGAATAATTTTTGAAGGTGGTTCGTGTTTGAAAATTTATTTTTGGTCTTCACTATGTTGTAGCCAACCTTGGTTAATTCACATTAATAATCTTTATTGTTTTGGGCTGACAGTTTGCATTCATTTTATTATTTTCTTGAGGCCGACATGTAGTGATGTAATTTATTGTTGTGGATATATAACAGTGATTGCTTTATCATTTGAAGTCATGTGTATGTATGGTGTGCATGTCCTATGTGCGAATATTGTTCAGATCTTTCGAAGGCAAAAGCAAAGTGTGAAGAAGAGTGAAAAAGAGTGAGGAAGTGTTCATGTGCTTAACCAAAATTGTAATAAGGCATTAGCAGATGCTATTTTTCTCAATTCAAATCCTATGGATGTAATCCAAATCTTTTGTAAGACAGTGAGTCTTCCTTTTGTAATTGAGTAGTGAGCTCTAGGAAATGTGCCTGAATGCATGTGCATTCCCCATTCATATTTCTTTATACTTTTAATAGGGTATAATCTTGTGGACTGACCTCCACCGTGGTTTTTCCCCTAACAAGGTTTCCACTTAAAAAATCTTGGTGTTATGTGTGTTTCTAATGTGTTGTTGATTTATGATTTCATGGTTATTGATTAGATATGAGAATAAGGTTAATAAGTTGAATAAGTTGAAATTTTGTGACAACTAATTCACCCCCCCTCTCAGTTGTTTGCCCTTGTGTTGCCAACAATTGGTATTAGAGCAGGTTCCTTGGAAGAAGTTTAATAGCTTGAGGTGATCCGGGATGGCGACATACAAGAAGGATAGTCTAAGATTTGATGGAACAAATTATTCTTGTGGAAGACTCGAATGGAGTGCCATCTGAGATGCATTGGTGAACCCTATTGGAGCATTACAAGCAATAGGTATGTTATTCCTTATAACGGTCCTACTACTACTACTGAGATTAGAGATGTTGAGCACAATATCAGGGATAAGGAAGCATTGTTGAGTGCTTTGACTGATTCTGAGATGACAAATTTCATAGATCCGAAGACTGCTTATGAGATCTGGAAAAAGTTGGAAACTTTGTATGAAGGTGATGCTAATGTGAAGATTGCTAAGTTACAAAGTTTGAAAGGGAAATTTGAAATGTTGAGAATGGGTGATGATGAGAACATTACTACTTTCATGCAAAGAGTGAATGAACTTGTGTGTGGTATCAAATGTGCTAGTGGACAGTTGGAAGAATCAAAGATTGTTGCTAAAGTACTTAGATCCTTGCTTGTTGCATACAAAGTAAAATCTACTGCAATTGAAGAGCTCCAGACTGTAACAAATGTAAACAGAGACATGTTGATTGGTAAGCTTATTAATTTTGAGTTGAGTGAATTTGGTGATGCTCTTCCTAAGATAGAATTTTCATTCAAGGCTACTACTTCTGGAAGAGATAAACAAAGATATGATCTGGGAGAAAGTTCATCTAGAAAGGTATTCAAGTATGAGGAGGAAATGAGAGAGATTGAAGAAGAGGAGAGAAAGCTAGAGGAGCTTGAATCACTTATTGTCAAAAGAGAAGCCAAAGGAGAAGGTAAGTATAAAAGGAAATTTCCTATTAAATGTTTTTCTTGCAATAAGATAGGCCATTTTGCATCAAGGTGTCCAGAAAGAGTCCCTAAACCAAGACCTAACAAGCCTAGATTTCAAAGAAAGTGCTATTATGCTACTGATGAAGGTGTGAAAAATGATGAATCTGATAAAGGTAATGGAAGTGAGGATGAATGGGTATTTATTGCTATCAAGGAAAATGATCCAACCCCTATTGAATCTTTTAGTTGCTCAAATGTGGAGAAAGCTCTAGTGGCCAGAGTTGAAAAGAAAGATGAATGTGTAATTGATAGTGGATGCTCCCATCACATGACAGGTGATAAAAGTAAATTTGTGAGCCTAGAAAAGTATGATAGTGGTGTTGTAAGATTTGGTGTTGACAAAACTGGTGTAATTTGTGGCAGAGGATCCATTTCTCTTGATGGTAAGAATAATACTAATGATGTTGTTTATGTGGAAGGTTTGAAGCATAATCTCTTGAGTGTTAGACAGATGGTTGACAAGGGATACAATCTTCAATTCAAGAATGGAAAGTGTAGAATATTAGGAAATTCTGGAAATGTGATTGCTTCAGGCACAAAAACAAAAGGTAACATCTTTCACTTGAATGCTTCTAGTAAAAGTTGTCTGATTTCTCAAGTTGATGAAAGTTGGTTGTGGCATAGGAGAATGTGCTATGTAAAATTTGATAATATTATCAAGATAAGTTCTACTCAGGCAGTGAGAGATATTCCTAAGTTGGTAAAGCCTACTAATACTATATGCAAGGAATGTCAGTTAGGGAAGCAAACTAGAATTTCATTTCAGAGCAAACAATATTGTTCAAAAGAAGTGTTGGAACTTGTTCATACTAATTTGTGTGGTCCTTCTAGAATCATAAGTTTACAAGGAGACAGGTACATCATGTTACTTATTGATGATTACTCTAGATTGATGTGGGTTACTTTCTTAAGGGAGAAATATGAAGTTCTGGAGAAATTCAATATTTTTAAGGCTATGGTTGAGATAGAGATAGGTCTGAAGATTAAATTTCTGAGATCAAATAGAGGTGGTGAGATAATTTCTCATGAGTTTAATTCTTTTTGTGAAGTGCATGGGATAAAGAGACAATTATTTGCCCCGCGAACCCCTCAACAAAATGGAGTTGTGGAAAGGAAGAACAAGACAGTTCAAGATGCTACTAGAACTATGATGTTGGAAGGAAATGTTCCTCATATCTATTGGAGAGAAGTTGTGAGTACTGTTGTTTACATCCTCAATTAGGTACAAGTCAAAGGTGATACTGGTATGACCCCTTTTGAGTGATGGACTGGTCATAAGCCTACTGTTAGATATTTCAAAATATTTGGGAGTAAATGCTATATTATAAGAGATGAAGAGATAGGAAAGTTTGATGCTAGGAGTGATGAAGGAATCTTTCTTGGTTATTCTACTAAGAGCAAGGCCTACCGGTGCTACAACAAGAGATTGAGGAAAGTAGTTGAAAGTGAAAATGTCAAGGTTGATGAAGACATAGCTAGACCATCCAAAACCTATGGATATGATTCAGATGATCATAATAACAGTTCAGTCACAGGAAAGAAAGTACAGACTCAAAATCAAGTGCAAATCATTCTGGTGAATCAAGAAAATCAAGATGAAGGAGCTAGTGAAAGTGCAGAAGAGAGATCATAAGAGCCAGAAGTTCAAGAACATCTTAAGACTCCAAGGTATGTAATAATAAATCATTCAGAAGATTAGATTATAGGTGATAAGAACAAAGGTGTTCAGACTAGGAGAAAGATTGCAGAAGAATATTGTTTGATTTCAAAGACTAAGCCTAATAGTGTGAATGAAGCATGCAAAGATGAACATTGGGTGGAAGCAATGAAAGAAGAGCTAATTTTTTTTGAGAAGAATAATACATGGATTCTTGTTCATAGACCTAAGGACAAAAATTTAATTGGAACTAAATGGGTTTTTAAAAACAAGCTGAATGAGCAAGGTGAAGTTGTTAGAAAAATAGCAAGATTGGTGTGTAAAGGATATTCACAGATGGAAGGAATTGACTTTGAAGAAACTTTTGCTGCTGTTGCTAGGATTGAAGCTGTGAGACTATTTCTTGCTTATGCTGCTTGTTACCTAATTTTCACCCACGGGCTCAATCAAGCAGGATAAATCATGTGACAGAGGTTTGAGAAGGCCAAATGGAGCATTTGCACAAGGACAAAAGTCATGAATCTGATGCTAGGTCACAGGGAACTCAGTTTGGAAGCCAGCCTTGTTCAAGTTTGGCATGAAAATCCTCTAAGGAGAGAGTTGCCAAGACCTTTAGAATGTCTCGCCGACTAAAAGGGCTCTCGCTGAATGAAGGCATCATCACCATGGGGTCTGGTCGGTAGAGATAGTGTCTTGCTAAGGGGATGACACATTCGGTATAGGGTTGTGCCCTTTGCAAATGGTCTTACCGACATGGTCATGTCTCCCTGACAAGAAGGGTGAGTCTCAACGAGGGGAGGCATCTTCGAAAAAAGGTCTCGTCGAATGCAGGAGGTCTCCCTGACATATTTGACATCGATGTAGTTTCCAGCCGTCGGGGTAATGTCTTGCCGACATGGTGTGGTATCAGCGATGAAAGCAGGTATCGGTATGACTAATGGACCTTGCTATAAAGTCTTCTCGACTTTCCAGTGTCTCGTCAAAAGAAATGTAGAGCTCGGTAGCATGGAGTGCGTTCGGGGTGACATCAATAAACTCTCGCCGATAGAAGATGAGGAAAGATCGCCGAGGTAGTTTTGCTTTTGGCATGAGGTCTTGCCGAGAGTATGATGTCTTGCCGACAATTAGGTGGGTTCACTGTGACATTTTGCTTTCGTCTGAAGGTCTTGCCGACTCGTGGTCTCGACCAAAGAAAGTAGTTTCACCATGATGTCTTGGTGAAGGCATTATGTCTCGCCGATAGAATGGTGGGTCTCGGGGTAGCATTTTGCTTTCGGTAAGATCTCTCACAGACACTCAGGAGTCTTGCCGACAGATGAAGAAGCCCCGACAGGAGATGATGGTTTCGGCAAAGGATGGAGGAATCGTCGTGATGTCTCGGTGATGCTGAGGTGGTCTCGCCAAAAGATAAAGGGGGCCTCGATATGTGTTTTTCCTTTGGCAGGAGTCTCGCCGACAACAAAAAGACCTTGCCGAGAAAGTTTGACATTGGCATAAGGTCTTGCCGATATAAAGATGTCTCCTGACAGAAAAAAGAGCTTGCCGAAGAAAGTCTGGCCTTCGGCATAAGGTCTCAGCGATGCGAAGGGTCTTGCCGAAGGGTGAAGGTCTCAGCAATGAAAGAGATTTCTGTGTGACTCCAAGGGGCTTGTTGTAACATCTTTCCGAAAGTGATATGTCTTGCCGATATTCTGGGCGATAACAAAGGCAATATCGGCATGAATTTTGGGCTCGCTAAGAACTCTCATCGACAGTTCCATGTTATGGAGATGGTTGCAGGAGGATTTAATCGCATCGGGGAGACACGATTAGTGTCTCACCGACATGCGATTCTACAGGAGGAGCTTTTGACTGCCCGAACAATCTACGTGGAGTATGCTTAACCAATCAGAGAAAGCTAAAAGCAAGCCGTGGTAGTCTGACGAGGATGAAGAAGATCAACAGGATGAAAAGAAACGTGTATCTGTTATGAGCTTAGGAGCATTCAAAGCGCTCGACAAGGAGGTTAGAAAGCGGACACGAGACTAGGAAATGAATGTGGTAGCTGCGAAAGATTTGAAGAAGGCCATTCATGGAGGTGACTCCTTCACCGACATGGAAAACAAGGACACACAGGAATGAGGCATTAATTTCAATCAAAAGATCTAAGGATAGATTTTTCGGAGGAGAGATATTTTTGTAAGCCCTAAGGGGCCGACACTCTTTTGTATATAGGGCATTTTTTCCTTTTTGTAGATAGTTCAGACTTGGTACTTTTCTGCTTCTGTAACTTGTAGAGTTCTTTGCAGAAGAGAGGCTATGTTTTGTAGCTCATGACAAACATGTACATCAATGTTCACCATTGAAATCAATGAGTATAAGTACTTTACCTTTTCAATCTCTCTATTAAATCATGTGCATTCGTATAATTGATGAAACTACTTGTGAAACTGTATGATTCCTTGTGGTTATGTCTTATTTCAGCACCTTTCTGTAGAGCAATATGTATTTTTGCAGGTTGTGAGATGTGTTATAATGCAGTATTCTCTAGTTGTGAAGTTTCTTCCTTCTAGGGGTGTAGCCATATGAACCTTTTCATGAAATGTTTATGCAGAAAATGTATATGATTGACTTGTGTAAGACAATACTTTTGTCATTGACTGAAATTGTGTGTCTAAGCTATGTTATATGTCTCCCGAACAAATTTGGTGTATCACCATAGGAGTAATTTCTAATTTATGTATTCTTTCTCTCTTTACCTCACAAATACTAGTAGTTTAGGTGATATCACAAAGGAAGCTGGCCTTCTCCGGAGGTTCATTTCAACTTTAGGTGACCCACAACCTTGAAATGATCCCATGTTTCACTAGAAAGTTCAGTTTCCATCACTGTGCATAGGGTGCATTTCTAGGTGACAATAGTTTCTGGCACGCCCGGTGGGACTGTCGAACAGACAGTTTGGATATTATATGTCTACTACTGGTTTTTGATATGCAGCCAATAAATTTCAGGCCTTTCAGAGGTAAAATATCAGCATATCATGGCGACTCCAACTTCATAACAACTAGTTCTAGCAGCCCAGGTGTCTGCAATTAATAAGGTTTGATCTTTAGGCTTGTTATTCCTCATGTCTTATCTTTTCAATGATTAGTTATCAACAATATAGTGACTTGCCACCTCCATTCCATGAGAGTCATGTGTATACGTCCTCTCATCAACCATACTATACAGAACAACCTGCTGTTTTTATGTCAAATGACCCGATATCAGCAGATTACCAGTATTTTCATCATGTTTCCCACCCTCCCACTCCTGGTCAACCCTTATGTCAACCAATATTTTATCAAAATCAACCCCAAGAGGAGGTTTCTGATGTTAACCAATATGATTATTTACATAATCAGCCTCTAAAGCATCCTTGCCAAGCTATAATGGACCTGCTCCAGCAGTTTGATCGTGTGTTGTGGGCTTTGAACCAGCGGTTTGAACATATGCAGATTAATGATGTCAGTAGGGTATTCTCCTACATGTATGGCATGTTGGTCGATGTCAAGAAACAAAAAAAGCTTATTTCATAGCAGCAGGAGTTGGGATGTCAGTTTGAAGAAGATCTTGAGAGAGAGATAGCAGCCAAAGAGGAGAAAATGAAATTCTTATTTGCTCAGGTACAAGGTAGTCAGGCTTATGTAGATTATCAAGCACAAAGGTATGAGACACAGGTGGCCCTTTCCATTCCTAGTTTCAGCTCACCTCCTCCTGTAATGTTGAATCATCCGGTGAAAGAGGAGGCTTCCAAATATAGGTTTCCTAGCTTTAAACAAGAGAAGCCTTTCGAGCTCTTTAGTGAGCCTATAAATAAGTCTTCTACCCTTAGGATTCCCAGTTGGAAGGTCCAATCTCAGTCACCTTGTGAGTTTCCTTCACCTATCATGCAACTCAAATCGTGCTCTGACGTCCAGGAAGTAAGAGAAGAGCAGCCTAGTGACCAATACAACTCACTTAACTTAGAGGAGACTAAAATATTGATTTGCTACATCTAGCTATGGAGGAATATAGAAAACAACAGCAACAAATGACTGAACAACAAGAGGACATTGGAGAGTTGCTCATTGATGATAATAAGAAAGACAATAGGGCCTTAATTTAGGGAGAAAAGCCTGAGATTGAACCTAATATTATTCTCCAAGGTGAGAGCTTTGATGTTTTCGAACATGTTGTGGTTGAAAAAGCTAATGTTGAGTTTTTTGAAGAGGAAGCTAATGTTGATCCTTATGAAGACTCAGAAGTAGTGGATAGTCATGATGAACTAGGACAACAGGTTCATAAACTTGAGCAAATGCTGAAACATCAGGAGGAGCCTAATGAGCCTGATTTGCAAGGTTATAATCGGTTGGAGGGGCTTCCATTCCATTATGCAGAGGAGCTTGAGGCTACATCATTGCTTGAATTGTTGCCTCCCTTTATTGAGGAAAACAAGCCTAAATTGGAATGTAAAATTTTCAGTGGTGATAATAAGAACTATGATCAGCTTCCTTTCTGGTGTATAAAAGAGACATAGGTTGATGCGTTGATTGAAGATGTGATAGAGGAAGCTATCTCATTGTTCTCCATTAAAGGAGTGAATGTTCATTCTGGAAAGCATGAGCATATTGAGGAGGCTACTACTCTTCCATCAAGTTAGCCACAGGAGCTATACCTTTCCAGCCAGCAGGGTGATGGAATGGCAGCTCATGAGCAAAAGATCAGCAAGGAAAGATCAAGCTTTTCCCTTACTAGAGGCTGCCCTATCAGGTATTTAACTAACATGGAGTCCAAAGAAGTACAAATTATCAAACATGAAGATATGACTGAGAATTCCATCAAGGATGTACTTGCAAATGAACATGAGTACATCCAACTCACTTATCCTCTTTTAAGTAACATTACATGTGATCTATTTAAGGAGGGTAGTGAATCTCTTTATCTTTTTCAAGAAACGATGCATTAGCTTGTTAAACATTTCTTAGTATATTGTCTTCTTTTAGCTGCCATCATGCATGTAAGTTGCTGCATATTGAGGAGAAAAGGCAGCTATTTTAACTGTCTTGTGAATGGTTTCGTATGACCAGCTTCTTTGCTAGTTAGAGTAGGGTAGGCTAGTTTTATTTCAAATGCATTTTTGTTTTCCCTAAGTGTTGTTTCAGCACAGTTAGATAGTTTTCCCTTATGAAGTTTCCTGTTTTCAATAAATGTCTAAGTGATCTGTTCCTCAGTTTTCTCAATGACTCCGTGCCCAATGGATAGGCCTAGGCTACTGGTTTTCCATGTTTAGCAGGAAAACATTCAACAAAGGTTGCCAAAAATGTTACCTAATTTTCACCCACGGGCTCAATCAGGCAGGATAAATCATGTGACAGAGGTTCGAGAAGGCCAAATGGAGCATTCGCAAAGGACAAAATTCATGAATCTGATGCTAGGTCACAGGGAACTCAGTTTGGAATCCAACCTTGTTCAAGTTTGACATGAAAATCCTCTAAGGAGAGAGTTGCTAAGATCTTCGGAATGTCTCGCCGACTAAAAGGGCTCTTGTTGAATGAAGGCATCATCGCCATGGGGTCTGGCCAGCGGAGATAGTGTCTTGCCAAGGGGATGACGCATTTGGTATAGGGTTGTGCACTCAGAAAATGGTCTTACTGATATGGTCATGTCTCCCCGAAAAGAAGGGTGAGTCTCGGTGAGGGGAGGCATCTTCGACAAAAGGTCTCACCGAATGCAAGAGGTCTCCCCGACATATTTGACATCGGTGTAGTTTCCAACCGTCGGGGTAATGTCTTGCCGACATGGTGTGGTCTTAGCGACAGAAGCGGGTATCGGTATGACTAATGGACCTCGCTATAAAGTCTCCCGACTTGCCAGTGTCTCGCCAAAAGAAATGTAGAGGTCGGTAGCATGGAGTGCGTTCGCGGTGACATCAATAAACTCTCACCGATAGAAGATGAGGAAAGCTCGCCGAGGTAGTTTTGCTTTCGACATGAGGTCTTTTCGAGAGTATGATGTCTTGCCGACAATTAGGTGGGTTTTCCGTGACATTTTTCTTTCGTCCGAAGGTCTTGCCGACTCGTGGTCTCAACCAAAGAAAGTAGTTTCACCATGATGTATTGGTGAAGGCATTATGTCTCGCCGATAGAATGGTGGGTCTTGGGGTAGCATTTTGCTTTCGGTAAGATCTCTCACCGACACTCGAGAGTCTTTCTGACAGATGAAGAAGCCTCGACAGGAGATGATGGTTTCGATGAAGGATGGAGGAATCGCCGTGATGTCTCAGCGATGCGTAGGTGGTCTCGCCGAAAGATAAAGGGGGCCTCGATATGTGTTTTTCCTTCGAAAGGAGTCTCACTGACAACAAAAAAACCTCACCGAGAGAGTTTGACATCGGCATAAGGTCTTGCCGATATAAAGATGTCTCCCTGACAGAAAAAAGAGCTTGCCGAAGAAAGTCTGGCCTTCAGCATAAGGTCTCAGCGATGCGAAGGGTCTTGCCGATATAAAGATGTCTCCCTGACAGAAAAAAGAGCTTGCCGAAGAAAGTCTGGCCTTCGGCATAAGGTCTCAGCGATGCGAAGGGTCTTGCCAAAGGGTGAAGGTCTCAGCGATGAAAGAGATTTCTGTGTGACTCCAAGGGGATCGTTGTAACATCTTGCCGAAAGCGATATGTCTTGCCGATATTCTGGGTGATAACAAAGGCAATATCGGCATGGATTTTGGGCTCGCTAAGAACTCTCATCGACAGTTCCATGTTATGGCGATGGTTGCAGGAGGATTTAATCGCATCGGGGAGACACGATTAGTGTCTCACCGACATGCGATTCTACAGGAGGAGCTTTTGACTGCTCGAACAATCTACGTGGAGTATGCTTAACCAATCAGAGAAAGCTAAAAGCAAGTTGTGGTAGTCTGACGAGGATGAAGAAGATCAACAGGATGAAAAGCAACGTGTATCTATTATGAGCTCAGGAGCATTCAAAGCGCTCGACATGGAGGTTAGAAAGCAGAAACGAGACCAGGAAATGAATGTGGTAGCTGCAAAAGATCTGAAGAGGACCATTCATGGAGGCGACTCCTTCACCGACATGGACAACAAGGACACGCAGGAATGAGGCATTAATTTCAATCAAAAGATCTAAGGATAGATTTTTTGGAGGAGAGATATTTTTGTAAGCCCTAAGGGGCCGACACTCTTTTGTATATAGGGAATTTTTGCCTTTTTGTAGATAGTTCAGATTTGGTACTTTTCTGCTTCTGTAACTTGTAGAGTTCTTTGCAGAAGAGAGGCTATGTTTTGTAGCTCATGACAGACATGTACATCAGTGTTCACCATTGAAATCAATGAGTATAAGTACTTTGCCTTTTCAATCTCTCTATTAAATCGTGTGCATTCGTATAATTGATGAAACTACTTGTGAAACTGTATGATTCCTTGTGGTTATGTCTTATTTCAGCACCTTTCTGTAGAGAAATATGTATTTTTGCAGGTTGTGAGATGTGTTATAATGCAATATTCTCTAGTTGTGAAGTTGTTTCTTCCTTCTAGGGGTGTAGCCATATGAACCTTTTCATGAAATGTTTATGCAGAAAACATATATGATTGACTTGTGTAAGACAATACTTTTGTCATTGACTGAAATTGTGTGTCTAAGCTATGTTATATGTCTCCCGAACAAATTTGGTGTATCCCCATAGGAGCAATTTCTAATTTATGTATTCTTTCTCCCTTTACCTCACAAAGACTAGTAGTTTAGGTGATAGCACAAAGGAAGTTAGCCTTCTCCGGAGGTTCATTTCAACTTCAGGTGACCCACAACCTTGAAATGATCCCATGTTTCACTAGAAAGCTCAGTTTCCATCACTGTGAATAGGGTGCATTTCTAGGTGACAACACTGCTTACAAAAATTACAAGGTTTATTAGATGGATGTCAAGTTAGCATTTCTAAATGGCGAATTGGAAGAAGAGGTGTATGTAGAGAAACCTGATGGATTTCAATTGACTGATCAGGGAGATATGGTTTGTTAGTTGAAGAAAGAATTGTATGGACTTAAGAAAGCCCCAAGAGCATGGTATGCCAGATTGGACAAGTGTTTGTTGAAACTTGGATTCAATAAAGGTACTGCTGAGAGTAATCTATATTTCAAGATTGATCATGATAAAGATCTGATTGTTGAAGTCTTTGTTGATATCATTTTTTGAGGAGATGATAGTTTGTACATGAATTTTTCTAACTAGATGCAAAATGAATTTGAGATGTCTATGATTGGTGACATGAAATTCTTTTTTGGATTGCAAATTACTCAGTTAGATAAAGGGATCTCCATATCTCAGTCCAAGTATGTGAAAGAATTGCTAAAGAAGTTTGGTATGAAAGATTCAAAGCTAGTTGGTACACCTATGGTGACCGGATGCATGTTGACACAAGATGATGATTCTCTGAAAGAAAATAAGACTAGATACAAATCAATGATTGGTGGATTGCTTTACTAGACTCAAACTAGACCATATATCATGAATGTTGTATGTATTGTTGCAAGATTTCAAGCTGATCCTAAGGAATCTCATGTGACTACTGTGAAAAGGATTTTCAGATACTTTAAGGGATAGTTGATTTTGGGCTGTGGTATCCTAAAAATGATGATCTTACTTTGAGTGCTTTTACTGATGCTGATTGGGAAGGTGATGTGGATGATAGAAAGAGTACTAGTGGTGGTGCATTTTTCTTGGGTAAGAAGCTAATTTCATGGTTAAGTAAGAAGCAGAATGTAATTTCTTTATCTACTGCAGAGGAATAATACATTGTTGTTGCTAACAATTGTACTCAAGTATTGTGGATGAAGTAGATGTTGAAAGATATCAGAGTTGTGTATGATGAACCCATTGCTATATTCTATGATAATTCAAGTGCAATTAACATTTCTAAAAATCTGGTGTTGCATTTAAAGACCAAGCATATATCTATCAAGTTTCACTTTTTGAGAGAAAAGGTGAGTGAAAAGGAAGTCAGATTGGAGTATGTGTCTACTAAGGAGCAAATTGCAGATATATTTATAAATCTGTAGCCTAAGGATACTTTTGAGTATCTTAGAGGGAAGCTAGGGGTGATTACCCCTCCTAATCAGAACTAAGATGCATTGACTTGCATCAATCTGTGCATTTCATGGTCATATTTTTATCCGAATTGATGTTGTGGTGGCTAATACTTAGGGGGAGTAGTTAGATGTTTAGATATGTGGTTTAGAGCTTGTGTGGAGAAAATAGATCTTTTTCATTGATGTCGAAGGTGGAGAAGAGTCATGTAAAAAATTGTGAATTATCTAAGGAGAAGAGTCATGTGGGGAGAAGAGTTGTTGAGGAGAAAAGAGTCAGAACCTAAGGGGGAGTAAGTGCTGAAGATAGTTACGTTGATGGTGTTTTTCACATCATGTGTTTCCATCAATGCCAAAGGGGGAGATTGTTGAATGTTGTGATTGTGCTACTGATATATGGTTGTCATTGATGTCAACACTATTAGCATTAATGTCTTAGAGGTTGTATATGTCAAGGATATTGAGAAAATTGTAATGAAATAAGTTGTAGGTTGTTAGTGGTGAAGTGAAGTTCAGTCTGTCAGTGAGTTTAGTACATTGATGATCAGAGGTTGTGGATTAAAGGGTTTCCTATCGAGTATATCTAGTTTATCCAAGTTGAGTTTCAGAGATCCACGTGAAGATTTGATTGAGTTTGTATTTTGATAGTTTTTATGTTGCTTTAGTTGGTGTTCTTGAATGAAGATGATTTGATTTTAGCAAGTTCAATTATTGCAGATGCTTCTCTGGTGATTCATGATGCTTGTGGATATTTCTAGATTGTACTCTATTTGTGTTGCACATCCTCATTGATCGTTGTGCTCGTGATTCGAGATTTTCTCTTGTGCGTTCATGTTTTTCATGTTCTTGGCCGACAGGGTGTTGTAACGTGTTGTGGATCTTTGAGGAATAATTTTTGAAGGTGGTTTATGTTTGAGAATTTTATTTTGGGTCTTCACTATGTTGTGGCTGACCTTGGTTGATTTTCATTAATAATCTTTATTGTTTTGGGCTGACAGTTTGCATTGATTTTATTATTTTCTTGAGGCCGACATGTAGCAATGTAATTTCTTGTTGCGGATATATAAGAGCGATTTCTTTATCATTTTAAGGCATGTGTATGTATGGTGTGTGAGTCCTATGTGTGAATATTGTTCAGATATTTCAGAGGTAGAAGTAGAGTGTGAAGAAGAGTGAAGAAGTGTTCATGTGCTTAACTGGAACTGTAATTAAGCATTAGCAGATGCTATTTTTCTCAGTTCAAATCCTCTAGATGTAATTTCATAAGACAATGAGTCTTCCTTTTGTAATTGAGCAGTGAGCTCTAGGCAGTGCAACTGAATGCATGTGCATTCCCCATTCATATTTCTTTATACTTTTAATAGGGTATAATCTTGTGGACTGACCTCCACCGTGGTTTTTCCCCTAACAGGGTTTCCACATAAAAAATCTTGGTGTTATGTGTGTTTCTGATATGTTGTTGATTTATGATTTCATGGTTATTGATCAGATCTGAGAATAAGGTTAATAAGTTGAATAAGTTGAAATTATTTGACAATTGACTCACCCCCCCTCTCAGTTGTTTTCCCTTGTGTTTCCAACAATCTTGATGTTGAAACTATTGGTCAACAATGTCAATATGAAATCTCTTGGAGTACGCCTTATAGGTATGATGAACAATCACAACATGATTTATTATAAATGACCAAAGAATTTGAAGTCACAAATCAAATGTTCATGTATGTGCATGAGATAAGTGTTCATGCAAGCATTAAGTCGTAGGATGAGTTGTTACTATCAAAGAAAGTTATGCATTAAGATATGAAATATTTCACTTGAATCAGATATGTGTATCTGGAAAAGAATAGAGGGTTGAGGTCTATTCCCTTAACGGATTATTCTTGTAAGAGACTAGAATGGTAACAAAATTTAGAAGTAAACTAAATTACAATTGAACTTCATGCTCATGCATTTAAGCTTTTGAATGAAAAAGGAAATTAGACCTTTGTCAAGGTAATCAAGGATACCCATATGCATAGGATAAGCTAGGACCTAAGGTGATTACGAATGTAGTGTCAATCATAGTGATAAGACTATTGGAATACACTTAGCCCTTGTTAGGGAATATAATACTTATGTGGCTAGCAAGGTTAAAGTATGAGATTTTGTTACACCCTAAACATTTAGTGAGATAATTAACTTAATTCATGATTTAAAAAAAAAAAAATTGTTGGTTGTGTTACATGTTCTCATGTAAAAATTATGGGCATTACAATTAATTAGAATTAACTGTTATTATAGCTATTATAGAATTTCATTAAATTGGTACCTTTAATGTTAGGGTTTTCATTAACTTGTCCAATGGAAATGAGGTATCTCATGGTTGCATTGTTGTTTGGTGTGCTTGTATTGAGTAAAGTATTTGGTTAGTGAATTTGGGTACCTTTGGTGAATTGATTGAATATTGAATGTCGATTTCATTTGTTATCATTAAAGTTGAATCCATGGTTGTAATGTTTATTTGTTGCTTGTTTAGTTGGAGGTGTTGAATTAGTGAAAATGAGAAACTTTTGAATTTTGAGGTTGATTTTGATTTGGAGATGATTTTGGGTTTTGTGCTATGAGGGAGTCTTTGTGTGAAATTGATATGGTAATCTTCCAGAGGCATAGGGGGGTATTCTATTGGTTGAATTTTATGTTGCTCTTTTGAAGTAGTTGATTATATGTATTTGAATTGTGTTCATGAGGGTTTTTGTGTGCGAGAGGGTTCATGCCTCGCTTTATGTGTATGTGCATGCGGGTTATAATTTTGTGCAAGATGGATTTACTCTGCTTGATGTGTTAGGTCAGTAGGGGGAGTGGCTCTCAAGTGGGGGTCGGGGCCCACAAGTGGCTACCAAGATAACCCGTTGAGAGTTGGATTAAACAAGTGATAACATTTAATTAATTAATCTTGGGATGGGTTTTACACACATTAATAAGATAATTGTTGTTGCCCTACTCATAGCCTAGAGTGCTAGTATAGGCTCAGGGTGAGTTGGGAAGGTCGTTAGAGGTGTCGGGGCCAAGGTGGCTCTTAGGAGATTCTCGCTGGAATGAGTAGACATCCTTGTCTAGATGAAAGGATGATGTAGTTCCGCATGGGTATCACTTGGGGGTTGGGGTTTGGAGTTAGTAGAGGAGTTGGACTGCCAAGATAACCTATGATGATACCATGTGATGAAACTCTTCCCAATAGCAACCTAACATTCCCTTGTCTTATGTTTCCCTTTGTTGTTCACATGCCTCTGGAAGTGGTGTTGTTGTTATGTGATGTTTTGTGTACTTTGTAGATTGGAGTCATGTTATCCCTTGTGTTGTGATACTATTTTCTTGACTGCTTTTGTAGCAGGTCCTTATTGTCATCTCCTAGCACGGGGGGTGGAACGTGCTATGCACTCCATTAGGTTCCCAGTTCATGTTCGTGAGTATGGATGATGTACCTTATGTAGCGATCCCAGTTCTTGTACTAGACTTGAGATAGTGTTGATGTTATGTAATGTAATCAATTCAGTTGTATCTTATCATGTACTGATGTAACCTTCCCGTTGTATGTTGGGGAGTATTGATGTAATTATGTAATCATGAAACAATGCACCTTTATGTAATAAAAGCAATGTATGTACTCTTTGGGTTTAATATTTGATCATTAATGATTATTTACTTAATATGATGTATGGACGTATGATGTTCATTTACTTAATGCAATGGATTTATAATTAACTTTTGTGGGTCGGTTAATCTTAGATGTTGGATTAGAACATGTTAGGAATTTATGCACGTGATGCAGTCATGATACCCTAAAGGACATAGTTAGAGCATATATACGTGTAGTTTACATTCTATGTTAGTTGATATTATGATCTACATATTTATTCACCTTTAAAAAAAAATGTATCATAATTATTAGTTTGTTGTGTTATCCTTTGGGGTATTGTGGCGGGGTGTTACAAACCCTTTATAGAAAACAACCCACATAATGTTTTAAAACCATTTAGAAGTAACAATAAAATTGGTTACACATTCCTAACCTCACTTCTGTTTGTTTTTCCTCTCCCCCACCTGCAACTCCACTCTCCAACCTTTAGCTTTCAACCTACAGAATGAAAAATCCCAAAACAAAGAGTGTTAATGGTTGTTGGAAAATAATGGGTGTTTATAAAATGGTCTACATTTCATTACATTCCTACGGTCTTAATAACAAAAGCTTTTCAAGAAATTCATATTATTTTCTAAAATTCTAGGTTACAAAACATTGAGATTTATGAAACCTGCAACCCACAATGTTTTAAAAAACTTTAAAAACAAAAATTCCCCCATTCAAATATTTTACGAGTAACAACCCAATCAGTTACAAACCCCTCACATCAACGCAGTTGGTCGTCTCCCCTGCTTGCAATGCCCCCTTGCTTCCAACGTTTCGCTTTCAACCTGTAGAATGAGAAAACCCAGAACATAGAGTGTTTTCCATGAATAGTACTTGTTACAATTTAAAATGCATGTCTTAATCACATCACCGCTGCTTCTCGCCCATGGTGAATGGATAGCTTCTCGCGCAAGGAAAAAAATTCCAGCATAATTCAAAGCAACAAGACGCATGAGCTAACACCTTTGTTAGCTCCTCGCTTTCCTAGTCGCGATGTTTCCTCATGTCTATCAGTTCTGTCACTATTATCATCTTTCTGGCAGGCCCCTCGTGATGTTGTCTCATCATGTTAAATGCATGTTTCTATGTATGTTGTTATGTATGTTTTTTATGCATTTTTGTATGTATACAGGTGCATTCTATCTAGAGATTAGCCGCGTCCATTTAGTAGGGACAAATACAAAATAATTATACACAAAGGAATATAATTGAAATATAAAAGAAAATTTTGGTTTCATTTCAAAAACTTATTGTTTTCGTGAGGTGGGCCAGGCTAAATTTTTTGTAGTGTATGGTGCAAAAAACGATAAGAATTAAATCTTGTGATTCACAAAGTATTGGAAAATGTATGGAGAATTTTGTCGAGCATAGAATGATTTTTTTTGTAGAAGGGTATATCTCAAGGGAATATTAAATAGTTTAATAAAACATAATTTTTATGAGTAAAGCCATGAGGTTATTTTTTTATAGAGGGGATTATTTTATTGGAAGGTAATTTTGTTTCATTAAAGATTTTCAAAGTTTTTTTATTTATTGAGTAAATTGCATGCTAACGAAGAGGATTTTTGTTGTTATGATTTCAAAATGAGTTTGTTGGAATAAAGGAATTGGGATAGATTGGAATATTATTTTTGGATTTGAGATGATGAGCACAAAGGTTTTCTTCCATATTTCATATGCACGTGTGCAATTATAATTCAATGATTCAAATTTAACTCGATGTCTATATTGTATTAAGTATGTGTATTTATATTAACTATAAGTTTGTATTTTATAGGTTTTTCCAAGGCTGGCTTTTTCTAGGTCTCAAGCAATTTTTGAACATTTGACCAATTGAGAATTAATTTTTATAGGTATCTTTGTATCTATTTTATACAAAGAATCCTACAAACTCTAGGTAAACATATAGTAGAGGTATTTTTGAGCAAAACTATTGTAATCATATTCTTTTCCCTTATAAAATTAATTTAAAACTTATATTCCTCTAATGTAATTTATCTCATTCTCTATTTAGTATTTAGGGAATCTTACAAATCCATTAGTGCATATTTTCTACATCTACATTAGGGTTTAGTTAGCTCACATTCAAAGAGCATTATCAAATTTTCTATAGGAATATCTTAATAGAAATTATTTTTAATATAATATATGTTGTACTTGATGTTGGCCTCCTACAATGATCTAACAACTAAGCCCTTATAGTTGTGATTCAGAGATTGGACATATAATTTGAATAGCTATCTCAATCATCATGAAGGTGCATTTAACTTGTCAACCTAGGGACGTAGACTTGAAATGGGTCAACACAATATGTGCACTAGGAGTCCAAAGTAGCCATATTCATCCTACAACTAAGAAAAACATAATGCTGAAAGTAAATTGTTTAGAAAGAAATGACATAAGTGTTGCACATCAACCAACAACTATACTAAGCTGAAATGCATGACAAAAATTAAAATCTGGGCAAACAAAAAGGAAACTACTTTATCTGCTTTGGCTGCAGGAACAGTCACAGAATGGAATTCTAGTGGCTGTAGGAACCGACAGTGCCAAATTTTAAGTAATTGTTGAACAAAAAATAATAACTAAACTAAAGGATGGAATGCTCACAAAGTGGCCCCCCTTGGATGAGTATCCCTTAAGACAAATGTAAACTCAGATGCGTGAACTTATAACTTCATTTTATTCATTGAAAAACATGGTACAAATGAGTAGCATAACTGTATTACTGAAAAACTAATAATGCGAGTACATCATCAGATTAATCAACCTTCTGAGAAGGAGCATTTGAGTCTTATTTATAGGAAGAAAATTACTAACTAACTACATAGCAATGCGGTCAACTCTAACATATTAGGAGGATGCCACTTTAGGGAAATCATAAAAAGTGGAGAGGAGGTTATGCATGCGTGGAATCTGGTCAAGCATGTTTTCCTTAACACAAATATAGCACAACGATAACACCTATATTCGCTCAACAAACAATTAAGACCAGTTACAAGGTGGTTATAAATATTCGATTTAAACTAGGAATCTCCCTCCATTGAGAGTCTTCCCTCCATTGACTTTTGAATGATCACCTTGTTGAATTTTATGGCGAGTGACCAGCTGGCAGAATCTTCCTAAATTTTGTAGGTTGCTACTTATATCTACATAACAATATTAGCACACACAAAAATTTCATATTTGTAACTATCTTAAAGTAACATTCATTAATCCACATGTAAAATTAACATAGATAGTTCATATAGCATGCCAATGTCATTAAAGATTACAAAAATAAGCTTATGCCCAATGTCTATGGTTTTGAGGAAATATCATAAAAAGGTCAATATCCAAGTATCAAAGTCTATGAAAAATACAAAAAATACATAATAAACTCTATCAAAATTGAGTCATAAACTCGACTCATCACTCCCCCCAACCTAAGACTTTGTTGGTCCTCCAATAGAGGAAGGGTTGTTCTTTTTCTTGGTTAATGCCCTAAAATTTGCAACTTCCAGCTATCCTACATCAGTTTTTGCAGTGTGTGAATTAGGATCCCAAAAGAATCCTTGATGTATGTCCAATCTGCTCCATCTCTGTCTTTCTTCAGCTATATCATACTGGTAATACCTGAAATTTGGCACATGCCATAATAGGATAGGTGGCTGAAAAGTTAATGGAAGCTAAAATTGTCCCTTTGTCCTTCCAATATGTATATATCTATCCACTCTTTTACATGCTGTAGCATAGTTCTGTAGAGAGTGAGGCTCAACTTGTTTTAACTCATCAGTCTGACTGTTCCACCTCTGTACCAAATATCCCTTTACAAATTCTCCTGTGGTTTTTGCTACCTCCTCATATTCTCTATAAATTGCTTCTCTCTCAAGCAAGATTCTACTGCCATAGCTTGTTCTGTAAATAATTATGTGCCAATCACTGAAAATATCCCCTGGATTTCTAGATTCAACCCTGATGGATAGGGGAGCGTTGGATTATATTTTCCTATATTCCCTAAATTGTTGTCACCAAATAATCTCATTCTTTATCCAAGACATAAATTCCCTTAATTGGACATCCCCAACATACAACAAAGGATTGCAATCATGATCTTGGGACACAACATAATTATGTAAATAGAATTCACACAAAAAATTCTTCATTTCAGGAGGAGCAATCCGATAAGCATTGAAATATTCAAGAGGAGTCTCAATGGAAGGATTCAAACTTGAAATAATCCTTGCTAGTTTAAAAGAAAGACGCTTCTCCTTCAAATATAGATCATAGACTCTTGGAAGAGTCTTGCACTCTAATATCTGAGGTACTAGGGCTGCCATATTATCCACTTTCTCCTTTAAAGCAACAATTTATGCATTCTTATCTTCAATTTCTTCATCTCTCTTTTGAATTTCCTTCTTTAGCCTGTGTTTCTCCTCTTTCCATTCTTCTTCCCTCCTCTGTATCTCATTCAATAAATTCATAGCTACCATGTGCATTGAAAATTTAGAGGGCCTATGTATTCCTACCAAAAATTTCTTGGCATTAATGCTTGCTCTTCATGTAGCACTGACTGTAGGGTTTTTGAATGTTCAACCAATTCTGGCTGTAGGGGTGCTGACTGTTCCCCTAGTTCTGGATGCAGGGCCTCTTGTTCTTGCTCTTGCTCTTGGTGTGGGAACTCTTGCTTCTGATCTTGCCGTAGGAGCTCCTAATTTTCCTCATAATCTTGACTCTTAACTTGTTCAACAATGGCAACAAGGTCTGCCAATGTTATATTTGTTGCTTCCTCAAATATGTCAGTTTCTCCAATGTTCACCTACCCCATTGGGGCCCCTGTGTCCTCTTGTGATGTTTCTCTAGTCCTAGGGCTTTCCTGCGGAGACACACCAAAGGCTGGCCCAACTGGTCTTGATTTTATAGGAGGGCTCTCATGTTTTTCTTTGGCTACAAGAAGAACACTGTTAGCCTTCCATTTCTTAGAGCTTGGCACTTCCTTTCCTACAGTTTGCTTTTTAGCTTTACCCTTCCTTATTTCTGCCTCTTTATTTTGTGCCCTAGTTCGAATTAGGATTCCAAGAGGAACATCAACATTAGAATTTGAAGAGAAACTTTCTTTTTTTGAATGCTCTGCCTCAGAAGAGCTAATTTATATGGCCTGTTCAGCTGCAGGAGGGTTTACACTAGGGCTTGCACTAGAAGTTGAGGTTCTAGGAGTGGCTTCAACAAAAATCACTCTTCTCCTAGCCCTACAAGGTTGAGGAAAAACCCTAGGTCACAAATGCTCAAGTCTAATTTGATCAATGTTTAAGAATTCTTCCCAAGTTAGGTCAGACACATCATGCAGAGACTTCTCAACTAATAATTTGATCAGGAAATGGTGGGAAAGATAATTATCCCTACCTTTTTGGGTCTCAGCTGCCATGATTGAGAGAAGGTGGTATAGCACGTTTGGCACATTCATTCTTCTCCCATGCCTCATATGATTTAGGAGTTTGAAGTGCATAGAATGTAGATTCGATTGACAACCTTCGCAAGTAATGTACTTCACAACATAAACAACTACTTGCTTCCATCTCTTAGGCAGAGAGGTTCTCTTGGCTCCTTGCTTGTCCACACTCAATGGAGGGTCACTAGGTTCTATAAATTCAACCCTAGCTGACCTAGCATCTCTAGAAGTAGGGTAATTTTCATTGTCGACAGGCAACCCTGTAACTTCTGCAATCCTTTCTTCAGTAGCCATTACTTCCAACCCTTTTACTATGGCCTTTCCTTCAAACAATGTTTGGGAAAATTCCAACGCAACCTCTTCATTAAAACCATTCAGCTTTAGGAAATAATCTAACCACCCACAATTTCTAAACTCAGTCTGGAAAGGTGCATCCTTTAGTAATACATCACGAATCATGGGTTCATTTTGAATTAACCAACCTCCCATTGTTCAGTTGTCTGCAATTAAACAAGCACTTCTACAAAATTTCCCTTCCTGCAATCTTCGTTTGAAAGCCCAAATTCACCTTCCCGCAACATTGCTAAATTCCAACCGTCAGTGTCATCTAAAATTTGCCTTTTTGGCAACTTAGGATTATGATAGGAGTAATAAAGGCAGTAAAGGAGTAATAAATGAAGGCTATGATTGAGAAAAATGGTGGCGGTTGATATCACCTCACACATGTGAGCCGTCATTTCGCTTAGAATTCAAATTGGCTCAATTTAAACTTTGCTGACGCGAACCAAAATGGACTGACATGTGGACATGGTATTCACACTTCCCCCCAACCTAAATTTGAGCATGTGTCCTCACATGTGCGGGAGTAATGACGACTTGACAGGGGCAAGGAATAATCACATGATATGGAGAACGTCTATATTAATGTACAATAATTAAATGAATGTACTAAAAGAAAATTAAGATATAACAAATTGATGCGCACATACCTAAATTCTTGGAAGATTTGTTGCAAATATTATGGAGAAAGTACTGGTCACCTTTTAAGAAGTTAGTTGAGCAATTAATGAAAGTGAAGTGGAATGAAGTGAAGTTATGGCAACATGATCGAAGAGAGAGAAAGGTGGAGATGGATGGGTAGATGGGTGAATGAATGAAGAAGTGGACCCCCACAAAAGAGGAAGTCTTTATTATGACAAGTTACGTACCTTAGTTAGCTAGAAGGAGGGACACTAGGTTTGCTTCCTTCGGATGCAGGAAGTTCAGGTGTTGCATGCTGAGTGAATTGCTGCAGGAATTCCTCCTTGGAAGTTGGCTTGTGATGCAACTTGAGGCGATGACCATTGACAAGCAGCGTAAATCTGACTAGGTGAATGGTAGTGAGTTGAAAAACACCATTGGGTAAGACTTCAGCAACCACATATGGTCCTAGCCACTGTGTCTGCAATTTTCCTGCATTATCCTGATACCTTGAGTCGTAAAGCAGTGCCTAGTCACCTGGCTAGAATTTCATGTCCTTAATGAATTTTTCATGCCACTTTATTCTCTAATTCTACACTACCTCTGTGTGATGCAAGGCTTCCTTCCTCATCTCATCCAAAGCATTCAACTACAAGATTTTTTCCCTTTGTGCTTCAGAGATATCCATCCCCAATTCTATTGCAGTCTTAAGAATTTTATGCTCAAATTCAATGGGCATCATAGCTATCTTTCTATATAGCAACTCGAAAGGAGTGAAGCTTGTGGTTGTTTTCTAGGTTGTCCTATAGGCCCAGACAGCTTTTGGTAGCCTGTTTTCCCAATCCTTTCTATGGATAGCCATTGTTTTGGTCAGAATGGCTTCAATTTCCCTGTTAGTCACCTCAACTTGGCCATTGGCCTGAGGGTGATAAGGAGTAGACTTCTTGTGGCTTATGCTGTACTCATTGACTAGTGCTATAACAAGGTTTGAAGTGAATTGAGCCCCTTGATCAGTCACTATCTCTCTTGGAACCCCATACCGTGTGAAAATATCCTCATAAAGAAATTATGCAACCTTATTATCTCTTGCATGCTTCATGGCCTTAACTTCTGCCCATTTGGTTACATAATCAGTGTATACTAAGATATAGGATTTACCATTGGATGGAGGATCAATGGGTCCTACAAAATCCAATCCCCACTTGTCAAATGGAGTGATCACTACCTGCGGGTAAAGGGGCATCTCATCAGATTTGGTTGGCATGCCCATCCTCTGGAATCTATCACACTTTCTTATATATCTCCCTGCATCCTTGTGGAGTGTTGGCTAGTAATATCCTATATTCAAAATCTTCATCACTGTCCTCTTGGCTACAAAATGTCCTCCACATGGTTCATTGTGGCATGGGTGCAAAATATCATGTCTTATCTTCACTCACACATCTCCTCATGACATGGTCTGGTCTAGTGTAAAACAAACATCTTGCAATCCATGAAAAAGAAATGATTTGTTAATGAGCACCCCTCTCTCTTTTGGAGAGAAGTGAGGAGGTACTCTCCCTATGACCAGATAGTTAGCTATGTCAACATACCAGGGTGTTTGCACACTGATTGAAAACAAGTGTTCATTAGGGAAAGAGTCATTAATGACTTGGTTGTCCTCTGATGTAGTTATCCTTGAAAGAAAGTCTGCAACAACATTGGCTTTCCCTGGCTTATCCACAATGGTTATGTCAAACTCCTGCATCAGCAATAACCATCTGGCTAGCCTACATGATATCAGGGGTTTATTCATGAGGTATCTAATGGCTCCATGGTCGGTGTGCACAAAGATCTAATAGCCTATTATGTAGTGCCTGAATTTGTTAAGGGAATAGACCACTTCCAACATTTCTTTTTTTATTCACTATATAGTTGAATTCAACTCCCTGCAAATTTTTGCTGACAAAATAAATAGCATTTTCAATTTCTCCTTCTTTTTATTCCAAAACTACTCCTATAACATAGTCTGATGCATCTGTATGAATGTGAAAAAGAAGCTCCCAATTAGGACCTTTGAGTATAGGGGCATGAGTTAAACCATCTTTCAAGTCAGAAAGTTCCTTGTCACAGTCTTCTGTCCATTGGAATTCAACATCTTTTGTTAGGAGAGTGTACAATGGTGCTACCATTTTGCTGAAGTCTTTGATGAACCACCTACAATAGCCTAAAAATTAAAAATCATTCATTCTATTTTGATAAATTATTTGCTAATTTTATGTTAGATAGGGGTTAGAATCCAAATCCAAATAGCAAAGATAATAGTAACCACTCTATTAAATCTAAGCTAAAAACCCAAATCCAAAGCAAGTAAGAACAATCAACATAGCAAGCAAATGAGAAAAAATCAAAGAAAACTCTCCATGTTGAACATGAATAACCTTCCTTGCCTCTCCTCAAATTTTCCTTTGCAAGTTTCCCTCAATTTTTGTTGTATGCAAGTACCTACAAATGTAAGCACGAATGTTGGAGATATGTGGTTGTGAAAATAAAATGAAGGAGGCAACTCTCTTTTATAAAAGATCTATTCGAATGGACGGTTAAGATTGACCTTCTAGAAAGATGCCAAGATCAACAGATAAGGACTCATGCACCATAAAGTAGTGGGCTAGGGATGGCTAAGGATAGATGGTCAAGATTGAAAGAAGATCAGAGAGAATCAATGGTCAAGATTTGAAATGAGAAAGTGGAGGGAAAGTAGTGGAGCAACTTAAATAATATAATTATTTAATTTGGGAGAGGAAGTGGAGGAATAAAGTAAACTATTTAATTCATGGAATGCATCTTTGACCATATTTTAAATTTGGTAAAAGATAATGGAGGAATAAATAATCATTTTAGATTATTTATTTATGGAGGAAGAGAAAATGAATATTTAATATGATTATGCAACCATTTAAATTAAATATAGAAGCAAATGGAAAAAGAGAATTAAATAATTAAGTTAGATTAATTATTTAATAGAGGGAAAGTGGAGAGAGGGAGTTAAATAATTTAAATAACTATTTAACTATAGACGAATAATACAAGCAAATAATTAAATAAATGATAATTTATTTAATTATAGAGGGAAAGGGTGTTAACGATGCAATTAAATAAATATTTAATTTATGTAATTGATCAAAGGAGAACAAAGACCAAGAAAATGAATTAATTAAATAATTAACATTATTTAATTAATGGAGGAATGTGATCAAATAAAATAATAAAATAATTAAAATTATTTAATTATACTGGGGAGAAGACCAAGACAATGGAAAAATGACACTCACAGACCAATACATTTTTCATTGTCTACAATTTAATTCACCAATATGCATACATCTAATATTATAAACCTTTGTCATGTCTTTTATGAGCTAGCAAGTTGTCAATAATTCTTAGAGGGTTATGTATATTATATTTTTCCAATTAATTATGATGTAATAAGTCATGAGGGTTTTACATATTGAGATTATTAACATGTTTACTCATTTGGTTTTTCATCATTTAACATGTTTGTAATCTATTTTGTTAAGAGATATGTGGCTTGTAAGTCTAGTAAATTAGTATAAATACATGTATTGATAACCTATCTTAGGAGTATCTTTGTACATAGATTTTTGTTAAGCCACATGGTTAGCTAGTTTGTATTCATTCCACAAAGGTTTCTAGAGCACCTTCTTGATCTTTTGATGGCTCAAAGTGTAGAAGAGTAATGCCACTTTTGTCAAATTGGTTCTTTTATTATCTCCAATTTAACCATATTTTTGTCTCTTTTCTTAGATCAACACAATGTATAAACTTGAATATGTGAACCATCCCTTAGTATTAAGGGTTAGAAGAAAAATCTCCCAAAAAATGGCACCATTGTTGGGGATAAAAACATATAAATCTCATTATAAGTTTGTATGAAATTTAATTGAACCATTATTCTATAGTTGTGTCTTGGTCTATGTAGTTGGTTTTTCCTTACTCATCAACTTGCACCAATTGAATGATGTTTTTTTAGGGAATTTATTGTTGTTAATTTTTTAATCCTAATTTTCCATGTGGTGAATGGTGTTGTTGGTAACATTCTTATATCAATTTGGCTGATGTGTGAATTTTGTATCCCATCAAATTACATTGATATAATGACACTATTTCCAAGGATATTTAGAATTAAATATTTTATTGATGACCCCTATAACTCACGTTGAATGTATTTATAGTTATATTATTTTGGATTATGTGCACTACTAGCTTTATTTTGATTATCAAATTGCACTAACCCAATGGCATATTGCCAATGTGGTTTATTTCCAAGTCTTAAAGATTCATTATTAATTTTTCTAAGGCTCTATTGGTGGATCAAACTTATAATTTATTTTATCTTTGAAGAGCATTCAATTATTTCCAAGGTTTTTTCATATTTGTGAGGTGGTGACTCTATTGTCAAATTTATCAAAAATTTACTTCTATGGTTTCAAGGTTCTTGTATGGATAGATACAAAGTATTCAAATAAAAGGAAAATTCATATGAACTCTATATATTTTTTAATAATTTTAGTCTACCTAGTTTACCTTCCATAAATTAGAGCATTCTTGCACAAGGGTCTTGGACAAAGTGATATTGTAAAATATTTTATTACTCTGTTAAGAGTGCATGAAGGGAGGGATAGGGGAAACTTGCATAAAGGGAAAGCTATAGTAAAGAATAATACATTAGAGTTTATTTGAAAACTTTATTTATTTTATAAAAAAGGTAAACACATGGATGGTTTCAATTCAAGCTTTTATATTTTTTTATTCCTTAATCCTTGCTCTTGTGTTGTAAATTAATGCTCTTTTCTTTTGAAATGGAAATGTACCATATAGTCTTTCCCCTAAGCATTAAAAAATAAATCCTTGGATTAGGTATTATAATGGATATTATTTTGATGAATCTCACAATACCTCTATTCATAATTTTAAAGCCAAATATAGTTTCCCACCATATCCTATACGGAAACCATTTGAATTTGCTAAGATCTTCAATTTTTCCAACTATGAAATTATAAACCATTTGGAATTTTTGTTATGGTAATAATTA
This sequence comes from Sequoia sempervirens, assembly GCA_007258455.2. Classification (NCBI taxonomy): domain Eukaryota; kingdom Viridiplantae; phylum Streptophyta; class Pinopsida; order Cupressales; family Cupressaceae; genus Sequoia; species Sequoia sempervirens. The sequence continues at coordinate 8,444,473 of VDFB02049217.1, read as the reverse complement.
TGAATCAAGAGATAAGTATCTTCAAAGATTCAATGATTTGATGGAAGATTGGAGAGTTTTTCATTGATGATGTTGTTTGAAAACATGAGCATGGAAGGTGCATAACAATGTGTTACAAAGTTGTCATTGATGTCAACATTGTTGCAGATTATTTTGATCAATTCTAATAGGTTTTGGAGTTGTTAAGGAAGATTATTTTTCATAATGGTTTGGTCTGATAAATATCTGTTGTGTGGAAATTTGACTAATTGTCAAATCTACTAGTTCAGTGTAACAATGCGTTGATTTTTGGGTCCACATCGTGCTCCACAAATGAAGATATCACTCTATTCTTCTATAATCATTTTTTTGGATGTTAGATGTACCTAATTGCAATATTTCATCATGTTTGGAAAAGTGTATTGAGTGATACATGAGTAATAGATTTTGACCTAGTATATTACAATTATTCTCTATACAATGTGTTTGTGTGGGAGAATTCACACTTCTTCACGAATGAGTTTTTGGCCTTGCGGTGTTGAAGATAAGTTGCTAGATGTTAGTAGAGGATGGATTCCATATGGTATCAAGTTTTGAGGTCCACGTGTCAAGATGTGGATACACAAATGAAGGTTTTTTTCTTTTAGGTCTTATATCGAGCTAATCTAACATGTTTGATGTTGTGTGAAGGATAAATATGTATTGTAGTCTTATGTGGGATTTATTATAGGTCCATGTTGACCTATCTTAATATGTTTTGAGTTTTGAATTATGGCACGTTGTGTGGATGAAATGTTTTTAGCTGTTATATTTTGGGTGCTACATCTAATTAAGCTGACCTAATTGATGTTATACTTGATGTGGATATATATGTTGGATTGTTTTTAGTATTTTTGATGAATGGTATGTAGTATGTGATGAGATGATGTGAATTTGATCAGAGCAGTGCAAAGTTAAGTTGTGAATGTTAAGTTGAAGATCAAAATTGTGTGAATGAAGAGCGAGGCAGAGTGTTGAATCAAAATCAATTAAAGTTTATTTACTGAGCTTCAATGGAACTGTAATTCATGCATATATTAGATGCAATTGTAATAGTTCAAAAATAGGCTTTGATCCACCATCTCTCTTTTATCTTTTTCTCTGTGGATAGTGAGTCCACTTGGATAGTGATTCCACCTGTAGTGAGAATTTTTATAAATATACTATAATCGGTTATAATATATTGTGAGCTAAGCCTCATCGTGGTTTTTCCCATTTTGGGTTTTCCACATAAAAATCTTGGTGTTCATGTGTTATATGATGTTGTGAATGTTTCATGCTTTTTTCCTTACTACAGTTGAATATGTTTTGGCAATTAGATGTTCAATGTTTAAGAGAATATTGATTCACCCCCCTCTCAATATTCTGGGTGTTCAACAATCAGTATTAGAGTTTGGTTCCTTGGAAGGACCTTAACCGCTTTGGGAAGGTCTTAGAGATTGAACACATGGCTGATAGAAAGTTTCCTATTCCTCCAAGAGAGATTTTTGTTGTTCAATTGCATGCTTGAAAAATATGGAGAAATCAAAGTTTCTCTTGAAGATCTAGAAAGAATTGAAGGTGAAAACAGAGATCCGAGGGAAAATGTCAAAGAATACAATGAATGTATTAGAAAATTGAGAGATAAATTCAAGAAGTTTAGAGAAAGGCATTAGGAAATAAATGAATATTTGAAACAAGCAAATGAAAACATCACTAGACTGAAAGTGCAAGTTGAAGAAAATAAAAGAGTTGAGGAAAGTCTAAATGCAATGGTGAAAAGAAAATGTAGTGAATGCATAAGGCTTGAACAAGAAGTGGTAAATTTGAGATCGGATCTAGAGAAAGCAAGAAGCCATGAAGACAAATTCAAAATGAGTTCTACAAAGCTTGATGAGATGATTACAGGATAGAAAGTCTCTAAAAGCAAAGATGGCTTAGGATTTGAAAAAGGTGAAAGCTCAAAAGCCGATCAAACACTTAATGTAGAAGAGAAGATCAATGAACCAAAGAAGACTGAAGACAATAAGAACAATGGAAAGATCCATAATTGAAGAAATGAAGCTAGAAGACCACCGATAAGACAACCAAATACACAAAGGTACCCATCTTTCAATGGTTTTTTCTATTCTTGCAATAAATGTGGATATAAAACAATGGAATGTAGAAGCAGAATGCATCAAAATGTTCCATCCTTTTCTAGTCAATGTTTTACATGCAAAAGATTTGGTCATAGATCAAGTGAATGCAAAATTAAAATGATGAATTGCTATAAAAATGGTAGAATGATTCAATCTTTCAATGGTTACTGTTATACATGCTATGGATTTGGACACAAGGTTAATCAATGCAGATCTAGATTAAATGGAAGGAATAATGTTGAGAAGAATATCACATGTCACAATTGTAGTAAACCTGGAAACATTGCTAAGTTTTGCAGAATAAATACAAGGATAATCCGTTAAAAAGGTTGATCTGGTTGAAGTAAAAAAGGAAATATAAAAGATTTGGAGAAAGAAGGAAGAGACAAAAGATAGGGGAGAATTTGTACCATCCTCTAGTGCAAATTTTTCCTCTGTAAACTAAGCCAAGAGTTATGGCTCAGGGGGAGCTTTAATGGATATCTTTTATCCCCCACCAGAAAAGAGGTGTTGAGGTTGCATCATGAAGATATGTGATGTAGATCAACATGCTTGATCTATTGGTGGAGATTGTGGAAGAAAATATGTCGATGCAGAAGTTTGCGAAGCTTTGAAAGTTGTTTGTGTATATAGATAAAGTGTTTCCAACTTTATAGGGTGAAGCATTCAATGCAGAATTAGGTCAAATCGAAAGGTTATAAGAAAAATTCACAAAGGAAAAATCATTTCATGAAAGCATTCGAGAAGGAGTAGAGTAGCGAGAAGAGAATTCAAAGTGTATAAGGTGACTTGAGATTTAGAGCATTGAAACCCTAGTTTGATGAACAAAGTAAAAATATATTTTGTGAATCCTACGTGCCCTAGCTTTCAGAAATATTTGTTTGAAATTATTTTAAATCTAGTTTGTGATGGCTACACCAAGGGTCATAGAGGTTACAAGGAAACCAAAACCAAAATTCAAAAAGTATCCCATGAAAGTCATAGATGATGATCCATTAGGCACATTCTCACATATTCCATATGGGGTTTTATTGACTAAAGATATTAGGGATTACATTCATGGAAAAATGGAAGAGCATCTCCCACTAAGTTAAGTGACGTATGGGAAAATGAGTTAATCAGAGATAACTTCACCCTAAAGACATAATATAAAAACCTTAGAGTTGAGAAGAAAATGGATGTGTGGAAATGACTCTCCAATTTCTTTTATGATATCAAGTCGATCAAAATGGCCTTGAGTAGAATACATGATCAGTTTGTCTTGACTGATGTACCTAATATGATCACTAAGGAATTAATAAGAGAAATCACTGGTCTATGTTCCACTGGACCTATCCTTGTTTTGAAGTTCGTTAAAAATGAATTGGTTATGGAGAAAATAGGTGCAAATATATGAAAAAAGTGCCCTTATAGTAAAAATCCTATTGAGAATCCAGTTGTAAGATACACATCCATGATGATTGGCTACAAGATTTATTATACAAATAGAGACAATTCCATATCTACCACCACAATCAATGTGGCATATGAAATGATAGAAAATGGTACAAATTATGACTTGTGTGAGTTGCTTAGGTAACAACTGATGGATAATTTGAAGTAGACTAAGGAAAATAAATATGTGTTTAAGTATGACACCTTGGTTATGTGCTTACTCTTTTATTTCTTGAAGGAGCTTCTCATTATTTGAAGTGTAAATTGGATAAGAGGAAGGCCTATTGCACATCAAATAGCAGATCACATGAGGAGTCTTGGAGATGTCAAAGCACAAGATGATGCCCTTACTTCTTTCTTTTCAATATTCTAGAAAAGAATGCATGAGAGAGAATTTTGAGGATAATTGTGGAGATGTACAAAAATGTTATCACATTCCTTATAGCTATAGACCAATGTATTATGGAGTCAATGGAACCATGAACTATTTGGGTTCCTAAACTGGGTTATGAAGTGACACGAAGATCTTTATGGTTATGTTGATATATTGTTGAAGAGTCCCAAAGACAACACAAAACCAAGATATGGTACATATGAGGAAAATTCCATGGAGGTCCACATGGAACAAAGGAAACCATAGATTAAGAAGAATGTGGATAAAATGGTGGATGTATATGCTAAGGAAATGGGTTGATCTAAAGAAAGAGTGTAGTATGCTAGAGAGAAAGCCAAGGAAAATTCAAGTGTTGTAGAAACCTTTGAAGGTTATAGGATATTTGGTAGGATTGCTACCACTCCTCCTACTATTTAGAAGTCCTCCGAGACTCTTCCCTTCCTTGGAGAGAAAATAAAGACAACTGCTAGCCCTCTAATAAGGGAGGAATCCCCTCCAATTGTATGCTCCACCAAAGCTGAGGAGAAGAAGACTACCACTGCTGCACCACCTATTGCCCCAACCAAGAGAAGAGTGGAGCAAAAATCAATGAGAGAGAAGGACATAGGCATAAATGTTGTAGAAGAAGAAGAGTGACCACCCTTGGTCCAAAGAAGAAGAAGTGATGCTTCACAAGGTGACACTAGCACCAAAAGGAGAAGAATTGATATCATTGACATTGAAAGTGAAGAAGAGATAAAGAAAGAAAAATAAGCATTCAAGATCCATATAAGGGAAAAGAAGGAAGCTTTGAAGGCTTATCTAGAGAAGAAGAAGAAGAATGTTGAAGCAAAGAAGACTCTAGGTAGATGAAAAGGTAAAGAACAAAAGGAACCAGTAATGCCTCATTCCCCCATTAAGTTAAAGGCATTACATAATAGTATCTTGCAAAATGATATGCTAGGAGAGACCATAATTCTTTATAAGGATGCAAATGAGGTAGACATGGCTACCATTATTGAATCTATCGTCAAGTATATTGTTTTACTTGAATTTGATATGTGGAACATCAAGAAACATGTTCCTGAAGATTTGTGGAGCATTTTTTTGAAAAGGAGACAAGAGGAAATAAAAGAACATGAAAGGCTTAAAGAAGAGGCTTTGGAGAGGGTGACTGCTCCATTATCCAAGGATGATAGAGCCACACTGGCTACTGTATTTAGCAAGGAGCTAAGGACAAAATAAAGGGTTACTACCCTTATGGGAAAGGATCAAGAAGATATTGAAAGGATCTTGAAGGAGAGCAATGATAAAGTAGAGGAAATAGCTCAAAAACAAGGGATGTTACCAGTGGACAAAGAAGAAGTGAATGTTGATACCACTACTCCAGAAACCAATGTAGAGGAAGAAGTACAAATAGATGATGCTTAACATGAGAATGATACAAAAGAGGAAGTTGCATTGGATAAATCACCTCTAGAAGTGGAAGACATGACAAAGAGAAATGTTGAGGAGGAAATGATCAGATAAGACATTGCAAAGGAAGATACCGTTACTCCTCCTCTAGTACAAAAAGATGAAGTTACTCCACTGGAAAACATTGAAGACATTACAAAGGAAGAGAACATAAATAAGGTTGATGGTGATAAGAATGATGAAGTGAAGAATGAAGAAGAAAAGGGTGATGAAGAGAAAGAAGAATAACATAAAGAGTAAGATGAAGTCAAGAACAAGGATGCATCTGGAAATGTAGAAACAAAAAAACCAATAGACTTCGGTATTGAAGAGGACAAGGGAAAGGTTGTGGAAATTGTCAAGGATTTTGGTGAATCCTTTGGCTCCTTCGGAGATTCCTTGAAGAATATTTTGAGCATGTAGCCTAAATTTCAACCTATTGTATCATCCCAATTGCTACAACTGTTGATGCAACAAGGAAATGTTCATTTGGAAAAGATCTCTCCCATTCACAAGCTACAATTAGGAGAGATATTCCATGTATCCACAAGAAAATAAATAATTGAAACACATCAAAAGAGCGAAGAACTTATGGAAGAAGCAATTAATGAATTGCAAGAGACCATTCCCGGATCAAATGTTGACACCACACTCTCCGATATGGAAAAATTGAGATTGCTAATTGATTCATTCAAAGTTTATGCATTTGGACTAAAGGAAGAAGCAAAAAAAGAAGTGGAGAAAAGGATAAGTGATAAGAGGATGTTGGAGATGACAAAAAAAGTGCAATTGCACATAAAAAAAAAAATAGAGTTATTAAAAGATGTTTAGGGATGTATTGATGAGGCTAAGGCTCTTTATTAGTATGGAATGAAGTAGCCTGAAGCCACATAAAGCATAAGAAAGGAGATGGACTCTATTGAGTCTCAAATTGATGATGCCTCAAGGGCCTATGATCCAACACTCAACCTCACAAGTGTAACGAGGAATTCCATTGAAGACATGCACAAGAAGTTCTTCCAATTGCAAGCGTAAAAAGAAAAAAATATTTTGCAATTTGGAGAAGGGTTATAGTCAATCCCAAATTCGTACTCGTTTCAAAAGCTCTCTTGAGTGCAAACAAAGCTAAGAAGATGAATCTAGTACTTGCTACTCTGGAAGAAGGAGAACTATTGCTAGAGTTTGAAACAAAGAGTAGGTTGCTTGCAAAGGATAAAAGAGAATGGAATGATGGAAGGAAATCTTGGGAAGACCACTTGAAGAAGTTACAAGTGTCAACCTCCTTCGGTTGATTTATCTTTTACTATTTTTTTCATTTTCTACATTTTTGTTTAGATTATTTGTACATATGCAGATGCTATAGAAATATTTTCTAGTACTTTTTTGGTTTTTGCTTCAGTATATGACTAAGGGGGAGTCAAAACATTCTTTTCAGTTTGTATATATGTTTATATTTCTTAGGGAAAGTTTTGGTGACAATCAGAAAAAGTTGTATAGGCACCCTTTGTCCTTGTTGTCAAAGGGGGGAGTATTTTGGGAAAATATTTTGGATATTTTTTGACATGTTTTCAACAATGACAAACAAGGATATTGTTGGAGGATTGGAGAGTTCATCATTGATGATGTTGTTTGGAAACATGAGCATGGAAGGTGCATAACGATGTGTTACAGTTTTGTCACTAATGTCAACATTGTTGCGGATTGTTTTGATTAGTTCTAACATGTTTTGGAGTTGTTAAGGAAGGCATTTTTTTATAATGATTTGGTCCAGTAAATATCTATCATGTGGAAATTTGATAGTGTCAAATTTGCAAGTTCAGTGTAACAGTGCATTATTTTTTGGGTTTGCACCACTCCGCAAATGAAGATATCACTTTATGCTTCTAACATCATTTTTCTAGATGTTAGATGCACCTAATTCCAATATTTTATCATTTTTGGACTTCTCTGTATAGTGTAGTTGTGTGGGAGAATCTGCACTTCTCCGTAGATGAGTTTTTGGCCTTGCAGTTTTGAAAATAAATTGCTAGATGTCACTAAAGAATGGATTCCCAATGGTATCAAGTTTTGAGGTCCACGTGTCGAGATGTGGATATATAAATGAAGGTTTTTTAATTTTAGGTCTTATATTGAGCTGACCTAACACATTTGATATTGTGCGAAGGATAAATATGTATTGCAATCTTATGTGGGATCTATTATAGGTCCATGCAAACCTATCTTAAGATGTTTTGAGTTTTGAATTATGGTGCGTTGTGTGGATAAAATGTTTTGAGCTGACAAGTTATATTTTGGGCACTACATCTAATGAGCACAACCTAATTGATGTTATTCTTGATGCAGATATATATGTTGGATAGTTTTTGGTATTTTTGATGAATGGTATGTAGTAAATGATGAGATGATGCAAATTTGATCAGAGCAGTACAAATTTAAGTTGCGAATGTTAAGTTGAAGATCAAAATTGTGCAAATGAAGAGTGAGGCACAATTTTGAATCAGAATCAGTTAAAGTTTATTTATTGAGCTTCATTGGAACTGTAATTCATGCATATATTAGACACAACTGTAATAGATCAAAAATAGGTTGTGATCCATAATATCTCTTCTATCTATAAGGGGGAATTATGGATCAAGATTAGTATCAATAAAATCAATCAATTGAAATCAAAACAAAAGGATAAAACCCAGCCTACTCATGAAATATAATTGTCATAGCTATGAATTCAATAAACAAGGTTAGCATAATCGAATGGAAACAAAAATGAATTCAAACTACACAATATTACCATCCCATGTTAGAGTGTATTCATGTTGATCTTGATATGTTGGATTGCTCTCCAACACAAAGTCTCCATGGTTTTTCAAAAGCTTGATAATGATGATGATGATGATGACCTCAAATGCAAGAGTGTTTGCTCAATTTTCTCAAGAATCACACTGACATGACCTTTCTACAAATTCTCCAGATTTATTATGAGAGGGATGAAGGATGTTTTATAGATTTTCTTATTTCAGATGAATGTTTTGGATGCAAAGATAAAAGATCAATATCAATGATCAATGTCCATTGAGAGGAAATAGATTTGAGTTAACTGGCTTGATTAATCCAATTAAGGGAATTGTTTGGATAATCAATGGGATTGGATTGAATAACTAGTGGTATTGGAGCAATCAATGGAATTAGAAAATTAGATTGAGTGATCAGTGGATGTGATTTGATCAATCAAAATGCGAGGATAATTAATTAATTAGATTAATTAATTTTGAGAGGAACATGCAAGATGGAATTGATTTAATAAATAAAAGTTTATTAATTAATAGACTATGTTGAGTGAATTTTGAGAAATCAAATATTTAATGATAACTATTTAATTAAACTAGAAGAATAAGTAATGTTAGAGACATAATTAAATAACTAATGTTTATTTAATTAATTTAATTAATCATGAGGAATAACGTTAAATCAAGTGGTGACATAGTGAATTAATTAAACAATTCAAGATTATTTAATTAATAGAGGAAAATAGGGTTTATGATGTAAATGATGTTAAAAGGGGATAACTGATAATGAAAGCGATGCTGATAATGGAAAAATATAGTTTAGGATGTGTGATATGCATTAAGTCATTTTTACATGTCTACATTTTCCCCCTTTTTGACATAATGTACCTACTGCATTGTTTCAAAGAATTCGAGATCAGATCAAGAGAGAAAGAAATTAATATGCCCAATTGTGCCCCAATGGTCAGTGGAAGAATGGTTGGGCTACCCCCTTGAGAGGTCAGTTGAGAAAATTACTTTCTCAAGTTGGGCTCGCGACAAGGTTATAATGATATTGTGATGCAAGATGAAAATGTTAACTAGAAGAAATGTTAGTAGGATCAGAGGATAAAATAAATTAGATGATTAATATGTAAAACATGATGAGTTTTCTTTTGCTTCATGGAGACTAAGTAATGTTGAGCAATCCTTATTAATGTAGCAAAGAGACAATTCACTAGGGTATTAATGACCAGGGCAACTTTGTATCTATTGTGTGGACTTTGACTTCACAAATAAGGAGCATTCTTGCTCGTACGAGACATATAGAAACCCTGTTAGAGTGTATGGGTGAGAAGTTTCAAAACATTTTGGACCAGTTACATAGAGAGGTATGGAGTACCTAACATGCAATCACTACACGAATTGTCCCAAAATGACTTCCTCACACAGAACAAAGCAATTATTCACCGTGGTATTATTACAAAAATATCCAACAAATAGAGAAAATGAAATTGATGATCAATGCCCCCATTCCTTCTTCTCTAAATCCTTATGGAGATCCTTGAGAGATCTTGGGAATGTGAAAATAAGATAAATAAAAAAAAGATAACATTGTAAAAATAAATAATGATGTTATATCACTTGCCATAAATGTTTTGATGTTTCATGATGTTACCCATCAATGATTCCTATTGTAGGAACAATTTATCCGTTAAGAAACATGTTAGGATGTTGATGATGATGATTTTCAAAAGGCGGGGTAGATAACACTTAAGCATTGTTTTAGTCTGATGATGATCTAGTCATTTTGTTTCTTTGCTTGTAAGTTTTGGATTTTGATGTTTGCTTTGCTTGTCGATTGCTTTGTCAAAGGGTGTAAATGATGACTGTTTATTATGGATTGAGATTTTATTGTAGACAAGTGATCACGAAGATAGGAGTTTTGAGATTTTTGAATGTTTATGTGCTTTTGAGGTTATTTGATGTTGTTTTTGATGTTTTTAGGATATTTGAATTTTTTTTGGTGTTTTTGAGAGATTTAGAGACCAAGATGGGGACTTAAGGGGACTGACCTAATGCCTCAGGGGCCCATTCATGATGGAATTTCCTTTGTATGTGTAGAGATGATGTAGTTCGAATGACCATGATTGACACTATTTTTGGATGTTATATGAATGTTTTTGGATTTTGATACGATATTTGAATGTTTTGTTTAAAAATTTTCAACCAAGTTTAAAGACCAAGAGGGACACCTAAAGTGATTGATCTAGTGCCTCGAGGGATCATAGATGATGAAATTTCCAATGTTTTGCACATAGAGACAACGTAGTTCAATTATTTTGAGTCAATGCGGCTCTTTTGGAGATAACCTTTAATGTTTTTGGGATTTTTGATGTTTTACGACATTGTTTTGGATTTTGATGGTTTTTCAACTATTTTTTGGATTTTTTGTGATAATGATCATATGGATGAATGATAAAGAGACATCATTATGTAGGGAAATCAATAGTCTTTTGAGATCCTGTTGATAACCAAGCTAAAATCGATTGATTTGATTGAGTAATTGTCGATAATGATAACATTATTGAGGATACACAACAATGTAAGGATAGTGTTGTCAAGACAGGAACAACACAAGTATTGGGAAGGATACATCCCAAGATGATGATTGATTGATCGGATAATGATTGATCAATATTTTTAGCCAAGCTAGGAACAAGGTTGTTGAATATTTTGATACCACGTTGAAGCATCAACAAGATGCAATTGATATATATTGTTTGAAGTGTTTGGACGATTCCTAGATCATAATGTAAGCTAGAAGAAATAGATTGAGATTTATTCTGAAGTAAGATATAAGTACCTCTCCCCCAATTTCTAGCAATGTAGGGAATGCAATGGGTGGATGCATGGATAAATGAATGGATGAATGTATATGTAAAGGATGCCAAGGATTATCTTGTGATAGGATAACATGTTCAGATAGAGTATACCCCTTTGGATAATTCCTTCATGGCTCAGATAATGCTAGATATGATAGAATAAATGATAATGACCCATGTCAATATGTTTACCATAAGCAAGTGTGAAGTGTACACCGAACCTTTGCCAAGATCAAGATAAGTTGGATTTGGATGAAAAAATGTTGGATGAATGGTTTATGGATTTATTATGGATAATATGGAATGGATGATGGATGCACTGATACATTTTGAACCATTTTTCAACGACAACTTGTTGGAATTCTGACTAGCTGTCGTCAAAAAATGGTTCAAAATGTATCAGTGATGAAATGTTGGATTTTATTATGGATAGGTTGAGATGCTTCCACTTGAAATGGCACACAAGATGTTCAATTCTACACATGATTCCTATTTTCCAGGTTTTCATCATGGTACTTGTCCAAAGCGCCACCATAGTGGTTTTCATTGGAGGACAATTTTTCTCTTGACTATTTTCTTGATTTTTTTTAATTTATTTTTTAATTATTTTATGATGTCACACAAGATGCTTGTTTACCAGGTTTTCATCATGGTGATGATTTTTTTGATTTTTTAAAATATTTTATGCTCATGTTGAACGACCTGGTGGTGCTGATGTAGATGTTGTTGGTGCTAATGTAGGTGTTGTTGCTATCATTATGTGTCAATGAGGAGCTTGGATTTTTTATCCTAAGATACAAGTGCTTGAATGTAACCCATGTTAATTCTTATCTTCTTTGTTGATATCAGAGTTAACCTTACCTAGATGCACACATTATGATAGAATGCCCTTAGAGTCCTTATGATAAAGAGTTTCCACCAACACGTGGTCAATGTGAGATTTGGATATCATGGATGTCAAAGTTGATGGTGGAGTACATTGAGGGATATGAGATTTAGATGGATTGGTTGACAGTTTGGAATTTTTTATTTTCCAAACTTGGGAGGATGAGCAATGATGGGTGGATATGGAGATTTGATTAGGACCAAATTCTTCATATACTTTTCTCTTGAAGCTTTCTTTTGCATCGCTAGGCATTTTTGATGGATGAACTTCCCTTTTTTATTTTTCCTCTTAATTTCTTTGACTAATGGAGTATGATAGGGATGATTTTCTTTCTTTTTCTTTGGTATCCATTTGTATTTGATTTGTCCATTATGTTTTACCTGTTCTTTTGCTTCAATGACTTGTTCCTTTCTTTGATATAACTTTTTCTCTTGTTGTTGGTCCCAATTAGAGGGTTGAAATATGTGTGGATGACGATTCATGATATGGATGGTTTTAGCATTGGAAGTGGTTTCATCATAAGGACACTTCATGTTCCCCATGTAGATTTTTTCACTAGATAAAATTTCCCCCAGTATTATAGAGGTATCACTAATATGTTTAGATTCCTTAATTTTTGAATAACCAAGACCTTGATGCTTAGGATTGTCAATAATTTGCACTGGTTCTAGGATACCTTGTTCATGTAGGCCTAATCCTCTACCTTGATAATGCATTTGTTGAAAAAAATTATTTGTAATAGGATATGCTTTGTCTTGGAAACAAGATGCTAATCCTTCTCTACTCTATTGTGGATCTTCAAAGGTGATAGCTTATTCATTGGTAGCATAACTTTCTCTAACAAAGGTAAGTGATCCAAGTTTATAATTGATAGGATCCTCAATATGTGGGATAAATTCCTGATTTATATCTTTGGCTTGATCTCCAAAGGATGTTTTTGATTCACAATCAATGTAGAAGACTTCTTCATGATGCATTTCTGCTTGTTCTTCAAAGGATGTTTTTGATTCACAATTCATGTATAAGTCTTCTTCATGACCAATTTCTAATATGTCTATGGATTCTGCTATGCCTTGATCATGTGTAAAGATGTTAAGAGTAGGAGACTTTTGTTGATTGTTAATGAGTTGAGAGTAAGAGACTCTTGTTCCTTGGTAATGATGTCAAGAGTATGAGACTCTTGTTTTAGATGAAGATCATCTACATGTCCTTTAGGAGTAAACATCTCATGGGTAGATATAGGAGTAGGTGATATATGGATACGGTCATTGTTTGTGAAATCTCGTATGGATTGGAAGATACCCATTAAGTACTTGTAGTATCTTAGAGATGTGTCTTTGATCTAAGCTTTTATCAAAGTTATCTTCCATGTCAAATTGGAATAGACCTATTAGATCTTGAGAAGGCCTGGATCCTTTATCTTGACTGATTTCATAATTTCTTTTGATATGCTTTGGATTGAGTTCTTGATATGGTTCAATTTCAAAGGATGGATTGTTTGCAAAGGGTTCTTGAATGTATTCCTTAGTCATGGGTATTGGTTTAAGATTCTCTTGATCTTCAAATGAATTTGGATCAAGTGTTGAATTAAGGATTTCTTCAATATCAACAACCATGAGGTCAAATGATGTCAATATGTCTTGGAAAGGACCATTGCTAGACTTTGGTTAAGGATTTTGATCATGCTTGGGGATAAATTCTTGAGATATGCCATCTTGCACTTTAGATGGTGTTGAGACATTTTCAATGTGACCATTGGTAGATGGATCTCAGGTGTTATCCTCAACAATTGAGGTAGAGATTTTGTCAATGTTTTCAACCATGAGATAAAATGATGTTAAAATTTCTTGAATTGCATCATTATTGTTAGACACTAATGGATTATCTAGATCATGTTTTGAAAAAGTATCTATGTCTTCTAGCTCATTATCTGAGGTAAAGATATCTTCAATGTGGTCTTTAGTATATAGATCTTGATCATTGTTTTCAATATTTTAGGTAGAGATATTATCAATGTTATCATTAGTGATTGAACCTTGAATGTTGTCCTCGGTTACTATTTCTCCTTGACCTATAAGGTCTTGGATGAAATTTTTGAGTTTAATATAGTTTGATGTGTCATGACCTTTTGCTCTATGATATTCACAATAAGCCTTGTCATTGTACCTTGAAGTTTTGAATTGAGGTTCATAATTATGTAATGATTTTGGAAGTGAGATAAGTTTAGTGTGGACTAATGTGTTTAACACCATCTCAATTGGCTCCCCTAAAGGAGTGTATTCACATTTAGTGGTGTTATGGTATGGAAACAACTATTGTTGTTGTGATGATTGTTGAGGTGGTTGGTGTACAATGTCTTGATTTTGAACATTTTGTTTATGATATAAATCCATGTTTTGATGAATTTGATGTAGATATTTCTAATTTTTGGGTTGATATTGTTGATGGATTTGATCTTGATGTGGCATTTCAGTTTTTTGAAGTGTGAATGAATCCATCCCATAATTTACTATGTGAGGATTTGACATGTTTGTGTTTCGTATGTATTGATTTGGAAATATGATGTTGGATTGAGGAAGATTCATGCTTTGATCATAGACTTGTATGTTTTGACTTTGATTTCCATGTGAGAAGATGCTCCAAAATTTTGATTAGGGGAATCCATAGTTGATATATCATTGAGATTCGTAGGGTATGATGACCCCATCGATGTATAGAGTAGAAATAGATTTGATTAATAGATTGATGTTGAAATGTCTTTGTTGACTTCAAGATTAGATGGTTGTAATTTGTGATCTTGTGGTTTTCATAAACGTGCACAATAGACCTTGGTGAGTTTGAGATGAAAAATTATGGAAATGGGATGGTGTTTTGAGTTGAGATTTTGTTTGGTGAAATGACGTACAAAAGGGATGTTTGTAAGCCTTTTGGACAAAGGATGTTGATTGGTTGATATGGATTGATTTTTATTTTTGGATAATTGGATGATTAAGTTTGATGTTGGATTATTGGATATTTAAGGATGATAATATTTTGCTACTCAACCCTATGATGAGAAGGTGAGCCGATTTTGGATGTTGTTTGATAAATGATGCTATGATGTTGGATTCTCAAACCCTAGGATAAGAGTATGAGTGGATGTTTGATGTTTTGATTTGATGCTAGTCTAGGATACAAGATGCACAAGACTTATACTGATGTTTTGCTTTGTCTTAGAGGATATGGTAATTGCTTTACTTGAACTAGTTGTGAGGTTGCAAGTAAAAGTTGTCGCTAATAGCCTGGAAAACAATAGCAAGATGATGGTTTGATTTGTTATGTTTGATACATTTCCAAGACTAGGTTGATGTTTTATTACTGATGGTGATACAAAGGATGTTGGTAGGATATGATGCATCTAATTTTGATGTTGTGTCCAAAAGGTGATAGTTATGAACCCTAGGTAAACCCCAAGTTCGAAGTGTAGGATGGTGATGTTGGATTGTGTATAGATGAATGTATAGGTCCAATGATGATAGTGTATTCTAACAATTGTTGAAGGTATTAGGCCAATTTTTTGAAACTAGTTTTTGAAATTTTTTGAGATGTGCCAAAAAGTAGGACGATAGTGGCTACTCTCTAGGATGATAGCTGCAAAAATTATGACAATACAAGTTTTGTTTAAGAATAACCACGGTAATCTAGGAATAGTTTTCTTTGTGTAATTTAGTGACTGTTAAAACAAAAATGACAATAGCAATTTTTTGTATAGAAGCGGTCAAAAATTAGGAAAATTGCAGAAGGATTTTGGAATAGAAGCAGTAAAGTTGACAGTAGCGACCCAGTTTTGACAGTGTTTAGTTTGTGACTACTTTTTGAAAAGTTTGCAAATTTTGATGTTTGAAATTTAATTAGTGGGATTTGAGTACTTAGTGGAATTAGCAAATTAGATTGAGTGATCAATGGATGTGCTTTGATCAATCAAAATGCGAGGATAATTAATTAATTAGATTAATTAATTTTGAGAGGAATGTGCAAGATGAAATTGATTTAATAAATAAAAGTTTATTTATTAATAGACTATGTTGAGTGAATCTTGGGAAACCAAATAATTAAATTATTTGATTCTGAAGAGGGAAAGTAGATTAATTAAATAATTAACAATAACTATTTAATTAAATTAGAAGAATGAGTAATGTTAGAGAAATAATTAAATAACTAATGTTTATTTAATTAATCATGAGGAATAAGGTTAAATCAAGTGATGACATAGTGAATTAATTAAACAATTCAAGATTATCTAATTAATAGAGGAAAATAGGATTAATGTTGTAAATGATGTTAAAAGGGTATTAATGTTAATGAAAGTGATGCCAATAATGGGAAAATACAGTTTAGGATGTGTGATATGAGTTAAGTCACTTTTACATGTCTACACTACCTTTTTCTCTATGGATAGTTAGTCGACCTACAGTGAGCATTTATGTAAATATACTTTAACCGGTTATAATATATTGTGAGATAATACTCACTGTGGTTTTTCCACTTTGGGTTTTCCACGTGAAAATCTTGGTGTTCATGTGTTATGTGATGTTGTGAATGTTTCGTGCTTTCTTCCTTATTATAGTTGAATATGCTTTGGTAATTGGATGTTTAATGTTTGAGTGGTTTAATGGAATATTGATTCACCTCCCCCCTCTCAGTATTTTGGGTGTTCAACATATGAAATTAAAAATTAAGAGGTTATAATGAATCTCTTTTTTCAATCATTAAAGGATTATGCAAGAGATTAAGTTTTTTATTTACCAGCTCTTTCTATTTTCTCTTGGGAAAAAATAAAATATGTTTTCATCAATCAATTTGTTGAAAGAAATCATCTCAAATTTTTATTGATGAAATCATTATTCAAATAATGAGGAAGAATTGAACCATTTTCAATATGAGGTTTGTAAAGGATATGAAAGGTATTCCATAAAATGTAAGGCCAAATGATTCACTGTGCTTGGTTTTGTACTTAGGGGAATTCAATGGAGTATGGGTTTCCTTTTGAGAGACAAAAACCCTACAAAATTCAACAAGCATATAGATATTAATGATAACCTAATATTTTCAATGATGAAGGTTGTTATGTCTATGGTTATTGATAATTTTGAAGCAATCCATTTAGATAAATAGTCTAATAAATGGAATGAATATGAATACTATTAATAAAATAAACTTGCAGGTAGTGTTAAGTCACCATTGTGGTACCCAAATCATATAGGGCTTTATGGAGAAGTGGTCTTGAGTGAAGACAATGAATCTAAAATAGAATCATAATTTTATGATGAGACATTTAAAGGTGAATTCAACATGGAGTTTAATCATGATATGATTAGAATGAATAAAAGTGTGTGAAATAGCTTCCTACAACAATCTTTAAGGGAGTGGTGTACAAATAACTTTAAAAATAATCTAAAACTATTATAAAAATAAATTCATTAGTATATAAAAAATTACACCATAACATAGTTATTTACATCTTAGGAAACCCTTTTGAGAGAAAAACCCCACACTCCAAAACCTCCACAATGTAATGTCAAATCTATAAGAGATTACATCACACTTGCAATATAAGTAGTTATAGGAGCATTTCACCAATAATTAAACTTGGAAGAATTTTGGTAGCTTTCCTACAACACCTACACACTTATAAATGCTCATATGAAATCTACTTCCTCAAGTACCAATTTATAGAACAAAATGCAAGTTAGAAATGAATTTTAATTTTAAAAATAATATGAAAAAAATGTTGTGGTAAGGCATCCAACTTGTCCTTCAAAAATCCAACAATTCTTACAAAGGTTTCCATAAGCTGCTAAAAATAGTAAGTCAATTAATCACATGTAACCTCTAGTTTGACCCACTCAACATAAACATCCAACTTGTCATAAAAAAATATCTCAAAGTAGGAACTATATGAAAAATAATTAACATATTCATAGCTAGACAAGATTTTAAAGTAACTCCCACTATTCTTAGCTCTTGCATGTCATAGGATTACATCATAACTTCTCATAGAATTCAACTAAATAAATAACCTTAGGAAAATTTTAAGGTTGAGACACCTAATTTCCCAATATTCTCCCATTTTTTGAATACCTTGTAATATTCTTTAAGGGAAAATTTTCATCATGGAATCTAGCTACTAGGGGTTGAGAGGCCTATAAGATTTGAACATCATTTAAATGTATTTATTCTTACAAGCTTGGTTGATTCATTTACAACATTCATCAAATTTTATACCTTTTATAATTTTACCCTTCCAACTTCAACCATATATCTCACAAAATGATACTACACATCTATGTTCTTGGTCCTCTCATGAAACCTTAGGTATTTTCAAAACAAATTACACTTTGAATATTGTACTAAAGAGTTATTGCACCCTATGTCAACCCAATTTATGAACACAATATCCTAAGCCAAATTACTTCTTTACAAGCATGAGTTCATACCATATTGTACAAAGTGACCACAACTTATTTCTAATATCCAACTGAATATACCACCAAATAGAGTAAACACATAGCCAGTGGTTCTGCTATTAACGTATCTTACCCAATTTGAGTCCAAAAAATCATGATTATCAAGAGAATTTCGATATCTTATCAAATTACCATGATATAACAAGGAATAATTTGAGGTATCCTATAAATATATGAATATTCTCTTAACAACATCCCAATAAAATTATCTAGGATTAAACCTAAATCTACAAAGAAGTGCCACTACTTAGGAAAAGTCTAGTCTAGTATAGACTATATTATACATTAAACTTCCAATTGCACTCTAGTAAGACACTCTACTCATGCCTTCCATTTGAAAAGGAGATGTAGGATGATGTGTAACAAATAAATTTGTTCCTAATGTCATGATAACACATAATGGTCTATAATATCGCATGTTAAGCCTCTATAAAATTAAATTGACATTCTTACTCTAGACAAGCCATAGTTTTCTATTCTCTCTATATCTTATAATTTCCATCCCAATAATCTATTTAGCCATAACTAATTATTTCATTCAAATATAGTTATAAGTTTAGACTTTACTTTTGAAATTAAAAATTTTCCTTTACCAACAAATAACATAACATCAACATATAAAGCAATAGCTAGAAAATGATCACCAATTTATTTCTAATAAACATAAGATTTTATTTAGAATGATCAAATCCCACACTTAACACATATGTATCACAATTTTTGTATCACATCCTAGGACTCTATTTTAGGCCATACAAGGAACCTCTAACCATGAAGTTCTCTAGTTGTGTCATGTAGATATCTTCCTTCAAATCACCATGAAGGAAAGTATTTTTCACATCCATTTAATCAACCTCTAGGTCAAAAGTTGTAGCAATAGAAAGCAAGAATCTAGTGTATTTCATTTTTTAAACAAGAGTAAAAATATGACCACAATCTACCACTCAACTTAGGAGTAAACTTTAGTAACCAATCATGATTTTTACTTCTCAATATTAACATCTAAACCAATATTATTTTTAAATATCAATTTGTAATTAACGTGTTTTTTTCCTTCAAAAAAAGTTACTAAATCTCATGTATCATTCTTCTTTAAGGTCTCCATCTCTCATCCATGACATTTTTCTAGGACTCTACATCATTCATACCCAATGCCTCTTGCATAGATTTTGGCTCATCAATGTTAGTAATATATATATATACCTCCAATCCAAGTGAATATCTTTCTAGTGGCTTTCTACATGTAGTAGACCTTCACACAAGATGAAGTGGAAGTTCTTCCTCACCTTCAAATTATTCAAATCTTGATGAGCTCTCAATTTCTTGTCTCACTTGGGGCCTCAATTCAATTTTATTTGACATAAAAGGAAGATGAATCACATCTTTTTGTTTACTTAGTTCTAGTTACAACATGACAAAAGAAGGCTTAGTTTCTCTAAGAATCACACTTCTATTATATATTAACTTTTGTGTAATAGGATCCCAAAGATTATATCCTTTAGAACCATAATTGTAATTGATGAAGATAAACTTCATAACCTTGTTCTCCATCTTTATTTAGTTCTCCCTTCACACATGCACATTGGCCTAAAAAATCAAATACTCTAATATATCTCAATGAAGGATTTCAACCTAATTATTCCTCCATAAGTGTTTTATCAACAAGATCTAACATTGGACATTTTGTAATCAAGTAACAGGTAGGTCTCAACACAAAACCTTTGTTCCAAGCCAACTACACTAACCATACTCCTAGCCTTTTCCATTAGTGTTATGTTCATTCTTTCTATAACTCCATTCTATTGAAGAGAATATAGAGTTATCCTTTATCTTTGAATGCCACAATCTTTACATAATTGATAAAAATATATGGAGCAATGTCCACCACCATTGTTAGCCTTAAACATTTTATTTTCTTTCTAGTGTACAATTATACTATTTCTTTAAATTATTTAGATCAATTAAAAGCTTGAAATTTACTCTTAAAAAATAAACCCATGTACTCTTTCAATTATCATCAATGAATATAACATAATAAATAGATTTTACAGTCAAAGAAACTTCGACAAGACCAAACACATCATAATGAATTAGATAAAAAAAAATTCCATAAATTTTATAAGAACTTGAGCGAAATTGAATATGGTTTATTTTTACATAATTAAAATGCTCACAAGAATAATTTTTATATTAAAATTAGATAACCCTTCAACAACATTTTTTACTTTTCAAGGTCTATAGGCACTTCTCTCCTATGTGGCCAATTATTTCATGCCATAAAATTGAATTTAATTCAAGTCACTTAGATTCAATAGTAAGAGCATCATTAGGTACCCAAAAACAATTACCATCCATTGAAATATATACCACCTCTTTACCAAAATAGGTAGTCATAGATATGCTCTTCACAAAAGTACTATTGCACTCAATCGTGAATGTAACAAGTTGAAAAAGGTTCCTAATCTAATACCTCTATCAATCACCATAACACCTCTTATGATTTTAACAATTGATTTAGAAAACATAACCTTCACACTTTCTATTAGTTTGTTCATAGATAATATATAATGATCTAATTATGGGATATGAAAGACACTATCAAATCCTTGAACTCTACTGATAAGAAATTTTACTCAATTCTACCATGAACAAACTTATATAAATAGGAATCATAACCCAACTACACCTTAGCTCCTTCATACTTTTCATACTTACAAAACCAATGTCTATATTTGAGGTCATATAAAACTATGCACCCAAGTTAATCAACCTTGCATTTTGACTTGTGAGAGTGGCCAAATCTATAATGAAATTGTGACCATTTTCCTTTTAAAATTTAAAAACATAATAAACTTCTTTTATTTTTTTCTTTGAACCCCTTATGAGAGTGATGAGGCTTACCATAATTCTATTAAATGGCTTTGGAATTTCCAAGATATTTAGATCTCCCTTTGAACTTGGATCTATAATTTTTGCATTACTCATCATTAATTTTTCCTCCTTTTTTTGGTTTTCTCAAACACTCAAAGAATCTTTAGCACTCAAATATATATTTCTCCTCATATATTTTGAAAGAAAATAATCGACAACATACTCTACCTTTATAGTGATAGAAGTTCTCCTAATAATCACAACTAGGTTATCCCATGAGTTTGGCAAAGAAATCAATAAAGTTTGATATCTTTCCTCCTCATCCATCTTCACACCCATAGAGTTTGATTGAGCCACCAAAATATTAAATGCTTCCAAGTGGTCTATGATTCTCTAGGAATAAGACTTCTTCCTCAACGTAATTTTTTTCACTAAATACTTTGCTTGATAGATTTCTCTAAGTTTCTTCCATAATTATTTTATAGTGGGTTATTCATTGAAATTAGTAAGAACATAATATACAGGATACAATCTAACTATACCATTTTATTTTTGGTTCATTACATAATATTAATATGCTTCATTGAAATTTGTGGGGCTCTAAATATTTGTATCAACAACACCCCATAGATCATGATCAATCAATAAATCTTCCATTTTTTAACTTCCACATATCAATGTTTGTGCATAAATATTTGCTACCTCAACCCTCATTTATGCATTTTCCACTATTATTTCCTATAAAAAAAGATCACAAGTTATCCTTCTAGACTAGCTCTCACTCAGACAATGCTTAGCTCAAAAAACCCTCTACTGACCAACTAGAACCAAAGGTGATTAGGCTCTAGTACACTTGTAAGGAATCAAGGTGTGCGTAAAAAATATTCTAAGATAATATTTAAGGGAGTGATATGCAAATACATTTTAAACCGATCCAAAACTATTATAGAAAGTAGATAAACACATTTATAAATAGATAAAAATGATACCTTAACATAATGATTTATGTGTGAAAGCCCTTTTAGGAGAAAAACTCCACACACCAAAATATACACAATGTATGATCAAATTTGAAAGAGATTACAACAAACTTGTAATGAAATTATTTGGAGTAGTATTTCACTAGCAATTAAATAGAAGAATTTTGGTAGCATTCCAAAAAAACCTATATACTTGCAAACTCACATATGAAATCCACTTCCTCAAGTACCAATTCATAGACAATTGAACAAGTCAAAAATGAATTTTAATTTGCAAAACCATGTGCAAAACCTTTGGGGATAAGGTTCCTAACTTGGGCTTCAAAAATTAAATACCACTTTAAGATTCCCACAAATTGATAAAATAAGTTAATTAATCACAAACAACCTTTAGTTTAATCCACTCAACATGGACATTGAATTTATAATAAAAACCCATCTCCAAATAGGTACTAAATGACAAATAGTAAAGTTTTTATAGCTATTAAAGATTCTAAAGTAACTCCCCTATTCTTCGATTTCACACATCATATAACTATTGCAACAAAGTATTGACACATGACACCAAATGCCTTACACAAATTATAATTCCTCATTTTAGGTGGAGCGTAAATATTAAATAAAATACATTAAAATATGCCAAATAATTATAGTAAAATATCAAATAATAAATAAATAATCTTAAGAAATTTGTAAAGTTAGGATACTTAATTTCCCAAGTCAAATTGTTAGGAGTATAAATTTGTAGAGGAAGGTTGTGAAGATATTACATTTCAATTAATATGCATGCAAAAAAATATTGAATTTGATGCATTAAAAAGAGGATAATATAGAGAATCAATTGATTATGAATCTATTCAATCCCTTGCTAATATTTACCATTTTTCCTCATGATGTTGTTACATATAATAGTCATATTTGTATGTTTAAAAGCAAATTTTTTAAATCCTCTACTTCCTCAAAATATAATGTGAACAAAGATGAGTATGATTTTGAATAATTTATTTGATGAATCAAATCTTATGGATGATGGTATTGAAGAGATGTGTGCAAATTCTTAGTCAAAAGAATAAAGACTTATATATACTGAATATACTCCCATGTTTTTCTTTCTTTGAAAATGGTAGCGTTATTGTTCACCCTATTACAAGTGTTTTTACACATGGGGATGAGATAAATATCTTATAGTTGAAAATAATTATGTTATAAAGATATTATCATGGTATTATTTGCATCTTGCTAATGATATTGTTGAATCTAGGCATCCAGGCATTCAACTTGAGGAACAGGACCATGGATTTATACATAATATGCTTCCTTATTTTATTGGATTTGATGATAATGATTCAAATGAGATATTTTTTTGTACATGTTTACTCATGAAAATGAGGTGGAAGTTTCTATTTCAAGAGATGAATTTGTTGATGATAATTTTAATAAGGATGCATGCTTCTTTGTGAGTGAGGAAAATCATATAACTAACATGCATATTATTTCTACATTTCTTGATGTTATCTCAATTGTTGATGTGAATCAGGTCTCTACCCCATATATATTTGATTCTAATTCTTTTTATCATGAGGTTTTCTACCTTGGTGAGTCTTTGGAGCATGGGTTGGAAGTTTTAACTTTATATATGCAAATAGTGTTGAGCCGATTCATTTCTAGACTCATCGGTTGAATTTGTTGGTTATGAATGCATTTTTTTTAGAAGGATATGAGTATTTATCTTGAAGATGAAGAAGCTGAAATCATTTATGAATTTATTTATAGAATTAGTGACTATGCAATAGGTTGTAGTATAGGACCTAAAATAGAGAAAAATGTTGAAGGATGTTATCCTTCTCTTGAGGTGTTTCAAGATAACTTGCAACTTGATGATCCTTATCTAGTGAATGAGCATGCTAATGGTAGTATGGTTGTGGGAATTTCTATTAATATTAATTTATAGCTAAATGAGTGCACTAATGACATGGTAAATACACAAGATTTATTTGATGAAGAGGATAAATTTTTAAATGATATGCCTCGAGGTTTTCTTCCTTTGCTAATGTTTTTGAAGTAGGCTTGGATGAATGGAATAATTCAAATGTTTCTACTCAAAAAATTGTTAGGTTGGTGTTTCCAACCCCCTATTTCCTTATAATTGAGTAAGATAAATTCTATATGTTTGGTTACAATAGTTTTGATAGAGGACCGATTCAAGAGCTTAAAAGAGAGACAATTTGAAGGTCATGGTCCTTTTCATGAGGTGTCTCTAATTGAATTATATGTTGATGGTTTGACTAATGAATTAAATAATTATTTTGATTTAGAAATGGAGGAGTATATTAGCATTTGTAATAATAATGCATATTAGCATCCTTGTGTCTAGGATCTCAATGAGTATATAAGTGATAGTGGATCCTTCTAGTATTATGATGGTCACAAATCACTTATTGATAAGGACCCTAATGCACCTGAAATCGTGTTGTATATGGGATATCAATTCATGTGATGAAGTGAATGAGCTACAATACCTAAGTGAACATGAATATTAGTAGGTGTAGTTCAACATGAGAAGGTGCTTGAACATGAATTTTTTTAGTTCTGTATACATGTGAAATATCTTTATGGAATATTGAATGAACTCAGATTATGTATATATTCTTGTACCTCATGATAGTTGATAGAATTCAAAGGAGAGTAAACTACCTTGTTACCATGATAAGTATTATCTATTTTGTACACCCTATATCAATTATTTTCTCATCTCATTCTCTCAATTGTGAACTAAAGTATATTTGTATGAAGCTTGATCAAGTGGATACACAAATATTTCTTCATGAACATATTAAGGAAAAATATTTCAAATTTGATATAGGTTTACCTAATAAAGCTAATACTCATACTATATCTTATTTAATGGAATGTGAATGCTTTCATGTTTTAATCCACTTTGCTAAACTAGTAATAATGTATATATTTGATTCATTTGATTTAAGTTTGTAGTGAAAATAGGCATGAGGTATCTAACAATTGTAGTTCATATTTTCCACACAATTAAATGTTCCATCTAATCATGAATAATGAATTCCAAGGATATAAATGGAAGATAAATTGTGTGATCAAGATGTGAGGATGTGTGTTTAGAGTTTTTAATGTGTGATTAGTGTAATATGCCAAAAGCAGTGCATTGAAGGAAAAATAATGTGTGTGAATGTGCAAAGAAGTGTCTGAGTGAGTGTTGAAGGTAGTGAGCTGAAGGAAAATGTGTATGAGTGAGTGTTGAAGGTAGTAGGCCAAAGGAAAAAGTGAATGAGTGAGTTTTAGAGGTAGTGAGCCAAAGGAAAAAGTGAATGAGTGTGTGTTGGAGGTAGTGAGCCAAAGGTAGAAAAGGTTATTAAGCATTGTGCTAGAAGTAATGAGTTGAAGGAAAAAAAGTGTTGTGGTGGTGGTTGATCACCTAAATTTATCAAGTGTTGCATGTTGAGGTTGTAGCATCTTAGAACTATAAGTGTTGTAATTTATAGGAGTTGTAAAATTCCTTTGGTTGAAGCCATAAAACTTGTTGTAAATCTTGTTTTTCATTTGTGAGGCTAGATTTGGATAGTAGCTCCAAGTAGCTTTCTCACGGTGGTTTTTCCCTTCGAGGGTTTTCCATCTATATTTGGTGTTATGGTTGTGTGCTTGTGCCTTTGAATTGCATTTGGTATTGTACTTATTTAAGGTAGTAAAGACATTGTTTGATAGAGTTGAATTGAATAAAATTGTGGTATATACTGATTCACCCCCCTCTCAGTATAGTATTGTGTTCTAATAATTGGTATCAGAGCTAAGTTCCTTGGTGCAACCTAAAAACTAAAGGTAGATCTTGTTTTAGAAACATGGCTCCAAAATAGTCATCCTCCAAAGCATCATTGTTTTATGGAACTAACTATGCCTTCTAGGGTGTGAGGATGGAAGCCTACCTTACTTCACTAGGGTATGATATTTGGAGAGCTAAAACAGATGATTATACTAAACCTACTCATCCTATTACTAATGCTAAGGCAAAGAAGGCTTGTGAGAACAATGATAAATCAACGAATTCGATCTTGAGTGGTCTAAAAAATTCTTAATTTGTTAAGGTGGTGCAATGGAAGACAACCAAGGAGATATGGGATAAGCTCAAAAATTTGTTTAAAGGGAATGACAATGTGAAGCAAGAAAAGTTGAAATCTTTCAAGAAATTGTTTGAGAATATAAAGATGAAAGAAGAGGAGAACATAGCCAACTATTTTCTTTGGGTAGATGAAGTAGTCAATGAGATCAGAGGACTTGGTGAAGATATAATTGATTCAATAAATGTGAAGAAATTTTTGAGAACTCTTTCCCATTGGTTTGATTCAAAAGTCTATGCAATTGAAGAAGCCAAAGATCTGACAAAGCTTACCATGGAAGATTTGTTTGGATCCCTCACCACCTATGAGATGAGAAATTAAGTCCAAGGTACACATAACAGAGAAGTTTCATTTAAAGCTGTGAAGAAAGAGGAAGCATCTGGTTCACATAGTGAATCTGATGAAGAAGAAGCAAACTTTGTGAGAAATTTGAAGAAGGGATCAGGCAAGTACAAAGGTAAATTACTTTTCAAATGTTTTAATTCTAGCTGAGTTGTTCATTATGCTTCTAAATATCCTTTTGGAGAAAATGAAAGTAGCAGCAAGGGTTTCAAGAGAAACAATTTTAGGATAAACCTTCTTTCCAAAGAAGATTATTGCTCCTTAGATGAAGGAGATCAATGTTCAGCAGATGATGATGGGAGGAGAATCCTTGTTCATGGCCACTATGATATTTGAAAGTTCAAGCAAGACTGAGGGTGATGAAGAAGGTGAAGTTGATTTTGAAGGTGAACGTGTTTTTTCTCTTTAAGACATGGAATGTGCAAGGAAAGAGAACAAAAGACAAAAGGCCGTGATTGAAGCCAAGATAAAAAAAAATGCACAAAGCTTGAGAAAGAAATCCTTTTACTCAAAAAGGAGTTGGAGAAAACAATGTTTAGAAATATAGAATCTAATATCATACCTCAAAGGAAGATCTCACCATGTAAGAAATGTCTCCAAAACCAAGTTCAATCATGCATTTTTTGGTTATTGTTTCATCTGTAATAAGTATGGTCATAAGGCTATAGACTGCATGTCTGAAATAAATAGAAGAAATTTTGTAAGTAAAAATTCTCTCACTTCTTTGATGGATTTCAATATGACATGTCAAATCTGGAACAATGTTGGACATATAGAAAATTTTTGCAGAAGTGATTTAGAAAAATAAAAAAATAAAAAGGTAGATGTTGTTGAGCAATTCAAGGAAACAAATAATGAGATTGAAAATTCAATGGTTTTCCAAACAAAATTTCATGCTCAAGGACAAAAAATATTTGGGTGATAGATAATGGATGTTCAAGTCACATGACAAGTGACAAGTAAATTCATCAATCTTGTTAAATGGAATGATAGATCAGTCAAGTTTGGAGATAATTCATTAGCAAAGATATGTGGAAAGGGCACCATAAGTATTGATGAAAAATACAAGACATAATATTTTATTTATGTTGAAGGTCTTGAGCATAATATTCTGAGTGTAAGTCAAATGTGTAGCAAAGGATACAATATTTGATTTCATGATCAAGGATGTGAAATTAGGAGAGCAAAATATGGTAGATTGGTGGCAGAAGGATTTAATAATTTCAATGGAAGAAGTTGTCTTCTAGGACATAAAATTGAATGTTGGTTGTGGCACAAAAGGATGGGACATATTAACTTTGATAACCTTGTGAAGATCAGCTCCATGCAAGAAGTAAGAGATATTCCAAAGATTATCAATCCTACAAGTACCATGTGTAAAGAATGCTAGATTGGAAAGTAGACAAGGATGAGATTCAAGAACAAGGAATATTCTTCTACCAGACCATTGGAACTTATTCATATTGATTTGTATGGACCTACTAGGACAAAGAGTCTTCAAGGTGAAAGGTGTTTCATGTTACTCATTGATGATTTCTCTAGGATGACATGGGTTACATTCTTAAGAGAAAAATCAGAAGCTTTCAGTAGATTTAAGATTTTCAAGTCAATGGTTGAAAATGAAATAAATGCTAGAATCAATTGTTTAAGGTCTGATAGAGGTGGTGAGTTCACATCAATTGAATTTAAGGAATTATGTGAAGAACATGGAATAAAGAGGTACTCTTTTTGCTACTAGAACTCCTAAAAAAATGGAGTAGTGGAAAGAAAGAATAGAACTATTCAGGAAATGCCAATAACTATGTTGAATGAAGCCAAGATGTCTAATTTATACTGGAAAGAACCAATCCGTACTGATGTCTATATTCTTAAAAAAGGTCGAGTAAGGGTAGATAGCACCAAAACTCCTTATGAGCTTTGGTATGGAAGACCAACAACTGTCAAGTACTTAAAATTTTTTGGAAGTAGATGTTTTATCAAAAAAGATGAAGAATGCTTGGGGAAGTTTGACCCAAGAT
The DNA here is from genome assembly GCA_007258455.2 of Sequoia sempervirens. Classification (NCBI taxonomy): domain Eukaryota; kingdom Viridiplantae; phylum Streptophyta; class Pinopsida; order Cupressales; family Cupressaceae; genus Sequoia; species Sequoia sempervirens. Next base: position 8,415,681 of record VDFB02049217.1, on the reverse strand, counting down.
CTAATGAAGGAATATTTATTGGATACTCAACTAAGAGAGAAGCTTACAGGTGCTATAATAAAAGGCTAAGGAAGGTAATTGAAAGTGCAAATGTTTGGGTTGATGAAGAGTCACATCAAATCACACATGAGAAAGAAGACTATTGGTCAGATAAACCTACTTGCTTAGAGGAAGAAGAAGAAGAATGAATTGTATAAAAGGAAGAAGCATAGGAGAAATTTCCCAAGACTCTTTCCAGGTAAGAATCATTTAGAAGATCATATCATTGGAGATAAGAATGAAGGAGTGCAGACTAGAAGGATATTTGCAAGGACAAATGAATAGGTGAAATTTTATTTGTTGTCAAGAATAGAACCAATTTTTTTTGTTGAAACTAGCAAGGATGAAGGATGGATACATGCAATGAAAGAAGAGCTAAATTAGATAGAGAAAAATTAGACTTGGGAATTAGAGCCAAGACCGGAAGATAAAAATGTGATAGGAACAAAATGGGTGTTCAAAAATAAACTGAATAAAGATGGAGAAGTTGTGAGAAATAAAGAAAGGATGTTGTGCAAAGGCTATTCACAAGTGGAAGGAATTGACTTTGAGGAAATATTTGCTCTGGTGGAAAGAATGGAGGTTATTAGAATGTTCCTTGCATTTTATGTTCACAAAGACTTCAAAGTGTATCAAATGGATGTGAAATATGCCTTCTTGAATGGTGAATTAGAAGAAGTTTACATAGAGTATCCTAATGGATTTCAAATATCAGTAGATCCAAGAATGGTATGTAGACTTAAGAAGGCATTATATGGTCTTAAACAAGCCCCCAGGGCTTGGTATGCAAGGTTGGACAATTACTTACTTCAGCAAGGCTTTAAGAAAGGTATTGCAAATATCAATTTGTATATTAAAATTGAGGATGAAAGAATTCCAATTTTTGTTGTTATGTTGATGATATTATCTTTGGTGGGAATGATGAAATATGTAAGAGTTTTGTTGAAGAGATGTAGAAGGAATTTGAAATGTCTATGATAGGTGGGTTATCATTCTTTCTTGGGCTTCAAATTGTTCAATCAGATGACAGATTTTTAATCTCTCAAACAAAGTATGCTAAGGAGATGAAGAAGCTTGGTATGGAGGATTGTAAACCAATAAGTACTATGATGGTAACAGGTTTCCATTTGAGTAAAGATGATGAGTCACCTAAGGCTAATCAAACTCTATATAGGTCTATTATTGGGGGCTTCTTGTACTTAACAGTATAAAGGCCTGATATTATGCAAGTTGTTTATTTGGTTGCAAGATTTCAAGCTAATCCAAGAGAAGTTCACATGTGAAGGTTGTCAAAAGGATTTTTAGATATTTGAAGAGTCCTCTGAATTGTGGACTATGGTATCAAAAAGGTGATGAATTTTCCCTGAGTGCATATACTAATGTTGATTGGATCGGTAGTGTTGATGAAAGAAGAAGTACCAGTGGTGGAGTTTTCTTTTTGGGAGAAAATGTTGGCGTAATGGTTTAGTAAGAAACAAGATTCAGTTTCCCTGTCAACAACAAAAGTAGAGTATATAGCTGCAACATCTTGCTACACTCAAGTGTTGTGGATGAATCAAACTTTGAAGGATATCAAAGTAATTTATGATGAGCCCATTTCTATTTTATGTGACAATACAAGTGCCATCAATATTTCAAGGAATCCAATGTTGCATTCTAGAAGAAAACATATATCTATCAAGTATCACTTCTTAAGAGAGAAAGTTACAGATCAAGAAGTAAGATTAGATTATGTGCCCACAAAGGAACAAGAACTGTTGACATATTTACAAAGGCACTTTCAAAAGACACCTTTAATATCTCAAGAAAAAGTTAGGGGTTGTTGCCCCTCCTTCTAACTAGATGTAGAGCTGGTGCATCTGTCTAAGGGGGGAAATTTAAGACATACTTTTTTCCTTGGATTGATGAGGGATACCTCTCAGGGAGAGAAGGTAAATAGGGGGAGCTTTGTTGTTGCATAGAGGAAGACCGCTGCTCTTAGTACTTGATGTCAAAGGGGGGGAAATTGCATATTAGGTTAATGTTGCCATCAATACCAAAGTGGGATATTTTTGCAAATGTTGTCATTGATGTCAACAAAATAAATATTGTTGCAAGTGTTATCATTAATGTCAGTGTTGTCATTAATGGACCAACACAGTGGTAGTGTGTGAATGGTTCCATGTGATGCAATATGTGTAATGATCAAAAGAGTTGTGAAGTTGTAGTTTTATCATGTTGATGAAGAATGTAATTGTTATGATTGTATTCCCTATCTCTTGTTGTGAAGTATTGTATAAGTTGTGGAAGAAAGCATGAAAGTTTGTCATGTAGATAGAGGCTTAGGAAGTTATATTGAAAAGCTCAAGAGAATGCTCCACATTCCTCTTCATTTGAAGAAATGGCCTTGCGGTTTGGAAGTTAGTTGCAATTTGGAAGTTAGTCAGAGGCAGGGAAAACTTTAAGAACCCCCCCCCCCTCGGCGAAGGTGTAAAATCCTGGCGAATCTTGTATACTTCCCGATAAAAATATTAATATTAGTGGAAAAAAAATTCGGTTTTCATGAAGAAAAAAAATGTCCATTGGTGAATCTTTTCTAATCGCTAGAAGTCTATGGAAAATCCTAGCGAAATGCAAATTTTTTAAAAACACTAATTTTTTTCCATTGGCGATTAAAATCTATTTTCAAACCAATAAAATATTTTGATTGGCGAATTAAACCTATATTCAAACCAGAAAAAATAAAATTCATTGGCGAATTAAACATAATATGAAACTAATAAAAAAATGCATTGGTGAAGTGTCGGTGCAAATTTTCCTAACCTTATTTGCAAGTCTTTCTTGGTCATCTTTATAGTCGATGGGTCGGAGGTTTTGAAAACCTCAAAACTTCAGACTTTGGTTCTAAGGTTCCAAGTTTCAGCGACCACGCGACATTATGGACCATGACCGTTTGATGAATTTTCGATGGACAACTGTAGTTGCATTTCAGAAGTATATCTCTCAAGAACTAGAATTGTGAATTGAAACCTGTGGAATTACACTAGAACCGTTAAATTTCCAGAAATCAATGGTTGAGATTTTATTAATTATTTAGGTCTGTCATAATCCTGCTCTAGTTTATCATTTAATATTGCCTAAGTCAGACCAAAATATTTTATGAAAAAAGCCTTAAATCTTAACTCTTTAATCTTGAGGGCCGAGTCTCATCAACCTAGCGATGGCCCCATTTTAAATTATGCACGTGCATAAAGTTTGTTTTAAAAGAGGGACCGTTCAATGAATTTTCGATGGATGGATGTAGTTGCATTCCAAAAGTATATCTCTCAAGCACTAGAATTACAAATTGAAACCTGTGGAATTACACTAGAACCGTTAGATTTCCATAAATCAATGGTTGAGATTTTATTAATTATTTAGGTATGTCGGTCATCCTACTCTTGTTTACCGTTTAATATTTCCTAAGTCAGACCAAAATATTTTATGACAAAGCCTTAAATCTTAACTCTTTAATCTTGAGAGTCGAGTCTCGTCAACCTAGCGATGTCCCCATTTTAAATTATGCACGTGCATAAAGTTTTTTTTAAAAGAGGGACCGTTCGATGAATTTTTGATGGATGGCTATAGATCCATTCTGGAAGTAAATTCTTGAAGCACTAGACTTGCAAACTGAAACCTCTGGAATAACACTAGAACCGTTAGATTTTTAGAAATCAATGGTTGAGACATTTAATTCTCTCTTTTCAATGCATCAAAGTACTCTACCTTTCATTTTTCTATTGAAATTCTCAATTTGGCTGTGGTACTGGGCGACGACGTGGATTAATACCATATGAATAGCCAGAAAAAACATTGGCGAATTAAACATTATTTAGTAAGCGAAGGAGGTATGGAAGTTTCCATAGAAAGTGAACCAAAGAAACAATGGAGGCCAGTTTCACCTTGACGCGGAGGAAGCTAGACCCTTTCGTTGGAAAAGCATCTGTGAAGCGGTTGCGAGGTTTATTTCTCTTCAAGGATGTGTAGGTGGCGCAAGCAATTCAATTTATTTTGGGTAATGGCTTTGAAAAATTAAAGCACATATACAGGACCAAAATGGATATTTATTCGTTGGTCATGGCTTGGGGTCTGGACTTAGGAGAACATGTGGATGTAGTGAGGAAAGTCATGAAAACTCTAGTTCACAAATATTTTTTAGAGGATATGGAAGGCATTCTGGAACAAGTGATACCGGGAGTGGGGCTTGTTAAGGTTGAAGGCATGGATGGTGGAGGCTCGGAGCTCATGGATTTAAATCATCTCTTTATCAGGTGTTCAGAAGGATGCACCAAAGATCTGTGGCAAGAAGGTGCGGAGCGCGGGTGGCAAGCACTCAAAATCTATGTTGAGCTAATGGAGGTCGAGGAGGTCATAGAGAATCTCAAAGACATCGCTAGAGCAAAGATGCGTGAAAAGAAGGGTCTGCATCCGAGGAAGAAGATGAAGACAGGTAATTCATCGAAGGCATCTGAGTAGTACAAGTTTTTAAAAAAAATTAGATTATTGTACTAAATCTTGTTTGTGATTTTTTTTGGGGGGTTATGCTTGGATTTCAGGCGGGTAGATTAGGGATAATTTGATATGTTGGAAATGGAAACTGTACTGGCTAATCATCTTTTTTGGTAGTTGATGGTCTGATGGATGAGCATAAATCTAAAGCATATTTTATAGCATTAGTTTAAAATTGGAATATTTTTGGTAGTTGATGGATGAAGATAAATCTAAAGTATATAATAGCATTTTGTTTGCAGTGATTCTCATCTTTTATTTTTTTCAAGATAATACAACATTTGGTAACTTGGTTTTATTGGTGAGCATGTTGAAATTTTATTTTCCTTTTACAAATAATTTATGTTCTTAGATAGATGAATTTAAGGATTAAACTATAAAAAAAAGTCAACAAAATTTATTTAATATGTATGATTAATAAAATCAATAATATTTTAATATAAAAGACTTTATATAAAAAAATATAAAATAAATATTTTTTGACAGTTAAATTTTTTCATAAAACGTAAAGTGATAGGCACTTAAATGAATAAAAATGTCACAAAATTTTCATATGACAGGTAGGGGTGGCCGTCAAATTTCATGCCTTGCCGAGAGATAATAATTTTCCAAACTCCACACGTATCGATCTTAATTAACCATCAATTCTCTAGTCATGTCCACTTGCTAAAATTTTCCTGCGATCTTCACTTCATAAATGCACCGTCCTTGCCACCTTTCCTATCTTAATTCACCAAATTTGAGGTTTTGGTGCTTTTCCTAACCTTAGTTGCAAGTCTTTCGTGGTCATCTATGTAGTCGGTGGGTCAGAAGTTTTGACAACTTCGAAACTTCAGACTTTGGTTCTAAGGTTCTAAGTTTCAGCGACCACGTGACATTATGGACCACTACCGTTCGATGAATTTTTGATGGACGACTATATTTGCTATAGCTTTAATGAAACAAGATTTGTAATGATTTCATATCGTTTGAGTGGCACTGGTAGTGTTGGCTGGAGTCTAGTGATTTTGACAGCTTGTCAGATTGAGGTACAATTTGCATGTAGCTAGACATCAATCAAATTAAACATTTTAATTTTTAATTATACATGTAATGCTTAAGATACACAAATTGACTAAGTTGGTTTTTTGGTTTGCACGAACTAGGCTAGTAGTGGCACTAGTGGCCCATAATTTATTAAATAGGGTAGGTAATAGTTATAGTAATAATGTGACATTGTAATTCAGTTGTAATAAAATAAATGGTTATAAATTTACAGTAAAGAGTTATTCAAATCAGTTTTTTTTCCTTTGAGAAATTAAGTATTAATTGCATGCAAAGGTGGAGTAAGTAGCCATTTATCACATTCCATTTGCAAAATTTGTAGTGGTAGAAAATCCCAGAAAGGCGAGTTGTGGGCGGGGAGACAAATGGAAACACCGCTTGCGTTGGACACAGAGAAGCAACTTCAGGCCTTCAGAGGGGAAATAACCGATAAGCGACTATAGGGGCTGATGAATTCGACCCATCCACTCATTCTCTCGGCAACCAAGCAGGTGGCCGGGCCAGAATTTCTGAAGGCTTATCACAGAGATAGAAAAAATACAGAGATTTTGACAATGTTCTTAGCAGTCCTTTTGCATATGGGAGTCTCGAAAGAGATAAGAAAAAAATTGACCCAAATGGTCTTCGTGCACGCATTGTTGGGTGACATTGACGCGATGCTAGATAATGTGGATGAGAATAGGAAAATCCCCATGCCACATAACTACTACATGATGTGGATGAGAGGGAGAGAGGTAATGAAGTTTCCTTTGGTTTGAACCATCGACCCAAAAGAATTTGAAAAATAGTGGGTAGAAAGGGACCATAGCATTTTCTTTCTCCTTAGGGCAACAAAGCTGACGACCAATCTCCCGCATGGGTGGGCAATGAGATGCGTGGAGGATGAAGGTTTGGCAGAGGAAATTGTAGTAGGTGATGATGATGATTGGGACCTTGGAGATGGGGAAGAATGGCTTGTGAATGATCCCAGGGACCCAGAGGAAAAGGCCAAAAGCCCAACACACCAAAAATGTGGAGCAGACTGCCCGGTGATTGCAAATTGCAAGGCGTACCTGAAACACATAGAGTCAGAGGATGATGATGATGAAGAGGATGATGATGAATGATAAAGTCTAGTTGGGTATGATTTCAACTTTTTGTTGTTGAATATAAATAGTAATAGTAATAGGGTAATTGAGTCAGTCCCGAGTCTTGGAGTGCCTATACTTAAATTCACGCCAATTTTGTAATGCATGAAAATTTGGGTGGGATAGCTGATCAAGGAAGGTCACTTGACAAAAAATGCCTTTAGGGTGGTTTTTTGAAAAATAGATACTCATGTAATCCTTTTTTGATAATCAATATAGGGTGCTGCCCCTAGCAGTGTTTTACCTAGCAAAAAATAATAATTGCATGCAGATTTAATAAAGTAAATGGTTGTGGTATTAATTTGACATTGTAATTCCTTTTATTCATTCCTTTGCAACGTTAAGTGTTTTGTGCTATTAATGGTTGTGCTATTATTATATTAACGTGACATTGCAATTCCTTTTATTAAGTCCTTTGCAATTGCAACGTTAAGTGTTACTGTGCTTAGTGCTATTAATGGTTAAAAGTAAAAAAACTTTAAAACACATGTTTAATATTTATATCATAAATTACTCAACGGTTCGATAGAACATTTGATGTATCGTTGTAGACTCAACTTCAAGGGAGCAAAGCAAGCTTATTCGCTAGGCCTTCGAGTTTTATAACCATTTGACATGTCGCATTGTCGCGGAGTTCTAAATTTTCATAACTACCCGATTCCCCAACCTGGTTCACTTTGTTGAGTAACTTAAGTTCATGCATACGTAACCTTTGAGTTACGGTGTGTGGATTTAGTTGAATTTGATGGGTCGGAGGTTTTGAAAACATTGAAACTTCAGACTTTAGTTTTGAGGTTCCAAGTTTCAATGACCACGCGACATGATGGACTTATCTTTCCTGACATCTCAGTGAACGCTATGTACGGAATGAACTTGAGTTGTCTTTTTAGGAATTTCCAAAAGTATACAAGTTTAAAGGTTATCATTTCGAGGTATGAAATTGAATGTTGCATTTAAAGCACGTCCTATCAACAATAACAACATACGTGAGTGGCGTAGTTTTTCTTAGACATTTAGCCTGCACTCTTGTTTTACTCCACATTGATTGCACATCTTTTCATTTTATATGGTTTGGCCTTGAAGGTGGCGTATTTTTTCTCAGACATTTCCTTTCAAAGTCGCCATCATCTGACATCTCATTGAACGCTATGTATGGAATGAACTTGAGTTGTCTTTTCAGGAATTTCCAAAAGCATGTAGGTTTAAAGGCTATCTTTTTAAGGTATGAAATTGAATGCCGCATGTAAAGCATGTCCTATCAACAATAACGACATACGTGGGTGGCGTATTTTTCTCAGACATTCAAGCATACCTACTGCTATTATTTCTTCAGGAATTCAAGCATCTCGTTAGGCATAGTGAGCTCATGTAGGCTGAAATTGAAATCGTTGGCTCGGTGTGAGGGATACAGAGCTAGGACTTTTTAAATTGGAAGAATTTTGGGCACGTCTGGACAATAAAGAAAAATCTGCTATAGATGTGAAGGTGTTCAAAAGTGGACTAGCTCAGGTCAGAGGTTTTCCAAAAGTAGTGTTGAGTGTTGACCTAATTGTTGCATGTGCGAGAAGGTACATTCCTGAAACTCAAGAAATCAAGGCCGTAGACAGAACTATTATAGCTAAAAAATTTCCCCAGGTCGTTTCTCAAGCATTGGGAATTCTAGAGAAGGCACCCGTAAATGCGATATCTGTTGTAACAGCTAACGAATATTTAAGGACAAATGAAACCTGATGTAAAAATTCTATGGCCAAAGGGTGGTTAAAATCAAAGAAGAAAGGTAAGTCTCAATTGCCCAATAAACTTAAGAGGACACATTTTAAAGCATAAATTTTTGATGTTATTTCTTTACTTCATCGTATCATTGGGAATGCACAAGTTGAATTATTTGAAGACTGGATGTGTTAGTTCATTTTACTTATCTGTGATGATAATGTGTTTATCGATTGGGCCGAGATAATTTTCTTTCACTTGCATGAGCAATTAGTTAACTTTCAGAAGATTGCTACCTTTCATCTGTGTTCTTGTTTGATATATATCATTGCTAGTCAAAGAGCTTATTGGCCAGGGTTGAAACCACAAGTACCACCAAGTCCTGGCATGCCTATGTATAAGTGTTATGCACAATTTATCAGGTAGGTTGGGATGGGAGAATATTGTCTTGTTAATGATGCCTTTTTAATGGAAGTTGCGAGAAAGTTGGATGGAAACCCTGAAATGCATTTTTCCCCTGAGTCAAAATCTCTGGTGTTGAAGTTTGGAAGTTTTTATATTCAATTTGATAGTTTTTCTTATTTGAGAATTGGAGGTTACGAGAAGGCTCCATTTAAATTGCCTAAGTACCCTGAGGATTTACTGGTATTTTTGGAGGTTTGCAGACAAATGGCCATAGTAAATATAAAATACATGAATATGGGAAAGTGAGGGTATACCTTCCCGTTAGTTACTCATTCTTTCTCTTGCAAAAGTAATCAAATGGCTAGGAATGTTGAAAAGATTCTCAAAGAATATAATCTCCAGTTCTTGTTTGTAAGAACTAATTTTGACAGCAAGGGCTTTGTGAGAAAAAAATTGTATTCCTCCAGCTCGTATCAACACCAACCTTCAATCGAAGATTTCTAGGAAGATTGTGTTGATGAAAATGAAGTTTTCAGAAGGGACCATATGAGGTTAACCCTTGAGAAGATACAAATTTTTGGTCTCTCTTTCCAAATTCTTGGAAATGTGTCTAAAGATTCGATGGTTCTTGATCCTAAATAGGAGAAGTTGCCTGATAAATCACATCCCAGAGTTGACTGGGATAAAGATGAAGTTTTATATATGAGTAAACGGGTCGAACCAGTACTCAAAAGGACTGAAGATTGGTTGGAGGGAAAATGGCGTAGGGTTGTTGGTTTTGTTCATGAAGCAAAATCATCCCAGAAAAATGAGCAAGGATCTAGCCAAGTAGTCCCTGGAGGTACATCATCGGCAAGGATAGTCATCAAGTCTTCTAGCGCCAATTCACAATCTGGGGGTGATGGTGAAAAGCCAGAGAAATCAATTAAATAAAAATCAATATGTGAACAAGACAACCCATCCACCCTGCTCTTAAAAAGAAAAATGTCCAAACAAAACCTATGTCAGAAGATTTAGAGAGCATCTTTAATCATATTGTTCAAGATAGTACTTTCCTGCCCTTGTTTGAAGAATCTTCTCAATCTCCTCTTATAGAAAACATATCAATTATTCATAGCAAGTCTAGAGAGGTTGTTCAAAGTGATAAAGCCCCCAGTCTAATAGAAAACTCTCCAGTATGGTTGAGGAAAGCGGTAGAAAAGAATAGGAAACACACTCCTACGACATCCATTGGGGCTGGAGTAGATACAGTGACAAAATTACTCCAATCTTCCTTAGGGCCCAAGAAAGCCCAAAAAGTGTCAAGAATTCTTAATGATGTTGTCTCTCGTAATCAGGTGTTAGAAATTGCAGAACCTTTAAAAGATGTAGATGATGATAAGATAACCATGGATGATTATAAAATCATGCATGTTGACATGGGTCCCTAGACACTTGAAGGTGATGTATATCACGCCAGTTACTCAGTCAATGCTTTAGCCAAGCGGGTAAAAGAAGAAAGGAAAGAAAGGGTAAAATTGTAATCTCAAATTTTGGATTTCAAAAACTTTATCTCTTCCATTGTTTCTCCCTTTTTGTATATTGAGGCTTCTAGTTCCCAAGAAAGAGTTATTGATGAGTCTACGATGCAGTTGATTAAGAAAAATCTAAATTATTCCAAGGCTTCTAGTGAGTGGATTGAAGAATTGTCAAGAAGCTATATTTTTTATTAAAGTAAATCTGTGATTTCCTACACTGACATTGTTGATAAAAGAAAAGGATTAATAACAAAACTGCAGTAGGTTAGAAACGATCAAACCAAGTTGCATGTAGTTTTAGAAGAAATGAAAGAGTTAATTTCCATGGATCGATTGAAGTTGGTAAATGAACAGATTGTTAGTGATCCAAAGGAATTATATCCTTCATGGCTTGATTCACTTAAATGGAAACTGTAGACACCTAAAAATGACCTAGGCCTGCAAGCTTCATTTTTACCACTTTCGTCCTAGCATAATTATGACACTTAATTATGTCCTTGGTCCACATTCGTCTATTAATTAAATAATTCATAATTATTTAATTAATTCATGTCCTCTTATTCCCCATGATTATTAAATAAATAAATCTTATTTATTTGTTAAATAAGTCATTAATTGTCTAAGTCTTCCCTTAATTAAATAAATTTCTTAATTTATTTAATTACCCTTCGTCATTTATTTCTTCTTGATTATTAAGTAAATAAATCTTATTTATTTATTTAATATGTCACTAATTGTCATAATTAAATGAATTGATTAATTTATTTAATTATTGATCATATCTGCTAAATTAAATAATTATCTTTAATTATTTAATTGTCAAAATTAATATTCCTCTCATTTTAAATAAATGAAATTATTCAAAATGTCATCACAATCTTAACTGACAGTCCATTTTGGTAAATAATCTGAAAAAGATTATTTATTTGTCTCACAAAATTCATATTTTGATTTGATTGGTAGCTTTCTTCCAAAAATCAAATAAAGCAAGCAGGTTCTTGATTTTAATCAAATTTGCTTTTCAGTCCATCTTTTATAAATCTCACAAAGCAGACTATCTTTATCTTCTCAATTTTGAAAATCTTTATTTTCAAAATTAATTATCTCCTCTTTTCTCCACCACTGATTCGATTTTCTCCTATGACATCTTGACCACTCATCTAAGGATTTTTCCCTAACCCTGATTAGGGATTATCAAGTGAAATCTCGTCCTCTGATTTTAGGTTTCTGTCAGGAGTCGATCTCGTCCGTCCATTCAAAATTGTGTTTTCTATAAAAGACAATTTTGTTCATAATTTTGGGACCACTTCATGAATATAGGCATTATAGTCATTTAGCATTCATAGTTATTATTTTCATTTATCATATTGTCATAGGCATAGGAATTTAAGATTCAAATCCTTCAAAGCTTGTTTAGGACAATGGCATAGTCAAGATTGCTCACACACTCGATCTGAGGGCAACACAAATCAACAAGTTAGAAGGTGTAATGGAGATCAGCCATGGAGATTGAAGACATTGGGTGAGATTGTTCTATTTTCTGTGTTTTCATTTATTTTCCTTTGCACTTCATTACTTCTTTGGGTTTTATTATTGTGCTTTCAATTCATTGAATCTAATCCTTAAAAATAACCCTTAGTTACATTGGTGAACCTGACATGAACACGACTCTGTTATTTGCTATTATTTCCGTACGGTTTTTGGGTGTTTTATGTCATTTTTGCAGGGACAGGTATGGAGCGATGCAATCATTTTTTAAAACAATCGTGACGCATCTGATGCATCGCGATGCATTAGAAGCCCAAAACGCCGCAATCGCTCTGTCTCACCGCAATCGCATCCTGGAAAGCCGCATTTGAGATCCCGAGCCGCATTTGATACACAGAGCGATGCATTCATTAGGTCATGACGCATTCGATCGGTCGCGACGCATTCACCTGGTAATGTTTTCTTCTCATTTGCATTCGGGTTTTTGAGGTTTTTCTGTTCTTTCTATTTTTTTTTAGCACTCTGATTTTATTTTCTGCATTCTGCCCAGTAGGGATTTTCGTGTTACTAATCATGTTTCGCAACGTGTGGCAGTTACGTTTCATGGGTCCAAGACTGGTGGATGAAACTGCTAACTTGTGGTTTTGCAACTCCGATAGTCAAAGACTCATTTCTCAAACAACATGTTTGCGATTTCTAGTGTAGAAAGCACTTCATTTGGCGCTTTTAAAATGGATGTGTGTTTGATTTTGTCTGATTGTGCTTGAAGGTGGTAGGTGATTATGCTCTCACCTTGTGAAAACTAGGTGATCAGAAAACCAAACCCATCCTATTTTGTGTCACCCTCACGATTTGGTAATCGAAGTATCCTCTCCCCTTGCGCTTTCGAGCGACCCTAGGTGTAAGAGAAATAGTTACTAACTCTAGAACTTGGGCCTGTTCTGGTGGGAAAAAGTACTCACCCCAGGACAACTCAGACTGGTAGCACCTTGACACTGAGGGACTTCCAGCCGGTATATAAAATTGGATTCTTGGGGAAAGCCCAAGAATCACGAGTGTGGTTCCGACGAGATGGACCCGAAAGGGGAATCTCGCCGCATGGATCATGCCCCACGAATGGAATGCCCTTATTAAACACCTCTTGTCTTAGTTTCCAACCATTCTATTGGTCATTGCTTGATATAGTGCAGGGTACAATATCATGCCCGAAGACTACTAATCCCCTTGAGTAGAGATAGCAATTCTTGGGATGTCATTACCCAAAGAATCCAAATTTGGTGTGCTCGAATGACGTTAATGAGCCGTGGAGGGGAGCCAATGCCACCAAAATTCTAAGCTATCCGCTCTCGAGAATGAAAGGTGTTTATCACCAATCCGAGGTATATCGGTGGACTATATCAAGTATACAAACCCTTGGCCTATTGGCCTTTTAGGATTGTACTTGTCTTATGTGTGATTGCTTACATTCAAAACACTGTGCTTGTCAAGTGCTTTCTAGATTCATCAAATTTATAGTTCTAAACAAAACATTCAACACCAAACAGATCAAACTTGCAATCAAAATGACAAGAAAATTAATTTTAAATAAAACTGTGTTGCATCTGTTGAATCGCAATCAATTTTCTACACTCCAATTGCTCTGTTAAACCACATTTTCCATTTAAAATGCCGCATCTATACACGTCGCGACACATCTTAACATTACAGAGCCGCATATGCAAAACCGAGTCGCATTTGACATTCCAAAATTCACAATCGCAAAAACCAACCGCATTCACCTATCATGAGTGAAACCTTGAAACAGATCCAAATCTGAGTCCACACGTTGTCAGTATTTTGTCAAACACTGTTTCCAAAGGAATCCTGTCAAAAACCAAATTTGAAATTGCTCAAAACTTTTGTCCATTAGTTTGCATTTTCTTCACCATAGGTTTCACCATTCATTATTTTTAGGTGCATACATTTGACATTAGTTTGTCCCTAGCCTTCAAATCATTGCATACTTTGGATTAGATAAATCTCAGCACCAATTCGCAAACGTCATTATTTTTGAAACTAGGTTATCTTGGACTTCACCACCATTATCTTTTTCAATCATTGTCCCTTTTTGTGAGATTTTTTCCAACTCAAAAGTCTAGTTAGGAAAACTCACTAGTCATATTGGCCTTGTCATCTTGTTATTTTCAGCAAAGTCCTTTAGTAACCAAAATCGAAAACAAAGAGTCAGTTTAGAAGTGCTTAGATATCCTTGTCTTAAATTGCATTATAGGTTTAGACATTTCATATTTTATTCCCAAAAATCCAAAAACATTACACATTCTAGTCGTCATTTTGAACTTAGACCTCACATAGTGTCATCCTTGCACTTAGTTGTCATCTTCATTTTGAGCAATATCATTTTATGGTGGAGACTAGACTCCAAAAACAAAAGATACAAATGGAAAACTTTCGACAAGACCCCACGTCCACTGTCAACAATCCCACATACGATCCAAACTAGACTTTTGACGATCCATTTGCCAACACAAAGGACCGACCTCTCACAACAACACCCCCCTCATCAAACAGTCCATTTGAACTATTCTTGCGTAAAGATGAATACGGTCAAATACTTAAGGAAAACCTAGAGGTAGTGGCATAAGATCCAGAGGCCTCTCAATTCGTTGAACAAATGGTCCTATACGACAAAGACAGATACTTGGCCATACTCTTAAATCAAGGAGCCAAATTACCTAAAGGATTCGACATCGACACGTTGAGATCAACATCCCTAGACCCTAAGATCATTAACACACATAACTTGTCAAAAAGTGATCAACTTCCCAACACTACGAGCAACACTTTCTTTGACACTACAACGATAATACATGTTACTCCCAACATCTCAAACACCTCCAACTCAATAAACACAACATCTATTGGAGGATCACAATCGGCCATAATGCCCCCAACATCCACGACACTGTCACAATCGGCTGGAACCACCTATGGCCCCTCGGCAACGTGGGAAAATTATTCAAACCCTCTCTTTACTACAACGGTAAATGTCATGGGGGCATCATCAAGTCACAACAATCCCCCCTTGACAACCACATCTAGTACCATGAGTACACCTTCGACACACCCTCTCATTGGTATCTCGCAAAATCCTTTGGGGGGAGGCAGATGACATGTATTCATTCAAGGACAACAACAAAATGTGAACACGTCAATACTATCAAATACCATCAAACCCCAAGGGCACATTACGAACATTCCCCTTGCACAAAATCAACAATTTGGACAAGGTAGTCAACAAACACAACCCATGACATCATTCACAAATCAAAATGTTCATGGTCATCATATTCCCCAAATATCAACACAAATGGTTGGGGGACATATTCCAACCTACTCATCCCACGTTCATACTCACCAACATACACCCAACCCTAACTTTCAGTACCAACAACACACCAATTCACACACATCATACATGTGACAACAATCCATATCACCACAATTCACCAATATTCACGCACAACAAACAGGGACCTATGGTGTACCAGGCAACCCAACACACGGGACCACAAATGATCCTGTTATGGATGCCTTACAAACGCGGTTGATGGGTTTAGAGAAAACTATCCAAAACATATACGTATCAGGCAAGAAATCGGAAATATCATATGATCTAAACGTATACCCATTCGACATGAGCTTATACATGCCTCCATTTCCTCTGGGATATGTGTTACCCAATTTCACAAAATATAGAGGCAAGACAAAACCCATTGAACATGTTCGCGAGTTTGCAACTAATTGTATGGACATTGCTTATGAACAAACATACTTGATGAAACTTTTCTCTAAAATTCTAGCGGGTCCTGCCCTTGAATGCTTTTCCAATCAAAAGGATATCCAAACATGGGATGAGCTTAAACAAAAATTCATAAAAAATTACGCGTACAACATCGACACGGATACCTCTATCACTAGCTTGTGAAATCTCATGCAAGAGGATGCTGGTGAGACTTTCATCCCATTCTTTCAAAAATGGAGAAGTCTAGCTAGTTAGTGTCATATTGATATACCCAAAAGGGAAAAGGTCGACATGTTCATGCAAACACTTCTTGGGCCCCTAAAATATGCATTGCAAGTACATTGCTGCACAAACTTCACAGACCTAGTTGAAAAAGGGGTCCAAATTGAGAAATCCCTTATCGCAAAGGGAGAACTAAGATACGGTCCCAAAAACACAAACGCCAATCCACCCGCTGACAAAAATAAATATTGGGTTAAAAATAAACACGTTACAAATGACGGTGTTGTTGACGCCAAGACTGCAAACATTGTGGTTCCTATACTGGCCCTAAATAGGGTTCAACAACAAAACAAACCAACAACGACATTGACACCTCCTCTCAATGTCCCTTCAAACAACCAGAGTGGCCAAAACAATCAGGGACAATACCCTCAGATGAGACAATTTCCTAAAGGTCACACATACACTTCTTTGGGTGAACCCATTGAGGAAGTCCTCAAGAAATTCCTCCAAACTAGCATCATCACACTTCAGGAACCAAAACCATATGACCCAGGACAATTCAAACCAGCATGGTGGGACAATAATGCATTCTACGATTATCATCGTACAAAAGGACATAAAACCTCTAACTGTCGACAGTTGAAAAACCTAGTACAAGATCTTATCGAAAGCCATATCATTGAGGTAGGCGGATATCAATTTTCCTCCAATTCAGATCATACTATCCATAAGAACCCACTGCAAGACCAGGGTTCCCATAATGCTTCCACCTCAGGTCCACAGACAAACAATAATCAAGCTAACTTTACCTGAGCCAAGTATGACTATTCTAGTGGACCAATTATAAATAATGTACAAACTGATGAAGAATACATCAACACCATTACGATCAAGAGAGCACCTCAGTGTAATGCTACTACTCGAAGTGGCAAGGTCACCATAGCTGGTCTGTCTCCCGCTAGGAAACCCAAACTTACCATACTTGGACCATCTGCTAAACAGTCAAAACCCACCTCGACCACAAAGCAGGGGCAACCCAAAAGTTAGTTCAACCTTATCGACCAGCTAGGCAAGACTCCCGTGCAAATCTCTATACTTGAGCTGCTTCGTATCTCTCCTGTGCACAAGGATATACTAGATAAAACCCTGCAAGAGTCGTTAGTCCCCAAGGACATTGATGTCAATCAATTTGAGACCATGGTGGGATACCTCACTACACCTCACCATGTCACCTTCTCGGATCAAGACTATTCATCACCTAAAACCAACCACAATGATGCCTTGCACATAGAAACGTTTGTCCACAAACACAAAGTTAGATGGGTTTTAGTAGATGGCGGAGCAGGATTGAACATATGCTCCCTCAAGCTGGTTAAGGCTCTAGGATTCTCCCATGCATGCGTAGACCCAACAAAGAGTATAGTGATCAAAGCATATGATGACGAAGAATGCTCTTCATGTGGCGTTATCTCTCTCCCTATCAAAGTGGGACCAATCATTGTGGACACAACCTGCCAGGTCTTGGATTTGGAACTACCATACAACATCTTGCTTGGCCGTCCATGGATCCATGCCTTAAAAGCCGTTCTGTCCACATATCACCAATGCCTAAAGTTTCCATTTGACGCACATAAATAACCATATATGGAGACCCCGACCCTTTCCAATATTGTACAAACTTAAGGGGTATCTCTAAAAATTGAGTACCTATTAACCGAGAAGCACCTGGCTCCTCGTCATCCAAATACATCGACCCATCCACACTCACATCATCTTCCACATCCGCTCCATCCACGTCTTCCACCATACCACCACCTTTTGCAAGCCCTAAGGTTGAATCCACTGTCAAGATCCAGGACCTCGACTACAGAGAATTCAAACTGCACACAACATACAGCATAACAACAATACCCAAGTCGCCAAAGGTCTACGGTAGGCCATGTTTCAGAATGGAACCCCAAATTATTTTTAAGGTTCCACCAAAAACAGTTTTCATCAAATGGGGGGACATGAGTAATGAAGACCTTGCTGACATCACATGATGGATCTATAAGGATACTATCGCACTACCCCCATTACCAGTTGAAAAATATGGCAAGGGTTATGATATAATGAGGGCTAAGGGCTATGATGGTACTAGTGGCCTGGGCAGAAATAAAGCTAGTCGAAGAGAGCCCATAGAACCTTTCAAAATACCGAAGTATCTTGGATTAGGGTTTGGATTTCCCGACTATGACGATCGACGTACCTCTGGAATTTCAAGTGAGCGAGTACATGCTTCAGAAAGTGTCGAGACTACTAGGGAAACCCTCACCGAGACTGACTCCCAAGAGTGGGAATTTGGCTCAGAACGATCCCTAAGTGACTGTTGCCTAGATGATTTGTTTGTCGAAGAAGGGGAATTGACCTCTGAACAAAGATTTTGGCAAACATTTAAAATTGATCAGGCACCAAATAGTCAAAATCCCATTACCACCCCCCATGATTTACAAATCCCACTATTTGAATCCCATCAGTCCAACCCATCTGAATTACCAAATGACATTGATAATCATGACTCTAGGTCCTTCACCCCTTATTTCGACAACGAATATGAGACAAGCGAAGGGGAATATTGGATAGAATCCGATGTGGAGTTGGATGATGATAACCTCATCTACAATATCACTGAATCCGTCTACATGCTTTCTACATCCTCCCCACAATTCACCAACACTGACGATGGCATTTCCCTAGTTTATCCTCAACTAGTCGATTGGGACCAACAAGGCCCACCAGTCCTAGATACATTTTAGAATGATGAGGCAATTACATAATTTATGGGATTACGCGAGGACATACCTAATGGTGACCACAAGGCAGGATTCGCTATCGATCTAGATTGCATGGCATACTTTGGCGAGATTGCTTCGTCCTCTAGTCGCAAAAGTAAAAATAAAAATAAAATAAAAAATGAAACGTCTCTAGGTGAAAACTGAAAGGCACCTTTTGACGATAAAATAGTAAAAACAAAGGACGTATCTGTGGGTGAAAACCTCTCTAAGGTGCCCAAAGATGGAGGACTGGACTTTCTTCCTGTGGAACAAGAGAAGTCAACTATGTTGGTAGAAGATACCATAGAAGATAACATATCGTCTGCAGAAGATCCCAAAATGGTCCTTTTTGTTGCATCATTGATTGAAGAAGAGAGACTGGAATTTCATAAATTCTTTGTTGAACGTAAAATAAACTTCGCATGGTCCTATGCAGACATGCCGGGATTAGACCCAGAACTGGTCCTGCACCATCTGCCACTATTGCCTAATGTCAAACCAGTCAAGCAGAAGTTACACAAAATGCACCCTCAAGTCGCTCTATTGGTCAAGGCAGAGTTGAAGAAACTTCTAGACGCGGGATTCATACGATCTATTGATTATGCTGAATGGATATCTAACTTGGTGCCAGTAACAAAACCAAATGGGTTGATCTGCGTCTGTACAGATTTTAGAGATCTAAATAAGGCATGCCCAAAGGATGACTTTCCTTTACCCAACATTGACATCATAGTTGACCTTATAATAGGATATGAGATGCTATCCCTCATGGATGGTTTCTTCGGCTATAATCAGATTCGCATTGCCCCAGAAGACCAGCACAAAACGACATTTACTTGCCCATGGGGAACATACTGTTGGAATGTCATGCCCTTCGGTCTCAAAAATGCAGGCTCCACATATCAAAGGGCTATGACTACAATCTTCCATGACATGATGCATAAAATAATGGAAGATTATGTAGATGACCTATTGGCTAAATTAGCAACCAGGAAAGATCACCTTAGGGTTTTAGACATAATTTTCAAATGACTGGAAGAATACAAACTCAGACTAAATCCTAAGAAATGTGTCTTCGGTGTAACATCAGGTAAACTCTTGGGATACATAGTTTCTCGAAGAGGCATTGAGGTTGATCCAACAAAAGTCAAAGCCATCATAGACATGCCTCCTCCCATAGGAATCAGTGAACTCAGGACTCTACAAGGCAGGGTACAATCTATTTGACGCTTCATAGCCCAATTGGCTGACAAGTGCCACCCATTCCAATACCTGTTGCGCAAGGCTATCCCCTTTGTGTGGATAGAAAAATGTCAAGAAGCCTTTCATCAAATCAAAGACTACCTACTATCAACACCAGTTCTCATGCCTCCCATTCATGGAAAGCCATTGATCCTATACATCTCGATAGCTAGTTCAGCATTGGGGGCATTATTAGCACAAAATGACCAAGAAAAAAAAGAAAGAGCTATATACTATATTAGTCGGACATTGGTCGGGTATGAGCTGAACTACACACCAATTGAATGAGCTTGCCTAGCCGTGGTATTTGCAGCACAAAAACTAAGGCATTACATGCTAAGCCATCAGATGCAGCTAGTAGCAAAGACCGACCCCCTAAAATATTTGTTGAGTAGGGCAGCATTAACAAGATGTCTGGCAAAATGGGTCATGATTCTAAGTGAATATGATATTCAGTATGTGGAAAGAAAGGTGATAAAAGGACAAGTCATTGCAGACCAACTGGCAGATGCACCTTTGCAAAGTGATCACCCGCTAGTGGTAGATTTTCCAGATGAGTCGATATTCCATACGGAACCTAAGGCACCTTGGCAACTCTATTTTGACGGATCACACACAAATCATGGCTCGAGGGCAGGAATCTTGTTTATCACCCTTCAAGGAGACTCCATTCTTAAGTCTTTCCGCATTGCATTCCCATGCACAAATAATGTGGCAGAATATGAGGCATTGGTTACAAGACTAAGAATGGCAATAAAATAGAAAATTAGAGCACTACATGTCTATGGAGATTCTCAGCTTGTCATCAACCAGGTTAATGATGACTATGACACAAAAGATGAGAAATTGATGCCCTATAAGCGAATGGTTGATAATTTCCAAACGTACTTTCATATGGTAACTTTTGAACAAGTTCCAAGAACATAGAACAAAGCAGCGGATGCAATGGCTACAATAGGCTCTCTCCTTGACATCCCAAGCAATCTGCCACAGTTGGAGTTTCTCATAGAACAATTGTTGGTTCCTGCCTATGACATTCCAGAATCAGAAAGGTCTGCGAACTTGTTGGTCCCAACTCTCCCTAGTATCAAGACATTCACGACTACCTTAAGTCCCAAATCCTTCCACCCAACCTATCCAATAACCAAAAGAAGTCCTTCATTAGAAAAGCTGCGAGATATGCCATCGTCAGTGACACCCTTTATCGCCATAGCTTTGACAATACCCTCCTTAGATGTCTCGACACTAATGATGCGGGTACAACCTTACGCAAAGTACATGACGGTATATGCGGATCTCATTCGAGTGGTCCTACTCTAGCTAAGAAGATAACGAGACTTGGTACTATTGGCCGACCTTTGAAAAGCATGCATTAGAATATGTCAACACTTGTCACAAATGTCAAATTCACAGTGATTTGATCCATGCTCCCGCACAGGAATTTCGGCCGATCACCTCTCCTTGGCCCTTCGCTCAATGGGGACTCGATCTCGTGGGTAAGATCCATCCAACCTCATCCAACGGCCATAGATTCATTATCACCACCACTGAGTATTTTACGAAGTGGATTGAAGCCATCCCATTGACATATATTACCGACAAACAAATATCCAAGTTCATCCTTAACTACATCATTTTCCGGTATGGCCTTCCGCAATCCATCATCACTGACAACGGACGTCCGTTTAAAAACCAGGATGTTCGTGAGTTATGTGAGCGATTTCACATCCAACACCATTTTTCATCTCCATATTACCCACAAGAAAACGGTCAAGCTGAGGCATCGAATAAAACCATTGTTAAAATCCTCAAAAAGACGGTCAATGACGCTGGCTGTGATTGGCACATACAACTCAATCCTGCTCTGTGGGCTTACCGCACTAGCATTCATACACCTATAGGGGCCACTCCATTTGCCCTAGTCTATGGTGCTAAGGCAATCTTTCCCATTGAGGTCAAAATTCCTTCATTACAAGTCTCCCTGAAGGGTTTAACGGATGAAGAGGAGTATAGACAATCGCATCTGCATGAGCTGGAAATGCTGGAAGAAAGAAGACAAAATTCCCTGAACCATCTACAAGCGTATCAGAATCGTCTTTGTCGTAGTTACAATAAGAGGGTCATGGTTAGGAAATTTGACATTGGTGACTTAGTCCTAATGCAGAACCCTAAGAACCAAGCTGACAGAGAAAAGCCAGGAAAGTTTGAACTGAATTGGTTGGGTCCTTATGTCATCATCTCTTCTTTTGGTTCTGGAGCCTATCAGCTGGCGACTCCAGATGGAGAACAATTGACAGATCCCATCAACAGTCTACATCTCCGGAAGTTCTACGCATAGCATCAGGAGATTGAGCTAAGAATGGAAAAAATACAAAAAAAAATAGAAAATGATAAAAAAATCGTTGCCTTGATGAAAACCTGGCAGACAGGCGTCTCGGCAACAAAAAAGAAAAAGAAAAATTACAAAATAGTAAAGAGAAAAATTTCGTCCAACAGTGAAAACTTGGAAAACAGGCACTTTGGATAGGTACCATGGTGAAAACCTGGCAAACAGGCGCCATGTGTAATCAATCATTGCTCTGCCATCTACTGTCACTTTGTCTGCCTTCGCTTAGGATGGAGGACATCTCACGCCATTATCACGCTAGTCGACATGACATTATACCCTTCCTTTCATGGTTGATAAACGATTGACATCGAGTCCTGATGACTGACCATCTAGTAAACTAGTAGCATCCTGTCCATATTCCTTAAAGTTGGCTAAGTCTTGGACCTGACTAGGGGAAAAATTTGTATCATATAACTGCAGTGGATGTCACATATGGCTTCGGAAAACATTGAAAAAAGTCCTGAAAAAAGACCTAAACATTGAAAAAAGTCCTGAAAAAAGACCTAAACATTGAAAATGTCCTGAAAAAAGACAAAAACATCATAAAATGTCCTAAAAAAAGACAAAAAACATCGCAAAATGTCCTAAAGAAAGACCTAAAAATTGAAATATGTCCTGAAGAAAACAACAAAAAAATGTCAAACACAGGATCATCTCTGGTCAAATCTATCCTGTTAATCGGTCAAGTCTTTGTCGTTTGTCCGAACTACGTTGTCTCTGTGCATTTGTTACATAGGAAAGACTCATTTTCGAGTCCCTGAGACATTAGTTCAGTCCTTTTAGGTTTGTCCAAATAAAATCATGGCACAATCTTGGGTCATCAATACAAAGTCATTGGTCGTGTCGAACTACGAGGTCTCTGAGTGTATGACGTAGGCAAGGCCATCTATCGATGAGCCCCCGAGGCCGCACTAGGTCAGTCCATTAGGGTTCATGACATCACACTGGTACACATGTCAAAAAGTCTTCAAGTCAAGGCAAATCTTTCCCAAATGAATGAAACTCATAAGGCAAACTATGACAATCATTTATCACAACATGATAGATCTCATCGACACATATCATCATGACAATAGCGACATCTGGTCAGCAAGAGTCAAACTCGGTCAAAACAAGTCAAATCACCGTAACATGTCCCAGTGACAACCCCTGGTTAATCTTCGAATGTGTCCTTCTAAAGGATAACCTCTATCATTCATGCCTTAGGATGTGTCTTTCCTAGGCATCGTCATTGTCATTCGACATTTTGAGCGATCCTCTTGACATCTAAGGATCACTCCTCGTGACATCAGTATTCTTCGGATGTGTCCTTTTGAACGATAACCTCTGTCATTCATGCCTTAGGATGTGTCTTTCCTAGGAATCATCATTGTCATTCGACATTTTGAGCGATCCTCTTGACATCTAAGGATCACTCCTCGTGACATCAGTATTTTTTAGGTGTGTCCTTCTAAAGAACCAAATCTGTCATCTATGCCTTAGGTTGTGTCCTTCCTAGGCATTGTCATCATTTCAAGGGACCCCTTTCGACTATTAAGGATCAAATCCTCTTAACGTCAACATTATTCAGGATGTGTCCTTCCTGAATTCGGCAATTCTCAACATTTTTCATCTAAGATCATCAAAACTTTAAACATTTCGGCATCTCGACATTATCAAACATGGCATCTTGACATCAGAACAATGGATATTCAGACGCACTTGGCAAACATTTGGCACTTGTCATTTGTCTTTTTATCATGTTATTAGTTTTTCAGCGAGATCCCACTACCAGGATTTAGAGAAGCAGCAACATATCATGACGATTGACACACGTGACTACTAGTCTCTTAGCGAGGTCCTGATTCTGGGATTTAGAAAAACAACGACATATCATGATAAGGGCTCTATTTTGATATATTTTTGGAAATCATGTTGCTAGTTTCTCAAGGATGTCCTGGAAACAGGATTTAGAGAAGCAACAACGTTTCATGATTTGTCTTTGTCTTTTTCTGCTTGTGGTTGATTATGACAAAAAGATTGGGGCAATCACGCTCTTAGTATGAGTCATGATCATCCTTGTTTATGATTGCTGGTCTTATGTAATGGTACGACCTTGCACACCTTGATCTATATCATATAATGGTGTTTGTGGGCCATTACAACAGTCTTCCCAATGATGATTAAGAGCAATAATATTAAAGTCCTACGGTAAAGCTTTGAAGGATTTGGTCTAGGAACTAACATGCATCTCCTTCGGTCTGGTCACCTTCTCTTCTTCGGTCTGGTCATCTTCTCTTGTCAATCTGGTCATCTCCTCTCGTCCATCTCACGATGATATCCTGTGACATTCAAAAACATAAGTGCATACATGATCATATAAACATTGCATTAGGTCCATACATACATCATCCATAGCATTTACATAATCACAAACATTGCAGTAACATAAGCATCAACATTGCACCCATTTAATAAATACATTATGCATATTATTATCATCATCATCTCATATAGGTAAGCACTACATCGTCATGGCATCATAATCATAAGCACACATCATAGGACATACACGACATCATAAATTAAGCATCATACATAGGACATCACATCATATGCATAAATCAAAGAACATCACATAACACACATGTAGGCCGCATCAAAACTGCATCATCATATAAATACCATCTCAAAAATGTACAATGTCACATGATAGAATCAATAGATATCCCAAAAATGGAGCTCGCAGGCTCAATAATATACATAATGTGTCATAATAACAAGCATGCCCCTAGGGTAAACTCTCATCATTCCGTCGTGGCGAAGAGTGTGGAGGCGGAAGCTCTGAAACTGGCATTGAAATGACAGGAAAACCTGTAGCAACCTCTGTCTGTGCTACTGGTGGAACTAAGAATGAAGGTGTCATCTCCACGGTAACGAACATCTATGATGTCACTGCTGCCTGACTCTGAGAAGTAGATGGATCAATAACTGGTGGTTATCCTTGTATCGACCTCTGTACTGAACCAGTCGACCCATGAATATGGCTCGAATGATGACTCAGGCTATGCCTGCGTGAGTGGTGTGACCTATGCCCTGATGTGTGCCCTGTCAAGGTAGACCCTTTGACGCTGGTATGACTCCTGCTGCCATTGGCACTGCCTGATTTGTGGCCACTGCCTGTCCTCGTTTGTGACCATGATAAGGTAGGATCTCGTCGCTCAGGTGGCACTGCCTGCTCATACAATGTCCTGTACTGTCCCAATCTCATGCTCACCTTGGCCAACTCGCGAGCCATATCCCCTGCAGGCCCTATACATATTGCCGCAAACTGTGTGCACCACTGGGCCGAGTCCTACTGGTGGATCACGGCCTGATCCCTCTCTACCTGGGCTACCTCTAACTCTGACTGCAAGGCTCTGACCTGGGCCATGCTCTCATCTAGTCTCCTCTGTAAGTCTGCCACCCTCTGGTCGGTCGTGGCATCATGGGGAAACACTGAACTGGAGGGTTTCTCCTCCTCGCCCTCTACCATTTTCCATCTGAGCAGTCTCTCGACCTCATCCATGGCATCGTCTTCATCATCATCATCGTCAGCCACATCCTCTTCCACTGCCACGTCCTCCTCATGTCTCTCCCCCTCCGCATCCTCCTCATGTCTCGCCTCCTCTGCCACGTCCTCCTCATATCTCTCCTCCTCTGCCTCCTCCTCATGTCTCTCCTCCTCTGCCTCCTCCTCATGTCTCTCCTCCTTCGCCTCCTCCTCATGTCTCCCCATCTCCACCCCTCCTCTCGTCTCTCGTCACCCTCTCCCTCCTGCCTGGGGTGCTCCTCTCTCTCCCCCTCCTCGCCAACCTAAGGGATAGCATCTAATGCTACCCTTGCCACGTGCTGTCATACCCTCTGACCCTATCTCTGACTGTCTCGCCGTCGCCTCCGGCCATCTCCATCCCCTGCCTTCGTCTCCACCCCCGCCTTCATCTCTGCCTCTGTCTCCATCCCTACCTCCATCCCTCCCCTGGCCTCTACCCCTGTCACCGCCTTTGCCTCCCCGTCTGGCCCTCAACACACGAGGTATCACTGACCTCCTGTCCATAGGAGCTAGTCCGTCAGGATCTGACTGTTGTGGTACTGGGATCGGCTATCCCACCTCTCCACCCCCATGCTTGGGCTCCTAGCCCATCAATCTGCTACTCTACGAAGGCCACTAGAATGGTTGGTCCCTAAGCATACTCTCTGGACGACCGGGCATACTCAGTTGTCCTTGCAAGTGCACCCTGCTGCTCTCCGAACTGCCTAAGGACATGTTGTGGAAAATACATCTCGATAATCAGTGAGGTTTGCACAGTCCTCCCAATCAAATATTTGTACTGTCTGCAAAGGCTCAGATGGTCGTCCTCATCATCCCACTACCCGCAGTCTGTGTACGGTCTCCAGATGAAAGACACCATCGTGTCAATCCTGTGTCGCCACCAACTGGTCTCGCCCATCCGGGTATGTTGTAAAGCACCTACGTAGTAATAGGCATAGGGCATCCCCTCGGCCAACTGTGGTCTGTCAATCAGTGGACGAAATATGGCTATGTCTTCCCAAGCCCAAATCATCATCAAAGTAGTCTCGCATGAGATACTCTCTGCTCTCCTATAGGCAACATCGTGTAACTGATGGTAGAGTGTTCCCAACAAACAAGGACCCCAGGCATAAACTGTCCTATCACGTCTCATCCCAACCAAGACGTCTCCCAAGCCAATAGGGAATTCGTGTCCCCGACGGTCGGGAATCAAGATACCTTCGATCAAAGTCGCAAGGAAGGCATCAAAGCGAGCATAGTGCTCTGCCATGAACTCCCATTTGATCTCATATCCCTGGATGCCCAGTCTTGCACCTTGATCTCGGTAGTACGCTCGGAAGGTCTGCTCGCCATGGTGAGGGTCGTAGATGATCCACTCCCCTCGGATCGACACTCGCAAAATCCGGTAGACATCCTCCAAGGTAATAGTGGCCTCACCTGTCGGCAGGTGGAAAGAGCAGGTCTCCGAATGCCAACGCTCACACAGCACAATCAGTAATCCTCTGTTCGCCCGAATGGAGGGCATGTAAGCAACATAGAACAATCCTAGTCGTATCAACCGGCGCCGCTCTCACGGTCTCAACTAGTTAGCAAACCGAAATGTCATCAGTCTACTCTCTCGTGTGTAAATCGGGCAAGCTGCCTCTGTAAAAAGCCAAACAAGTCATCAGTACCTTTTGCAGCAACTATCAGTATTATTAAAAGCATTTAAAGTTACACTAACAACAAAATCAACTCTAGTCAAAGTCAAAGGCAAATGCGTCGCATTAAGGCAATTGCGTCGTTCCGTACATCAAATGCGGTCCAAAATTGCAAATGTGTCGCATGTTCACGCTTGCGTCACAAAATTTGACACTTGCGTCATGAAAAAGCGAATGCGTCATATCATAACGATTACGTCGAGAAAACTTGCGAATGTGTTGCAAATAGACGATTGCGGCATTCAAACATTCAAATGCAACTCGAAAGGTCGAATGCGTCGCAGGTTTTGACATATGCGGTGCAAACCATCGTTCTATCTTAATTCCCTTTTGCACTTGTGTCGCGACACATCATATGCGTCGAACGCGAAGGCGAATGCGTCGAACACAAGCGCATATGCGTCGCGGCGCATTTGTTATTCGCCCTATAAACCTAATTATGACATGCAAAATGAAAAAAATACAAAGTGGGATAGGGGTACATATCGCTGGCTCTGAGCCCTTTGGCTGCCTGAATGTCTGCACGATCTCCCTGCAATGCTCTATGACTGGAATCACCATCCTCGCTGTGCTCCTTTTCACTCTGAGCTCTCGAAATTTGCAAGGTAAATAGTGAAAATGAATTGACTTTTACCCCTTTGTCAACCTATTTATAAGGTCAAAATGACATTTTCTCAGGTGAGTTACTGCTCGAAGCTCATTTGACCAAGTTTGACTACCCCGTAGGCTGTCTTAAACATGTCAAAACCCACAACCGACTACGCCATTATTTTTCTAGTCACCGAATTCATTTATCGGGACCCTTTCCAAATATTTCTGCCTTCGAGTCAAAATTTGAAAAATTTCCCGAGGGGGCATTGATAACCTTTACCTTCACTAGGGCATGGCTTTGACTTATTTTTTTTGTCACAACGCGACAAGCGACATTATGACAAAGAGGGGCAAATGTAGACACCTAAAAATGACCTAGGCCTGCAAGCTTCATTTTTACCACTTTTGTCCTAGCATAATTATGACACTTAATTATGTCCTTGGTCCACATTCGTCTATTAATTAAATAATTCATAATTATTTAATTAATTCATGTCCTCTTATTCCCCATGATTATTAAATAAATAAATCTTATTTATTTGTTAAATATGTCATTAATTGTCTAAGTCTTCCCTTAGTTAAATAAATTTCTTAATTTATTTAATTACCCTTCGTCATTTATTTCTTCTTGATTATTAAGTAAATAAATCTTATTTATTTATTTAATATGTCACTAATTGTCATAATTAAATGAATTGATTAATTTATTTAATTATTGATCATATCTGCTAAATTAAATAATTATCTTTAATTATTTAATTGTCAAAATTAATATTCCTCTCATTTTAAATAAATGAAATTATTCAAAATGTCATCACAATCTTAACTGACAGTCCATTTTGGTAAATAATCTGAAAAAGATTATTTATTTGTCTCACAAAATTCATATTTTGATTTGATTGGTAGCTTTCTTCCAAAAATCAAATAAAGCAAGCAGGTTCTTGATTTTAATCAAATTTGCTTTTCAGTCCATCTTTTATAAATCTCACAAAGCAGACTATCTTTATCTTCTCAATTTTGAAAATCTTTATTTTCAAAATTAATTATCTCCTCTTTTCTCCACCACTGATTCGATTTTCTCCTATGACATCTTGACCACTCATCTACGGATTTTTCCCTAACCCTGATTAGGGATTATCAAGTGAAATCTCGTCCTCTGATTTTAGGTTTCTGTCAGGAGTCGATCTCGTCCGTCCATTCAAAATTGTGTTTTCTATAAAAGATAATTTTGTTCATAATTTTGGGACCACTTCATGAATATAGGCATTATAGTCATTTAGCATTCATAGTTATTATTTTCATTTATCATATTGTCATAGGCATAGGAATTTAAGATTCAAATCCTTCAAAGCTTGTTTAGGACAATGGCATAGTCAAGATTGCTCACACACTCGATCTGAGGGCAACACAAATCAACAAGTTAGAAGGTGTAATGGAGATCAGCCATGGAGATTGAAGACGCAGGGTGAGATTGTTCTATTTTCTGTGTTTTCATTTATTTTCCTTTGCACTTCATTACTTCTTTGGGTTTTATTATTGTGCTTTCAATTCATTGAATCTAATCCTTAAAAATAACCCTTAGTTACATAAACTAAACATATATGATGACCTGGTAAAGGAAATCACAGATGTGCTGGAGAAGTATTTGGATATGTTAGGAGAAATCAAGGGGAACTTTCATGATCTGCAGGTGAAGATAACAGATGATTTTGATGAGAAAATTTTGGACACAAAAGAAATCTGCTCAAATTTTAGAGAAGTCTTGAACAAAGAAGTAGCACATCCTGCTACGATGACTAAATAATATTTCTCAAAGCTTGGGAAGCTAGAGCTTTATCTCAAAAATTTTAAAGCTGACGGATAAAGGAGGTACGACACACTGAATGAGTCTGAAGTTTCTCTCAAAAAATGGAGAATTGGGCTTCAGATCACATTGACACCAGGCAACAGGGAGATTTTTGCAATCATTACTAGGTATAGGGAATATAAAGCCAGAATGAAGATACAGAAGAATTTGTTGCAACAGGGAGAGAATGAGGAGCCGGAAGCTGATGAAGTTGAAGCAGCTGGGAATGATGCATAGTTTATTTTTAGCATTTTCATATACTTTCTTTAAAGTTGGTACTTTTAAGTTAATGACTTTTTTTAATTTTCGGTACGGTTACTTTCAAGAAACTGTTACCAAAGACATTGGCTATGTTTAAATATTGGTTTGACTGATGTGATTGGGCTCTTTTGAGAAAAAAAATGATTTACTCATTAGGGAAAACTCTGTTATTTTGGCTATTATCTGTTATTTTGATATATAAGACATTGGTGGAGTTTATGCATGCATAATCTTGGAGTTATGGTGTATAGATTTATTTTGTTTATATTGAATGTTTGCTAGTGTGATATCTATTATTGGGATGACAGATGATATAATTTTGCTATATTGTTGTGGTGTTATTATCTATGAATAAAATTGAACTGCAAAGTGCAGTGATATTGGTTTAGTTGTTATCTTTCTTTCAGAAGTTCTATTTCTATTTACATGAGATTGATAGATTTTTGGATAGTTTCATTGTTGTGAAATTTTTATCTGTGAATAAAGATTTTATGGTGATGGATGCATAAGGATTTCTCAGTATAATTTAGGTGATTTGGTAATTTAAGCTTTTATTGTTTAAGTTGGGTGGAGATTGGATGCCTTTATAAGTTATTTATGTTGAACTGTTAGCTTTTGTTAGCTTATAACTTATAAGTTATGGATGTTGAACTGTTAGCTTCTATTCAAGGAATGGATTAATAATATTCCTTTCAGTTATTTATCAAATATTGTGTGAATGTAAATACAATAAGAATTTATAAGTAGTGTGATAAGTGTTGTTCTTTAAAAATTATGCAAAATCACATATCAAATTCAATACCATGGAATACAATATAATTTTTTTGGCTTTTCCTAACCTTAGTCGCTAGTCCTCAGAGTTTTATAACCTTGTCGCAAAGTTCTAAATTTTCACAACTTACCGATTCTCTGACTTTTTTGATGGTTCACTTTGTTGAGTTACAAGTCTTTCCTGGTCATCTTTCTACTTTGTGGGTTGGAGGTTTTGAAACTTCAGAGTTTGGTTCTAAGGTTCACTTTGTTGAAGCAAGAATGGAAAAGAGATAAAGAAAAATTAGTATTATAACTAATAGCACTATGAAGAAATGATCACTCACCTTTTCTACTTGGTGGGTCGGAGGTTTTGAAAACTTTGAAACTTCAGAGTTTGGTTCTAAGGTTCACTTTGTTGAAGCAAGAATGGAAAAGAGATAAAGAAAATGTATTATTATAACTAATAACACTATGAAGAAATGATCACCCACCTTTTAAGTCTATGTTTTTTGGCTTCGCAGTTCACTGACTTCCAGTTCCGAATGGAGAAGTAGAACCTTGGAACCGAACAAAATGTGTAAGAAATTAAGAATAAATGACACTTTCGATTATATTTATATCAATCCATGATTCCATAATTGGCGAATTCCACGAGATTTTTAAATGGTATATTAAATATTTGGCGAATCTCACTTGCTTAAACAACGATACATTGTAATTTTCAAGGTGAAATGTGTCCTCAAATGTAATTATTTGTTAATGTTTTTGGCAAAATAGGTCCTCATGAGCAACTATTTATAAATTTTAATTGGCGAAATGGGTCTTCACAAGCAACTGTTTGTAAATTTTAATTGGTGAAATGGGTCTTGGTACAATGTTGTTTTAATAGTATTGGCGAATATGTAGGTGTTTTATTAAATGCTTTCGGGATTCCAAGCGAAAATATTAGTTGGTCCAATTGAACGTGTAGTTTGACAATGGTGAATTTTTTGCTTAAATATGCCTCATAAAAAAACTCATTGGTGAATGGACATGCATTGGACCTATACTTCGTAAAATCTAGGCGATTTGGGGACCCTATTGGGAGTGAGAATTCGCCAATTTTGACTGGGCCGATTCCTAGAATTTTCCAATTGGTGAAGATTCGCTACTAAAGTTTTCCCTGGTCAGAGGCAAGTGTGAAGTATGTATGTTCCTGCTTTTAGAACATAGAAGTTACCATAGATGTTTCCATAGTTAGCAGAGTGAAGACTATGTTGTTGCAGCCAAGAAGGATAAGAGAAATGCTTTGCATTTCTCTACAGTTGATGTTGTGGTCTTGTGGTTTGGAGGATTTTTTCAAATTGTCTATCTATTTTCTCATTTCAATTTTTAGGTGTTGAGGTGTATTGCAAGTCGGGTTCTCAATGTTCTATCTCAAGACTATGTTTTCTAGTTTTGCAAGTGATGTTGGATTTAATATTTATTTTCTTACACCAGCTTAATGTTGCATGAAGTTGTAGGAGGGCATGGAAATATTTTTGAATATCATTTGATGCTTGTAATGTGATCCCCATGATGTTGTTTGGTATCTTCGGTACCGCCTGTGGCCTGGAGTTAATATTTGGAGGGGTAAGTGTTTGCTAGGCCGACTTGGTATTTTGAGTTGGTTGCACCAACGTGAGATTGTGTGCAAAGGTAAAATAGGTCTTGCTTATCTCCTGGATTGGATTACATCTGATTCCCTCTTCCAATGGATGTTTTGGATCCAACTCATTATGTTGTTGCACATTTCATGTCATACATTTCATTTTGGACGACAAGGAGAAAACGTTTTGAAGCTTGTGAAGGATATAAATGGAAGATCAAGTGTGTTACCAAGATGTGAGGAAGTGTGTTTAGAGTGTTCAATGTATGATTAGTGTAATATGTTGAAAGCAATACGTTAAAAGTAGAAGAATGTGTGTGAATGTGCGAAGAAGTGTATGAGTGAGTGTTGAAGGTAGTGAGCCAAAGGAAGATGTGTATGAGTGAGTGTTGAAGGCAGTGAGCCGAAGGAAAAAGTGTATGAGTAAGTGCTGGAGGTAGTGAGCCAAAGGAAAAAGTGACTGAGTGTGTGTTAGAGGCAGTAAGCCAAAGGCGGAAAAGGTTATTAAGTAGAGTGCTAGAAGTAGTGAGCTAAAGGTAGAAAAGTGTTACGGTGGTGGTTGATCACATAAATTCATCAAGTGTTGTATGCTGAGGTTATATCCTCTTTCTGTAAGTGTTTCAATTTGTAGGGAGTTGTAAACTTCCTTTGGTTGAAGCCATAAAACTTGTTGTAAATCTTTTTTTTCATTTGTGAGGTTAGATTTGGATAGTAGCTCTAAGCAACTTTCTCACCATGGTTTTTCCCATCTAGGGTTTTCCACGTATATCTGGTGTTATGGTTGTATGCTTGTGCCTTTGAATTTCATTTGGTATTGCATTTGTTTAAGGTAGTAAAGAAGTTGGGTTTGATAGAGTTGAATTGAATAAAATTTTGGGATATATTGATTCACCCCCCCCACCTCTTAGTATAGTATTGTGTTCTAACATTTTGTTGATTGGTCAATTTGTGAGCTTTCATAGTTATGCATTGGTCTATGATCTAAAGATTATTTATGGGATCTTGTTATACCTACAAGGGGCATATGCCCTTTAATAAGATTCATTGGCACCAAATTTCATGATATCATACCTAGGTACTTGACTCAGTTTCATGCAAAAAAAATAGCTTTCTATCCTAAAATGGTATGCTAGTCATGCCTCGAACTTTTGAATAGCTCAAACTTAGAGGTTGAATTTTACATTTTTGGTGACTGATCAAGTATATATGATTCATAATCACCCTTTAGTTAAAATTTGGTGTCTCTTGAGTAATAATTGAGTCCATAGAAACAATTCTAATAAGAGTAATAATTGAATCCACAAAAACAATTCTAATAAAGATCTAAAATCAAATAATTTAGAGGTCATCACTATTTGTGAATGATTTTGACTTAAAATTTAAAATACAAATTTGAAAGGATAGACAAAGATGGGATAGGAAACATGTATTTTATATTTAACTTTCCAATGGTAATGCCCAATACAATGGGCCTAGTAAAGCAAGATTGAAAAGAAGTTTTTTAATTTATTGTGAATTTAATGGTGGGTCCCAAGTATTTAATAGTAGCGAATAAAAAATAATTCTATGTGAATGGATGGAATTGAAACTTTGCAAAGAAAATATTAGTTTCATTTAAAAAGTGTTATCACAAGACCATTCTTTAATTATATGTCCCCTAAAGGCCATGTGTGATGGCTATTCAAAACTTAAATTTGATTTTATTTATTTATTTATATATCTTATTGTACGATGCAACAACTTGATAAGAATTAAATCACAAAGTGATTTTCTCCAATTCAATGAATTTTGGGTAATAAATTTTATTTGATTATGCATTCAATATTTTTAACATTTGATTGGGAAATACTTTCCAAAAAAAAGTACATAGGGTTATGGGTGTAGAAAATAAAATAAAGATTTAGTGTCAGTGCAGTATTTATTCTTTGGCATAATTGATATGTAATGTTTTGATTAAAGGAAAATAATTAATGAAAGAGTGAATTTTATAAACCATATATACTTTTAAAATAAAATGAAAATATTTTATAGAAAAATATGTAGAAATTTGTAAAGAGTAAAATGAAATATATTTTATAGAAGAGTAAAACAAAGATAATTTGAGGGGAATATTAAATTGGTTAAGTAAAATATGATTTTTATAGGATGATTGAAGTGATGAGTTGAAATAATTTTATAGAGGAGATTATTTTGTTGGAAGGTAATTTTTCTTCACCAAAGAGGCATACAAACATTTTTCTCATAAATTTAATGTTAAAGAAGATTTTATTGCTACGGGCAATTTTTTTAAGTAACTGTTGTCAATAAATTTGCACCCTGCTGAATGTGATATTCAACAATCTACTAAAACATGGAAACCTTCTTCAGATGTGGGTGATCTGAACGAAGAAGGAATCTCCCGAGTGAGTTGGTTCTCCGAATGATGAATTCTATTCTAAACTAAATTTTGAGGAAAGGGATAAAAGATAACTTGAAAATAAAGTCTATGACTAACAGATGATTCACAAAACCTATGAAAATTTAGACTTAACCACTCATAACAGCTTCTGTATTACAGTAATTCTCACAATCTCATTGGCACACATCCCATCAGTGATTTGCATGAAGATTTGGAAAACAAATACAACATACAACCTGAAACATGTAATTCTGAATCACAACCTATAACACCAAGACATAAAAGGATTCTGATTTGAAAACACAAATACATCAGATTGCCATTACAAAATCTGAGACAAAAGATAAGAAGGAGAAATCTGTTGTTCTATTAAAACTAAAAGAGTCTTTGCCTGAATCTAAAACTGAGTACCAAAAGGTTTACAAGCTCAAAAATGTGTATGAGCAAGAAACTCTTATCTGAACTACTGAGAGAGGAGAGCTAAAAGAATAAGTCTATCAAAACATAGCTCTCAAGAAACCCTAATCCGAGCTCAGAAAAAGCTCAAGGAAAAAATGCTTCAAACTGTCTTAAAAATTGCCTAAAAGCAGAAAAAAGAACAATGCTTTTTAGAATCACACTGCCAAGCCTCTAAAAATAGGCTAATCTTGCTTTAAAGCTCAAAAAACACCATATCTCTCCAAGATAGGTCTAAAATCTGACCAAGAGGAAAAGTCAACAAGAATCTGCTAAAAAGAGCAAGAAATCATAAAGCAATTTATAGAATATCGCTTTATGATTTTGCTTTACAAGATGCAAATTTGTACAATTTATCTATTTTTTTGCAATTAAAGATTTAGAATCTTTTGCAAAAAAGAAAGGCTCCTTATTGCTCCATTACAACATTTTGATTTTCTCAAAAATCATAAAAAACAAAACACATCACTATCTCTTCTCTTCAAAACTCACATTGATTTCTCTAAAATCAACTAAATAAAAACCCTAAATGGATCATTGACCCTTCAAGAATACAAAACCTAAGTGACAAAAGAATAATCACTTTTAGATCACAAATCACCCCTTATGCATATCATACCTTCAACCTTTCTCTTAAAGCAATTAATTATAAGGCACAAACCCACATTTCACTAAGGCATAAGGAAAAGTCCTAAAGACCTAACCTAACCTAAGCACATGAAATAAGTCTTAAAAGACTTAACATATCGGCCAACTTAGGAAATTCGACCCTTCTTCAAATATCAACATTTAGGCTTTTGATAAATCATAATGCAAAGGATTATAAATTTCGGCCACCATTTGCAATTCAACATGTGCTTAAACCGAACATTCTAGATGATGATGATGTCGCTCGAATTAGGGCATGAGAAAAGAATGCCCAACCCTAAAATCATTTTATTTGCACTCGTGAATTTGATAGAAAGAAGCTTTGACTGGAAGAAAAGCGCCGCCATGATGGTTGAATCTGTATCTTGCATGCTCGGGAAACTTTAGTGGGTAAGCTTTGCTTTGTCTGTATCTAAACTTTTCACTTCATTTTTGAAAAAAGATAGGCCATTAAGGTTGCAGACTGTCATGCTTCTCCTCTGACTTCTCTTTGCACCTGCCTTACCTTGGCCGATATAAGCTCGAGCTCGACTTTTGTCAGTCTACTCCACAAGAGCTCGCCTTGTGTTATTATTTTCTTCTATTGTACAGGGGTAAGCTTCCCGTCATAGCTCCATGGCTTCTATAGCTCCATATTTTAATCTTCTGGCCTTGAGGCCGTGGCTATATACAACCTCTAATGCATTTTCCTTGAATTTTCTGTGTTTGCATCTATCATTGTGGTGTTCCATTCACACCATGAGAGCTCGACTGTTCTTTAAGAGCTAGAAATCTTGGTTTATGAACACCCCTGGCCACGGCTAGAGTGCTTAACTTTTAGCCTCGAACTGGTAATCTCCTTTGCTAAACATCTGTTCTTTGAAGAATTAAAAAATTTCTTCTTTACTTAGGAACCTCTGGCCATTTTGAGGCCGCACCAAATGTGAATTGAATAAAGCATTTCTTTGAGTTTTTGGGCTCGACCCAGAACATAAAACTCTTCTTTATGTATATTTGAGGATATATCTGCTTGTGGGTATTATGGAAATTTGAATAAAACTGTCTTTTCTCCCTTTTGTTGCTTGATTCATCACAAAAATTGCATTCTTTTACATTCTACTGCTACTTTTATGTAAAAACCCATATGGGTTACCTCCATTTGCCCTTTCTGTATTTTAAATGTAACCGTGAAAATGGGTATTTGGAGATTCAAAACTGCAAAAATATTTGTATGATTTTGTTCATATGGGCACGACCCAAAACAACCAGTACCTATTAATTCACACAAAGATATTCAGTTGGGTTGATAGAACAAATTGCTTCGTTATTGAAATATGAGTACGCACATGGATGATTGAAAATGGTAAAAATTATGTATACTTGTTGTATTTAGTTCATGACTCGATCCATTGCAAGTGGTGTCTTACTTTGATATTATGTCTTTGAAAGGAGACTCAAATGATGATCTGAAAACACACCTGTTACTTTTAACATTCTCATGCACTTAGCACAATCACCATAGTCTCTTTTGCACCCTCAATTGCAAAACTCATAGTTGACATTTATTATTAAAACTGATTCTAACCTCCCTCCAATTTATGCATTTCAATTACTCATGAAAACCTATGCTTCTAGAGCATTTGAATTTCTTACCTCCAACATGATTCTGTGGTTGTTCATTATGAAGAGAAGGGACCTCTTAATGCATACTATTCTCATACTTATGTTTTGTACGCACAGCAGTGTATTTGACTCCTCAATTCTAGCATATCAACCTTTTCCTTTTACTCTTGGACTTCATAGAGATTTAGACTGAAACTTGCAACACCACGAACCACCTCTATTTACCAACTCTTATGCATACTTAAAGCCTCAAAAGCATCATTCTAGAATGGAGCTATGACAAAAACTTCTTTGTCATTTTGGGACAAACACCTTTAGATTGAAACATTATAATACTGTACACATCTAATTTTAAAAGATTCCTCTTGTGACTATTTATACTTTAGGCATCGTTGGCATGCCATGTTGAACTCTCATGCTTCCATAGTATGATTTTGACAATTTTGTTCATGTGTACCTTACTTGACACTTGTAACTCATTGAAAACAATTTGAATGAACATCATACTTGATTGCTATCCTCCACTAAACTCTGATACATGATCCATTTTGAAGCTCCATCCCATCCAAAATGAACTGGTTGTCCTTACTGTAGCTTTTCACTAAATAGTTTTCCATACTCAGATACTATATCATCTAAATATTGACACACAAAAAACCTCTCTTCTGAATTTCTCAGCTTTTACCATATAGCAACATTGCTATTGCTTTCTGTATTTGCACTTTGTAGAGATTTAACTTGACATTGCAATACCACGAACCACCTGGCAATTTTTAAAGCTGTATTTTCTTGGCGGTCAACTAGAACTAGTTACCATTTGTCATTTGAATACACTGCATTGCCAGTCAAGCTAAAATTAATAGTTTATTAATCACTTGAGTGTCTGATTCATATTTAGTACTCAGTTGTAACATGGTACTCTTCATGCATTTTTATGTTTTTCTTAACAAACAGTCTTGAAAATCTGCTCTCCGATGTAAATGTACTCAGTTGAATTCATTTAGTGAACTAAAATCATTGTTCACCTGTGGCCTTCAGAATGTATAACTTGATCGTTATGAATGTACAGTTGGTTTAGTTGCTTGATGAATAACTCTGTTTTTACTCTTTCCGTTGTATTTCACTTCTCTTGATGAACATGATAATGTATCTTAAAATTGACCCATTAATGAATAGGGCAGCATGCCGAGCTCTACCCTCGTGGGAGCCCATTTTCCTCCACATTCTTGGTCTTCGAATAATGTTCAGCTTCACGATTTTACCTATACCTGCACAAGGAAACAAACATTGTTAGCATAAAAATAGAACATGTTGATCATGATGCTATTATTTCTCCTTCAGCTTATTTCTTTCGTACTGCACTTGATTGATTGTTTCAATGCATGGTTAATAGTAGGCTGCACTATTGTGGGTGCCTTATATAGGTTACATCATAATCAGAGCCACTGACACCCCCTCTTTTCTCTTACAGGTTGACGGAGCACAAGAAGACAACGATGCACCATCCAACATCAATCGTCGATAATCAGGCAATGATGATTATGTCCTCACTTATATGTTTTATTTTCTGCATCTGTAGTAGTGCAATGTGCTATTAGAAATGTATTGTAACAGTTACATCCACGACTTGTGTGGATCTTTGATTTCAATTCTTTGCTTTTCGTTTGAAAAGAAAAATGCATTTAAATGCAATGTTGTAATATCATTCTGATTGTTGAAATCAAAAGAAGCCTTGTAAATATGAGTCCTTTTATATGAAATAAATGAAGGCATTTCAAATGTTATTTTGCTCATTTGTTCAATTCTATATTTTTGAAACATCTGAATGGCACTCTGAAACTCTATTTCCTCTTTTAAATGTATAACTGTTGCTCAATGCATAATGATAAAAATGTGAAACAACATTTGAAATTAAGTGCAATTCCACCTTATGATAAATAACATTCAGTCGGCTTCACCAATTGAGCTGAGGCAAAAATTTGGTAATAGTAACAATGAAGGACAAATTTATTTGTTGGAATAGAGAAATTAGGGTAGATTAAATTTTTATTTTGTAGATTTGAGATTATGAACATAAATTTTCATTTGACATGTTATGTATGCTAATGTACAGCTACAAATCAATGACCCAAAATTGCCCAGGTGTCTACATTGTGTTAAATATAGGTATTTCTATTGTTATAAGTTTTATTTTCTAGGTTTTTTGGAGGTTGGTCTTTGTTAGTTCTCAACCAAGTACTTGAGGCTCTAGGCGAATTTGGAATTAATCTATAATGATAGATTTGTATTTCTTTTGTGCAAGGAATCCATTACAAAGTTTGGGTGGGCTATAACATATGCTTTCTATAGAAAAACTATTGTATTCATAAATGTTTTCTTCTCTTAGAAAACTAATGTAAGAATTCTATTCTTTTGATGTAATTTGTCTCCACTTTATTTTGAGTATTTTAATAAATCTTGAAAATTCCTAAGTGCACATTTGCTACATCTATAATAGAGTTTACTTAGTTTGCATTCAAGGACTGTTATAAAATTTTCAACCAGTAATATCCCAATAGAAAATGCAATATAATTTTTTGTAAATTTCTAATATGATATATATTGTACTTGAATGCATAAATGAGAATAAATTTTATCATTAAGGGTATAGGGGAAGTTAAGAATCCAATCTTTGCAAGATAGAGTAAAGTACACTAGGTCCATATAAAACTATGAAATGCTTTTATGGTACTCTTAACTTACTTTAAAAAAAATGATATAGTCTTAGGAACCAATCTTTGTCAACTATAGGTTATCTTACACTTTAAAAATCATTCATTATATTCTATTAAAGTACTTTTTAATTATTTTTCACTAATATGTGTGCATCTAGCAATATAAAATCTATGATTTCTTTTGCGAACATAGAAGTTTATTAATAATTAATAGATGGTTATGCATATTGTATTTTCTAGGTTAGTGCTAAAATCAAGAGTCATGAAGGTTGTACATGTAGGGACTATTAACTAGATTAATCATTTGATGTTACATCATTTAATATTTTTTTAATACATCTTGTTCAGAGATTTGTGGCCTATAGGGCCAGTAAATTAGTATGAAGACATAGAGTGATAGCCTATCTTGGAGTTCCTTTATACATATGGTTTAGTTAAGTTGTGTGGCCATTTAATTTTCATTCATTTCATAAAGGTCTAGGAACATCCTCTTGAGCTTTACAAGGCTCGAAGTGTAAAATATCCATCCCACTCTTGTTGAATTGATTATTTTCTTTTCCTCAATTTATTCAGAGGTTTGTCTCTTTTCTTAGATTGAATCAATCCCTAGGTTTGGATACCATGGATTACCAATTAGAGTTGAGGGTTGCAAGAATAATCACCAACACATCACAACCTATAATAACCTAAAGGAAGCAACCATTGAAAATATCATGTTCCGAAATTTCCTTGGAACCTAAAATTGTCTTAATGATGTTTCACGTGATAGAAAAAGACAAAGGTTATAACCTATTATTGAGAAGATCCTATATCCACAAGAAGAAGGTAATCTATTCCACTATTTTTTAAGAGATTTGATTCCTTCATATAGGAAAAATATATGTTGTTAAGGGAGACCTAGAGTCATTCATCATGCTTAAGATAGACATGACTAAAAACAAGATCAGTATACCATTGTGATGCTAAAACCCAGACCATAGACCATACAAGTAAAGAAAAATGGGGGCTATTCAAAACCCATCAAAGAACAAGGGACTAGGACATTCGAAAAAGTAGAAATTTTTAAACAAAATAAAATTGTCTCAATTTGGACCATGAAAAAAATAGTTGTGTTATTAGAGAATGATGGACCCTTCTAATTCCCCTTCGAAGAGATGAACTAGATTTTTATATTGACAATATCTTCAAATATAAATGTATTCATAGATATAGAAGAGGAAATGCCACTTGAGCAAATTATACCCACCTTAACACACTCAAAATGAAACAAGACTCCCCAACTACTTCCTATGAAGTGGGTGACCTTGAAAAATCAAGTCCCAATGAGCATAATTAATATAGTCAATAGTGTCCAAGGGTTGAACCATGATATTATCATTGATGGCAAGAGATTATTTAGTTTGGATTAAGAAACATTTTCTAACCAAGAACAAAAACTATCCCAATCCTACAAATGCATAAAGTCCCATCTATCAACATAACTAGATGAAGGTTTCTAGCCATCAACGCACCCACAAATCCCATAGAAATATATGGTTTTACCCCTACAAAACCCTAAAGGGACACACCTAAAATAAAATATTGCACTCTTTTGATACTCCAATGGATCAAATCCCCATGAGTCCTAAAGAAATTAATAACTATACCTATACCAACTATTTTGACAATGAGTCTACAAAGAACACTAAGGCTCCCTAAAGGACCCTAATGAAGGATATTATTCTAAAAAAACCTTCACCTACTACTTGTAATAAACACTTGTAAAATAACTATGAATTATGGGAAGTTCCCTTAGTCTAGGTCAAAACAATCAATAACTTTTTTAATAAAATGAAACAAGTGTGGGAGAATTTCAACCAAATACCATGACAGGGATAGCTATTGGGATAGTAAAACCAATAGTTTTGGAGCTTGTAATAAGTATTAAACTTAGTCAATGAAATTACACTATTATAGAAATAAAAATATGAACAAAGGAACAAAGGAGTCCCTATATAGTAAAGGAAGATGTCAGCAACAAAGCCTCCCTTTTATGCACAATGGAAGTGTTGGTAGATGGTCAACGCTCCCTTTAGGATTTGCGAAATGGACTAACTGCCTCTCGTGGATCTGTTAACTCTGGCAGTTGTATCAGGCATTAATAGGTTGATCTTTTGGTGCAACGGAAATTGTGGGCCAACAATTGGTATCAGAGCCAAAGGTGTCGAGTTCGAATCCCCCCAAGTAACGTTGAGGCGAAGTTTGTTGGTAGATGGTCAACGCTCCCTTCGGGATTCGCGACATGGATTAACCACCTCCCGTGGATCCGTTAACTCTGGCAGTTGTATCAGGAATTAACAGGTCGATCTTTTGGTGCAATGACAATTGTGGGCCAACAGGAAGGTGTATAGATTTAGAAATTAAAACATGCATTACATTCATTCATCCCATCCTATAATATGTTATTGGTTTTCTCTTTTCTTATTTTTATCTTAATAGGAGTCTTGAGTTTCTAGTCATAGACTTCTACAATTATTTTTGGTACCCCTTACACTTCTAACAAGTTAAATGAATCCACTTAAAGATTTAAATTGATCCTAATCTTATTTTTATTGAGCTTAGCTCAACACATGTCAAGTATTTAAATTTTGTAATACCTTGTTACACCCCAGTTGTGTAGTTCAATTTATTATTACTGCATAGGGTAAATGTGAATGTAATGTGAATTATGGAGATGAATAAATTATGCTCGTGCCATGTTATCAATGTGAATGTTATTTCATTTGATGTTATTTCATGGGGAAATATTGCATATATGTGAATAGATGGTTATTGAATTATTATTCTAACTTTGTAAATGTTTATATATACTGCATATGTTGTGAATAGCTGACTGTCGTAGGCATTTGTTAATGGCTATAGGTAAATTTTCATTTCTCCAGGGGGAGGGGAAGTATCACTTGAGAGAATATCTTGGTCGAATAACCCGTAACATAAACTATCTGAGCAAACACACACCACAGTAGTTTGGTTGAGTCTAGAAATAGAAGTGGGAAGTTGATAAGTCATCCCTAGTTTTAAATATATGCATTAGTAAAGGTCTTATTTAGTATCGAGTGCATTATTGGGTGATGTTTATCTATTTGAGCTCTTGAGACCTTCCTTAACCTATTGTGTTTGTTTGTGTGGTTGAATGAGTGTTTGGATATATGCATACATGCAAATATATGCATATTTCGGCATACACGTATGATGGATATAATGGGATGTCCAAACGAGTATGACGACATATGTATAGACATGCATATATGTATATAAATAATGATGTTAAGTGTCTTTGAGCTTTATGAATGGTTACCTTTATGTCGTTTCATATGAACATAAAATGTAGCGTGTATATGGGCATATATGTACATATACATGGACCCGTGTATGAGAGCATTAGAAAATGCACATGTATGTAACTAGAAATACTCATAGAAGTACATACATGAGGAAACAACTATATGTATATATATCTATGTTTGTTTGTGTGAATATAGTTACTAGGTCATAATCATTTGAAAATTGAATTGATCATTTGATTATCATGTTGCTATATAATAAGTATGTATTTAAATATATGTACGAATTCACACATAAGCATAAAAGCTTAATAGAGGAGTGTATATATATGTATATATTTATATATTACTATTGGGCGTGATGTTAACTTGTTCGTAATCATTTGAATATTGAATGAATACATACTCGACATGGTGAGTATATATATGTGTGTTGTGTTTAAGTTAATGAAATAGGATAAACAATACAAATATATATTCGATATATAAATCGATCAACGGAACATAGTTACTATGTATTTTGTATATATATATATACATAATATATGTAAGTGTATTTACGAGTTCATACACATGAATATTGTTTATAAGGATTATAATACAATTATATGCATTCGGGTGTCGAATCATGTGTTTTGTTAACATATGAGTCATATATATATATACACACACACACTCTTTTGATAGACTCTATTTGCATATATACATACGTTGCTATTATAAATAACATTAACTATACCTTTGAACACATAATTACCTAAATGTATAAGGCTGATTTTTCTAAATGGGTATAGGCCGATTATAGATATAACTTATACTAGCATTTATTATTAAAATTGA
The DNA here is from genome assembly GCA_007258455.2 of Sequoia sempervirens. Classification (NCBI taxonomy): domain Eukaryota; kingdom Viridiplantae; phylum Streptophyta; class Pinopsida; order Cupressales; family Cupressaceae; genus Sequoia; species Sequoia sempervirens. Next base: position 8,371,044 of record VDFB02049217.1, on the reverse strand, counting down.
TTCTGACCTCCCTCCAATTTCTTGCTTTTCAATTAATCATGAAAACCTATGCTTCTAGAGCATTCAAATTTCTTACCTCCAGCATGATTATGTGGTTGTTCATTATGAAGAGAAGGGACCTCTTAATGCATACTGTTCTCATACTTATGTTTTGTATGCACAACATTGTCTTTGACTCCTCAATTCTAGCACAGTAACCTTTTCCTTTTACTCTTGGACTTCATAGAGATTTAGATTGAAACTTGCAACACCACGAACCACCTCTATTTACCAACTCTTATGCATACTTAAAGCCTCAAAAACATCATTCTAGAATGGAGCTATGACAGCAACTTCTTTGTCATTTTGGGACAAACACCTTTAGATTGAAACATTATAAAACTGTACACATCTGATTTTAAAAGATTCCTCTTGTGATTGTTTATACTTTAGGCATCGTTGGCATGCCATGTTGAACTCTCATGCTTCCATAGTCTGATTTTGACAATTTTGTTCATGTGTGCCTTGCTTGACACTTGTAACTCACTGAAAACAATTTGAATGCACATCATACTTGATTGTTGTCCTCCACTAAACTCTTATGCATGATCCGGTTTGAAGCTCCGTCCCATCCAAAATGAACCGGTTGTCCTTACTGTAGCTTTTCACTAAATAGTTTTCCATACTCAGATACTATATCATCTAAATATTGACACATAGAAAACCTCTCTTCTGAATTTCTCAGCTTTTACCATATAGCAACATTGCTATTGCTTTCTGTATTTGCACTTTGTAGAGATTTAACTTGACATTGCAGTACCACGAACCACCTGGCAATTTTTAAAGCTGTATTTGCTTTTCAGTCAACTAGAACTGGTTACCATTTTTCATTTGAATACACTGCATTGCCAGTTAAGCTGAAATTGATAGTTTATTAATCACTTGAGTGTCTGATCCATATTTAGTACTCAGCTGTAACATGGTACTCTTCATGCATTTTTATGTTTTTCTTAACAAACAATCTTGAAAATCTGCTCTCCGATGTAAATGTACTCAGTTGAATTAATTTAGTGAACTAAACTCACTATTCACCTATGGCCTTTAGAATGTATAACCTGATCGTTATGAATGTACAGTTGGTTTAGTTGCTTGATGAATAACTCTGTTTTTACTCTTTCCGTTGTATTTCACTTCTCTTGATGAACATGATAATGTATCTTAAAATCGGCCCATTAATGAATAGGGTAGCATGCCGAGCTCTATCCTCATGGGAGCCCATTTTCCTCCACATGCTTGGTCTTCGAATAATGTTTAGCTTCACGATTTTACCTATACTTGCACAAGGAAACAAACATTGTTAGCATAAAAATAGAACATGTTGATCATGATGCTATTATTTCTCCTTCAGCTTATTTCTTTCGTACTGCACTTGATTGATTGTTTCAATGCATGGTTAATAGTAGGTTGTACTATTGTGGGTGCCTTATATAGGTTACATCATAATCGTAGCCACTGACACCCCCTCTTTTCTCTTACAGGTCGACGGAGCACAAGAAGACAACGATGCACCATCCAGCATCAATCGTCGATAATCAGGCAATGATGATTATGTCCTCAATTATATGTTTTATTTTCTGCATCTTCAGTAGTGCAATGTGCTATTAGAAATGTATTGTAATAGTTACATCCACGGCTTGTGTGGATATTTGATTTCAATTCTTTTCTTTTCGTTTGAAAAGAAAAATGCATTTAAATGCAATGTTGTAATATCATTCTGATTGTTGAAATCAAAAGAATCCTTGTAAATATGAGTCCTTTTATATGAAATAAATGAAGGCATTTCAAATGCTATTTTTCTGATTTGTTCAATTCTATATTTCCGGACATCTAAATGGCACTCTAAAACTCTATTTCCTCTTTTAAATGTATAACTGTTGCTAAATGCATAATGATAAAAATGTGAAACAACATTTGAAATTAAGTGCAATTCCACCTTATGATAAATAACATTCAGCGGGCTTCACCAATTGAGCCGAGGCAAAAATTTGGTAACATTTTGGCGATTTCCGCTATATGCTTGCTTGCTAAGCATAGATCAGTGGCCTTTAAACAATTCATTGG